>JASVER010000024.1:6831646-6871840 GCA_030449065.1 Oceanodroma leucorhoa
AACCAAGATGTGATTTTTTTTTTTTTTTTTAATTTTTATTTTTAGTTCAGTGGTATATTGTACTCTTCCATATTGTGTTAGTCTTTGTGTTTTATGGATAAGGTTGACAAAGATTGCTTTGTATATCATACAGTTTAGTAAAAACTTCAGCATTCTGCTAAGGACTTTAATGTAGGTCATCTAGGGATATGTTCTGAAAAATCTCATTGCTTCCTTCACTTAGAACACAGTTTATTTTCATCGCTTTCTTCTAATCTTACTTTGCAAGGTGGGAACCATTTTATGTACTGACACGTAACTGTGGTAACCATCCTAACCCATGTATACGTGTGCTTTTGTGATGTGCTTTTATGTACCTGCATTCTGGGTTTTGGCAATGTTTTCAGTATTATTTTCAAGGTAACTGTTAGGTTTGCAGCGGATCTCTTGTCTCAGGATTATGATTTCCTTCTAGTGGTTATCTTCCTCTTAATCTATCTTCTTTATTGTTTGTGTAGAACACCTAAAATTTTCCTCCTGCTGTAAAAATGTACTGCTATTTCTTCTACAGGTAAAAAGGCAACGCAAAATCATGTTCTACACCAGAGATCAGTGTGTGATGCTGTTCCAGTCCCGCTTGCTGATGGACGCTCTCTGGGCAGCAGTATTTCTTACTCTTCCAGGCCTTACGTGTCCCTGAGAAGAGTAACGCGTTACGTGTTTCCTACGCTTATCTAAGAATAAACAAAATGATTCTTCCAGGTGATACGAAGAAGTAGCGATGAGGAAAAGTTGCTGTGCTTGGTACGTCAGCGTGCAGGACACCACTGTCAAACTGCCGTCATAGTGATTCTCATACTGGCCTGGGAAGGGATCCCTCATCTCCTGGCTGATACGCTGTACAAAGAACTGACGCAGAGTCTCAGAAAATACGGCTGTCCCACCAGCCGTAGATGTGCGTTAAATGAAGAGTAAGTTACTTTAATGGTAAACGATTGTTGCGTTGCCTTTTGAATGTTCTGCAGTAAATAACTTGAGAATTCAATGGTTCGACTAATAAAATAAATATACAAAAGGTTATTTAAAACTACAAACCACTAGGTGTCATTTCAGTATAAAACTTAGTTCCTGGCTTTTCCTAGACCAGGCTTGAAGTGATAGTTGTAGGCGCTACTCCCAGGGAAAGGGGTGGCAATGAGCTTCTCTCCTGGCTTTGCGCACGCTGCCCAAGGACGGTCAGTGTGCCCTTTGCACACRTGGCCATGCTAAAGAGCTGCTAAGAAGGTGATCTGTGACTTTTTTAAATAAACAAGAGATTGAGCRCTCAAAATTGGGATCTTCCTCTCTATGCCTCTGAGAGGAATTTAGTTTAATTGACTAGATGATATATTTCAACTGAGGCTCTGGAGCAGTGCTGCCTTTGTGCTGATTTTTGTGTAGCCCACATTTAACAGACTCTAATAGCTGTACGGTGACCTGGATCTAATGCTTGTGTTCTTAAAGGGTTGGGCTGAGTAGAGTTGTTCCACTTTGAAAGTTAGATCAATTTGGAGCTAATGGTATTGCCGCACATAACAAAATAATGATTGGATTTAGGGGTAGCCTTTAGTAGCAGTGGTATTTTCTTGGATAAAAATTTTATCCAACTGAAAAAGCCAAAATCAAAGTAGCATGGGTTTATTTATATAGCTGTAACTGAGTGTTACGTATTTCCCAGAAGTGGGACTTTGGGGAGTTGAGACTGTCTTTATGGGGAAGAAAGTCAGTCCTCTACACRTGAATATTTCCTTAACAGAGAAGATCTGGTTAAATCATTTATTTTATAAATTCCTGTGTTGTTATGCTATGTATTATAAAAGAAATAGCAAATAGCACTGACCTAAAAAAAAAAGGGAAAAAAAAAAGCTGCGCTGTCAGCTGACTTGACGTGTCTTTATTTCCTTTCATAGTCGTACTTGTGCATGTCAAGGGCTTGATCCAGAAACTTGTGGAGCGTCATTCTCATTTGGCTGTTCATGGAGTATGTATTTCAATGGCTGTAAGTTTGCCAGAAGCAAAAACCCCAGGAAATTCAGGCTTCTCACTGATGACCCTAAACAAGTAAGATTTATTTTATTTATTTTATTGTTTTGTTTTCCTCCAAATACTTATTCAGATGATTTTCAGAACTAGAAATGAAATCTATGGATATCCCCCCCTTCTCTCTCACACATGTATGCATAGCTTATCACACAGTCACCCRACTAAATGTTTTGTAACTAGTATTTGTAATTTTCCCACTGTATGAAAACTCAGTGTCRTTTACTATGTCTTTAAATACCCTAAAATTATCCTTAAATGCTTCTGTGTATGCATATTTAGCTCCGCCATGTAACTCTGTATGAAATGTTAATTCTTTGAAAGTATAAAATACAGCTAAAGGTTTTTCTGAGCACCAAGGCTGCACCTCAGAGATTCAGTCCTTTTGCCTTTTCATAAAAAACTTTATACCGTGGGTTACGCTGCTTTCACACTGCTGTCTGACCAGCTGACAGCCTGGTCTTCTGTCTGCCACCTAGAATAAACTGGCTTTTCTGTGGACAGCAYTCCTCTTGAAGGAATGGATACACTAAAATTGGATGCAGTGAAATGATACTGTAATTGCTGCTTATGGGTGATAGTGATGACATAAAGCTGAGATAGCGCAGAAAATACAGTGATGGATTATGTGAAGTAACGAACCTCTAAAACAAACCAACCAAATTCGGTTTTTCCGTTGGAAATATTTTCATGAAGAAGGAATAAGGGCATTGTAAACTGATAACCGCTGCCTGATKAACATACATTCCTCAGGGTAACTCAGAAGTGCCTTTTATTCTGACTGCAGATGTCTCTAACCCCACTTCCCTGTGGAACTCCTAGATAAAAGTACCACGTCTTTACTAGCCCATCTGGCGTGCTTTAAGAGACATATACCATAGGGCAGTCAGTTACCTAGTTCTCCGTTTGGAGAACCCTGCCGATAATCTTTCTTGGCTCCTGAACTCCACTGCTGCCAGCTACAGAAAAGACCTAGCTGGTTGAAGTCCGGACAGTAGCAGAGGTATTCTTGCATTTTCTAATGTGTAGTGTACACGTGTGTGTACACACATCGTGAAACATTAACCGTTTCTTGGAACGGAGAGATGTCAGTTGATTGACTGGAGCTAGATATTCCTCCCAAGTCCTAATTTTTTCCTGAAAGAGTTGATGAAGCATCTTTTATGCTTATGTGCATGAATGCGAAACCCTCAATCTCCTCTGAGTTGTGCTGTCCACACGCATTGTGGGTATTCACAGACTTCGTTAGCACTTAAAGTGGGGAACTTCTGCCTCAGCAGAACAGAGCACGCAAGGCCCTTCTGCCCTTCTTCTCACTGAATACATGACTAAGGCAGTACAAGCTGAAAATAGCCCTGCTTGTCTCAAGAGGGAATTTGCTTTACAAATTTTCGGTTTATAGAAAAATGTATTTATTGGCCATTCTTTCATTTTAGGATTTCTGTTCCTTCTCCTTTGTCCTTTTCTGTTCTCTGTGATCCCGTGCTTTTAGGTTCTCCTCCTGTGTAATGCTGTGCATGGAACATTCTGTGCATGTGTGTTCTCTGTAGGTTTCTAATGCTTTTAATAACATTAGCTGGGGAATCAACAAAGGYGGCAACCTTCATATGTCCTGTCTAATGAAATACTAGGCTGTGCCAGATCTCTTACGAGAGAGCTCAAATAGATCTGTCTTTGATCAGAAYACGCGCTGTGAGACTGCAAGCTCTGTTGGTGGCATCGCTTTCTCCGAGTCTGTGAAATGGCCACCCTGAGCTCCATTCGGACACTTAGTCGAGCACAACGGCGTTCACAGCAGCATCTAGAGCTGATACCCCACTCATGAGAGCTGTCTGGCATTGCCTGTTCACTTGGCAGGTAACCTGTAAATTGTTGGAGGAGAAAGCCTTCTACCACAGTGTAAAAGCAGTTGCCTAAAAGATTACTTAACCAGGACRTTTTCTAGATGTGTGATCTGAAAGTGCATTCCCTTATTTCTCCTTTTCTGTGGAAGTTGTTTCAAAGCCTCTTTGGATTCTGCAGCTGAGAGGGGATGAGGGTTGCACAGCACGCGGGTACTCCGTAACTGCGGGTGCCTGCGAGGGAAGCACGTGCACCCTCAGCCTACCGCTGTGCAAAACGCCTCCAGCTGTAGGCGACGGTGGTGCTCGGGCACTTGCGGTGCGCGTGCAGGTTGTCAGTGCATCTCAAAGAAGTGAAATTACTGGTAAATAATTTTTCTCTTCGTTTGGTTTTGTCATTAATCTTTCTAGCAGATACTTCTTTTAGCTAAATGCTGGATATTGATGATTTTGCAGATGACATAAAGCTAGGAGGTATAGCAAATTAAGAAGAAGATAGTTCGAAGTCCAGAAAGATTTGGATCATTTGAGGCACTGGATGGAGTGAGATGAGGTTAAGGGTGTAATATGCCTAGGTAAGAATAGTACGTAGGATAGATAATTAAGGATGCATTACCTTCAATGCAGTTCAGAAAAACTTGTGGTAGCAATCAACACTTGATAAACTGGCTATAGTATGAGTTAAGAATACGGTATCATTTTGTAATGTAACATCACATTGAAAAATGTGAAAGTATCCTTATATGTTTATATACATGGGTGTTTACAATATACGGTGATAAGCGGTTTGTGGGKTTTTTTKTAAACAAAATAAAATAAGCTGTTATTTTTTGCCGCTATACAGTATGCAAAACTGAAGCTGCAGTTGTCTCTCAAAGCCTGACCCTTGGAGGAAAACGAAGTAGGGAGTATGTCACCACCCTTTTCTTCCCCAGTTGGTTAGTGATTTTTCCTGGAAAAGCAAAAACTTAGGAAAATAATTTAGGGATTGTTTCTGTAAATAAGAGCTTGAATGTTACACTGSCATAGAAGCCCACCTAGCTAGTACCATGGTCATGTGGCTTACCCCAGGGAAGGGAATATTACTTCCTCATCTAGTAGATACTTCCATAAAGTCTTGAGTTTTGCACTTCCAAAGAACAAAATATTTATCAGATGTTCCTGATGAGAGTTCTGTTGCAATGTTAGAAACATACCTCTTCCCCTAAAAGCTGAAATTAATGTTAAATGCTGTTGGGAGTTACTCATACGATTAAAAGAAAAAGAAGGCAGAAACCTAGGATTCTTTTAGCAGGGCTGTATCGACATAAATTAAGGCCCCATAAGCAAAACACTAAAAGAAGATCTGGGGTTCCATCTCCACTCAGCATGTGGTATAATTATTCTCTCCTAGATGTTACTTCTCTATTTTGTGTGGAACGTACCTCGTTCCTTGACTGTCTATATAGTGGAAGGGGGAGATGATGCAGAAATTAGTTCCTCGTGTGTTGGGTTTCTTTGCCCTAGCAGATATCCTCCATTGTTATTTGGTTGACTTATATTTAACAGTTTTGGTATTTTAGTYATGCAAAAGTAGGCTTATTTATGGTTGGTGACAAAGGGCAGCAGAACAGAAGTCAGATTAATAAAATATAAGACAGAGGCTGACTTGTCAGGCATCTCTAARCTGGGTTAGATTCTTTTAAAGCAAATTACAGTGCTCTAAATGTTGCCTTTCTCTGCAGGAGGAACTTCTTGAAAATAATTTGCAAACTTTAGCTACTGATGTGGCTCCGGTTTATAAAAAGCTTGCTCCTGAAGCCTTCCAGAACCAGGTAGGTCCGTGACATTCGGCTAGTGTAGCTGTAGCTCTGAACAGGCAGCGTAGCTTGAAGACAAAATGAAGCCCTGAAGTATGTTCCCAGGTGGGAGCTGCAGAGCTGGCAGATGTTGTGAATCCCCTTGCTTACTTACAGTGGTTGCTTTATTTGGTTAGTTTTAAAATACTGCACCTTTCTTATTGCAGCTGATGGTTAAGTTATGCCCTGAGCTGTGCATATTTGAAAGGCTTACAGATAATACTGTAAAYAAAATGTTTTTATTATTTAAAGACATATTGACTCTGGCTGAGCTGATTATCTCGTTGACATCGAGTCCTAAGTGTTGCCTGTTTCATAGGAAGATACATGCTTTCTGATCATTCTTACTGGCTGCGTTTATTCCGTCACAAGTGCAGTTGTGGCTCATGGGGCTCCAAGTCGCTCACTTTCAGTCCCAAGTACCTGTAGTTTATTTTACTTTTAGGTGGAGAACGAACACATGGGCCCAGACTGTCGGCTTGGATCCAAGGACGGTAGGCCTTTCTCTGGGGTAACAGCTTGCATAGATTTCTGTGCCCATGCCCATAAGGACACACATAACATGCACAATGGAAGCACTGTGGTATGTACATAGGATTTTCTCATTTGTACTCTTTACTGTTGTGATTACTGTGTTTTAAAATGCTGCTTGATTTAGTGGGTACATTTGCACGAAGTTTTTGAAGGTATTATGACATATTACTGCATGTTCCTATTTATAAATTCCCATGTTATTTCAATGTATTTATTACTGGTCTACAGAGGACGTAAGTCCATCTTATTACAGAACAGATCAAGAAAGCTGTGGGAGTGATCCTTCCTACAAAATACCTTAATTCTTTTAAGACACCCAGGCCSTTTGGAGAGGACTGGCCCTAGGACAGATAAGCTATTCGCAGTAGAGGTTTGATGTTCAAAGGCAAATAATTGTCTGACCGAGGAGTTGTACAGACTTCTGTAGAGGAAGAGCTAAAACAAACTCATGATTAGTTTACCTCCCCCAGGCTCAGTTCTCACCAAATTCACTTTTTCTTGCACTGTGCACTTACCAGGCTTCATGTTCATATAGTTACTAGTCAGAAAGTAGAGAGTATGATACCRTGGGGTAGGAGGTGGAGTCAGGTGATGATTATGATCTCTAAGTCTCAGTATGAAAGGAAAACCCACAGATGTGGTTTTTTAGATGTCGTCATTGTACCAAATACCTTGCTGGATTACTAGTGAGAAAATCAGTTGGGAATTACTCAGTTAGGTGATCTTTTAGAAATTGAGACCATAGTTGTGAAGAAAAGAKAAAAGATAAAATACAACTGACAATCTGGGGTTTTTTTAGTAGTTAGAGCATTGTAATGCTTTAAACAGCTAGGATGACTTCCTGTACATCAGTGGAGGTAATGAACAATTTCTTTATCAAAAGATGTATATCTGGGAAAAAGAAGTCCRTCTAAAATCTCTGCTTAGAAACAGTCGTCTTTTAAATTTGGAAATGAAAATTGAATTACGATGTTGCTGTGACTGAATAAAATGTTGCATTTACATATATACTTAACATTTAGCATTTGTATGTRACAGCAATTAAATGACTGGAACAATTGCTTAATATTAATTGTGTGCTTGTATGTTGGGCAAAYGTCCGTTGCTTTGAAGTGAGGAAGCAGGTTTCGGAATTCACCAGGAATGCCAGTCCTGAATAGATCAATATTTTTTCCTAGCATTGAATGCCTCTTATATGCAGATATTTTATCTGGAAGAAGAAAATGCTGGAAGCATACTTTGCAAAATATTAGTAAGATGCTATGAGTAAGCTCATGTGTAAGTACAGTCACTTCAAAGCTTCTGAAGYGTAGGAATTCAAACCTCTTAAAGATCCTAAATTTGAAAATTAACTTCCTTTTCATGACAATCTGCATGGTATACTTTTTAATGAAATTTCAGTTTAGGCATTCGGAAAATAGTAGTATTTTAAGTACTGCATTGCCTCTTAACTTGAAGACAAAATGAAATGGAAACCGAGTCGGCTCCTCGTTCTGCCATATTGGATCCCAGAAAAGTCATAACTTACGGCCAGAAGTGGCTGGAGGGACAATTAGCCCCTTTTTTTGAGGACTTTATTGTGGAACAGTTCTGTGAACATGTATTTATCTGTAATCATCTGATGTTTATTTCAGCTTTAGATTATGCTTGCTAGTGTTGATATTTTCTTTCTATGGGTTGCACATGGTGTGTTTGCAAGTAATTCCAAATTTAAGCAGCATGGAAAATTATGGCCTGTGTAAGGTATCTCATTATGTAGGCCAGAACTTAAAATTGTCTTTCTATCAAGTTCTGCCAAGTTTTTTAAGTCTTGCAGAACATTATCAAATCATTATAACTGCKGAAAACTATACCCTGGAATCAGATTTTCATCAGATGGCGCACTCATACAAATAACTATTGCATACCTGATATTCTCTTTACTTAGATTTGGTATCTCTTTATTCTAATATACTTGCAACAAAGGGCTATATATAAATAGGAAGCAGTTGCAAGTATTAACACTCAATGTATATACTTRAATTGGGGCATTTGGAAGGTGAATTTGAGTTTGGAGTTACCTAATGATCTCTATACAGCTTTCACAGTGAGAAGATGTGGGTGTGATGCATAGGACGTACAGAGTTTGCAGTCCGTCTAGGTGTATGGGTACAGTGGTACRTGTTGGAAGCCTCAAGCAAAGAACTTTGTTGTTTTGCAAACAGGGTGATAGGACRTGCTGGGCTTCCTTCAATCTAGATYGGTTTGATCATGATCAAAATTAGGGTTGTTAATTTTAGCTTACAACCGAATCTGGTAATAAAACAGGAAAACTAGTGGTAAGAACACAAAAATAAATTACTACGTGTGATTCTAGCATCTGTCTGGTCACCTTCTGCATTCCCATCTAGTTCCAGAAGCTGCCTTGGCTTCTAGTTTAAAATACACTATGGTTTCTTACAGATCACTGGTCATAATGATGGAGGAGTCATTTACATCTTAACTATGACATATTTTGTCTGTAAAATTACTATGTGCAAGTAATACATCTAACTGAGGTGGMAGCTTTCACATAAATGATTGTTTTCTGATAATGTGGTAATAAACAGAATGAGAATGATTTGCACTGCCTTACAAAMCCCAAACATCCATAACTGTATTTACTATTTTTCTCTTATATTTTGATTTTTTTTTAAATGGTAGTCACATCTTACAGTTTAAAGTCTGTACAAAGTGTACTTGTCATCTTGCACCTCGTTAGTGTTGGTAAGATTTCTTCCCTTCCTTCTTATTCTGACACAAAATCTTCATTTATAAAACCTAAAGTTCCTCTAGACTAAAAARGTTAAAATAAATACCTTATCAGATRGTATTTGCGAATGCTGCCAGCTCTATCACCACTACTTATGGCATAAGTGACACCTTTTCATTTTCTCCCTTCAGTTGTTGGTGAATCACTTACCACAAATACAAAGGGARTGCTGCACAGTGCACCAAAAGTAAAGGAAAACCAGAATCTATTTAAATTTTTTAAACCAGRCATAGACATGAGATCAGCAAAGCACTTAAATGAGTGTTATGATAAGCATGGAGTTTACTGTATACTTAAAAGACTATATTATCTAATGAGCTGCCAATAACAATTTCCTTGCTCTGTCTCTGCCAGAATTTCAGAAAAGCATTCGTGTTTTGATGATCAGCTGTATTATTTGTACGTGACTCTGAAAATAAATGAGGCTGTCATTTTTGTTAGCAGTGGGGGAAAAAAGTCTTGGAAATGTCTTCTGTAGATACAAGACAGCATAGTACATCTTAACTTACAAAAATTGAGGATTACCATGGGAGATGTGATTTGCTGATCATCTTTCCTGGCTAGCAAAATCACACCCTAAATTTAGCAGAGCTKCTTTTTGGTAGAAAAGCTAAAACCAAAAATGAATATTCCCTGTTTGCTCTGTAGTAGAATGAAAACACTTGGCAATTCTACAGAGGTGTAAACTAACATGTTTATCTGAAAGAAGCAAAAGTAACTTCTGCCTATGAATTGAGTTTTTTAAGAACCTTTAAGTCAATAACTATACCATTCATTTTTACTCAAACTCTTTTGTCRTCTTTTAACGTTCTCCTAAGGGCCACTGATGTACGTTACAACTGCAGTGTTAGGGTACAGTGTTCYTTGTGGATACGAAGCTAGACTGTAAATGAGCAACACGCAAATAAAAGCTTTATAGTTATTAATGGAGTCTGTGAAATGTAAGTATTTTTGCTTCTTCGTTGGATTAGCTGCAAAGGATCACATTCTTCTTACCTGTGTGAATCCATTTAAATCACTGACACATGGGGTTTTAGTGACTGGAACAAAATGGTTTAGTGAAGACTGTGCTAGTTCTGTAGCATGTATATGGGTGTTTCTCATCCTATGGGGCACGTTGCCCTTTTTGCTGGGGTTGAGGAAGGAGAGAGACCAGCTGCAGTTATGTGTAATCATTGGTGCCACRCAGTCTGGAGCAGGCACTGTGGAAGAAGGGGAGGAAGATAAATCTATGCTCCAAGAGCAGCCACAATATAAATTTATTACTGGCAGTAGAACTAGGTAGTGTCAATCAGCAATCCATCAACAAACTCATTTTAAAAAAAAAAAAATCCTCTGCTCTTCCAATAACTTACTGTATTTCTGTAGTTACAGCTCATCAAGTCGTTGCATATAGGTCCAGGCCTTTGCAATAGATGAGAGAATGTCTCTGTGAATGGACAGACCAGACTCTGGACCATGTCCACAGCTTGCTTTGTGAGCTGCAGAAGTACTAGATGCTTAAATTGGTGGTTCAGATTATAACAAATAGAAAAGATAAACCCCACAGGGCTGTAAAGGACGGGTTTTTGTTACTCTTCTTTATATTGTGAAAATGGAGAAACATCAGAAGTTCACTCCACCAACCTGTGAGCTCCCACAGAGTGGTTTGTGCGCCATACCCGTGCTACAGCATACGGTACAGAAATGCTGTCTGATGACACGTCCTGTGTGTGTACATAGTGGTCAAAAGGAAAATGCGGTTGGGGTTCCCGTCTCTGTCTCTCAGACTCACGCACGCTTACTCAGGGTATAGCAGGCCAATGAAACGACAGCGTTTGCCTCAGCTGTTAAGGAAAAGCAACGTTGTTCGTACTTGCAATGGTGAKCAGTGATGATGCAGCAGCACCTCGGGAGTCCCAAATGGCACCCACTGCTTTCCATCTGCAAAGGGAAGATGCGTATAGGAAACTTGGTTCCATCTTTCAAGTTTAGAAAGGCTGTTTGACTGCTTTGCTGAAACTTGAATTTAAACCATCTGTTGTTACAACATAGTGGAAAAGGCTACATCATTTCTACATGTGAAGTTCAAGAGGACAAAGGCAGATCAAAGAGTCCCAGAATAATGCATTGGGAGCTGTGTGGCTACAGATGTTTCTTTGGAGATCTGTGGAGGGAATTACATTGAGTTCATGGGTGCATTTTAAGTTTWAAAAAAAAAAAGTTTTATGAATATGTGTGATTAACCATGACATCACTAAAGCCAGACTAGGTAATGGTTTTAACCAAGCACACTGGAAACCTAAACAAACCACTTGGCCAACATTTTCTTTGGCTTTTGAGCATCCTGGGTGATTYAGCTGCGTGTTCTGGAAGAAGTATTTAGAGTAGCAGGAGGTGCGGCTTCACTGTGTAAATGGGCTTTAACAGAGTCCATGATTTTCTTATGTTCGAGTTTAATTTTGGTCAGTTTGCAGCACAGTATCAGTACCAATGGAAAATGTTGCTTTTAACTTCTCAGCGATAGCTTCTCTTTAAGTTTCTTAATGGAATATTTTGCACAGATTTGAATTTTAGACTGGCTTTTGAAAYGGATGTTTCTCATTTGGTAGATTACTTCAGCTGTAAATTGCTAGCTTATCTGTAGGGCCTTAATTTATAGCCGGTTCCCCTGTAACATTAGCTGTGCAGTTATCCACTTGCCATTGTGTCCTTCCTTTTATATTAAATACATTACGCGGGACTCTGACCTTGAAATTTTACATACATTAAATTTGTTGTCATGGTATTTAGGCTGTAGSTGTACTGGTCTTCAAGTTTTTCACATAATTTTTAATATACATGAATTTCTTGATTTTATGTATTCTAACCCAGTATTTAATAKATTGTGTGTGTTGGCGTTGACTATACTTTCAACACAGTTCTGCCAATATACTGCAGCCGTCATCTTCTTTAGTTCCTCAAAACAGTTCTTTAGCTTTCTTGTTCTAAAGAGGGTGTTGGCTTTGTGATAGTGACAAATACTCATTTTTGCTTAAAATAGGTTTTCCTTCAACCAATACGAGCTTTGATTTTTGTCTCTGCGTGTATGTTCTCTCCTGGGCCAAGCACTGTGAAAATGTAGAGCTAATCTACCTTTGCCTAATTGTAAGTCAGATGAAAGATGATTAATACGTTTTTAAGAGTAAATCTTTTTATGGAAAATAATAAATCTCATWTATGTACAAGATCAGTTTTCCATGAAAGTGTCTGGTGAAATGCAYGAAAACTTAGAACTGTAAATTGGATGAGGGTCTCAATTTTCAAAATAAGCAAGATTGTGGATTGAATCTTCAAGATTTGGACRTTTTTCAGACTAGTGCATGGGTCCAGACACAGGTTGGACAGCATATTTTAAAAGACAAGTGAGAATCACGCAGTTTCTGATGAGAGCAAGTGGGAGCTAGGCCCCTCCATGCTTATTTTMTTACTGCTTTTGTTTCTAATTTAGAAGGGGAGGATGCGCTGGGCTTTCTGAGAACATGAGTCATATGTAATTGTGGTCTCTATATGTCCTACCCTCTTTCACCCTTCTTGAGTAACTTGGAATCTGCTGGCAAATTTCAACCAGATTTCACTGAACTTTGCAGAAACTTAATTGCCTCTGGAGAWTTTTAACCTCTTGTTCCAAGTTGTGAAATGTCACTGCTGAGCGGGGGAGACAGATCCAGGTTAGCTCCTCCGCTGAGGAGGCGGCAGGGTCCTCCCAGCCGCGGCCCCAGGTTGATCCGCGTGCACCYGCTGGCCGGGAGGCACCGAGCTTCCGCTGGCTGCTGCCCAGCGGAGGTGCTGGCGGGGCACGCAYGGGAGCAGGGATAACGGTGCTGGGGTTGGGCGTGTGGGCGCGCGGGGACGGAGACGTCCGTAGGGAACCAGGCGTCATTCGCTGCTCATGGAACAACTTGTTGTTTTTTCTAAATCTTCCTCGTAGTCCAAAGGCTGCCCAGTAGAGGTAAGTACGCATGGAGCAAGCACATCAGTAAACGCTACTCATCAGCTTCTAATTGCCCCTTCACTTTGCCTTCTTAAGAGCCCTTCTCTCGATCCTTTCAAAATGCCACCTGAAAAGCTCTTCTCCTTTGTGTGTGCCCCTCAAATTTTCTCCTTTTGCTGCTCTGCAACTGTCAAGCTTTGCATATAGCTATTTATAAAGCCCTAACCACCACCTTATTGATTTAGGATTTTTAGTTTGTGATTATTCTGGAAATAATTGTGTGATGCCTTTATGTGAAAGYTGTGCTATAAAATAAAAAATGTTTGGTTTTTTCCCCCTAAATAATAATAATATTCTTCTCCCCTGGAATGTTAGGCATGGTGACAAGATTCTGGGAAATTGGATTACCTGTTTATGATAGGCATCACATTCAGCCTACACAATGATGGAATGATAACGTTTCCGTTTAGGGAGTATCATCTCATCTTTGGATGGTGCTCAGATTCCTGTATGTGTGTAGTTAGTAACTCCTCGTGAAATAGCAGCTTAACTAAGCTGTGATATCAATGCATGGCTTTCTAGTAATGTAGTATATTGTTGTGAAAAACAGTAGTCTCTTGCGAATGTAATCAATAAAACTATAAATGGCGTGAGTATTCGTACGCTTGCTCATACGTGTAAAACTGTCACCATCCCTTGRAAAGCGCAGAGTGAAACCAGCAAGCATACCGCTGGTTTTAGCGCTTCTTTTAAAGTAAAGCGTTAATATTAATAATGGCCAGAACTCTAGAAATGCTGAAAGTTATAAGTACTGCAAAGGTTCAGCAGTGATTTGGAAAAATTATAGCAAGAAAACTGTTGCAATAAGTTTGAATATTTATCCACATTTCTGATGTGCCCTTATCRAACTGGATCTAACCAGCATTCTCCTCTCGGCTCCAGTATCTCACAACACATAATTTAATAAGAGAAAGGGGATTAGCGGCCTAAGAGAAACCAAACATTTGCTGGGTCTCGTGGCTTCATTACAGCAGGCAGGCAGAGTTGGGGAAGGGTGTTGATTTAAGACAGTGTGTACAAAGAGAGAGGGAGGGAGTTAGAGCTGAGATTTGCTAAAAATACAGAGCAGTATGAGTAACTGTTTGTGGTTTTTTTTTCATTTGCCAGCCAAAACAAAAACCAAAACCAGTTCCATGTCATAGAAGCTTCTTGTTCAATCAAAAAAATTTTTTTTTAATTTTTTTTAGTCCTTAAAAATKAATCTGAACATCAAATATGTATAAAAATTGAATGCTTAGGAATTTACAGTATATTTACAGTTCAGATTATTTACCAAGGTTGGCATATATTTGTGGATAGTGTGAGTTGAGCCAAAGTTTCATTTTTCCTGTCCAGGACACGTGCCTTGGTCTTATTCTTCAAGTACCAATAATTTCTCTGCATCATCATAAATCAAACAACATATTTGTCAGAAGTTTCCACTTGAAAGACCCATAGGATTGAGGCCATCAAATATGAGAAAACAATGAAGTCTAGGATGACTGCTTAAATATTTAAAAAACTTTTGTATTTTATGTATGTGGTTGTATTTGTAAATGTTTYTGTTCTTGCCAGGTCTGTACATTAACAAAGGAGGATAACCGGAGAGTGGGGGTGATTCCAAGTGATGAACAGCTCCATGTGTTACCTCTTTACAAAATTTCACAAACAGATGAATTYGGCACCGAAGAGGGACTGGAAGCTAAGATAAAAGCCGGGGCCATACAGGTGCTCACAGCTTTTCCCAGAGAAGTACGAATGTTGGCTGAGCCYCTCAGAGCTACAAAGAAAAAGAAACCAGACACAAGGAGGACCCCGACTGAAAAGCAGCCATTAATAGATAAAAAATATTCAACACCAGTAAAGCTGAAAACCGAAGCCCCAGAAAATCTTGGCAACACTTTGCATTGTTTAGGTGAGTGGTGCTTATTAAATTCTGCCAGTCTCTTCTGATACTGTGTTGCCTCCTACCCATCTGAGGGGAAGGAAAAGCTCCTTAATACTCRGTTTTATAAAATACTTGTATATTCTGTATTTTAGGGACTAACAAGCAAGTCATTGTCAATATTCTCTCTTGGCACAGGGAAAAAAAACAGGTGATCGCCCAAAAATAAGTTGKTGGTGGTGTGTGAGCACCAGTGAAATATTTCCAAGTTCCCTTATTCTTATAAATAATGGCAGTAGGATCATCCTGAAACACTGTTGTGGGAATGTTTATCTAAATAACCGACATGAATTTCTGTCATTTGAAAGTACAAGAACTGTGTTACCCACTTCCTATGAAAGACAATGGCTTTCTTGGAATCTGAGTTGATGATAATTTCCTATCAAGGGCATGGATGCTGCTGTAAAGCAAAAGATTTGCAAAAAAAACCCAGGTTTTATCAAATAAGAGAGTGCTTCTCAAATTGTTCCTTGAGATATTGTTAGCAAGGGCCAGAGAGGTGGAACCTGTCAGCAGCCAGGTAAAAGGTACGCCATGTTTGGTCTGTTACAAGAAGATTACTATGGCCAGAGTGTTCTGCTACAACAGGTGTTTGTGCAACATAGAATCGTGACTTGACTGAGCTCTGTGGAGGTGCTTTTGATTTATGCTGTTGTACCTGGGGTCAGATTTTGGACCAGTACATCGGAGGATAGRACTACTCTATGGGACTCTGCAGTAGTGAGAAGTAGAAAAGAAGGAGGAGGTGGAGGAAGCCATAGACTTAGATTCTGTGATTAGAGGGGGAAAAAAAAATAAAAGGAATCAAAGCACAGCCTATCTACCTTTTAGGAAGAAGAGAGGAAAATTAGCCAACCTGCTATAATTTTGAATTTTATTTCATGAGAGACATCCAGATATATGTAGTAGATTTAAGGGGGGGAGTAATAGTTAAATGTATCTAGAAGAACGTCTGCATTTTGGGGGCATAAAATAAAAATAAAAATAAAAACAAACAAACAAACAAAACAAAACAAAACAAAAAACCCAAACCATTTGACACATTTTTGTAATTTGGGCTCAGCACCCTGCTTTGTCTCAGTAGAGGAGTCAGGGCAACCAATAAACTTTGCATATTGCAAGATGGAATAAGAAAAGCAGTATTACTGACACCCCTAGGAAACTAGACAGACATTCAGTTAATCTACATGCACGTTTGGGAGACACAGTCCAGGCTTTGAAACAAATTTATAAGGACCCCTCAGGCTGAGCGTGATGTCCAACAATAATTCCGAAGCAGTGATTAATAACTTCCATCGTGCGCGGGGTGGACTGGAAGTCCTGGAAGCATTAGAGGACTCTGGTTTGGGAAGGAATTCTGAAATTGTCTGATCTCACTGGAACGTTGTTTTGAACCACTGAAATAGAGTTATGAACCGCCTACCTGTACATGACATTGTAGTTACAAACAGGCATGGCTKCGATATCTGAAAACCATGCCTTTAACAAATTCCCAAATGCTTTGGGAACACAGAACTTTATTCCTTGAACATGCAAAAATAATAAAATAACTCTGTAAACAGGCCAACTTACGTAATTTGTTTGGACTTGGAAGTATTTTGGTAAAGTAATTTAAAAGGGCTGCTGATAAAAATAAGTCACAGAGTGAGGAAGAAATACTTTTATGAGTGAGAAAATTGTTCAGAGATGGAAAAATAAGAATCTGAATAGAAATATTTAGTTTCTATCACAAAAGTGTAGGTTTTGTCATGGAAGTTTTGACAGTAGARTCCCTCAAAATAGATGTCAACACTATAATCCCCAAATCTGCTCATGGCACATACTGCTRTGGTTGGCCACGTGAACAATTTCAGGGAGGCTTCGCTAGCTGGGCAGCRGTGGCAAAGGAAGTTCAGGTTTGCCAAGGGCGAGGTGGTGTGCTCTGCATCGGATAAATAACTTGAAGCATTTGTGCACATCATTTACGTGTTTACTCTGGAGGTACAGGACGATGGCTGGGTAAAGACCTCCGCACACCACTGCTGCCCTGCCCCTAACCCACAGTAAAATGCAAAGATCTGACAATTACGGATTTAGGATACTACAGTACTGTACTTGTGCATACAGTTCTTTGCGGTTTTAGGAGATCAGTCATTGATTGGTTCTTTCCATTCTGCCAGTGCCGGTCATTTTAGTCCCGAGGAATGGAAAATTTTAGTCTAGCTGAGATTGTTAGGCTTACTATGAAAACAAAATCAAAGGGCCTGTGAGACACAGGAGTTGAAACTAGACTATCCAGTAGTCACTCCTGATGGTAAATGAGAGGAAAAAATTGATTATTTAAATCAGGATCCCTTCRTATTAATAGTGGCATTCAATTCTGGTCACACCATTTAAACATAAAACAGAAGACACAGGATTGAAAAATAGTAAAAAAAGATAGAAAAACTTACTAGGGGAAGAAAACAAAATACTGGCTATATTTCTAGGTAAGCAGTGAATAAAGTACTGCTAAAGGTATGTTAAGCAAGTCCAGTATTACTATTAAAATTTCTCCTAATGTAAGAACGAAAGAATACTTAGCTACACTTCAACTGTAAAGGAAAAGGTATTGATAAATGGTGTATGTAGTGTATAGTACTCGATTTATGAGGACAAGAGTTTAGAATATTGGTTTGGCTTTTTAAGTATTAAAAAGAATATGGAGAACCTGCAATTAGATGAGATGAGATAACCGTGGTATATACCGTCAGTCATGTTTTTGGCCATGTGAGGCTGTCACTCCTTTGGAGTAGCCTGGGAGGATCGTGGAGGAGGCACGGGGCYGGCTGTGCCATGTTGCGCAGTACGTAGATGTAGTATGTTCTTYTGAAAGAGACCTGACCGTCATTTCAGAGCCATTGCAGTATCCCCCAGCTGGAAAGCCTGGAAAGCTGGAGAGACTCCTGTAACCTGCACGTCTTCACCACATGGAGAGCTGGAAATTAAAAAGGGATAGGAGAGGACTTTCTTGTCCTCTTTACTGTCTTTACCCGGCAGCAGAGCTGGTGGTGAGGAAGACCTTCTGAGGGCTGAAGACAGATTAAGTCGGCTTGGTAGAGCTTGCATACGTGAGGACTTGGTTTGAATCTCGACTGTGCCAAGTCCTTTGTAGAAACTCTGTGTATTAAATAGGATGCACTTGTCACGCACCTTTTGCCAACAGCAAGCAGCACAACTGTTAATTGTTACATTTCTGCTAACGCTGAGAGCCTTTGAAATCCTAAATTGTTATGAAATGCGTATTAAAGATAGAGGCCTTACATCCTTCCTTGTATAGTCCCGTCATTTAACCACATTATTCTGGACAAATAAACTTTACAGACGGAAAGGTTATTTTTGTCTCTGTAAATACTAGCAATTCTTCTTGGCTCGTATTGGATARAGCAGGACATGAACCCCGCCAACTTAGAGACAGTTTCTCAGCTGGCCACAGCAGAGTAGTACTTCAGCCAACAGTTGCCAGTGGAGACACACCAGGCTCTGAACAGGAGGTATTCCTGGGGAGCAATGCCACCTTATCTGAACCATTACTGATTTCCCTCTACCCATATATTTGAATTAACTTCTCTTAATCTCTGCTGCTTTGCCCCGCAGAGCGAGGAGCTTCTGGCAAGAGACGGGGAATTTGCTGGAGCCACGGCCGTTTTGAGACTGCTGTGGGTTGTTAAAACTTATTTTCAGAGAATGTAGGTCTCTCTTCAGAGATGATGGAAAGTGCAGTTCTCAAATGCTGTGTTTCAAATCTTTTGGAGGAAGGCCTTGGTCTGGGGGGGGGGTGTTCTTAATTAAATGAAATGCTTCGACTTTGATTTCATAGAAAAGGTTTTTAAAGGCTTCCTTGTGTCCCTCCACAACTTCAGTATTTGCATACTAACTATTGTGTCCATAATTTACCCCACTTTGCCTTTTTTGCATTCCTATTGAAAGAATGTTTTTTAATCCATCACTATTTATAAATTATTAGGAGACAGAATAGAAGAAAGAATAGTTCTTCTATATTSGGTAAAGCAATTGAATGCTCTGTGTATTTATGGAACAAAGAAGAAACACTGACAGAGACGGTCTTTTATGAGAATATGTGAGAGCTCTCTGTGGGGTGCCAGTTTGCCAGCAAAACACATGTAAAGCAATTTCAGGGCATGATGCAAAGCCCATCGAAGTCCACGGAATTCTTTCCCATTACTCCAGTGGACTCTGGATTGAACTTACCCATGATGAGAATGAGTCATTTGAGGAGACTGTTCCACAAACAGGCACGACTGCAGGGTAGCATGACTGGAAATTGATTAGAGAGCTGACATATATTGAATATGCTCTCTCCACAAAGAGCTGAAATAATTGATGTGTGGCAATTAGATGAAAGACAGACAGATCACATGATGCAGCTTTGTAAGGATGGATTTACCTGGAGTACGTTGCCAGATACTTTTTTTTTTTTTTTTTTTTTTTAAGAAAATTTCTGAGTAGTTACTTGCTAATGCACGAATCATTGTAATTCAGGAACTTTTTTGTTGCGATGGGCGAGATCTATAAACACACTTTTTTCCTTTGATCGTAATACCGGGTTAAGGCAGCTGAGAATTTTGACTGTTTCACAGGCTTAATTTCAGACAGACTAAATTTCATCAATTATGTAAAAACTTTCACATAGTGCTTCCTTCTAGCCTGGGCAGTGCTGAAGGCCAGCAGTCAGCTGCTGGGAAGCACTCGTGTAGAATTGGGCTGTGTGAATCGGGACCGAGTGGTTATTTCATTTTACCCGTTTATTTTATTCATCGCTCTGTGAAATTCCTTTCTATTTTATATACTGACAGTCTGACTGGAAAAGGTTAAGGCGTTAATTCATCAAAGTTATTATGTGTGTACTTACGGTCATAGAGATATTCCTGAAAAGCTAAAAATAACCATTTTGAAAAATCTGTAGTCATCAYGTATATCTTCCATATTAGAAAGCAAGTATGACAATATTATAAAAGGCATATTTTATTAACTAAGTGAGGAAAAGTACTTACACTTTGGTGTGCATTTTTTTTAGGGAACAAAACAGATGCTTTAAAACCTGGAATAAAAATGGAGACTTCCGATCACCTTTATGCCATGAAACATACTTCAAACACTACTAAAAATTGCTCTTTATTGAAACAGTATACGGCTTCCTCCCCTTTTAAGGTGGATAGTTTACATCCTTATTCATCTTTAGCACATAAGCCTGGCATAACAGCAGTGACTAATATTCAACAAGATTTTTCAGTTCCCTACGGGTATTTTGAATGCAGTAGTAAGCAACCTCACGTGACACCTTACGTTAATTGTAAGAACTTTGATGTGTCTGTCAAAGATTATACTGGAATTTTGCTGAATGATAAGATGAATGGTGTGCCACCGATTCTTCCAGAGGTCACTGCTCCAGGCTCCCCAGCCCATAAAGACCCCCTGCCCACTATACTTGAACATCAGCCAGACAAACAGAATTGTCAGCTTCAGTTAGACAATTCTCCTTCTTCACAGATGATCAGCTCTTGTGATTTGTCAGTACCGCTAAGCTCTCCGGCAAAGGATGCAGTCGGAAACGAAGCTGACTGTTCCCATGGATGCCCAGTGGAAAAGGGCAGCTCCCATCGAGAACAGATGTGTGATTTTGACTATGTGGACGAAAAGCAAAACAGTGCACTGGGACAACCGACTGATTCTGAAGAAAAAGCTGAGGAAATGTGGTCAGACAGCGAGCACAATTTTTTGGATGACGACATTGGCGGGGTTGCTGTGGCACCTTCTCACGGTTCTATCTTAATTGAATGTGCAAGACGTGAACTCCATGCTACCACACCTATTAAAAAACCCAACCGCAATCATCCCACAAGAATTTCTTTAGTTTTCTACCAACACAAAAATTTAAATGAGCCAAAACATGGTTTAGCCATGTGGGAAGCAAAGATGGCTGAGAGGGCAAAAGAAAAAGAAAAAGAAGCAGAAAGATTAGGAACGGAGAATACTGAACTAAACTCTAGTGGCAGGAAAACAAAGCAAACAAGTGAAAACAGAGATATTTTTTATGAAGACAATGAGTTCAACCAAATTCCATCACGCAGAGCATTAACAGTAACTAAGGATAACGTAATAACAGTATCTTCTTATGCCCTTACACGAGTTGCAGGGCCTTACAACCATTGGGCATAGGTTTTAGTATCAAATGCCTCCTCTTGGTGCAGTGTTACACAGTGTTTCTTTAAGGTGCTGTTAAAGAACAAGTCTCGTGTCGTTTACTATTTGCTCATCTCAACCATTTTAAGGCTGAGGTAAAAAAAGGGGGGGGATTTCTTCTTAAACTGTGACTTTAACATTTGGTGGTGCTCAAGCACATTTTAAGCAAAAAAAAAAAAGTTGTATAGTTTTAATACATTCTAAAAAAGATTTTGTTTAGGTTATTAACCTTGATTGAATCATTCAGTTTATTACCTTTAGGAATTTATATTTCGGTGCTTTAAATCAAGTCTGTTTACTACAAAAATCATTTATAGGGATTTTAACAGGTTCACATTTTATGGTGTTAAATCAAGTTATACAGTAATAGCTCTACACAGCTCTTGGTGCTTAACCACATCAAACAGTTAAAAATAAATAAGCTGAATTATTACTTCATGGTGCCATTGCTTTAACAACTTCCAACCATTGCTATATAGTCCAAATTACAGATAAATCTTTTAGAAAACCAATGAATTTTTTTCCCTAGATTTGTCATTATGTATGAAATGAAGTTATTGGTAATGATGGCTGGAAGTTGTTTTTAAGCTGTAAATATATATTTTAAAAGCACTTTCTATTTTTAAAATTAACTTGAAATAGTATAGTATAAGGATCATATTGTCTAAGATTTGTGCATACTCTACAGAAGAAATCATTTTATTCTTGCTGTGTAGAGTTCCATATTGTTACAGCTGCAGTATGTATGCTTAATAGCATATGTGATTGTTTTTAGACTTGCCCTTTTTCATTGAAGATTTTATGTTGCATATAAACAACAGTTATAAAATACAGAAACATTTTATTATTTTCAAGAGAGTGTACAAACATGAAATTAGGAGACGTCTTGTCAATACGTGTGTTGCTATTGGGAGTTATGAATATTATTTGTTTTTTTAAAGGCAGCATTTGTTACGATTTCTTTGAGCAATAAGTGCATAAGTCTCATTCGTTTGGAGCATTGTAAGTTAACATGACAACCAAATGTTCCTAATGCCTCAGGGGTAGGATTGTTTTGGGATAAAAAATACCCCCTAGAGTTGCCTTATTCTATTCTGAACAAAAAAAATTTAATTTGGGGAAAATACAAAGGAAGTGTTGAAAAAGTATGAAATTCTAATATTTAACAGCAAATTTTTCATTAAGAATAACCCACCTGTAATATTCACCAGCTTTCCAAGTTCTTTTTTTTACAAAAATGTTTTGTAAATTTTTAAGTGATTTATACATTTCATGTAGAGAAGGGTTGTATTCTTCCTTCCAAACATATGAAATTTATGTTCTCCATTTCTGTTGAAAAAGTGACATATCATGAAATGAGTATTTGCTAAACCAGAAGAAAAACAGACACTCCATTGCTTTTAAATACTGTAGCATCCCACTCTTCTTTCTGATTCTCCTCTCCTATGTATTTCTTTTTTAAACTTATTTATTTAAACAAATTACCAAATGACAATGTTAGCTAAGGACCGACCTCATCCTGCAACTTCTTCCATGAGAACAGCTCTGCGTAGCCATACCTGCCCAGTCAGAGCCAGGAGGACCGCTCAAGCCAGGACTCCTCTCGTGACTGMGAGCTGCAGGATCAGGCCCCAGAAGCGAAGCTGTATCTTAATTCTGCCTCGGAGTCCTCCCCGGCTGGGTAATCTGTAGGTATAACGAGGTCAGAGTTTTCCAGTGCGAAAATATACTAATAATATACTTGATAATATTATAATGTAGTGGTGCTGTAACAGAGGAATATGAACTATCTAGATCTGCTTTATTTAAAACCTAGACAAGGTGCTTTTTCCTTGAAAAGTTGAACTGTAAGCGCTATCTATATTTACAGTTTCGGTACGAAAAGTACATAAATTGTATTTTTAACACATAGTGCCRGTGAGGACCTTGGTGCTACAAATACTTAGATGCGGCTGTAGATCARTGAGACTATTCTCCTGTATAAATGTATACACGTGTAGTGTTTGCAGGAGCAAGGTCTGAAGTAGCAATCACTATGTAACGACCTTGGGTTCAATTCTACAGATTCCTGTCAAAATTAACAAAWATATTGATGGCAGAGGATGGCCGAATTGAACCCATTCTTTGTATCTAACCTATTTTAAGTAAAATTTGTAAAAACCGGGTATGCTGCAAATTTTAGTCAAAGGTCAATATTAGCTCAAATAGAGGATATGAAGGGATTGTAAATAATAATAAAACAAAAACAATATTATGCCATCGTTTTGTACCAGCAGTTTTATGCTTCTTGACTATGTAATATACAGTATACATCAAATCATTATGGTATTTTGTGTGCCTTAGATTTCCATTTTAAAACTTGTATATTTTTGGTGAGCCGAAGATTAGTAAGAATTCCAGCTGTCCATACAGTAAGTAGTACTGTTCTCTAGCTGTTCCATTCATGTATTTGCTATCTGAAAACCCTTGTCCAACACCACAATCGATCATTTACAGAAAAGATTAGTTAATTGGTCTCACTGATAGTGCTGATAGCTTTAGTTTCTATAATGCAAATTGAAAAAATCATTTATCATTCAGCGCTCCCATGTGAATCACAATTTTTCTATACAAAATTAGTAAGTTACAGAGCCATCTCTTTACCTTTTAGAATGTTCTCATTAAAGTGGATCATTTTTACTTGAATCTCCCCCTATAAATGCCCGTGTTTAACTTATGTATGATTGGAAACTTCAAGATAAAAATGTTCCATTGAGAAACCAGCAGCTTCCCTCAAAGAAGTGAGAAACTGAAAGGTGGATCTAAAAGGATACCTCCAAACATAGCCCCTGGCAAGTCACTGCTCAAGTGACTGCACCAATAGACTTCCAGTAAGTCCAGGTCTACCTTTTTTGAAATGGCAATTTTAACAGAGAAAAGTATATCTTAACATAATAGTTAATGCTATTAACTGATAGGTGCTAAAACTCACAGTTACTACTTTATTAAGATTACTTACATAAGAAAAATATATCATCTATACAATAACATATCATTTGCGGTGCTCTTTCCTTGATTGTCTATCACGTAACTCTTTTTCAACGTGTACCTAACAGGCAGGTTAGCTGGCYACTTTTATTTCCTGCTGTGGCACATAGCAGGTTGTGATTTGAGAAGCTAATATTTTCTATTGCTGTACTGCGGTATAGAAAATGCAACTATTTACTGTTTTTACAACTGTGTGCTATTTATTGTAACATTTCAGAATATTTATCAGTCTTGTACACAAATTATGTTGTTTTGAGTAAGGTTATAATTTTATAACAGTACTTGTCTCTTAAAAGTTGCAAATATGTGGGTCTATTGCTTTCCTTTGCGGCCCACACAACCACTTGTAATTTGCTCTCACCCCTTAACTAAGTCCTTGTAGGACGGCCAGATCAGGAGCTGGATTGGATGTAAGATTAAGGGAGCTGGCTAGGTCAGACCTGCATATTTGACTTGGTTTCCARCAGCTGGCACTATGCTCTGGGTGAATAACCAGAAAATGGATTCAGGTGTGGGCTGGTGGTGGGGTGTGGTTGTCTTTTGATCCTTTTACCCAGTACGCTAGCCAAAACTGTCGTGATCCAACATTGGGCACCTCTGACTTGCAGAAGCAATGTCTCTCATCCCTTTCTCCACTGGCTCCAGTGCCACCACTCCACTCTGGAGGGAAGCAGTAGTGCTTTCTGCAGGAGCCGGGTCTGTTTGACCCACTGAGTCCCTGTTGGAGTTACTGCGGTCGTTCCAATTAAATAGTGAATTTTACTCGTGCAGTTTCTCTGCGCTTACTGATTTGTAACATGCTATTGTATTACAGAAAACAGAAATAATTATTTCTATAAATATTTTAGTCACAAGATCCAAAAAGCTTTTTAAGAACTTATAAATACTTGTGACTTTCTAGCTGTAACAGTTGTATTCAGATTTCTTTTATTTTAAGGACTTTCTAAGCTAACTTTTACTTAGGAATAACTGCTGTTAAAAGTCCTTATCTCACCTATGACAGTGCTTCTCTATACTTAGAACAGGAAATAATTAGTATCTTAAGCAACATTTTATGTTAAGCATGGGTAAATGACAACTTCTTTTAGTACTTAAGATTATTTATAACATACAACTGTTTGGGTTTTTTAAAGACCTTTTTAATATCATTGTAGTATTATGCTAAATTTGGTGGGTTAAATTTGGGTCCTGTTTACGTTGCTGCAGCCCCATTGACTGCAATGTGCTCATTCATCAAGCTTTCGTGCGATTTTCATATTTAACTGGATGGATATGGATACAGTCAACCAAAGTCTGTGCCGACTCAGACCCCTGCAACCCTACCACAGTTAACAGGTTTTGCCAGGACAGATGGAGAGAGATTTGGAGTAAATGTTGTACTTCTGGTTAAACACAGAGGTTATATTGTTGGTAGCATGAGAACTGATTCAAGGTCTGTAGAGAGACGKAATACCTTCACCTCAAGTTTCAGGCACACGGGCAGGTCTGTTTCAGACCACCTTCAGGCTTATGCTCTTGACAGCTTTTTTGATTTTTCTTATCTGATAGGTTGTTCAATGAGAGAGACACGTTATGGAAGCGTGCTAATAAAACTGCATCTTCATGTTTTTATAATGTTAGGTCAATCTTCCCCTTTCACTGCCCATGAAATTTCTCTCACATTGAAATTGGCTCCTTTTATCAAGCAGTCACCAGCTTTGTAATCCATTTTTATATAGATATGATTTTTTGCTTCTTTTCCACAGAAATCCTGTAATTTCTAAGTTAACAGGAGGAAATAATTGTGCCCTCAGATATATGAGAAACTAAATTGCATGTCCACTTCCACACTTTTTATACGTAACAGCAATCCCATTCAGGCAGTGTTGAACAAACTCTCTTTCAGGTCTGGTGCGGTCGCTAAAATTCAGATTAGGCTCTTTGTGACGTATCTGCCATAAAATTGTGGTTTTCTTCTTGTGTGAAAGGTGTCTGCCCAGCTGCGACCCCTGATGCTGTCTATGATCTGATCTTAAATAACACAATCAGAGATGAGGAACAATCCAATCATATTTGGAAATTCTGGCTTTCTTCTTAATTTTATCAGGTGTTGCTCTGACTTTCAGGAGGAAGTGCAGAGGGAGTATCTTTCCGTAAAATTAAACTGTAGAGAAAGCTGCCATTGATTATTGTGACACCTCGGTACTGCGCTGCAATGTCTGTGTTACAGCATTGTTTCTAACCAGTAAGGATGTGTTGCCGTGTCACACAGCTGTGGATATATGTACAAATGTATCTCTTTCCACAGTTCCTCTGGAGACAGTAATCTCTCCTTTGTTCTCTGCCTGTGTATACTGATTTAAGGAAAAAAAAAAACACAAAACAAAACAAAGAGGAGGGAGAGAGCTGGTCACCCTTTAATCTGTGTAGACGAACAAGGAAGCGAGCACTGCTGTCGCCACCAGTCTGCTGCTCCTTCCCACAATTGAGCTGGAGAATGTGGAAAGCTGATGGGATGCACAGCACGAGTAAGTCGCAGGCAAAGCTGTGAAGGTACAATTAGCTTTTGAGACAGCCTTCTCTGTACGCATGTTGTAGTTGCCAGGGTACTTCTTTATATTGACACTTTTGGTACATACAACTTTAAATTCGTAAGCTTTTTTATTTAGTCTGTGACACATTTATGTTCTCCTTTAATCTTAAACAGAGTGGCCAGTGTCAAAAGTCCTGAGGATGTGGCTTCTTAGCGGAACAGTACAGAAACTGGCTTCGTTGTCTTCTGGAATTACCTGATGTTTAGTTAGGCAGTTTTCACAAGTTGTCTATATGCTGCTCCAGTATGTGCTGCAATATGATCATTACATAAAGGAAAGAGTTTTATACTTGGGGTTTTCTCAAAGACCAAGGATTTCTAATAATAGTATCTAATTAGGCACTAGTATACATATGGATCGCTTCTTCTAAAGAGTGGTTGAAAATACATTTTGTATTTACTTGATTACTTCCCTATTAAAAACTTTTTTGGTTATTTCAGAGGAGTGAGCAAAACGTTTTGTTTAATACTGTCATTTACATACTTGACTAAATTATGAAGACTTAATTCTACATAATGCTGCGTTGTCTCCCTGAAGAACACTTAATTTGAGTAGTGTTGATTAGTAGGTACTGCTTTCTACTCTGTACAGATGACATCAAATACTACAGCCACCTTTCTCACTCCATGGTCTCTATGGATCATCTGCTGTGGTTTAGCTATTGTCACAGTCAGCACTAGATGACCTTATAACCTGCTGCTGAATGCTTTAAAAGCTTGTAACTACTCCAGAAGTTTTTCCTGTCCCTCTGGAGATCTGCTTCAGTACTCAGCATTAGCAGTATAGCTGTCAGCCTGCTCGTGAATTCCCCATGCACACTGTTGCTGCTTTGTATGTAAATCAGCCAATCTTCATCTCAGGAGTATCATAAGAATTTATTCTCCTTATGACTCTTCCAAAATTGATTTCTTTCAGTCATCTTTTACTCTAGATATGACAGTTCTAGGGGGTTTTTTTACTTCATGTTCTCTCATAGGGAGCTTAGAATATTGCAGTTGTGTATTTTTTCATTCCAAGAAAGAGGGACAATTCATTATCTTCACAATCAGTGTTTTCTTACTTTTTAAAACGAATAATGAATTTTCCAGTTAGTTTTCAGATTTCTTGATGTAATTGTTACACTCTGTTCTTATTGTTTGGCAAGTAGCCAAACAAGAGACTTTGCAAGGCTAGAAAACTGCTCACCCCCTGAGAAGGGAAAGTCATCTCTTCTCAGAGTACAAGATCTTTGCTTCTGTTGCTAGCATCTCTGTGGAATGCTCTCTTTTCTTTTGAGTTACTCTACCAGCTCTGCTCAAACCTTGACCTAAGACATGCTGCAAATTAAAAGAGCAGGAGTGTTTCTTTACATCTTCTGGTTATATCCCTGTGCAGAGATCAGTCATAGTCCTTGTGAGGAACCCAAGTATTGTGTAAGTTAAATGCCTTAACTAACATAGGACTGCTTGGAAAAAAAGAGTGGAATGATGGATTATTTTTTTGTTATTGTTCTTCCTCTGTAGAGGCAAGTGGAATTGATTATCCTTGAGCAGAAAATATTAAGTATAAATATTACTACCTTTTAGTAAAGGGTATAGGGGTGTCGGCATCGCTGGTTTCCTCTTTCCCAGACATAAAGACTTTAGGATCCTATTTTCAATCCAGTTCCCCAGTTCATCATCCCAACATTGTTTGCAGCGTTTAACCACATACTCGTAACTTCAGTTTTAAAAGATACGAGATGCTTCTCGATGCTGTATCGTCAGTCCTTCCCGCAACAGTATCTTTTTCTCTTTTCTTCTACTGGACCATTAWACATGTAATTTTCCCACACATACTTACATTAAAATGCTAGAATCTTCCAACAGCATATTTGCAGTGAATGCAAGACTGGGGTGCTAAATAACTTAACGTGAAGGTGACTTGCTCTGTTTGGTGTGACTGATTAACAATGCTGTTTTCAACACTTAGCACACCTTACCAGCATTCCTCATAAAGTCAGAGGACGCAGAGAGTTAGTTACCTGTTACAGCAGATGAACTGTATTCCAAAGAAGTGCTGTTGCAATGGAACCAGGGAACTGCTAGTTTGATGCTCAATATTGCAGTTGTTGCCAYAGAACATTTTAATACTGTTGTGGAAAGTTTTGTGACCTGGTCAATATTTTACATGTATATCTGTATTTTTATTATAATATCGTAATGGAAAAGGGTCTAGGGTTTGAGAGTCGTCTTAAAATAAGAATGAAGGCCCTGATTCTCATTTATACTACTGTCCTTTGCATCACATTAAAAGGATAAAGGGGCCGTAAATGGATGTCAATTTAGCTTACATCCTTTGGAGTATCCCATTACGCTGATAATGGTATAAAAGGTCAGTAGTATAAACAAAACTGTTACCAAATGACTGATTTGTACAATCATCTGAAATCAATTTCATTATATCCCTATTGTGCACATACTGGCCAATAACATCCAGATTGTTCTTAGTTTAGAAACACAGGTTGAAAAGAAACTGGCTTGGTTTTTATCGGGTTTTAARTATTCACTTATATTGGTTGTCCTTATCCCAACATTGTCCACAAAGAGAATGTGGTAAAAGATTCGTACCTCTAGGTAATGGCCTGGCCAGAAATCTCACAGAATTGTCAACAATACTATTTCTAAGCTTTGGTAGTTTCTCTTAATCTTAATACTTGCTTCTCTTTATCATAACTTGATCCCTTTTACTTGATCATATAAAATGGGGTTGTGACAATCTACTGAACTCCATTCTTTTCTGACTTAAGACCCAACAGGGTGTGCAGTATTGTGTGGTGTTGTCACACTGGGTGAGTTCTGAGACACAAAGCTAAAAGCCAACATTTTCTGACTGCCCTCACTGTGGTGATACTCGACAGTGAAACTGTTGGCACCGCCCTGCGTGCTTGAGTCACGCAGAGCTTCCCTTGCTGCCAATGGAAGCTTTATGTAAGCAAGCATCATGCCCCACTACACTGCAGTTATGAAAYGCAATGCAAACTCCTCTTTCAAAAAAAGTTTGAGGAAAAGGAAATATATTTTCATTCTTAAATTTTTAAACTGCAGTGATACTGCAGAGCCTAATGAGAACAGATTTCATACTTTGTGAATGCCAGTCTAATCCATGCAGCTCAAAAAGCAGCGTCTGAACTTCATGTCCTCTTGTCCTCAAAATGAAAAAATAACTGTAGGCAAGAAAAACAAATGTGATATCCCAATACCACTAAAAGACAGCCAGTTGTAACCAACACAAATGTTAAGACATTTCAGTCTTTAACAATTAATTATTCTATGATTATTTGTTCAGTCTGGAAGAGACAGCTCTTCATAATGTGACAATATCATACCAGGTCATAAATACTGTTCAGAATTTGCTGTCATAAGAAAGAACATTAATATGTAAGGACACACYGTACTGAAATGCTATGGCTAATGAACTCTTTCCTGCTTTGCAAAATTAAAAGATTAACAGTATGCCAAAGCAAAAAAAAAAGCCAGCATTTTCTTTCTTTCCTTCTCKTCTCTTTCTTTTTCTTTCTTTCTTTGGGATGCATTTGATATTTATTTTTCAACGTGGAGGTTTTGGATTATTTCCAGTTACCAACCTACTGTATTTAGATCTGGAACATAAAATTAACTTTTTTAAACAAAAGATGATGTACAGGGAGAAAAAAATCAGAAAGAAAAAGCACTTCATTATGTCACAGTATTTACAGGAGAAAGTATAAAAATTACTTCTTTTCTCAAAAAACATTTGGGGCCTGATTCTTTCCTAGTCTAACTAAGCATAGCTTCATGAGGCTGGTGGAGCTGTGARGAGTTACGCTAGCTGAGAAACTGAACCTTAAAATCTTCTTTGCAGACAAGGGAACCCTTACCAGCAGTACTTGAAGACTTGTGAGTTGTGACTGCATGTTACTTGAAAGATCTAATTAAGCTATGTTTTTTGGTGCAAGCAGTTGTTGTACATGATTTCATGTTTATGTAGCAAGATGCATTGAAATGTTGATACTAGTATTGAAACATACATGTAAAAATTGTTGTTGTGGAAATTGTCTGTTCTGTTCTATTTTTCTTGTGTGTCTCATCTGTTTAGAACGTAAACTTTCTTTTTTTTTTTATTGTCCTAACTGAATAAGGCTAAATGAATACTGTAATTGAAAATATATTTTAAATCTTGTCATGAGTTTTTAAAAAGACTATTACAAATTGTATCATTCCTGATTACACAGAACTTTGTGGGTGGTTTTAAATAAATTTTATACTTCTATTTTGCACTTAGTCGTCTAATTTTTCTTTCCTGCATTTTTCATGCATTTCTTCTTGTAAAATGCCTTGAGAAATAAAAGAAAGTTGTTTTCCCAATACAAACCAAAACAAAGTCATGCTGAAGTATGTAAAGACTAAAAATTTAGCCCAGGAGAGCCTGTACTATACAACTTACAGCAAAGTTAATGCCCCRCTTCATAATACAGCATATAATGCTACATTATAAGGCTATATATGCCCCATTTAAAACCATTACATGGCTTGAAATTTTAGACAAGGAATTAAAAAATTACTGATTCTAAAGCTAGAAATAGTCTAGTCTTGCAGCATATCTGAGGGTGCCGAGAACCTCATAAAAAATGTTCTAGCAATAGCAAGGAGTTACTCTAATAAAAACATTAGTCTTTAGATGCTGTGTGTTTATATAATTTACCCTACAATCAGTAAAACAAAAGTCAGTAAAACTTTTTTTTTTTTAAGGGAGGAGTAAAAAAATAATTGCTAATAGAAGTATTTTCATTTTATGAGCCATTTTCCCTGCAGAAATTTTGCTCTCATCACTAATAACCATTGTTACATGTAGAAACATATTTATGAATTAACTCAGCCCTATAGAATCCTATAGGTTCACCCAAGTCAGTGGGGTTTCTGCATTGGAAAGGGATGGGCATAAATCATTCAGCTATTTGGTCCCTGTTGTCAGCCTGCCTTTGCTTCATGCAGGACTGACCTGTCCCAGGCAGAAACGTACAGCAAGCGAAGCAGCCAGAAAAATTCTTAACTACATCTTCTGACTAAAAAGGACAAAATGGTTTGTGAACACATCTACAGAGTGTCTCTTTTTTTCTACCAGCCCTGTCTGGCAGAGCCAGGCTATAGGCATCATTTACTGTGGCTTTTAATTCCCATCCAGTGGACATAGTCCAGGTTTTATTGGCTTCAAATCAGAGGGTGCTTTTTTTTTTCCTCAAGACAAAACTGACCTCAGCGCTAGTCTGCTTTACTATGTGACATTTTAGTGCAGAACAACAATACTAGACAGGATTCCTGTTGTTTAGTTGTGAAGAAAAGGAGGAATACAACTCTGAATGTTCATATTTGCTTCTTTTCCTTCTCCAGTAAGCACAGTCGCAAAAGCTGCTGTTACAATAATCTTCCAGATAACTGAAATCTCCTCGAGGGCTGAAAAATGCTGCTATCCTCAGGCTTCAGTAATTCCCTAGTAATAAACTACATTATATGATACGGTGCATCTAGTTCCTGGGAGCTGAATGCGGTAATCCAACAGGAAGGCCTTTATGCTCCTATGTAATTTGCTGCTCTTTTAGAAGATAATCATTACAGAGTTTTTATAGCAACATCTTCCAACTTGCCCCAGGCCTTCTCTAAACCATACCACCAAATCTTTCAATAGATCTACGCATTCTACAGTTTGATATTAGAGTCTGTAACCTATAGCGCAGGTGTCTAAGAAAGCATGTGGATTTTGAACGGCACTTAAAGACTTGGGTGCAGGCCCAAGAACATCATTACCAAGGGAGAGACAYCAATGAGAAGCAACATTTTCCAGCTGTCTTTCAGGAACTGCCAGCCAACTGCATATTGCCTCCCCCAGYGTTCCCACTGCCTAGTTGTTCCCAGTCAGAGCTACGTTTCTTCATACATTATGGAGCATATTGCATACAGAGATTTTAAAACACAGCTTCACCCGTAGCTTGTGGGAACAAAACCAAACCAAATTTACCTGCCCCGACATCCCTTGAAAGGTTGCCAAACATGAGTTTATCTTGTAGAGCTCAACACCTAGAGGTGGCTTCAGTGTTTCTCGCATTTTAGTTTTCTTATATAAATTATACAGGTTATAGAATATTAATGTAGTACAGGTGGCTGCTTTTAAATTTAATTTTTAAATTTAATTTATTCTTAGCAGCTGAATTCTTGAAAATGTCAATGTCTTTTTACACAAGGCCAAAAATTACTTAAAACCCCTACTGTATCACGTATACACCTCCATTCATTCATAACATAACTAGGTAACACTGCTTGATCCTGAAGTAGCCCTGAATTGCTGCTGGAGGCATGATGACTTAGCCTTATTTTTCAGCTCAGAACAGCTGAGCTGTTTTTTCAGCTTAGCCTTATTTTTCAGCTCAGAACACAATCTAGTCTGCGTTCTAAACTTTTGCCTCCTGTGGCGTAACAAGTCAGCAGTTCAGTTTCTTGTGACCACTTTGTTTTACACATAGATTTCTGGTTTTGCATGCTGATGACTGACTCCCTTCACCTGAGGGATCCCTTCAGGGAAATGAAGTACTAATCCTGTGCTTAATCAAGCAAACACTTCTATCCACAATAGCAGAAAGCCTTGTAAGGATTGATCTGTGTTACAGCTGCTACAAGTTTTAAGGGTGAGATTTGTTGGGCTGTTGCAAATTATCCTGTTCTATGAGGGTAAGAAGCTGTAAGTGGCTCAGGTGTGCTGCTGCTTAACAACCCTCCTTAGGCTGTAGCTCTTGTGAGATCTGACTAGCTATGTAGTCCAAAAAAAAAAAAGAAAAAAAGAAGAATGCTTTACTGTAGAGGATCACCAGCAAGCCTTTAAGTACTAGAGGSTCTGGATCACCCCAAAGAGTACAGGCAAGTATTCCCTTTATATGTAATTTCTATTGCATCTGAGCRAATACTAGAGTTTTAGTCTTTCTCCTTTGCCCTCTCACACTGAAAGAGGCATTACTTGGGGTTGTTATTGCACGTAGTTGTTCTCAGGATGTTCCCTGCTCTTCCTGTAAATCGCAGCCTGCATGGTCCACAGCAAGTTAAATCTCTGAATCTCTATACTCAGCTGTACTGCACTAGGAATTACGCCTGCCTGTCCTTCAGATCAGAGGCCTGTGCTCTGCTATGTGAAGAGGCTAAACATTGCAGGCAGTAGTGGAAGGGAAATAGGTTCTCAGCTCTCAATCTCCTGCTTTTCCAGCAATGGAGCTAAGATTTTAAAAGTGGTCAGGCTTATTCTTCCAATCTCTCTTCTTTATTGCCTGTCTGTAGAAGTGTGTTAACTCTATCTTCCATATAGCTTGGTTACCCCAAGATTATAGGGAGATCGATGAGAAATCCTTTCTCGTATACACAACCAAATCTGATACACCTAGAAAAACAGGGCCTTCGTAAAGGTACTAAGGACTTTCCTAAAGCACTCAAATACAAGTCAGCTTGGTTAAGAAGAAAGGAATCCTTAAAACCTGTGCTCTTATGCAGGACAGCTATTCCTGTGCCCCCCGGTCAACATGAATTACTGCTCTTTATCTTCCATGAATCATGAGGAATAATCCAAACATCATAGTTCTCCCTAGACAGGAAGCCTCACATTAAACTAACAGTCATAATAGTATTTTCTCCTTCAACCAACATTAGGTAAGAGCTATCCTGTGCTCCCCTAACAACTATAAGACTCAGGTTAAGTACTTCTGATTAAAGGCAAATGTTAAATGGTTAAGCAAAACCAGAAGTCATAAAATTTGAAACCAAATCTGTCTGATTTTAGTTCAGAAATTACTTTACTCTTAAAAGATAGTTACATTTTCCAAAAGATTTCCTCCTTTTGCAAGAAATGCATTTCTCTAAAATTTCACATTAACCTTGATCATCAAAAACAATTTTCAAGTGTTTCCTTCTAATATGTCTTTTCAATCATAAGAATGTATTTTTTTGAATTTTGAAGTGTCAAATGGGAGTATTTAGAAGAAAAAAATGTATTTTATACTTGGTTAGGAAGAGATGTTTAGTTGCTTATACAAAATTACTGTGCCCAAGCATCGGTCAAGCTTTCATGGGATTCGCAGAAGAATAGCTGTAAACAACATAGACCCTGCGGGCCTCTGTGTGGGGATCTRAGTTCAGAACTGAAATAGAAGTGGTTTTAGTAGTTACCTCACTAGTGGTGAGTCGCCTCATTAACAGGGCACCAAGACAGTATTTAGGTTACATTTCATCTCGGCACCACTGACAATCTGTTTACTCTTCTATTTACCTCAGAATATCCTCTAAGTTATTAGCAGAAACACGKTAAGAGTTTCTTTTTCTTATTTTTACAGAAATATGTCTGTTTCTTGAATCTAGTCTGTGTTCCAAATTTTTTAGCTGAAGATTTTTATGTATCACTTCAGCTTTTTTTTGTTTGTTTGTTTATGTAACTACAGAGGCTGTGGAAGGCTTTATGCCATAACTGCAGCCAACAACTAGAGTTCAGGTTAACAGCAAGGCTGCATTTAATAGCATGCATCTCTTCTGTACTGCCACTACCACTGCCTGCACTAAAGCAGTTCTGTAAGARAAGACCTTCATCACTTCCATCTAAAGAGCCCTCTCCTTTCCAGTCCAGCTGTCACTGTGGGCAGCACTAGCCTATTAAARGACTAATCTTTCTACATCATCTTTTACCTCATTTCGAATCTTTTTCTAAAAATGGTACTGTTTCTCTAAATATTTTTATTTGTTCATAAATTAACTTCAACTTTGGACATGACTATATTRAGATGGGATTTGCTTCAGTTCTCTGTCAGAACCTCTTTGGAACTAAGCCAGCCTTGTTATATATCCCTTGTCATATCCCCCTTAGCCATCACAGTGACAATTAAAAACCTTTTTGTGAAATATATTGGSATGTATTTCCAAATTGTATGATACACAATGCAGCTGTGGAGTATATTTATTGTATCATACACAATGCAGCTGTAGTATTGAGAAGTGCGTTCTACCTTTTATATCATTCTGTAAACCYCTGAAGACCTTTAAAGCTTATTTAAGAGTTAATTCTTGGTACTTCCGATGGAGTTCACTGGGGTTTCGCAGTGAAAGTATGCCTTAGCCCCCCTGTACTACCATCTGTCAGCACCAGGAGTAGTGCCAGATATTTAACTAAGGCTAAATTATAGCTATGAACGCCTACCAACCTTAATAAGGAGGTTTTTTTCCTATGCCTGGGAAAGACATTCATTCCATTTACCTTCTAAATTCAGTGTAAATAAACATTTTACCACTTACTGAGATCACAGTGGGATTAAATGCTGTATTCAATCTGTATAAACTACAGCAAAATGCAGAAACCATTATTCTTGAGTTAGAGATGTGAGTGGCATGAATATGAGAGGTAGTAAAATGTGCTATATCAAGACCAATCCTGTAATAATTTCTCTGGGTCAAACCTCTGCATGTAATACCAGTGTAGACAGCTGTGTGATGCTCTGTAAGATATTCTAGGATTGAGCTCTCTAGGACATAGGGTCAAACTTGAATTTAGGAAGGCCCAAGCTCTTGTCAAATACATGTATTTTTAATTTAAATTTAAGGAAATAGTTACAAGTGCATCCAGTCTCACAAACATATATGACAGACTAGACATGTGACAGAAATTCAGTATTTAGGAGACGTACAGACTTTACTGCCCTTTCTCTGTACTGTAAGACTGCAATTTTTTAACCCAGGAGGGTAAATGTTCTGATTAAAATCTACAAACAACCCATTCCGTAAAAGTCCTCAAACTAGTTTTGTTCTACGTGATGCAGGAAAATATCACAGTACCTCTGTTGCTGCTGTACAGTGACAACTGGTAAGTGCTTAATTTTTGTTCAAGGGACACTATATAACAGGTGTTCAGCCATCATGTATTTATTATGGTGTCGAACTCTATATATAGTGTCAATAATGTATAGTGATTTATGAAAGAGTAATAGTGAAGCAATCTGTGCTAGTGTAGGTAACAGGGGAACTTGCCTCTGAAGCACACAGTTCTTACCATTTCCTTACAACCAACCTTACCCAKGTTCTCATTTCCAAAAGAAGGATAGGCATTTTAACAGTTTCTTGTTTCACTTTATTTCAAAAAAAAGGCTTCAAAAAAAGCCTTTTCCAAGGCTGTAAGGTAGAACTTATTTCTAAAGGCAATGACAAATATTATTTGCAGCTGATACCCAGTCATTCCTTTTAGATTGCAAAACCCCTGCAGCACACACTTTTGTCTTGTGGTGAGACACCTTAGGGGCACACTAGTAAAGATTCATTTWATGACAAATGTCATTATTTTTCTGCTTCTTCAATATCTTGGGGATCTGAAGTGGAGTAATTAGTCAGCTTCACTAAGGGCAAATGTGTTTGTATCTCTGAAATTAATTACAGCATTTTTTTTTTCCCTCAGATTAAGGTGAGATACTGCACCAAACAAAAAACATAATATGGCAAATGTTGATACATACCAACATCAGTGCAGGTCCAAAATTTATACCATATGCAGAAACAGCACAATTTCATATTCCTTGAGCTAACAGAGAAACTCCTCTATCTCAAAGCAAGCCATACGCTACCTTTTTGAACACCCAGTATGCTCATTAGAGACCTGTGATACCCATTTCTCAATCTGCACTCCACCTACACCCAGTATCAAGATCAGCATGCTTCTACTTGCTACTTCAGTGTTTATAATTTTTGGTGTATTAGCTGTTGCTTCTACAGTGCTGAATCAGTAATGCTGGGCGCTGTTGTGGTAGTGGAAAATGTATTTATTTCTATGATTGTGTTAAGTGGTATGCAAAGAGGTGCTGTTTCTGAGAGCTCTTTTAGTGACAGATGCTTAAAAAACAAACCARAAAGCTATTAGTTTTAAACCTTTTTAAGTAACAGTATTTCATCAAGTACCAAATGAGCCTCTGTTCAAAGGGGATATACGTGTTTTCATTCCAGAAAAACTCTGGTTAGTAAAGAGCATGTACGCCACTGTGGAAGATGACACAGATGAACTTCATGGCTTTCCTGAGCAAAGGAAGGCAGACGAGTACTAAAGGCCAGCGATCCAAAGTATTAACTATTTGCACTATGAGATTTTACTACTATGTAGCATTTCCTGATACAAAAGTTCTTTTCTTTGTACTTTTCCATTCATCTTTGTTAAATGTACTGATTGTACCAAAATACGCATGAWGTTCTTGGATTATAAGCTTTAAAAATTATCATTTCTCTCTACAATATCCCCAGCTTGTTCTGAACTCCCATAACCACCAAGAAGGCTGGAAGCAGGATATGCTTTATGGGTTTTGCCTTCTAATTTCTATCTTTTTTTCAACTTGCCCGATTATTTTAAGGTAACTTGTAGAAATGTATTTTCCAGACTTCTGCCCCTTCATCAATTTTGGATGAAACTCTCCAATGTACTTAAAAGATACTTAGGGCACCTAGAGTTATTTTAAGAAACAAGACTAGAAGTGCTCACATTTTTTCACTGCGATTTCCATTACAGCTGTTCTTCATCACAACAGCATGGTTTATCTTGAAAAGAGGATACAGAGACCTAAAGAATTCAAAAGAAGTCATTAGTGTACTGTAAATGGCAGTGGCAAAATTTGCCAGCTAATGGTAGCAATATGTATGTGGAAAGGAGAAAGTACACGAAGTAATGTTCTACTTGAGGTACAAAAAATCAGACTTGTGGTTTCCTATGAGCTTCTAAGGCTTTCTTTGAGAGCATCACTAAGAATTATGCATTCTCTGATAAAAAAGCCCTGGGCCAAAAGACTGAAGAATAGAGCTACTTGATAAAATTCTGACATTCGGTGACAATTATTTTCTCCTTTAATACAGTTTTGCCACTGTCCTTTTCATTTATAGTGTGGGAGAGAGCCCTGTTACCTTTTTAGCCTCTAATCTTAATTCCAGGTTAAAGAGTACAGATTCTGCTTTAGTCAACTGAGTTGGATGGAGTTATCCCAGGAAGAGACATGAGTAAGGTTTAAAATGTGTAGACTCAAAAATGAGGAACTATGCTTATYGGTGTGAAATATCTAAACCCTCGTGTAATGTGCAATATACTTTAAAGGGCTAAGGCAAATCTGTCTTTGTATATTACTGAGTACCAAATGCTGACAGAAATTTACCTTCAGCTGGTGGTCTCCTGCTTCTTTCTCTAGTTGTCCTCCTACAACATAATCCAGCCCACTACAAGTGAGTTTAATGTTGTTGCCTCTCAAGATTCCATCACTTTGTTTTTAATGACAACAAATAAAACACTTCAAAGTCCCATTTTCATTACAAAGTGTRTCTTGCTGACTTTGCTCTCAAATGTTAAGTAATATCCCATGTGCATATTTCACCTCAAAGCAAACTTGCAAGAAAACTATTTAAGGGATGGAAGGCTGTTTATAACATCATCAAAAGAGGGAAGGGAAACTACTGTTGCCCATGAACTATTGAACTACTTACTGCAATGATTCCTGGCTGCAATTTCTGTTTCAAAGCATCTTAAGTGCTTTGATGAGTCCCTCTGGTGAGTCTGCTTCCCCCGTCACCTCAGATGATCCTGTTACCCCCCCCGCATAACAGCCTGAATGCTTGTGCGCATAAAATCAGCTCTCGGGGGGTTCAGGGGCTCACGCGTGGCTCTACTTCACGCTGAGGGCTGCTTATTTCCCACAGCAATAAGACACCCACGAAGTGGCGTAAGAAGTGTCTGACAACTGCCCAGACTGACGCCAGCTACGAGTCGTTTGCGGGGCTGGGGAGAGCGTCGAGCAGCGTGCCTGCGGCGGCCAGAGGGGAGCAAAGGGAAGGCACCGCGGCGGCTGTAACAGCTAGGCCCCGCTGCAAGATGGCGGCCCTCCAGCCCCGCCCTATCTCCGCCTGTCTCGCCCAAGATGGCGCCGGGGCCCCTCCCCTCGCCTAATGGCCTCTCCGCACGCGGCAGGCCGGGCGCGCGCCCAACCGCCAGCCCGGCCCCGCCCCGCGCCTGCGCGCTCGGGCCCGCCGGCGCCGTAGGGTCGCAGGCCCKGACGTAAGCAGTGTGCGCCGCCGCCTGCCGCTGTCCGCGGGGGTGGGAGCGCCTGCGCAGTGGGGGCGCGCTCGGTGCGGGAGGCTCGGAGGGGCTGGCGATGGCTCCGGCGAGGCGCCGCTCAGGTACCGGCGGCGGCGGCGGAAGGGGCCCGGGCGGGGCGCGGAGGACCCGGCGCTGGCCGTGGCGGCGCCTGGGGTGGGGGGGAGCACGGCGGACGCGAGCCCGCGCTCAGGCCCGCATTGTTGGCCGGGGGCGGCGGGAGGAGGAGGAGGAGGAGGAGGAGGAGGAGGG
>JASVER010000024.1:6872160-6929722 GCA_030449065.1 Oceanodroma leucorhoa
GCGGCGGAGTTGGTGCGCGGCCCTGCCATGTTCGCCCGGGTAACTTGCCCTTGTTGGGGGAGAGGGGAACCGAGCCGTGGCTGAAAGCGTACGTTGTTCCTCCGCCGGCAGCGCTCCCGAACGGCGGCGTAGCAATAGCCCTATAAAAGAAATAATAACAATAAAAAATAAAAGTCCTTCGTTCTGCAGAGTCACCTTTTCCTTAGTCTTCGTTGGAAACTTGAATAAATTCTCGTGTTTAAATAGCGTTAGTCCCATTGTTAAGAAGGGGAGGATGGAGATCGTGCCTTAGGAAAATATAATAACTTGTCTTGCAACTTTTTGTGTCTCCCACTTCTGATGTGTGTTGCCCACCAGGTTTAGGGGTGTAAAGATAATCTTTCAACGCTTTTGTTTTTCTTTTTTTTTTTTTTTTTTTTTTTGACCCAGTATTAAAATAGCCTGATGGTATATGTTTCAAAGATTGTAGCTGCGCTTTATTTTAATAGATTGCAGTTATAGAAGATAGACACCCAGGAGATTTTGCCTTTCGCCATGGCTCAGTTTGGAGGACAGAAGAATCCCCCTTGGGCTACTCAGTTTACAGCCACTGCAGTATCTCAGCCAGGTCAGTTCACATATCACTTAATGTTTGAACCCTGACATCTAGTAGATTTGGAGATTCCACAGTTGGGTATGCAGTTAAGAGTGGCACCATGCTAACTAACTTATTTAAATTATTTTTAAATGAATTAAATTGGGAGGTTTTCACACAATAGAGACATTAGAGATCATTGCCTAATACTAGCTGTTGGGTTGTTGTTTTTTTTAAGGGGTGATAAGTAAAATCCCAGGTGAATTTTTATTTATTCTCTTGGTCAGTAAACAAGATATTAAGTTACTCATATCCAAATATGTGTAAATCAGATTACCTTTCATCAAACTGCATTGCTCTAGATTAAATAATAACAGCAGTAATAAGGCATTACAGATTTTTTTTTTTKTAAGTGCTGCCTGAGTTTCATTGCCTGGGCAGCCTAAATCAATGTTTACAAAGTATTTTGCCTTTACTRATACATTGAACATACTTCACATAGTGAAGAGGTCTCTGAAATTTGCTGCTTGGATGGGGAGGGGGTGTATTTTATTTTTTTTCGATGCCAAGTTAGAACTCAAGGATCCCTAGAACCAAAGGTATTGCCCTGATAATGATAGAGGGTTTCCTTTGATTTAACTGAGAAGGCTTACTTAATCGCAGGCTAGTGTATTTAAAAACCTAGCTGGCTAGATTTTCATGTTTCGCATTGTTTTATAGCACAGAAGGTTTTGAGGCAAAAATGTGAAGCTTGCTCCGTGGTGAGTCTTGGTGCTTCCATTTCCAGTTCAGGCTTGCTTTTTCCTCTTCTTGAATACAAAGTGTTTCCTAAATATTGTAGTTTCATTGTCTGATGTGAAAAGGCTTCAACAAAGCTGTGGTACTGTGAGGATTCAGGATGTCAAAATGTGAGCACAGGCAGTAACCTTGTTGAATACATGTCTTTTTAGAAAGTTGTATGTTTTTTGCAGTTGTGCTTTGCATCTTGCTCTAGTTTGATACGAAATTGAATGACATACCTCCTTTGTCASTGGTTTTATGTCTGTGAGCTTAGCAAAAGTTGGGAATGCCTGCCATTCTTTGGAGGTGCATGTCTGGGGGGAAAAAAAAAGAATAAGTCTTTCTCCTGTCTCAGTTTTCTTTCCTGAAACGACTTCTCCTCCTCCAGTTTTTACTTAGGGCAGTGGTCTAATCTGAGTGTGTATCGTCAGGGAACTGCCACCCCACCTCCATGTGTTTCACAATACTCGTCCCAGTGTGCCTTTTCCTTTTCCTCCATGCCCATTCAGTCCCACTCCCTACCTAAAATGTTGCTSTACCTAACCAGCTGCCTACAAGCAGTTTTACAGTGTTTCTCTGAATAGCTCACACTTTCCTTATCCAAATGGCACTACTCTCGTTCCGTAAGAAACTGCTTAACAGCTGGAAAGGGTCGACATTGGGAAGACGGGAGAGACAAACTTTGCTTTTGGTTCTTGTGTCTGACTGGGTGATACCTTGGAGCGATCAAAGGATGGTAGCATCTGGGCTGGAGTATTCTTGATAATATTGGCTGATGTGACAGCTAGTGCATCAAAAATAGTGGTGGAAGACTGAGGGYGGCCAGCTCCATGTCCAGTTTCAGAGGGAAAGCTGCATAAAACCTGCTGCAGGGGAGGAGCTGGCAGCCATCTTAGACCTCACTGAGCTAGGACCAGAAGGGGGCCCTGAAGAAGAGGTGGATGGAGCAAGGGCACTAGAAGCACACACCAACTTCTTACCCATTTTTCTGTTCCTATGACTCTGCCTTTGGTTAGCCTACTTCTGAGCCTCCGCAAATTAAATGAAGTGCAAAATTTAATTGGGATAGGACTAGTCACCATCAGTTGCTGTGAGAGTTTTTTCACCTTCTCAGTGAGGACAATATCTCCRGGGATTTTTAGCTGTTCATCTGATCCAGCAGCACCTGACGCAAACAAGAGAGCCATTGAAGACTAACATTTGGTTGCACTTTTGCCTTCTTCCTGTGCTAGTTCCACCTTCCTTCACGTTCCTAGTGTCCCTCTTCACACTGTAGTGTCTTCTCTCCAGTATCACTTGAAGGCATTTAGCTCCTTCTGTGCAGTCCTTTCCTATTCCTGCTGCAATACACAATCACTGTGTCTGTGTCCTCTTTCTTCCCTGTCTCTACTACTGAATCCAGTCCCCAGGATTCTGCTGCCCAGCTCCTGTTCTAGTACCCATGTACATGCTTGTTCCCCTGCTTCTTTTATTGGCAGTTCTGATTGATAATGATTTATAATACAGAGCACAGGAAGCTTCCTTTGAAAAGCATGCAGTGCTCTTTGGCCCTGCTGAGAGCTGAAGAACAGTGTTTACCATTGAACTGCAGCTAAGTAGTCACCTTTCATGCACCTTTCAACATGAAGCTATGACTGTCCAGCGAAGTTGCTTGCCCGATGAAGAGAGATGCTGTCAGTGCTCAGGCATGCTGACTAGCACGTACTACTTCTCACGTGCGGCTGCGCTCAAGAAGTTGTGCAGATTGGCTTGTCGTTGTGAACCTCAATGTTCATAAACTGATTTAAAAGAACTACATTTACCAAACTCTTATGTATTTTCAGAGGATTGGCAAAAGGTGTTATATATATTTATGCATGCCAGCTGCTTTTATCCAAGTGTCAGGTTCCTTCTCCAAGCATGAAGGTGCTTGGGTATAGGGGAAGGAGATCTTGATTTTTATAACACAAGCTTTTTCCTAAGCTGTTGTCAAAAGCGGTGAGTGATCGATAAACCCAGTTTGATAATTGCAAAAAGATAATTTCAGGCGTGGTTTGTTTGTTTGTGTTTGGGTGGCTTTTTTTTTTGTATTGCTGACTTGGATGCTGTCTTGGCCATCCCTGGTGAAGAAGTAACTATAAGGCTTTTAATTATTAAGGTGTGACACTGAGGTAGTTGTAGAGTGACATRCTGTGTAAGGAAGTGTTCCTGGGGTCCCTTTGGGATAGCTTAGTAATTACTGTCTGTGCCTGTGGTATTAGAAGAGAGATGAAGAGAGATGGGTAATTCCAGGTGACAGCAAAGACCTATGTGTGAAGAGAGACTCCTACTTGTAACACAGTGAAATTGTTTCTCTACTCCTCATCTCATGATTTTGTGCATCACATGACTAAACCCAGAATAAAGTCCCTGCTGTGCTGGTTAAGCATTGTTAAAGCATAAATTTAATCATGCCTACTACAGAAAATTAAAATTTAAAAAAATTTATAAACTTCCTAGATAGCACAGATTGCTTTTTGCGAGTACTCTTTACACTTCTAACTTGCATAATGATGTGCAAGTTCCCGAAACGCCTGCAAAGGAGAATCCCCTCCTATTCTCTCAGCTATTAAATTTTGACATGTCTTTGGTTTGTATCGCAGTGCTTGGCATATGCTGTTTTCAGGGTTATGATTTCTGGTTGTGTAGTGAAGCCTGTTTTTATAGAACTGCAGTGAAGGGGAAGTCCTAGCTATGCTGCGTGCTGGCTGATTGGTGTCATCGTCTTTGCTATATCAAGACTTCATTGCATTAGAGTGAAGAACAGTGCACCTGACGAAAGCAAAAGTGCCTGAAGCTCAGTATCTTGTTATTGCTGGTGGCCCCTATGAGGTGACTGAAGTGTAAGAATAGCACAATCAYGTAGTGGATCTCAGAGCCACTAAGAAGAAGTAGCTGATGCACAATTTGCTGGCTTGCTGTAAACGGATGTCCTGTGATAAATACACTGAGCCTAGTTTCTATTGTGTGCCTGTTGAAAGGAATTTTTTGGGGGAGTAGGTTGTATGGCGTTTGTATTGCAAGTGTGTTAAGGTTGAAGAAACTTAAAAACCAAAGGACCCAGACTTACAGTTTCTGACAACTGTGAAAAGTGTCCAAAGTCCTACACAGGGTACTCCTTTACTGTAATCCTAATAAATCTACATCACTTACCAAGGGGATATATGTAGTTACATACTTTGAAGATGTTTTGCTAATCTTAAAGGGTCTACAATTTAGAAGCAGCAAGAGGGACTACTAAATACTGTCTTTGTGCTTACTACAACAGAAATTTCTGTTACCTAGAAAGATGCTTGAGCTGCAGCCTAGGACTCCAATTTCTAGCCAAGCCTGTTCAGATGGATGTGCCATGCAGTATTTGGTGCAAATGGAAGTTGTTTAGACTGCATTTGAAGGAAGGCATCTCCATCACTGTACTTACTGAGATAATTACAAATCCTAAAAAGCTATTGTTTGTCACTGCAGATGCTTGTTGCCAATAATAATAATATGGCAGTCAGATGCCAATTCCAAAATCAGTCTGCCATTCAGTCTGTCTCGTTTTTCTGTGTGATTTTTTTCCTTTTTCTTTTTTTTTTTTTTTTTTTTTTTAAAAAACTAGTAATGCAAACAGTTGCCTATTTAAACGGAGCCTGTTTGACTGAGATGAGTACATAGATGAAAGGTAGTCAAATTAAACTCCTGGAATACTTCGGGGCAAATCGGTAGGAACAAGATACAACTTTGAAAAACTTGTTATTACAGGTGTTACCCTTTGAGGGGATCTCACCAGTCTTTTGTCTTTGCCCTTTGTTAGTAAGTTGATCTGCAGTGTTGTAGATGACATGATACTTGTTAATATTAAATGCTCATAAAGTGATGGTAGAGGTGGCAAAAAATCTCCACACACACGCACACACCCAATGGACGAAATGGGATAAGAGTCTTAGGGTGGGCTGGGAATTGTTCGAGATAATTACAGGTTATGCTGGAAGGGAAATTGTCATAGTGGAAACTGAAGAGCGGAGTAACCCCAAGATCTGGTTTTGGGAGCATGCATGTTAATGTTTTTGTGGGTATCCTTGGTACAAAAAGTAGGAGAGACCTTGTGAAACTTGCTTGATGACGCTTCCCAACTCCATCCCCCTGTGCTGGTACCACATTAGAATAGAACATTAGACTGAATGACAATAGCTAACGTAGTCAGACAGATTCAAAGGTAGTAGCATGAAGTGAATTTCTGCACTAATAGGGATTTCTGCTCAGCATGTGGAAATAAGAGGAGAAAGATTAATGCATTGGTTATTTGCCTGAGTGAGCCAGCAAAGTAATGCAGCTAAGAAAAGTGGAAGTTGTCCCAGGATGCAGCAGCAAAGCATTTTAGATTTAAAGGTCTGTTTAAGGTGTGTTATGTGAGGCATTGGTGAGGTTCCAGATGAGAGTGTGCTTCTGGATGGTCAAAAATGCACATTCAAATTGGAACTGATGGACAAGCAGGAGGCAAGAGGATCAAGAGAATGGAGGGCCTGTCACAGGAGAAGCCTCAGATTTGGCTTGCTTGGCTTCTAAAGAAACCCGAATGTTGGAATTTTCCAGGGAAAAAAAATCATGCGATACTGGAAATACTGTAATTTTGCTGTACTATAGAATGCTTGATTTCACTATTAAAATAGTATTACTTCCTGGAACACTTATGTGACAATATTTTATACAGATCATAGTGATGGTGATTCTTTTCACTGTTGCTTATATATTTCTTCCATGTTTCATTCCAAAATTGTAAGATGATCAGTGCCATCAACTTGTTTTCTGAAGATTGCTGGAAAGAACAGCGTGGTAGAGAGGATTACCTTATTCAGTRTTTGTTGAGCTGGTTATAGCATTTTTGTGTATTATATGGTGATGATCACCAACTACAAGCAATCTCTTACTACACCCCTGGGTCAGGAATGACAGCTTCATTTTGGATCAGTAAGAATAGTGTGGAGCACAAATTCTGCAGGAATAATACTGTAAATCTCTTCTTCATTTCATTGTGCCTCTTTAATGACTTTGGAAGAGAAAGGAACCCTGTTCAACTTGAATGTTCTGGAGGTGGCTGGCTGACCTGCTTTTGCTGGCAATATGTTTCCCTGCTGAGTTTCTCTTTGGTTTTATTTAAACATGTGGACTAGACTGATAGCTTGATGAAGTGATATTTGATCATGCAGCTGCAGATAACTTTTTTAAAAACTCCTGCCAAAGAGGGAGCAGGTTTCCAGATATGTTTGCAATTCTTCACTCAGATTTGCATTGTGCAGGGCTCTTTGTCCCTAAAAGTTCCATCCGTAAGGCTTAAGCATACCTTGTTTGGAAGTATTGCTTGCATGAGAAGCATAGCATGTGGATAGCTGCTCCTCATGATTTGCTTAATCTTCTGCAGTGAATTAAAAGCTGATATCACAATAAAATAAACTAATCTTTCCTTCCAGGCAGTTTTGAGTCTGGGCAGCACAAAACCTTCCTAGTAAGAGCTGGAGAGAGCTTGACTTGGTCCTTTTATATGTGGGGACCGATKAAACTCCTTGTTGTTATAAGGCTGTTCCTTCTCTACCAGCCCCCACATCTACAAAATCCAGCTCACTCAGGGACAAAGACTGTACTGAGTGAAGTGAAGCCTTGTGCATTTTCAGAGGACACGTTCCATAGGCCTCCGTTTCATAGCTGCTATTACAGTAAAGATTTCTCTTGCCCTCAGATAGAATGAAATGTATTCATTAATTTACAGAACAGAGCAAGACTCTTCCATCTGGCTCATCCAAAACCTGAAATATGTTCAAGAAAGAATACAGTCTGTGTTTGTGTTGGGGGTGGGCACAGATGGGGATGACAACTACTAGAGCTATAAAATCATGAGCAACTTGAGAGAAGGAAATTAAGTGGTCTCTGTGCCTCTGCTGTGGTGTACTATTTGTAAATGAATTTAGCAGAGAAGCTAATGAGGTGTGATCCTGTACCTTGAATTTTGGAGTTGGATTTATCTACTTCATGAGCTTGACTCAGGAGTGAAGCATCACATACTGTCTCTCATATAACTGTCAGAAACCTCAGCTGTTTAAAGTTGCTCTTAGTGCTTATTGTGTGTGTTCTCTTTTCAGCTGCTCTTGGTGTACAGCAGCCATCGCTGCTTGGAGCCTCTCCTACAATATACACCCAGCAGACGGCATTGGCAGCAGCAGGCCTAACTACACAAACACCAACGAACTATCAGCTAACTCAGACAGCTGCTTTACAGCAGCAAGCTGCAGCTGCAGCAGCTGCATTACAGCAGGTAAAGAAAAAGGAGCATTTGCTGTTGACTGTATGAACTTTAACAATATAAAACAGTGGCTTTGTAAAGCTAAAGTATCCAGGAGAAAAGCAGAATGGGAAATGTTGAACATTGCGGTATAAACCTGTTTAAAGAACAGTGGGCTTCTAGGTCTGCAGCAGTCAGTAGGTGTATTAATCTGTGAAGGTGGGAATTTTGGCTATGGAGTTGCTGACTTCTAGCTGTGGAAAGCCTTTTGGGAAAAGCAGTTTCACTGCACCGAAACTGAGAATCTCAAGTTCCCAGTATTTTCCATCACTATATGTATCCTTAACAGCATTTTGCAAGATTTCACACTGTGCCCTAGATACTGTATAAGTGTCAGGCTTAAAAGTTGCTGCTTTTACCTAGAAAGAGTACATCGCAGTCCACGCTAAAGGCTAAGAATATTTGTTATRAAAGTAATATATGTTGATACTATTACTTATGTTTTCTATTAGAATTGTTGAATGTGAATAGTTTCTGCCTAAAACTTGCTTAGCAGATGACTTGTATTTGGTATTATTGGGGTAATAATACTTCCTGTTTATGAGATATTTTGCTTTTATCTGTTTCAGCAATATTCACAACCTCAGCAGACTCTCTATAGTGTACAGCAACAGGTTTGTCTGATTCTTACTGTGTATATCACAAATAACTTTAAAAATAATGTTGGTTGTGTGTCTTCTAGGATTTGTCTCCGAAATCATCCTCGTATGGGAAGTTGTTAAAGAAACTAAGTAATATTTTTTTGTAGTGAAATAGAGCTTGAAGTTCATAAACTTGGAGAGTTGTATCCAGAATGGAAGCCTGCCTACGTTCATGCAAAAAGGAAATTTAAAAATATATACTATTCCATGTGTACACGATTCCTGMTAAACTTTGCTCTAAACAGGGCCGTGTATTTTAACTGCTGGAAAGATGCTGTCCAAAAAAAGTTCCCTTTTACCTTTTTTTATGGTCTTTGAAGTTAACAGGATTTTCAAAAAGAATAAAAGGACATGGAAATTACAGGCCTAAGCTTCTCCAGCTGCCAAAACTTTTTTTGGTATTGCTATTAACTTCCATTTACAAAAAAAMCAGCATTTCTGCTTACTGAATAAACCTGGATTATACAAACTTAAAATTAACCACATGAGCACAATTTTATGCATATGCAAACTGCTGAAATGACCAAACCCCAAAGGMCTATTAACTGACTCAGATTAAGCAAAAACTCTTACTTGTAAAGAGGAGGTAAAATTGTACAATTTCCTTAAGCATATAAAATTAATTTATAACTTTATTTATTTTAAGTTGCAGCAACCTCAGCAGACCCTTTTAACTCAGGTTAGTTTGGTTTTATTGTTTGGTCTTCATCCCCAAACACAGATAATGCAAGAGTGCAAATTTGTGACATCTTGGGTAGTTTAATCTGTAAAATGAACTAATATGAACGGACATTTTATTGGTACAGGTTTATTTTATCCAGATGTTAAAATATGCATAGCCTTGGTTTCAAAAATTAATGGCAACCGCTTTTCCTTAATCTTGAAGGGAATATGTGTGTTGATTACATTTTAATTTATTTTTTTTTTTTATTGCACTTCAAGTGTTCAGTTGTTTTGCAGTAAGTAACAAACTGGGAAATCTTTTTCTCCTTTGAGAAGGAATTTAACTTTCMGTGTTAACAGTATTGCAGTATGTGTACAGAGAGGTTTAAAAATAATCCTGCTGAGCTTGACAGATTTAAAACATGCAACCATTTAACACGCTGTAAGTTGCTCTAGTTCTGTTTTCACTTAATCTTTTAAACATGCTTTAAAAAAAAAGGTAAAAATAGGTTACTTACTTTCATTATCTTACTGTGTTCTGCTTTTGTAAGAAGGTAGGCACGTGGATTGTTGAGTTAAGGAAGGGTTCGTGTTAGCCTCAACCTTTACTGACTTCCAACACTACAGTTGGGATATAAATGGAGAATAATCTCTAARCGTGTATTCCTAGCAAAGTTAGGAATCTATCTCCTCTTCAGGCCCACTGTACGAGTTACCTGTAAACAATAACACAGTCTTAATGTTTTTTTTCCTAGACAATGTGCGTATTTTGGGGAAGTTGACTTTTTTAAAAGAAAAGGATAAATAAAGCCAGTCTTCATTCAAAGTAGGAAAAAAGTAATCTAAAAAAACCCCAAAAAACAAGCAAACAAACAAACAAACAAAAACAAAACAAAAACCAAAACAAAACAAAAAACAACAACAACAAAAAAAAAAAACAAAAAAAAAAAACCAACCAAAAAAAACCAACTTCCACGTTCTGAAAATCTCTATTCAGAGTAATTGTTTTAGAGACATTTTAAACACCTGTCTACATGGGTAAAGGAACTGTTCCTTGTAGGTATGTCAGCTGGTTATAAGATTTATAGTTTGCTTTATTTTGCTTACAGCCAGCTGTTGCGCTACCTACCAGTCTTAGCCTGTCTACTCCTCAACCAGCAGCCCAGATAACTGTTTCTTATCCAGCACCCCGGTCAAGTCAACAGCAAACCCAACCACAAAAGCAGCGTGTCTTCACTGGGGTAGTTACTAAACTACATGATACATTTGGTTTTGTGGATGAAGATGTCTTTTTTCAGCTTAGGTAAGATGGAAATACTTGCCTGCAGATGTACTCTGTGATGCCCTCACTAAATAAAAGGTTTAGATTATTGCATTCTAATTCTGTGACTCCATTGATAGTGCCTGCAATTAGTATGTTTTTTCTGTCAACACTGAAAGACAGATGGTCAAATAAGTTAATAGACACTAGATGTGAGTTACTTTATGTGAATTTTTGAGTTTTCTTAATGCAAAACCCAAAGCTGGGAGACTCGGAAGGTATTGAGCTCCTTATAACATGAAATTGCAGAATTTGTGGGTGATTAAATGCATATAACTTGCTGCCTGCCTATCTTAACTCAGTAGTGTTCAGGGAGCTTCTGCTTTTGGGCCAAAGGTGGGAATTCAGTAGTTGTGCATACTCCAAACTGAAGCAGATAGTACTTTCACTGAATTTGGGAGTAGATGCTGTTCCTATAAGCTTTTTTTAATGAACCTTATCTACTTTCTCTCAACTTTAAATGTAACTTGCAAATGTAAAACTAGCTAAATAAGACTCTCACAATACATTTTCTGTAATGTTTGCAGTGCTGTTAAAGGAAAAACACCTCAGGTGGGTGACAGAGTTTTGGTAGAAGCTACTTACAATCCTAATATGCCATTCAAATGGAATGCACAAAGGATCCAGACACTTCCAAATCAGGTATATGGGGTTACCCAGTGTAACTTRTACTGACTACTTCTGGTTCAAGCTCACTCACAACTCATTTTCTCTTCTGCTGTTAGAACCAGACGCAAGCTCAGCCGTTACTGAAGACACCTCCGGCCGTTCTTCAGCCCATTGCACAGCAGACTGCATTCAGTGTTCAGGCACAGCCGCAGCCGCAGTCTTTGTTGCAGGCACAGATATCAGCAGCTTCAATCACACCTTTGCTTCAGACACAGCCTCAGCCATTGCTGCAGCAGCCACAGCAGAAAGGTGCTCCTTCAGTACACAAMGTTTGTTGTAGTCCTTCTGGTGCTTAGTGTGTGATTATGATTTTTTTGTTAGTCAGAAGACTGAAGTAGTAGTTGAAATAATACAGAAAGGACCCTATAGAATTTTCAGTTTGAATATGCATCTTCTTGCAGCTATATGCAAGGCACATTGCCTGCAATAGCTCAAGAGTCACCTGGTTAGTGAAATCCCCATGGACTCCTGTTCATATTAAGATTTCATAATCCGAAAGCAAATTCAGTGTAGTTTTTATTCTGACGCTTTCACAGACAAGTTGGAGAGTTGAAAGTATTAGTGGCAGTGTAGTTCTTCAGCATCTTCTGGAGTGTTCAACAAGATCAGGTTTCACACAGTTGTATTGTTAAAACTATTATTTCTATATTTGTGTTTTATTTATTTCAGTTAGCCAAGTTGGCATTTGAGAGAAGAAGCAGTGCTGAATGTGRCAAATCTAAAACAGAGGTTGTTGTGGGGTCACTTGAACTTTGAATGGCTGAAGAATCAGTAATAGGATTGATAATAAGATAAAATTAAGACTTGTCTTACCCACAGTAAAAGCAAGGGGAGAAGGTCTGAAGCTATTACCTAAGCAGAACTGTTCTGGATAAATGCTTATTACAATCTAATTAGTCCTAGTTGTTCATCGGTGTTTAGTAATGTTTGCTCCATTTACAATCAGTTGGTTGAATGTCTTGAGGCAGCAAAAGTATGTGCTGGTGGATTGATACGGCAGTATAATTAATTGATTTAAGAATAATTTTTCAGGAAGCTAATTGGTTTTACCTATGAATAGTCTCAAAAATAAGTTTTAGTTTTTCTTTAATTCAGTGAGTAAATAGTATATCTATCTTAAAACAAATTACTTTTCCAATAAAAGGGTTAGCTGTTTACTGTGGTAGCTTCTATGTGCCTAGGTTATATCAGCTTCCATCTTAAGATGCTTTTAAACCAGTTTCACTTACTAGAGTCTGTTTGCATCAGTGAAGAAAAGCATAAGTCTCTTGAGTTTCTTGGGATGTTGTTAATAAATAGATTTGACTCTAGAGTTAGTTTAGAAAATGTACACAAGTGAAACAACTGTAAAGCAGCARTGTTTGTAAAGTGTAGATAGTTGCCCGGTATTGATCTTGTAAATTTTTGTTTCAGGTGGTTTGTTACAGCCCCCTGTTCGTCTAGTTTCACAGCCTCAACCAGCTCGAAGGTTAGACCCACCATCCAGATTTTCTGGGAGGAATGACAGAGGAGGAGACCCTATGCCAAACCGAAAAGATGACAGGAGGTACGTTGTAGAAGACTAGACTATAAACAAAGCATTCCATAAAGACCTCGTTTCAAACAGAGCTGAGCCGCTTGCTCCAAAGTGAGTCAGTAATGTGCACAAGTGGCTTTATTAGTGTCTATCTGAAATGAAGGAATTGCATAATCAGTCTCTGTTGTAAAGAGACATGTACTGAAACAAACCGTGAGGAACTTCTCCTCCCCTTTTTGTGAGTCATCTCTGACAGGTCTAGCCTCTGTTTTGCTAGAAACCATTTTGTGTTACCAGCATGCAAAAATATTTGTATCTTGTATGCATTTTAAGCCGTGAAAGAGAACGAGAGAGRCGTAGGTCCCGGGAAAGATCACCCCAGAGAAAACGCTCCAGAGAGAGATCACCTAGACGAGAGAGGGAGAGGTCGCCTCGAAGACCGCGACGTGTTGTTCCTCGTTACACGGTTCAGTTTTCCAAGTTTTCATTGGACTGGTATGTTTATAGTGCCAGATGTTTACCCACATCTTACTTCAATTGTGGGCACAGATTACTGTGAGCCATGTCAACACACGTGTGTAGTGAGTGTTAAATGATGGTCTTAACTGTAAAGAAAGATCAAATATGTAATGTGTGATAAACTTTTCTAGGTTCTTTGTTACTTTTGAATGCTACTGCAAAATACCTTTATAACCCTGCGTAATAATAAGTATTGCCTAATACGCAGACACCTTAATCAGAAGAATGTTTAGTAGTTACTTGTTTTTTAACTTCAATCCATGACACTTTAACTTAAAGATATTGCTCTTTAAATTTTATATATATAGTATTAAATATACAATGGTTGTATTTCCAATTAATATACCTCTTAATTATGTGCTTTAATAATGGCTCTTTTATTGTTGTATCTTTCAAGTAATGTTGTTTATTTCAGCCGTAGCTGTGATATGATGGAGCTGAGGAGGCGTTACCAGAACTTGTATATCCCAAGCGATTTCTTTGATGCTCAGTTTACATGGGTGGATGCTTTTCCTATGTCTAGACCATTTCAGCTGGGAAACTACTGTAATTTCTACGTAATGCATAGAGAAGTAGATCCTATAGATAAAAACGCTGCTGTCCTTGATCCACCCGATGCTGATCATCTGTACAGTGCAAAGGTTCGTACAGGTTTCCAGTATTATGACTATTCATTAGAAATTTTTTTTTACCAATAGGGTGGAAAAGTGAGTATAACTGAACTGAAAATATTCTACAGCTGTTTGAGCAAAAACCAGCATTTTAAACTTTTGAGTAAAGAGCTAGTATGTAGAGCTTGAAGAATCATGACTGAAATTCAGTTTGTTTTTTCTGTTACCAGAGCTAGCTGTCCTAAATCTTGTTTTTACTGAGGTCTCTTGCATTCTCTGCACCAAGTTGAACTGATCTGATTATAGGGAAAAAAGCCAGCTCCTGCAAAATCTCTCAATGTATTTCTTGGGCAATTCATTCTGAATAGTTAATGGAGGCCCCCCCTTTTTTTTTTCCCTTCAAGTGTCCTTTCTGTGCAGTTTGTGCTTTTGTTTAGTGATATTTTCTTTCTTTCTTCTTTCAGATTCATCTCAATATTTATTATTTTATTGAAAGGAGATTGAGCATATTGGGATTATCTGAATGTCAAAATGCTGCATCAAGGGCTRTAATGAGGTGTAAAAGACCTCAGTGTCAAAATGTCTTCCTAAAACCTGTTCCATTTGAAAGCTTTTTCATTAAAATAGGTCTGAGATTTCTGGGTCAATCTGTTTTAGAAGTATTTCATGTTAAAGATAGGTTTAGAAACAAAACTGCCTTTAGCCCCTGTATTCTGAAAGACTTTACTTGCCTTCTGTGTATAAAAGCTTTGAAGCCTTGGCTCAAGTATCACACATACTGTTTTTTTCAGTCTATTGATGCAGAGCAAGAGCTCTTTCAGAAGGTTAACCTTCAAARTATATTCAGTAACTGAGGAATAGCATCCTGTTTCATAATACTAACCTGTTTAGGATATAAAGCAACCTTGTTAGATTTGACTGGGCTAATGGGATGCTATGAGGATGCAGATGAATGTAGYGGTCAGTTCTCTTGGGATTGTGACAAAATAGAGTCAGTTACTGAAACCAGAAATGTACTCAGTGTGCTGCTTGGCTCCTATATGCCAAATACCCTGGTATAGGGTATTTGGCATATAGGGATAACTTGCAAAGCATGTTGCTTTTGTATGCTTTCAGTTTATTTTTTTTAAGAAGATCACACATTGCATCCATATGGGATGGAGGGAAATTGGTCCTTGGCAGACATTTTAACACTCATTTCTACAAGTTTATTTTACCTTTACTTGTTCTGATTTTTTGTAACATTAAGGGAAAAAGTAGTGGTATGTATGTGTTTGCAAGTTGTGGTCATTGTTTACCAGTCATAGTGCGAGACCTTCACAAGACTGATCTGACTTACACAACAGGTGATGTTGATGGCTAGTCCTAGTATGGAAGATCTCTATCACAAGTCATGTGCTCTGGCTGAAGATCCCCAAGAACTTCGTGATGGATTTCAGCATCCTGCTAGACTTGTAAAGGTAAATATGCTTCAATGCCAGACACTTTTGGCAATAAAGGTTGGTTATAGAGCTTTAAAATATTTGTCGGTAAGGAAGGAGTTTGTAGGCAGCAAAATGATGGCTTCATTTTTCCTCTGAAGAGACCTAGTTTATRTGTTAATTCTTTTTCCAGTTTATAGGAGCTCCATCTTCACTGCTTTCATATTTACCGCTTGCTTTAACTTAGTCAAACTCAAACAATAGATATTTGGAGAAACCTATATTAATTATATAATTAACTTTGTTAGCCTTTTTTTACAAGCACAGACTTTTTTTAAGGGCTCAGCTGTGAAGAGAATACAAATGAAGCAACAGTTAAGTAACCATTGTATTAAGTGAAATTTAACTGTTGTTAAACTGAATAACCTGTAAGTGCTGTGGTGTTTCAGCRCAACACAGACTTGTTTTCCAACTAAACTCCATCATCTTAAAGCAAATGGGAGTACTTGAATTTATAGATATAATGCTCTTGTGGTCTTACCTTTTGTAGCATTGCTTTATCRCTTTTAAGCAGGAACGTCTATAAATGTGTATTGGAATTAAGACACCATTTAAATTCGTATCTGTTTGTCTTTTGTGTTAGCTTTTAATTGCAAAGGAACAAGCCTATACCAATAAAGAAACTTGATGGAAAGTCTTGCAAACAAGAATGAGTGATGATGTTTAAACCTATTCCATTTCTGAAATACTCTGTGGAAAAAAATAACTGAACTCTTTCTTGACTGACTTTCATTTKCAGATTTCAAAATAATGTGACAGTTTACTCATGGATTTGAGTGTGTGTGCTATGAAATATTCTTTGCGCTTTGGGAAAATGACTCTCTTACCCCTAGTAGGGGAACATTTAGAAGACTCTTTTTGTCTAGTTTTTAGTGGGTATGAAAGGCAAAGATGAAGCTATGGCTATTGGAGGACACTGGTCCCCATCACTGGATGGACCTGATCCAGAAAAGGACCCTTCCGTGCTGATAAAGACGGCTATTCGTTGTTGCAAGGCTCTTACAGGGATTGACTTAAGTGTGTGCACACAATGGTAAGTACTGTACTGCAAAGCAAAGTACACTGTAGAAATACTTGCCTGTTACCAGAAGTTTAAAAAAAAGATGGAAAAACCTCTTTTTCTTTGTCAGCTGCTCTTGGTAGTGCAGGTAAACTACTCAAAGGATGTTCTGTTTTGTAATAAGCTTGACTGGTACCAACTGTGCTGAATACTGCATTAAGGACTAATTAAAAATTCTGGATTTATTTTGACGTGTTATGTTGTAATTTTTTTAATGAATGTACATTGAAAATACTTTTCATTTTGTGCATAGCTGGAGAAGATCGTCAAGAGAACTTCATTTCATTGTTCTTTTGTTATAAATAAATAGCCGCTCGTTATATAGCCATATTTTCTCTTGATGAGTTTTTGTCCTGTGTTAACATTCATTGCGGTTTTACTAATACCAGGGAAGTCCATTGTATGCTAAATTTAAAGTGCTTCAACAACTTTTCTTTGCGCATTAAACCTACATGTGCTAAACAACAAGTTCTATAAAAAACAATTTTGTTCATTTTCCTCCTTCTCAATTGTGATACCTTTTTACAAATGTGCCAAAAGAGAAAATATGGCTTCCATAATTTTTTTCTTTAGATAAACTTCAAGGTCTTGCAGCAAAGTTTCTTTACTTGATGTGCTACAAGTGATCTAGGCTCTTTAAAATGTATTGTAGAATTTTTTTTCCAACATGCTTCTTCCCTTGCAACAGGTACCGTTTTGCAGAGATTCGCTACCATCGCCCTGAGGAGACCCACAAGGGGCGTACAGTTCCAGCTCATGTGGAGACAGTGGTTTTATTTTTCCCGGATGTTTGGCATTGCCTTCCCACCCGCTCAGAGTGGGAAACCCTCTCCCGAGGATACAAGCAGCAGCTGGTCGAGAAGCTTCAGGGTGAACGCAAGGAGGCTGATGGAGAACAGGCACTGAACGCTAATCCCTTTTTCTATTTCTGCTTCTCACAGGCACAGGAACACAGGCACAAAATGCACACCACATACTACACTACATACATACATAGGAGGAACATAACTGGTAACAATGACTGGTAAACCAGCTTTCAGCAGTGTAGTGAATGTTGTTTTTTATTTTTATTTCAGCTAGTTCACTAACTTTAAATGTGTATGCTGATACCACAAATGGAATTAAATTGTGCTTATGATGCGCAGAAAATTTTTTATCATAGACGTAGTTGCTGGAATCTGGGACCAGTTGTTGAGTGAGATGCAGTTTACGAATAGCTGTCTTTAAACATTTTGCCATTTTCTAAAATTTCTAAATTCTCTCTTGTGGCCAGTTCTAATTGTGATATTTGAAATTGAACAAACTCTAGTCTGAAACATCTGAATTTCAGGCCATGTGGCTGATSAACATCTTGGAATATGGGAAGGTCTGACTGAACAAAGAGTAATTTGGGGGATTTAAAATCTGGGGGAAGATCACACGCTGTGTGGTTAATGGAGACCAGCAGTGTCTGTGTAACCCCGATATTCTTTGTGGTGTTGCTTATCACCCTTTTGTGTTCCACAGATCTGGCTTGTATTGGCTGAGTGGCACTGTGATCATTTATAAAGTGGTAGAATGTGTGTGTGAACTTGTCTAAATAATAACTTTAGGAGAAGACTATCTGAAACAGTTGTGACCTTGCACAGATCAGCAACAGAATTTAAAAAATAACTGAAATGCTTTTAAGCTTTCTGAATGATAATTTCTAAATTTTATTTGTCAGGACGAAGAGGAAAAGGACGACGGGGAAGCTAAGGAGATCTCTACACCTACGCACTGGTCTAAACTGGATCCAAAAACAATGAAGGTAACAACACTTTTCTTAAAATTTGATTCTGTTGTACATTTTAATTTCCAAGGCACGGCCTGAAATATAGCTGTATATTCCCTTAACTGAGCAAAAAAACTTCAGTAGTGTTTTATCTTCCTTGCTGATTTTATAGGTATTAGATGTGGTATCACAGTATGCAAGTGTGACTCCTGATTTTAAGAAGTGAATACAGCTAATTGAAACTATTCTGAACTTTTGACCTTTGTACAATTGAAGTGTATCACATATGATACATKAACTGGAAAATGAAAGTTATGCAGTAATCTGGTTGTATCTACTTGCATTAAAAAATGTGGGGTYTAAAATACTTTAATGTTAGTTTAAAAAGGCAATAATTATACAAAAATGTATGTCAGGAGATGCAATTAAAAGTTTCCACGAAAGGTTTAATGATACTAAACTGTTCTATTATAGTAAAATCCTTTCCCTGCCCCTGTGAAAAGTCCCTCAAAAAGGGGTTCTTTGAGAACACAACTTTAAATGTAGTATGTTTTATATCAGTAAATATTAGTGGTTTTCAGTACAGATTTAAAAAATACAGTTGACTTTTCAGTGCTTTTAATTCTTACTKCACCTTTTCTGCTAATCGCGTTTTGCAATGTCACTGGTTGATACCACTTACAGAGCTTTTATTTACCAGGTAAATGACCTTCGCAAAGAATTAGAAAGTCGAACCCTTAGCTCTAAAGGACTGAAATCTCAGTTGATAGCTCGACTGACAAAGCAGCTGAAAGTAGAGGAACAAAAAGAAGAGCAAAAGGAGCTAGAGAAGTCTGAGAAAGAAGAGGAAGAGGAGGAGGATAGGAAATCTGAAGATGACAAAGAGGTTAGGCTTTGGACATACTTGGTTTAAGTCTTAATAAATATACCTAAATACATAAAATATATAAAATTTGTATAAACAAATATATATAAGTATAAAAAGTACAGGAATATGCCTAGTTGTGTTGGGATTTTGTAGTTCTCAGATGACTATACTGGGAACTCTTACTGTAACTTGAGCTGCTGAATTGGAACGAAATCTTGGCAAGTTTGAATTTCTTTATATCAGCAAAGTCAGCTGAAATGTGCAGTTGCACTAAGGGTGGCTGGATTAATGTCAGACCTTAAATGTAAGGAAAAATAAATCCCAAACTCACCAGAAAAACTATGCTCAAGAACAGGTGAACACACTTAACAAGATCTTAACTTCTTAAACCTACATGAAAGGCAGCTGCTTAGTTGTATTGGGTTTTAGTGGTATACAACCCTTAGGGAATTACTGTGGAAGTGTGGGGGAGGGCAGGTTCCAGTCTGTAGAAGGTGATAGTGTCTCAAACAGTCCAGTTTCTTCATATGGCTAATGGTTTGCTTAGGCTTGTTTTCCCTTACTATGAAGCTTTAACTTTTGCTTTTGGATAAACTTCCTGTGTATTGAAGTTTCTCAGTTTTGCTGTTGGTAGTTTCAGTACTACTTAGTCTGTTCTGCTATTTCACGAGGATAAACGATCTGTGCAATAAGGCCAAAGCTCAACCACAGAAAAGGGACATAAATGTCTGGAGAATGTATTCTCTGTTAGTTGCTTTTAAAGCTGCCTTTTTGTGTATTACCTGCTAACCCATAACTAATATGGGATTACTTGAAATTTTATATATCTGTGTAAACCTTGTTGAGGGAGCAAAGGCCATGTGCTTGCTAGTTCTGTCAGCTGCTGCCTCCTCCCACAGCTTCGATGGGCTTCAACTATCTTGGGGTTTCTTACCACCGCTTTCTTTAAGGTTAGGGGAGGGAACTTGGATTGTGCTTGCTTTTTTAAAAAGCGCAAGTGCTGCCATGACTTTTTTCCATACTTTAATATTTCTCTCTTGGCAAGCAATAAGCTGCTTGGTATTTTACCTTTTGTTTGATTTGCATCAGTTGTATCTATAAAGAGTGCATTCCCCATAATCAAAAGAGCCGAGTAAATTGTCATCTGGTAATCGTTACAGCTGTGTTGCATATCTTTGGGAAGACGATGTACAAAGCCTTTACTCTTCCTGTGTAAGGAATAAGACAGCTTACAGTATTGTACAGCTCTAAAAACACCCCTAAACAAACAAAAGACCACTCGGGAGCTTTGACTGCTTTGCTAGCTTGCATACCATTTCTTGAAGTGAAGTAGCTTGAGTCCTTCCAATGTCCAGTAAACATGCTGCGGTTAGCACCATAAGGTAGTTGGAAGGTGCTCGTTGCTCTGTGGGCTAAACAACACTGCATGTCCTGGTTTGTGTTGCTCAGGTTTCCAGTCATCTTAGGCGAGTGTTGACAGTGGACACGGTATGCATTCTGGAAATTCTAGTCTGACTTCTGTCTGTCTTCTGTGTTGCATTCAGCAGCTTAGGCTTTCCTTCATTTTCTTCAAAAGCAGTGAGTGCTAAAAAAAAATATATAGGCTGAAACTTCAGCTTTGGAATATGCTGTATGTTATTTTTTTGCCTCTTTTTAGGAAGAAGAAAGAAAACGTCAAGAAGAAATGGAACGTCAGCGGCGGGAGAGACGATATATCTTGCCTGATGAGCCAGCAATCATTGTACATCCTAACTGGGCAGCAAAGAGTGGGAAGTTTGACTGTAGCATTATGTCTCTTAGTGTTCTTCTGGACTATAGATTAGAAGATAATAAAGAACATTCCTTTGAGGTAATTAGCTGTGCTATTTACAGTTAGTCATTCTTGTTTCTTTTTAATTCTGTGGGATAACTGCAGTATTCTTAAATTGTAAAAGTTTATGATAGCATGGCAAAATAAAACTTAAATAAGTTAGTCTCTTTGTGCAATACCTAGAAAAAATTGGTCTTTGGTACATGGTTTACAATAGCAGTATAGTCACTATATGATATCCAGAAGAAATGCACAAGTTTTCGGATATGGAACTGAGTTTACAATTTGTATGGCTAGTCTAGGTCCTACACTACTGAAGTACAGGAAAGAAGCATTTTTATAAAGTTGTTTAAGGTTTCCCTCTTCGAAGCAGATAGTAAGAAATCTGACACTACATAAAATTCTGACATGGTGAAAGTTGCTAAGATAGCACCTCATAGCTATTTAATCATAAGTGTACAAATTTTTAATATATATTTTAAAACTTTCTGTTCGTTCTCTTTTCATTCTTCTTTATGTGCAGGTATCATTGTTTGCAGAACTCTTCAATGAAATGCTTCAGAGAGATTTTGGTGTCAGAATTTACAAAGCACTGATTTCTCTCCCAGAGAGGGAGGACAAAAAAGACAAAAAAAGCAAAAAAGATGAGAGAAAAGAAAAAAAAGAAGAAAAAGATGATGAAACAGATGATCCAAAACCTAAGAGGAGAAAATCTGGAGATGATAAAGACAAAAAAGAAGATAGAGATGAAAAGAAGGTCTGCAGCTAGTTCATATGAAGTACTGTCTTCTCTGGATCGATATTAAACTGTTTCTATTTGAATTTTACTTTATTGCTTTTCCAAAACTCGGGTCTTGTAGTGTTAGTTAATTGATTTGACTTGTTGATCTATTTAAATATGCTTCAATCATCTTCAGTAATTTAAAAATTTTACAGGTGTATTGGGGGTATTTTAACATTCAGCTATATCACATAGATTTGTATTTGTTAAGTGACTAAATAGAAATGTATGCAAATTTTGAATGAATGGAAGTGAGGTTTTTACTTTCCTGTTTTTTAGTTCTGACTGGATAAATTTTTAGGAACTTTTGTTACAGAGGGAAGATAAAAGGAAAGATGATTCTAAAGATGAAGAAGAAACTGAAGATGACAATAATCAAGAAGAATATGATCCAATGGAGGCAGAAGATGCTGAAGACGAAGATGAAGGTATCTTGAACTATGAATTTTGTGACTTTCAAAAAAATTTTTTATTGCCACTGAATATGTTCTTTCAAGCTGGAGAATGCACTGGAAGTAGACAATTTAAAATTGCATTATTAGACTAATTTTATTTTAGTAATTCTGACCAGATCTACTTAAAATGTAAGTGCCTTTATGCTAGGCATTGTATGAACATAATTAATATAAACTAGCTGTGGTACTCAAAGTAAGGCATGCATATAGAAGTGGTTTTATTTTTTTCAGAATGCAGACCACTCGCAACTCCCATTGAAGTCAGTAGGAGATGTGAGTATTCAGCACCTCTGAAAAACCAAGCCACTTTTAATTAAGTGCCTAACTTCCTATTCCTCAGTTCTGAAATGTCATCCTGTTTTTATTAGGCCAGAATGTAGTGTGGGGTCCTCTTTACATGATGTTATGAGGAGTTGATTTCTGTTTGGGTGGAGTTGTGTTTGCCTGAAGAAATGGGGAAAAGGGGTTGGGGAACTTTCCTGTCTCCAGAGAGCAGCAGTAGCCCTCTTTCTCTGCTCAGAGATTCAGAAAGGCGTAAGACATGGTGCATGCTTTTTGGTTTGTACTTCTTTGGGTTTTTTGTCCTTTTGTGGAGAGTTTTTGCTGGAGGTGTGGGTTCGAACTGCTTACATGTTGCAGTCCCCACATTTTTTAACCAGCATTTTCAGTTGTATTTTTGGCAGAGTACTGCACCAGCCTTAAAAAAAATGGTGCCAATCTGTGGTTTCCAAAACGACTCTTATTTCCTTATAATCTGGCTGTGAGGGTGCCCTGGGCTTGTCTTGTACAAGTACTTCCCGTAATCTGTCCTTGTGCCATTCCCAGTCAGAGTTGCTGAGAACAATCCAACATGCCATGGAGGTGCTGGAGAAAGCTATTGGTTCTCAGAAACRTGTTGGCAAAATTAGACAAGTGTTGTGATGCGTATTTTTTTCCAAAGTTTTCCTCACAAGAAAGGTGAGCTTAAAGCTGAACTTGGCACGTGATTCTCTGACCAAAGACTTGACATAAGGTACAGAGCTGCATGCCATAATCCGTCCCTGCAGTTGTCATATTCCTCTTTCTCTCTTGATTTTAGATTTAGTTTTCCTGTACTGTCTACCTTTAAACAAAAAACCTGCAGTTTGTAACTTCTTGGAGAATCTAAATCATAGGATCAGTAATATCTCTCTGACATGAGTATAAACACAGTTTTTAATTATATAGTTGATATGGTTTTTATGATAGAAAATGAGAGTAAATAGTACTGATTTTGTCCTAATAGGAGTAACCATAGCTGAATGCAGACTCTGCCAAGCCTCATTAGGGAGAATTGTGGTAATTTTCTGCATGCCAGTTAAATAGATGGTGATGGTGGCGGAACTCATTTTGGCCTAGTTAGCACTTGTTYCAGCTCTTCTATCCTATGTGTGAAAGAAACACAGGGGTGGAAGACCAGAGAAAAAACAAAATTTAACAGGACTCACTTAAATGCCATTTGTGTTTCTTATTTTTCAGGGAAATATATTAATTTCAGATATTTGGGCGTTTATGTGAACTTTTTCAGTTAACATACGTGTATTTTGAGATAATGGTTATAGAATCATTTGCTGTGGTTATGTTGAATTTTCTTTCTGTTTTACAGACCGGGATGAAGAGGAAATGAACAAACGGGAGGACAGAAGAGAGGGAAATAGGCATTGTAAAGAGAGGTCGTCGAAAGATAAAGTAATTAACACCTTTCTTAACAGCTACATATAACCTYGTTAGAGGTGTCCTAATTAGAGCTTAACTTTATTTTTATTATAAGACCTATTTGCACTCCTTGGTTCCTTCTGCACTTCTGGACTGAAACATTAAGTGTATATAGAAGTTAGGGAATATGTGACAGCTTTGGGTAAGGTGCTTACAGCCTACTTTCAATTACATTTTAAAGTTCATTGAGTGAAAGCTGTTGGAAAAACTTTCTTATATGAGATACTGATCTGTCTGAAAGATGTGAGAACTAATGCTGTATGTGCACGTAAGAGGCAGCAGATGTGATTATTTTATCCATTATTTTCAACTGCTGTATTTTTACTTAAGAAAAGCAGAAGCTTGGCTTGGTTGATAAACTGGCTTTTCAGTTTTGAAGCTTGGAGTCATTATGTGGTGTTTTTACATCTCCCTRCAGGAAAATGGATGCTTTTTGTGTCATGAGGCCAATAGCTTGTCTCCACAGTTCAGATTAAGGAACAGCATGTTTGATTTGTTATCCTTAAACTTTCTTTATAAATGCAAGAATAAAACACGTTTCTGATTCTCTTTATTTATTCTTCCAGGGAGAGTAGGAGATGTAGAAATACGAATAATGGGAAAACACAGTCTGCAGAACTGCTGTAGCTGTGAGAGCAGGATGCTCATCCATTACATGTTTATGGGGATTTCAYTTTGAAAACAGTTGTTCAGTAAAATATAAGATCAGGAGGAGAAGGGATGTTTACTATTACCTGTTTAATTAAGTTAATTCTTCAAATTTTTTGACATACCAGCATGAACAAAAGGAAAGTGTGTCTACCAGATGTTACTGTCCATTGTGCTGTAATTTTTTTAAATACTTGAAAGATTGCTTGTCTTAAATAGCTTGCTTATATTATATTTGAGCTCCGTGGGTAAATGCKAGTTACATTAATCATTTGACTGAAAGTAACGATAAAATGAACAGAGGAAAACTTCTGTTAACTGAAAAGTTTGTGGTTTTAGTAGATGGTCGGAAAATTATATTTTAACTTCCTAATGATSCCATAATGAATTTTCTGTAGGAGAAAGACAAGACGCAGATGGTGACTCTTAATAGGGATCTTCTGATGGCTTTCGTTTATTTTGATCAAAGTCATTGTGGATATCTTCTGGAGAAGGACATGGAGGAGATACTGTACACTCTTGGACTACACCTGTCACGTGCTCAGGTTTTGTATAGTAATAGAAATCTCTTTGAAAATGTTACAGGAATGCTGCAAGTGGGAGGAATATAGTTTATCTTCTGAAGGCTTTTGATTACATACTTGATCCCTGATTTTTATGTAGCCACTTCATATTTACAATGAAATACTAGTTTAATCTTTTGTAAATTGTCTTGGAATGAAAAGGTGAAGTTTGCAGCTCCTAATATGCCCATATTGTATATGTAGCTTTTGTCTCAAAATTGTATCTTTTTTTTTTTTTGTCCTAGATTGTTTTCATTTTAAGCCCCAGTATGTTGAAGTTCAAAGAGATGTCCAATTTCTCTAAGTTTTCCAAGTTAAAACATTCTTGTCTAGGTAATATAATGTCTGTGTATTAAGTAACACCATACTTCTTTCCATGGCTGTGTTTTAGGTCAAGAAGCTACTTAATAAAGTAGTGCTTAGAGAATCTTGCTTTTACAGAAGACTAACAGATACTTCTAAAGATGAAGAAAATCAAGAAGAGTCTGAAGAACTACAGGAAGACATGTTAGGTGGTATTAATTTTTTTTTTTTATGCCACAAACTTCCAGAGAATTGTTTCTGTGTGAATGATAATAAGAGTTCTGAGATACTTGCTTTCTTGTAGAAACTAATTCAGGTCTGCAGGGAACCTGCCAGTTTGGAAAAGTAAATCTTGGGCAGTTCATAAATTACAGTATTTCTGACTTCCAACACATCTTGTTGCATTGATAGGATAAATCTTACTATCTTGGAACAAGAAGTAGGACAAAGATTAATGTTGAATATTGGTGAACARCATTTCTCATTCACAGCAGTTTTGCAGTCAGGAGGATCAGTGCTATAGGTAGTAGAACAGAGCCTGATTTTTGAAGACAAATTACTGCAGGGAGGAGGCATAGAAGAATGTCATGAAAGAGCATGCTCCTTTTTTKGGGGRAGGGTGGTGGTGGTGGTGATGGTAAATTGGGGTAAGGAGGGAGGAGAGGAATGTGAGGGATAGACCAGCAAACTTGAATCTATATTTATTCTTTTAGGAATTTATTATTTTAAGATGTTTTTGAGGTTGGTCACTAGAACTGAAAAATGACAGAATGATTATTTCCTAACGCTACTTAATCTAATACAGGAAACAGATTACTGTTACCATCGCCTACTATAAAGCAAGAATCAAAAGCCATAGAAGAAAATGTCGGCCTCATTGTGTACAATGGAGCTATGGTGGATGTTGGGAGCCTTCTACAGAAGCTGGAGAAGAGTGAAAGAGTGAGGGCAGAAATAGAACAAAAGCTTCAGTTACTAGAAGAAAAAACAGGTGGGACATTACTTTGAAGGTGGTACTTACATGGATGCAAGATGCTAAGACCTTTTAAGTGACTTCCCAATGTAGTCAGAATTGAGTATTATCAAATGGTAATACAATACAGTTTTTAATATTCTTTAAAGATTAGTGCTTATATAGTGTTGGCATGTAAATTGAATATTAAGATGCAAAGTACACAGCATTGGAAGTGACTGACTTTTTTTTCCCCCTAAGATGAGGATGAAAAGACCATACTACAACTGGAGAATTCTAACAAAAGTCTATCTGCGGAGCTCAAAGAAGTGAAAAAGGATCTTGGCCAACTGCAAGAAAATTTGAAGATCTCGGATGATAAAAATTTGCAATTTGAGGGTCAGCTGAATAAGACAATCAAAAATTTAGCTACTGTTATGGATGAAATACAGAGTGTTCTTAAACAGGTTAGAACTGTTTAATTCCATTTTTTATTATTGTATGCAGGCTTCCTGTAGACTAAATTATCAGAACACAAAAACTTCAGAATAAAAAAGAATTTTCACATGCATTCAGGGCAGTAGTATTTTAACAGTAGTAGTATCTTTTTTATATGTATATATAAAAGATGCTCAATGTGATACTGATTATTTAAAGATAACAAATAAAATGGTTTTTTTCTAAGCTTGCAACACATGTTCTTGACTTAAATGTTTTTTGAAATGTATAAGTATCAATGTAAATCTCAAACCATCTTAATGTTTTCCTGTACTGATCTTGTCAATTCCCAACAGTCCAAATCTGCTTTTCAGTTTGGTCAGTTAGGAGTAATTTTTCAAGGCAGAACTTGAATATTTCGATTTATATGGGGGTTTTGTAAATGTAAAACTCACTTGTAAAATGAGTTTTAACCACATAATGTTCCAGAGCATTTCTATCCCTGTACAGTAAGATACTTGCATATTCCCTAGGAATGCTGTGGAGGCCCATTAAATAAGGCTGAATAGAAGTAGGTTATGAAAGCTACTGACTGGCAAACTGGTACTATGAGGGAGCCTTGCTTCTACCTCTTTCTACTTTTATTTTGAAAAGACAATATTGCATCTACAAAAGCTCTGAAAACAAATCAAAACCACACAAAAAAAAAAAAAAAAAAAAAAACAAAAAACCACTAGAAAACTTGAAAAATGTTAGAACGTTTTTTCCCCCTTGTAGGATACAAGTGATGCATCATATAAGTCACTGTAGCTTATTAAACTGGCAGTACCTTGCAGCCATTTGTCATCAGTATCGTTATGCAGTCCTGTGCTTCACTACATGTTGTAGAGCTGCTACTCCATCAGAACAGGCAGCTGAAGGCACTGCATAACCCTCTTTTGCCATGCTCTTAGCTCAGTTAAATAGCCTTGCTTGTTCTGTCTGATATTTTTGAGACGAAAATGTCTTCTAAGCCTAGTGTTTTCAGGTGGCTTTGACCAATACAAGTATTTTATGTTAGAACTGTTACAGTAAATTACCCTAATTTAATGGCTTTTGCAAAAACTTGCTATTTAAAAAAATAAAAATAAACCAACGACCAACCAATAGGGGAAAAAAAACCCACAAAACAAAAAAGCACAACAACCCCCAAACCTTTAGACTATAAAGTGAGGGGATGTTTTTTGTGCTTCTCCAGAAGTGCTTAGGTCACATTTAATTTCTGCACCCTCAATTTTTCAGGAAGATACTGGAAATATGAATTGGTTATAACTAAACTGAGTAAGATATCAGTTCACATAGTATTTAAAGTGGACACCAAAGAGTATCTTTGTCTCATGCTGCTTTACAGTTCACATGAGAAATATCAATTCTAGAATCCATGTTTATYCTCTCCGTTTTTCCTTTTAAAGGATATTGTGAAGAACGAAGATAAAGATCAGAAATCCAAAGAAAATGGAGCAAACGTATGATAAAACTGCTGCTGTTTAGAAGAATGGTGTTACATAATGTAATATAAATCATGATACCAGAATGTATGGGAAGTGATGCATGTTTGATTTTAGTAGTATAAATATCTTAGTTCCAAAAGATGTATAAAGTTTTATGAATGTGAGTGTCTGCTTCTGAAGATTGCTTGTAATTCTTAGCATTCAATTTGAGACACTCCTCGAGTGAAAATAATTTTGCATTGCAAAATGTTTTAGGATGAACTTTGTTATAGTTTTAACCCTAATAAAGTTCATCAACGTAATGAACAGTAGCAAGTATTTAATTACCAAATGTTTTTCATTAAAGTCTAGTGAAATCAAAATTTTCATTATTTATAGAATTGCCATTTTTAGGTTTTTATTTTTATTTCAGTTTAATTAGTCTTTTTAAAATTCAAATATAAATCACAAAATAGCATGCTGCTTAATTTTGCAAGTAAAGATTTTTTTTTTTWAAAAAAAGCTTCTTGGATTTTTTTTTTTTACTTGTCACAACTTTCTCTTCCCTTCCAAATGTAACTTTCTTCCCCAAAGCTGCTTGTATTAAAGCCTCATAATATACAGTAGTTCAGATGAGTTAAGAAAGCAATAGACACCTATCAAAATACTGGTAGGGTTGTGAGATTTATATGAAAATACATGGGCCTGTTTTAAATGTATGTCATTTGTGTTCCTTTAATTGTTCTTATSTTTGGATTAATATATATGCTCCTTTTTAATAACAAATGCAGTGTATTAATATGTATGGTTGGATACTAGGCCAGTAGATGTCAGAATAATGCCTTACATGGAGAAAAAGGTACCATTGTAAGCTGCCTTTAATTAAATTGGGACTTCTTTCTTAATATGTGTAATTACTTCAGAGACTTTAGTCCAAAAAAATAATGGATACACAAGTATCAATACTCCACGTTATAATTACTAAGGAGCAGGACACAACTTGGTTTGTTGAAAGTGGGTAAGATTGCCTTCCTTTTGTTCACAGATCACTAGACATCTAGACTTAAAAGTTAACATGACATCATTGTCAAAGGCAACTTATTCAAATAATGTGAAATATGAACAATTGTATTTTGGTGTAACTTCCAGAAAAATTAMGGGGTTTGAAGGTTGGGACAGAAGTGTTTTCTTACAGAAATGGTTAATTTTAGCAGACCTTCTCTTTTTTAGCCTAGMTGTCCTAGGTAACAAAGTACCTGTTAGGAGAGTCCAAGTGCCATAATATGTATGAATAACCTACATGGAAACTCATGTAGCTTTACTGAGATACACATTAAAATGCCTGAATTTATGTTCAAAAGGGTCTAAGCTGCTGCTTTTATCACTTAGCTTTCTTGGCTCTTTTGGAGCTAGACAAGTAAAATATCTTTTCATTAAAATAACATGCATAAGCTTCCCCCTCATTCATCTCAGTTGAGTCACTGTATAATAACTGTTCACACTAAAGTAGGAAGTACTATAAAAACACTAATTATTGCATATAAGTACACAGAAAATGCATGCTTTTTGAATTAAGAGATAACATCTCATTAGAATGATTGATTGAGGATGGTGATAAATTAATCTTACAAAAAGCGTTATCTGTGGTGTACAGATGGTGTTAACAAATTCTTTTGTAATCAAATYCTATTTTTCACCTTTACCTTTGTACAAATTGTTGACAGCATGTTTCATTTTTTACATTGAGCACCGTTTATTTAAATGGACTTGAAAGGATTGCGTTTGAAATACTTTGTTCATGAATTTTCAGCAGTACATGTGAACATACAAGAAAATAATTCTAGAATTCAAGATAACATCTTTTTAAGCAGTGTGAAACATCTGTTGAAATATTTTGCTGGGGTGTTTTTACCTTAAACTGCTGAGCTGAAAGCATTTGTTGCAACAAGCAGGCCTTATCTTGTGTTTCAGTGGGTGGCCCTGTRAGATAGTTGCTAGAGTGATACAGATTTTTACAGTATTTAAGAAAAAWAGCATTTGTTAGAATGAGTGTAATCTTTCTTTATATTGCTTTGATGTAACARTGTTTCAGATACTATGTACAGTCTGCATTTATGTTGGAAAGGAAATTAAAAGGGTAAAGAATAAAGGAAAAAAAACAAGGAGAAGTTTTACAACCTACACAGAGCTTGACCTGTCTCCTGAAGCACAACTAATCTGAGGAAGAACAGACACCTCTACAGCCTGTTTAAGTTGCTTTRCCAACCACCACAAGGTTCTGTATATACACAGCATCAGTGCTGGTCATTAGCTAAAGCTTCTTGGTAATATTACGAGAAATATAACTAGTTCTTAAGAAAATTGAATAGAGTATCAGTAACGCAGGTTTGGAGAAGCAATCTTTTGTCAGTTTTAATTTATGAACAATGTGTTTCCATTTCATGTCCACACTTCCCACCTCCTGGGCTTTCCACTTCTAAGTCTTTCATTATGTATCAGTTGCTGGCGAAAGGCTGGTAAAAGTGAGCCTAAGCCAGGTCTTGGTTTGATTCCTCAACATCCCATTTGTTTGTAGTTGTAAAATCATCATAGATGCTCTATGGAAAGTAGTAAATCTCAGACTACCTTGTTCTGTAGAGAAAGCACTGCTACAGCAGGCGAATAAATGGAATCTGATCTCAGTTTAGAGATTATTTCCCTCCCCTTTTGTATTTTGTCTAGTGTGGGGGAATTAATGAGTTAAACCCTTACAAAGTGATGTTCAGGCTAGTGGATGTCTGTGAATTAAGGCTAGGAAGAAAGTTCCATGTGATAAATCTGYATGCAAAATGGTCTACCATAAAGTAGACTCTCTTGAGGCATCTTTGCTTTTGCTCTGGTAATGAAAAGGCAGAAGTATATCGTTTCAGTGCTACATAGCAACAGTGGCAAAAAGACCAATAGTGAATTTTTGCCAAAGTTTTCAGAAGTGTTGAGGGTTGCATATGGGATAATGGAGCTGCTTCCAGCACCGCTGCATGTTCTACCATGATGAAGACAATGTTTTCTTGACTTACCCAGTGCTTGATGCTTGTGCCTCTAGCGCCTGGGCACTGCTGCAAAATCACTTCCCAGTTGTTGCTTGGTTTACCCGGTGTCCTCTGGCTCAGCCTGGGGCGCCCTGAAGTGTAAATGGAAAAGTTGGAATTCTCTGGTGCCCATGGGTTTCCACAGATCCAGCATTTACAACTGAGTTGTTTCAGAATCTAATATTATGAAACCTAGTCCTCTAACATAACATTTTTTCAATGTTTAACTGCTTTGAGAGAGATGAATGGCTTTCAGTCCATCTTTCTGCTGAGTAATGTACTGTGTGATATCTGTTTGGACTTATGTAACACAGTTAACTTTCGCTGACAATTTTATCAGGAATGTGCACAAAACGTGTTTTTTCTCTTGCTTCTCTGTAATCTTTGTGTACCCAGGTCAGGTTCTTACCTTGAATGCATTTGTTCAGTGCAGTTTATATTTAAAAATATAAAATATAAAATAATTCATTTTGAGTGACTGAGTCTTATGGCCAGCAACATTGCAAAATGTGTAGGTAGAACTGTCAATATACTTACGCTAGTATTTTCCAGAAAGCAGAACTGGTTCAAGTAGAAATTCAACTGGGACTTGTATATTGCCATGTAGTGCAACAATAAAAGTGGCATAAATAATAAATACCTCTACTTAGCTATCAAAACTGCCAGGGTTTTCCCTCCAAACTTTTATGTTTCTGCATACTGGGTCTCATKATATGTATTGCACAAAAGTAGTTACAGTAAAAAGCTCTAATAACAAAATGCATTACTTTCAAGCAAAAATAATTTTCCTTTTTTATTTATCCACTATATAATCCATGGCATTACGATACAGAGTATAAGTTTAGAGTTTTGGAACACACCAAATACTGCCTGAAGTCATACGTTTTGTAGTGTTTTAACTGTGGTTAGGCACRTTGTTTTTGAATTTCTAAATATCCGATACCTGAATTTGTATTGAAAACATGTGACACTGCAGTTGTATGCTGCTTTTGATTTCTTGTATCCTCCTGGTTTTTAAATTGTTGTTCTCTTTAACGAGTGGATTCTAACTTGTTTGAGGATTCAGKTCAAGTACCCTACAGTAGATTTAAGAACCAGTATATTTTCAGGTGTGATTCAGTAATCCTGCAAGCTGTTATGTCTAGCCCAATACTGCTTCAGTTCTCTTTATTCTCTTTAAAATGACAGCAGAATAGTGGTGCTGAGTAGATTTGTTTGTTGCAYACTGCAATTTGATTTTTTTTGGTGCAGGGTTATGAGGTTAAACTAGAGTTTTCCTCTAGTTTGCAGTACTTCACTACACTTGGACTATTTACAGAGCATGTTAAGCCACAGGTGCATGTTGAAATGCTTTGTTGATCAAAATTGTCCAGTGAGGTCTTTATTTGGAASTAAAAGTCTTCCCTTCTGTATCTCTGCCAGGCTGAGGAAGGAGCTTGCATAGCTAGCTTTTATTCTTGCTAATGATGTGGTCTGCAGTGTTAAGGCATGTTCATGTGAACTTCCCGTAGGCAAGCARTCAATCTCCCAGTGTGGTGAGGTCTGACCATTTAGTTTTTTGTGGGAGACAAGTGATATGGTCCATGTGGTCCCTCTAAAAGTYCCTTCTCTGATATGCTCTGGCATCTTCCACCTTAGCAGATACTGGAGTGTTGTAGTGATCTTTTGGAACAAATAGGTAATGATAGTCCTGTGAGGGGGCTCTGAATATTCAGAGAAAGTACTTGAGCTGGATTTCAGCTAAGACAACAGATTCTCAAAGCCACATGTTTTGAGGGGAAATTGATTCCTAGATTATTTTCCCTCAGTCTAGTSAGGGGCACAAGCGAAAGGATCCTGTTGCCTGAATCATTGTTCATACTTCATTGCGAACAAACAGCTGGGTAGAGGGAAAGAGTGGAGAGGAGGAACTGCAGAGAATCCCAGCCTGAACTCTCCCCACTCTGCTTTTCAGCAAATATTTTGAGAGTACTAATTTGCTTTATTATTTGCTGGCAACCTTTTTAGTGGTATACAGAAGGATTTGTTTGAGTGTGAGGGTTTGTTTTTTTTTCTTCCCTGTATTACTTAATTCTTTTTGGTCTTCCTGACACAGGGTCATCCAGTTACATCGTTTTGTCATGCAAGGGGCAGAAACAGCTGGATAACGGCAACCTTCATTTTTGGTTCCTTTTTAGCAGGGCTGGATGGTAGCCAGCAGATTTGCATACAAAAAAGCAGAAATTGCTGCCATATGTTATATCACAGAAATGGACAGTTGGAGATAAAAGTACCTTGCAATGCTGGTCTCAGAAAACACCGTTGTCTCTCAGACCAGTCTGATTTACTGTAAAACAGTCCATTGCATGTGTGCAGAGGAAAAGTTAAAGGAGAAGTAGGCAATTTTCACTGTAAGTATAATGTACACATGCGTTGGGAAGATGGGTTGTTACACTTTCAGCTTGGCTCTAATAAGAAATGAGAGCGTTTTGCAAGTTCTCTTAAGCATCTGGAAAGACTGTCTGTTTCACAAGAGTTAGTCTAGGTCTCCCATACAGACTTCCCTTTTCAGCTTGTCTCCTGATGCCTTGTTTTATCAAAGTACTATTCAAGCAAATGAAGTACTTCTATTAAGTATATTACATTAATTGTAACTATTAGAACATTGATGTTACAAGTTGTAAAATCTTCGGGAAGGGTTTCCAAATGCAACTTGAGAGTATTCGCAAAATGTTTGTTTGCAGAGAAAAGCTTATACTTGTCAAGTATCTCCTCTGATCTAAGGAAGCCATGTATAATGTGACTGAACAGATGAAAATAAGGATTAGCTGCTTACCAATATTGAACCTGATTTTCTGCCTTAGTATCTTTCCTGTAATCAAGCTAATGACCTCTTTTTTTGGGGGTGGGGGTATCTTTTCATTATACTGAGGAGAGAAAAAATAGATGACCTTTAGTACTGGGACACGTAAGGGTGGCAGCACATCTATAAATCCTCTGATTATCCATGAGATCCAGTAATATGCTTGCAAGGAATGTGCAGTCAGCATTTTCAGTCTTCTGGTTTGGGCATGTAATGATGGACAGCACAAAAGGGAACTTGTAGGGGTAATACAATGTACAATAATTGTGATCCATGGACAAAAGCAGAAGTTGTATAGCATGACCTTTGGGTAATAGGGATTCAGAATAGGTAGGATTGATAAGAGATGGCTGTGGAGATATTCTGAGCAGTGAATTCATTCCGATATCTACTTCACACTTTAAAGAAAAGGAAAATGAATCCACTTTAGGTTGTCTTTTCAATGAAGACAGTTTGAAAAAAGATTATTCAAATGCAATCTGCAATTTAAGAACTTATGCAAATTCCCTAAAGAACGCACTGAACTGGACACACAATCGCTCTGTGAACACCAGGTTCAAAGCGAGCAGTGCACATACCTTGTCTGACAAGGATTTGCCACAGTAAATGAGAAGATGCACTCTGTAGCTTTGCACAAGAGGAAGAAACTGCATGAATAACGTAAAAACCAGGCGGAGCAGTGCTAAAGTGTGGCCTGTGCGCCTTTGCACCAGTGCCCCCCCCCCAGCCTGCTCTGCCAGGGCTTCACTTCGTGAAAGGGTAATTTGAGACAGCTTGCCCTGATCCTGGGGGAAGGGGGGGGGAGGGAGTCTTTTGTCTTTCTGAAATTTTAGTGCAAAATAGAGGCAGGTTTCTCCAGCCCAGAGTGGGATTTTCTGCAGAGAGAGTGCCCCATCCTGGAGCAGCAGGGACGGGAGGGGAGAGCTGGGGCAGGGCTGACGGGAGTGGCTGCAGTGCACAGCCAGTGCTGGAGCCCTCCCCTGTCACTGAATTTGTTTGSTTTCATCTGGACTATTTTTTATCTTCTTCACTGCCTGCCTCTGTGATCCCGATGGTGAGATCCTCTCTGTTTTGCAGAGCTGCTGGTTGATTGAAGCAGGGTAGCCTGAGCTGCCATCAGGGGCTTTATCAGCTGGAAGTACCAAACCACTCTCCCACRGCAAGTAACTTTCTGCCTGTGGCATTTTGTGATTAGCAGTATCAGTGTAAATCCTGGCAGGCAAAAATCCTGCAGCCGGGCTGGCAGRGAAGCGAGGAGCAAGCGGGGCATTACCACCACAGCTTTCTCCAGAGGCACAGCCTCCCTGTTGGTACAGACGCTGGGACAAACTGGGTTTCAGCTGCTGGTAGTCTGGTTTGAAGTCAAGTCAGTGGTGAGCCGGTGAGTCATTGCAATGTAGACACAGGCACTCAATATTTAGGAAAAACGAGATAGGAAGCAGGTGTGCTGGTTGGTTTTGGTGTTTTGTTGTGGGTAGTGACTGGATATAATGTGTCCAGAGACTGATACTGCAATGAACTGGAAGATGAGTTGTGGAAGACGAGTGGAAGACTAAATCAGTTTCGTTCGTCATGAACGTTTTTAGACAAAGGATGATGCATAGAAAGAAACGCTGGGGCTGGATGTTATGGATTGACTCAGCACAAAGATTTCTCTGAGAAAGAGCTACAGAACGTGCTGCCACCAGAGAAGGTAAAGGTGGAGGGCACACAGCACCGTGGTTGGGGTGACGGCTGCCTGAGAGGGATAATGCAGACATGATGCTCTGAAGTCAGCAGCTGCTTTTAGTCTTAATTCCTCTGGAAACGTTGACCAAAACAAAACCCAAACAACCACCTACAAAGGGATCTGTTAAATCTTTTCTAAAAATGCATAAAAGTGAAATTGATGGAAGATCTAAGAAGAAATTGGGCTCGGACACATTCAGGTTGCTATCTTAAATATGTAATTATTCACATTAAAAATTTAGAAGATGAGAATTTTGCAAAGATGACATACTGCAGCACTGTCTTGTTTCCCCCCTTCATTTAAATTGAATTTATTAACTTTCATGGGATACACAGAGAACGTGCTATCGGATCTCGCAGTAGTAACAACGACAAAACAACCTCGAGAGAAATTTATGAGTATCTTTAACTAGATTGTACTGGTGGGTATTTAGCCATCATTTCTGTTTGCCGCCTGCAATTAGTTCATATTCAATTAATTGTGCTAGTGACCTATGCAGTCTAATAAGGCTAGGCTGCAATCAAGGGCTTAGTCTATACATAAAGGTACAGCTGCTGATTATCGAGTGCTCTTAATATAAGGCTGCCACGAAGAGTCCTCTGAAATGTTACTGGTTGTAGAATACACTAGCCAGTGTGATAATGGTGGTTCACAAGCAGAGCAGATTAAATTTCTGCTTCTGGTATTGACTGCTGCCTCACAGCTCTTCAATTTTTACTCAAGGCATTGGTTTTGGTCAGTAAATCCCTTTACTGTTTGTAATTCCTGGAGGGGGGGCAGACTTTGGTATGCTGCGGTCATTAATCCTTGAGTTTGTTTTACCCTTGGTCCTGAGGGACTTGTGTCGGTTCGTCCTGTGGAGCACCCTGGAAGGCTGCTCTTTTCTGACTGACCTTTAGCGGGAGGAGACAACACCATGGTACTTCTGTAGTTCTTGCAATTTTCTGTGTGGTTTTGACATGGTTAATTAGGATTGCTCTCTGTTGAAGGTGATTATAGGAGATACCAAGTTCTAATTACCAAGCATAACGCAGGTAAGTGGTAAGTGAGCAGTATAGTCCTTGGTTTGTGTCAGCTCAGATGTCTGCTTTAACGTTTTGATGTGAGCCACTTGTGCTTTAACTTTCCCAAAACTAAAGGATCGGAAGCACTAGCAGCCAAACCAGGAATGCTGCTAACAAAGACGGGGAGTAGAAGATGCTGAAGTGAAGACTTAACAGCTGTTTAACGCTGTAGTAACTACTAGGTACTTGAAGTGCAAACAAATATCTTTTCAGCTGGATTTCCAAAGGTTAGTAGGGATTATCATAGCTGTCATTATTTGAGAGGTTTCTTGTTATTTTTCCCTGAGGATAGCTCTGTAATCCTCTCTGTCCAAGGATGAATTATATTTTAAGTTAGAAGTATGTTTTACCTCAGGCAGGTAATAATAATAATATCACCAATAATAATAATAAATTAGATCACAAATAAATAATTAGATCACAAAAGCTTTTTGTTGAAGTTAACTAGCAGTTCTTTTGAGTAAAAGCGTAGTTTTGAATTCTTTCTTGAAGCAAGAAACTTGTCAACTTTTGGAAGACTTGCAGAATTCTTAATGTTCTGTTTCAAAATTTTTAACATGAAAATTTCTGATGTCTAGCCTGTGTTGTCCTTGGCCAGCTCAACATCTTCATGCTTCTCTTAACACTGGCTTTAGCTTAAATCACATAGATGATTCCCCCCCCCCCTCCGGTATTTACCCTTCTTTGCTGATAATTTGTAGAGAATAGCTACTCCCTGTCACAGCCCCATTTTCTGACTAGAAAATTGATCTCTTCATGCAGTCTCATTTCTCGGGCACTCTGGTAACTTTACTAAACTCTGGTAGCATCTGCTCCAGCGTGAGTTCATCTTCCCTGATCACAAGTAGCCTGCTGACCTCTTAACTATTTATTAATCCAGATGAGGTGTTGTAAGGAACAACTGGGTTTTACTTACTGGTGTCCATCGAAAAAGCAGTAATATTTCTAGGTATGTTGAGAATGGTTCTCTCTTACTATAGTAAACTTTTATATCACTGGTGCATATCGATACGTTACTTGCCGGTGTCCTTAGAGAGAGTCCTTGACTCCTTCGTTTTTTACCTCCTTGCTTTCCAGTAACCTCTTTTCTGATGCATAGCATGGCTGGTTCAATCCAAATGTAAATTACTTTGGTAAATTAATTAGATAATTTCCCCTATCATCTTGTCTCTTGCTGCAGTAACACCCAAAGGGGTTTCTAACAAGTTAGAGTTCTCTCACAGTTTCTTTAATCGAATGCCTTTGAAGAAGCTTCTCTTTGTGAATTTCACTTTTTCAGACAATTGATGTTGAAGTAACTTTTTCATGGTTTTACTTCCATTTCTGGAAGCTTAACTGAAACAAATTTGCAATTTGAGTGTCTTTATTTAGGTAATTTTCTGGTTAAAATTGATGTATTCTCTACCTTCTCTTCCATCAGTCATCATAATGACCATTTTCTGCTCTGAAAGACTTTTCTCCCATTCCTTATATATATTTTGTTCTAGAAAAGCAAGTGACAAGTTAGACAACTAAAATTAAGGGACAAAGGTTTCTTGGTTTTTGTTTTTTCAAGGAATTGACAATATTTAAAAATGAAGCTATTGGTATCACATTTGCTGTCTTTTTTTACATAGAGAGAGATTTGACTGCTTTTTTTAATCTACCTGCTCTCATGTAATTGTTTGCAATAACGTGGAATTCAAGCCACTTGGGTTTCTCATGTTTTGTGACTAAAGGCTGGGGTGTTGGGAACCAAGCAATGTCTTAAGTGGTTCTTAGGAAACATTTCCTGCAGCACGTAGCAATAGCAGTGTCTGCAAACTCCAGTAGTGTTTGGTGAATTTTCACAGAGATCTGGGGGCACCAAGTGATGGGAATCACTTGGCCTGCAGTATCTTTATCCTTGGCCATGGTACATGAAAAGTGTTGAGACTGAGCTTTCAGACTCATGAGAAAAATCAGCTAACCATTTTGAGTTTTTTTCCTTTTTAATCCAAAACCACTTGTTTGCTGGACAGTAAGTGAAAAGCAATGGGCATGCAGCACCGCAGCGCTAATTTTGCCAAGTCACATTTCAGTGAAGAATTATACTAGGGTCTTGTTATGCTCCAGTCCCTGTTGAACGCTGGTTTTAAAGCCCTYGGCACTCAGAAGTCCTCCTCACTGCTGTATCTCACAGAGCTTTCCTGGCTATTGCTTGCCATCAGAAGACACTGTGGTCCCACAGATCTTTGTGTTGCTCTTTATGCCAGCAGTTCAAATGAGGTTTGTTCTAGAGAAACATGCTAGGGAGTTGGACATCCTGACTTTACGGAATAGACTACACCTTGACTGATGTCAGCCACCGGAAGATTAATCAAATAAAGGGAAAATCCAGTCCCAAAAGCTTATAAAGAATCACAAACTGTACTTATTCACAGGTTAAATCCAAAATATATTTCTCTTCCCTTCTGATAGGGATCCCAGCTCTGGTTTGCATGGTACACCCAGGACTGGGTAGGAGCTGTTATATCCTCCTCCTTGGGGGTTGGAGGGGGGAAAGAAGGGAAAATCACGGCAATTAAAATCTCTCTCAGAGGGTGAAGTAGGGGCTAGTTTTAAAAAAACTTTTCCTCTTGATCTGATAACTGAGCAGTCTCTGTCGAAATGCTAACATCTCTCTGTCGGACCATCTCCTGTGCTTAGCTGAGCTGTTCAGTCAATTGTTCATCAAACGAGGCGCAAACTCCTCCCTCCCACCTTTCCTGTGCAGCCACGGGGGATGCATGCAGGGCGGCTGCTGGGAGACGAGTTGGGGACTCTCGACTGAGATAAGATACAATTGGAAATACTCAATTTGAGGGCACTGACCTCCAGAGCCTTTGAAGACAGAAACTGGGGCGATAGTCCAGGAGAATGCATCTCAGTAGCAGCTTGCTTGTTGTCCTTGGTCATAACCAGCTCGTTTCTGTCATCCCAGCCTGCCTTCTCTCTTGACAGTAGCATTTTCCATGTGCCTGAACTGCCTGACTCCCTTTTTGTGGTTCCTATTGGGTAGAAGTGAACAAGAGAAAATTGAAACATTTTTGCTTAGCCTTTAGAGGCTGAATTTGCTGCCGGTTCAGCATCTCTGTTGCAGGGCTACAAATTAGTCACAAGGAAAGCTACGAAAGCCCTGCACTTTCCAGTTAGGCTGAGGCTGGGATTGGCATGCAGACTGTGACTTTTCTGTGATCACCTAATGTGTTGATCACCTCTCTTAATGAGAGGTCTGCCTGTTGGGTTCTGCTGAGCTTTTAAGTCCCTACTGCAGGCTGCAAACTTGAAAATATCTTATTGAAGAGTGACATTGAAAGGACAGTACACTTTTCTGTGAAGTGTTAAGTTTCATCCGTTTTTGCTCGAGGCATCGACAGAACTGGAATGAGGTCAGACAAGGAATTGTTTTGTGTTGTTGTTGTTTGTGCATTTGGTGGAGTAATCTGATAGGTCTAGCTCCTCACTTCTCTTTCCCTTGTATGAGTCTCTCACAGGACTTAGGGAGAAGAGAAGCACTCAGAAAAGGAGCTAAAAAATGGGCAGAGATGGTCTCTGAAGCTCCTTGATTTTGGGGGGGTTTAATGCTAATTTGATATTCAGACAGAATCCCTGTGATAGGAGAGGGGTGGAATTGAATCTCCTGAAAAAGGTTCAGCAACAGCTTGAGGAGTAAGGAGCAAAACTTCCGTTGTATTTATGGGCTGTAATTACCTTCCAAAGTGGGGGGCAGTTTGGGGGGACTATATTTGTTCCTTCCTCCCAAGTGTAAGTTATTTAGTGACCTCTGCAGCGCTGACACGTGGGTCTGCAGGCACTGGCCGCCTCGCTGTGGAGGTCCTCACATGCTGAGCTTCTCTGCAYGATTGTGCCAGCTTTCAGGAACAGTTTTGAAGTGCCACCTGTGGAACTGGTACACCTGGAGTCCATCTGTAACTGCCTACTTGAGTATTCTCTACTTCTTAGCAATTCTCAACCTTGCTTAAAATGAGAGACAAAYTCTTTTCCAAAATGGATCTGGGAAGCTTTTAGGACAGATTTATTTTCATTTGAATAATTTAAATTTGTTCACAGCAATTAATGTCAGTATCAGCATTGTTCTGCTGTGTGTCTAATGAAGCTACAGATGAAATTATGGCCTTGTGAGTGGCTGATTCCTGTTTTGCCTACAAAAGGTCACAACCCTGGGGTGGATGTTATTTGTCAGGCACTCTGTAGTTACACACAGGAACACACAATGTTAATGAGGATGGCAGCTCAGCAAGAGGCTGGGGATGTGCTTCATGGGATTCCTTTCTTTTGGAGTCCCTTTCTTCCAGTGTCTTTCATCCTGCCTCACAAACAGGGATGTAGGTTTGCAAGTCAAAGGAGGATAATTTTGTACTTCAGTGGTGCTGGCTTCTGTGAAGTGTAAATCACAGTATGTGGTCATACTTCGTATTGGACTGTTTAGGATTATTTAGAGTTCTGTTCCTTTTTATTTTCTTCAGGCCTGAAAAGAGYGGTGATCTAAAATGGTGCTTTATTTTGCACTGCTGTGTATAGGCTGCCAGAACATGAAGAACAGTTCGACTGAGTTTTTAACTGCTTTATTCTCAAACATTACTTTTAAAGTTATTTTCAGTAAGGTATCTGATTCAGAAATTACTAACTTGTATATTCTGTTGAAATTTGGTTTTCCTGTTTATCACAGTTGTTCCAGTAGTGACTCTGTTATGTATTTGCAGGAGGAAAAAAGGAAGAAAACATTTGTACTCCTTGAAGGACAACTTTTTATCTACCTTGCTATTATTTGCTTACTAATTTAATTCTCTCTGTGTAATGGCTATGTAAACCTTACATTATTTCATAACATTTAGTACCTAATTTTAGCTGGTATTCAGCCCTTACCACTGACTTCAGATGAGATGATACCCCTGCATGTTTCATGCGTTTCCATATCAAATTCATACTAAGGTATTAATCCTGTATTATAAAAGCCTTTTCTCAGTTGAATATGGTTGGACTAAACCCAAATACTATATTTGAACTACTGATTGAACTCACAGCAGCAAGGTACAAGGTACTGTAATGTTCTTCAAAATCCTGATGCATTTACCAGATCTGCTCAGATTGAATTACCTGAAAGGTGTAATCTACAAAAGCATTTATTTGTGCCTGCAAATTTTTTCACTGTCTCAGGAAGTGACTAGTCTCTCAGTGACAGTGTCTCAGGAAGTCTCTAGTCACACTATTTAACAAGTACCACTGAACAGGAGTGTATAATTTTTTTATAATAAGCTCCATTTAGTTTAATGTACTCTGAGTTTTTCTAAAAATAACCTCTAACAAGATTAGTTGTTAAGAACTTGATATGTATTGTGTATTTCTCAGTGCTAAAGATTTTCAGCAGAAGCTGCTCTTGCTTCTGTCTTTTGAGTGAGAAAACAAAATTCAAAAAAACAGGCTGAGCTGTGCTATCCTCAGTCTTTCGAATTCTTGCACCTTGAATCCTGAATGGCAGATCTTAACTGCCTTAATGCTCTTTTAGGATGAGGGTAATTTGAACAGTRCTAATTTTTTCTCTGTCTCAGTCAGAAAAGACAACAGTTTGTGTTAATATCATGTAGTTAATGAAATAAATTGCATTAATTAGTAGTGCTTCTGCAGAGACTTCATTTCAAGGCTAGTTTTAGCTTTTCTATGCTGCCATCTTGCTTTAGGACATGTCCACTCCATCACTGTGGAGAGCACCAGTTCTAACAACGAGCCTGTAGAGATGAAGTTCAGTTATGAAAAAAATGTTACAAACCCAGTAGCTATTTATTTGAAGGTTGAAAAGAAAACCAATAGTTTTACCATATGGACACTGTTTTGCATGGCCTCATTAACAGCATGATGTAAGTGTAACCCAAGAAAACTTCACAGCTAGTGCAGGTCAAAAGTGCCGTTGCACTGGGTTACGGAAAGCAGGGTGATCGAAGTGGAGGGTAAGAGTAGCTGTGGGAGGCACAGGTGCTGGCGTCCAACTAAACCAGATGACTGGAGTACTATTTTATTCCTGGGAGCCTATCCTACCTCCTACTCAAAGCAGGGTCAGCTGTGGGGTCAGACCAAGATGCTCAGGGCTTTGTCCAGTCACACCTTGGAAACTCCTCAGGATTGGAGACTACACAACCTCTCTGGGCAACCTACTCCACTGCTGTGCTGTCCTTAAAGGTAAAAAGGTTTTCCTTATAGCCAGCCTGAACCTCTCCTGTTCCAACTGATGCCTGTTGTCTTCCATGCTCCTGCCATGCACTGCTCTGCAGAGCCTGGCTCCATCTTCTCAAGGGGCTGCTGTCAGGTCCCCCAAAGCTATTTCTTCTCTGGGTTCAACAAGACCCATTCCCTCAGCCTTGGCTCACAGAGCCCTGACCGCCTTGGTGGCCCTCTGCTAAAAGACATCTATTTATAGATGTCTTTTCTACAYTGGGGGCCCAAAACTAGACTTAGTATGCCAGACATGGTTTAACAAACACTGGGTAGAGACAGATACTAATTTTCTTTGATCTACTGGCTCTGCTCCTGTTAATACAGCCCAGGATGCTCTTGGCCTATGTTGCTGTGTGAGTAATGTGAACCTCCTCAATACTGAGGAGCCTTGTTAAAAGGCTTGCTTTCGTTCAATACCAAATAAAAATTGATTAGAAGTATCACCAGAAAGAGGTGAGTGGCTTTATTCAGACAACTTTGCTTCTTGTTCCATACTTAGAGAGCTTCAGTGATCTTTTGATTATATAGTCCATGAGCTAAACATTTGCAGAATGAAGMATGATGTGCACAGAGAAGCTGAGGCAGCATGGTTTTCTTTAACCTGATAAAATCGCTGTGGTACTTGCAAGAGATTTTTCTTGCTATCTGTTTTKGGATTTTTTAGACAACAGGTTAGAAAAATGTAGCTATCTGCATTTCTAAAACAACATACATCCAGAGCCACTCTGCCAATTCCTTACTATGTTTTATAAAAACACTCCTGGGAGAACTGAAGTAAAGAGATGCTAGTAGTGTGTATCATTAATGTGACTCACATAGTGCTATCAAACTGCTAACAAACAGGAAGCTCAATATGCAAAACCCAACAAACTGTCCTCATTGGTGAGAATACAGTGAAGCTCTTGGGAATAATTAATATATGATGTGAAACAATTTTTTTTTTTTCCTAGTATGCTTTATCTTATACTGATGCACCAGCAGCAATCCGTGTTCCATTCACTGGCAGTGCACAGCTGCTCCATAAGCAGCCTGATTTGTATTGAAGCAGAAAGATTTCTGGGCAATGAAACAACTRAAACTGCAACTGCTGTTTGTTTAGCAAACTCAGTCTGTTTTGAAACTGAAACACTGTGTATTTGAAAAACTGAAATAAACTGAACCTCTGTGAACTTTATTCTGCTTTAAAAAAGAAAAAAAGAGCKAGCTGTTATTTTGCCTTGTAGCAATATTTTTTTCCTGGATACYGGATTTCTCTTTTGTGGGCTATGGCCACAAAACTCAGCTATATGCTGAGTTTCCAAGGTTGAAAACTCCATTGAAATTATGAAATATTTTGCTTGTTCCGAAGAAAATACTGCAGCAAAGCTAGCCTGTCATCCACATCACTTGCTTAGGTACTTCGTGGACTGCATCACTTACTTTTTCCCCTGAAATTGTTCTCCTACATTTTCAACATCCCGCAGGCACCTGCACTTCTCTGTAATTTCCATTGGAGGCTTCACCTTGGTCTGTGAGATCCAGCAACCCAGTACCTTCACAGTAAGGGTTCCACTAAACTGGCTTCTGAAAAGATATTTACTGAGTCTTCTGTAATACAGTGGAGGTGCTCAGTTGCTCTGTTTGTCTTCTATCACTTCCTTTTGGCTGAAATTTAGATGAACTAAAACATGGAAAGGGTGTTTAATAGTGCCAAAGCCATGGAGAAAGGTTTGGGAACTGCGGGCTAAGGTCCTCAAGTCCAAACTAGTGCTGTTTAATATGCAGTGTCCAAACTACTCCTCTGAGACCTCTTGTGGTGGTAAAGATGATGCTTTTCATTTCTAAAGTGTTTTTTGATTTTTGTATTATTTTTTTTTTTCTGTGGGCCATAAATTCCAGCCCAATGAAAGGGTGCAGAAACTTATTTTCTAGCAAAGGGAGTATCTTTAAAGTTGGATATCCATTTAGGGAGAGTGGAAGGAATAGTGGCTGTGCATATCCATCAACATCATGAGCTGCTCAGGCAGGTGTGAAGTTGCCCATATACTATCAAAGCTTTGTTCTCAGCTGAATGAAAAAAAAAGCCCTGCAGTGGGATATGTCCTGAAACAAGATCTGAGGCCTGCTTCGTTCCACCTCAGTGTGTGATGGTGGCTCCTGTCCTCAGTGCAAGCCAGGGGYCTGGGTCTGAGGGAAGTTACAACTACACCAAGCTCTCTGACAGCTTCTTCTGTGGTGAGTGGGATTTGGCCAAGTGTTGCCTGGGTGTGAGTTGGATATAATAACTGTCATGTGTCCTCTGATTCATGGTGTGCTGGAAACCCTCTGCAGGGGGCTATGTTCTCTTTTGAATAGCTCTGTGGGTGCTGTTCCTCTGAAAATCTAGTGTGTGTGACTTTCCTTGGCTGGGGTAAATGTGAGCTGAAGCCAGGGAGTGTGCAAAGAAGTGAATTTTGGTCCATTCTGAGGAGGGGAGACATGACTATAGGTATATCTTACTCCCATGACTGTAGCTTTATATTGTATACTTTTTGTGACTGCCTTTKGTGTGACAGCACATTTCCAGGCAAAGGAGTCAGCCCTGGGAATACTGCAGCAGTTGGGGTTGACCTTTAGCTGAACAGGCACAGGAATGCACAACTGYATGATGATGTTTTTTATAGTGTCTTTCACTGTTTAGGCAAGTACCTAACCAACACCCAGTAACGCTTTCTGCTTAAAACAAAGGTTTTGACATTAAAGAGTCATTTGGATGGTCTGAGATTTATTGCAGAAGAGAGGACAGCGCTGGGAGCAAGGAAAAGGCAGAACTGTTTTRGTGGAGAAAAGCCAGGGTTGCGAAGGGGCTTTTTTGGACCAGGCCAAGTGGAAAAGATGTGTTTGCGTCAAATTCTTGTAGCGGTGGATGGCAGCAGACAGTTAAAGGAGCCAGAGAAGTTGCCAGTGACTTGTTTATTCCTGTTCTGTTGTTTGGCTCTATGGGCTAGTCATTGATGGTTTTGCAATTTACCTGGGACTCTTTCATTTTGTATTATTTTTATCTCCCTGCAATGAAGCTTTTGAATCAGTCTGTCTTTTATGATCAAGCCTGACACTGAATGCTGAAATGGTTAATGATCTTCCTTGCTATCAGCTGTGCTGGTTATGTTCAGTGCCATGTGTGAATTGACTTAAAAGCTATCGGTATGATAAGTATATGAATATATGCTCATGAACTGTATGCTCATAGTTCAGTATCTCTGCCAGTTATACAGTGAACAGCAGGAGTGCCCCAAAGGCGGATGTGTTTATATGGTTTTGCTTGTTGGCTATTTTGCCAGCTATTGTGAGTGAAACAGATCTCCACTGGACAACCTGCCTGCTAGTCTTCAAGCAAGCAGAAGTGCTGTTTTCTTTTAAACAGTCTATTTGAAGCTGCATGCTTGCTCACGTGTTCGGTCAGTACCTTTGGAGCTTGAAACCTGCTTTCAAGATGTTCTTGGAGCATTAAAGTGGACGTGCCAGTGGCCTCGGTAAGTGCTGAAGGGGCTGATCTCTCTGAAGATCAGGAATACACGTTTCAATGGCAAAAACTTTCCCACTGTGCTTGGCTTAAGGAAAAGTGTACCGCACTGAACATGTTGGTGTCTGCTGTGTAACTTGCTCCAGTCTGGGGGCTTGAACCGAGACTGCACGAGAGCTCTTGCCTTTCTTCTTGAATCGTGCTTTGTTTTCACCATACCTGCCTGTGTTTTTTTTTTTTTATTGCTGATGAAAAAAAAAGATGGCTGTGGGTTGCCATTAGCCCTAAGATTAGAGTAAGGATTTCGTGGCTCTTGGCTAGGAACCTCAGAAAGCATTTATAGGTCATATTTTTAAAAGTTCGTAACACTTGCAGTTGGGACTAGACTTTTAGGTGTTGTCTGGAAGGCAGTAGTTGTTTTTTGTTTGTGGGTTTTTTTTCCAAGTTGCGTGGCATCATCCTCCAGAAAAATCAGCAATTGAGTCCAAATGGAGGACATTGTTTGCCTAATTGTCCTGATTTGGGAGTGTCTGTTCTTGCAGGAATCAGTAGGTATGGAAATCCGACATTTTGATGTGATTGTAGCTTCTTTTTTAGCATCAACTGATGAAGTGTCAGTGACCTTAACTGACACTTAACTATTTTGTTTCTCTCTTTGAGAGTTGTACAAAATAGTCAAACAACAGAAAGATATTGTCTACTGTTCCTGAGAGCTTTTGTTTGTTTCAGTTACAGATTAAACACTTTACAAGATTTGACAGTTTTAATGCAACTGAACTATTAACTCTTTGCTTCAGTAAAGGATGTTTCTGAAAACAGGATCTAGTACACAGTAATTATGCCAAAATAGAGTTTCCCTGTTGTATACTTAAAATTTAAAATGTTTTACTAATCTTAACTCTGTCTTTATAATCTATATAGAATTTTTATTCTTTAATAAGGAAACATCTTGTAAAATCTCCATTAATGTTCAAAAAGTGTTTTGCTACAGTTCCCAACTTTCTATGATGTTCTTATTTGCAAAAATTCTGCAATTGTTTAACAACTCGGTGAAAAATGGTAAAGCTCACATTACAGAGATGGAACAAAAAATCACTTTGTGCTAGTCAAGAATACCCAGAGGCTTTTCTGTGTGCTGAGTTTTGTTATCTGACGCTCGTATTACAGATGACTTCCCCACATTGTGACCAATATGTGCTCCAAAATGGTATTCTTGGGTTTCAGGTGTCCAGGTAATGAGCAGAGTTTGAATAGACAGGTAAACCAAACTGAAGGATAATAATACATGAGTACTGGCAAGCTGCCCAGATTGGCATTGGTAAACATGACTCTGTAAGAGCTGCAGAGCGTGAAACGGGAACTGTGCTGTATTTAAACGATCAAGAGGATTAGCCTGAGTTCCTTGACTGCTGACAGGTACCTTTGCACATAGGCATAAGCAAGTCCTTTGTAAAAACTATGAATAAACCAGGAAAATTATTCTCATCAGCTGATTTATGTAGAGTAGGGAAGGGGGCTGGGGATTTTGCAGTCCTGTTTGAGCTGTAAAGGGACAGATACTGAAGAGCGTTAATGAGCATGGCATTTTGGTGATTTTGCGTCAGGTCTATGAGACATATCTTGCACAAATTGTTAAGACTGCTCCCTGTGCAAATCTAAGGGATGCAGCTTTTATGTATTTCCATCAAACTTGGGAGAACATCTGAAGTGCAACTGCAGCAGTTATTTAGCTATGGAAAGTAAATCAACAAAGTTTTTAATAAGAAATTGATAGACACTTGTAGGGTGCTGCCTGGGCCTTTTCCCACATTGCTTATCAATGTTGCCAATGATCTAATTCCTGCTTTCGCTATTTCAGATTTTATTTGAAAGTCAGAAGGGAATGGTATCTAATATTCATGTTGTTAGCATGTGTGTACTCTGGCACTATTGATCTGCAGCAATCATTTTAATTAGACTTGCGTATGAATGCAATTTTAGTGTGTTTTTTTTTTTTCCCCCTTCAGTATCAAGTTGGCTTTTGCTTAATGCTTTAAATATTATCCTGAAAGGGCCTTCCCGGAATGGAGACATTGGATTTGAGGCTGCGAGACAGATGCAGACAATGATAGCAAGATGATAATAATAAARAGAATGAATAAATTTTGGTGTTTTACTCCTTAGCAGTTTGGTGCTCTGCAGGAACAAATGGTAAAACTGGCAGCAGCACGGTGTGCCTACGGCAGAGACTTGAGACAGCAAACTATTCACAAGAGTTATTACTGAATGCTGATGGCCTTTTCCCATACAAAAGGAAAGCTTGCAATGGTTTCTGCACCTGCAAGGAGTATCCTAGCAACATCACTGAGGAAACTGTATGCCAGGACTTTTTTTTGAGTCCTTTTTGTTGAACATAGCAGCAGTTGTAAAACAAAGGTCAAGAGCAATTTAAGCTCTTGAAAGTGCTGTTGCTTAATTCATTTACTCAGAGAAATGTTTGTGTTGTGGTTTTCTGCCTAAAGGATAAATATCGGGTTACAGAGTCATCCAACAGGCTATCCAATTGTAGTTGAGTTAAACGTGAGTATCACTTAGTCTAAAATGTCACTTCTTACTTGCAGAAAATTACTGTTAGCATTTAACACTAGTTTTTGCCTTGTGAAGTAATCAGGAGTCCCTGCTGCCTTCTGCCTGCTCTGGCAGCTGAGGATACCCAGGGGCTTTCTGTGCAACACGGAACAGGAAAGCACAGAACACCACCAGGTAGTGGGAACAGACCATCGGTCTATTTAAAAAAAAAAAAAAGAAGAAAGTTTTTTTTTTTTGTCTGAGAAGGTGTATGCGGTCATTGTCTTACTGTATGCGCAGACCTCRGGTGAGTCCCTGCTTCGTGCTTTGTCATCAGCTTTCAGGGGAAATACTTATTTCAGGTTTTCCTACATCATTCACTGGTACCGTGTCAGAAGTACTTGCTGGGCTTGCTCTTACTGGCCTTGCCATCTTGCTAAGGGGAGAGGGCAGTGTTTATCTTGGTGTTTTATGGATGGGGGAGTTGAGGCGAAGGACTAAGACCCTTTTCAGCCCCTTGGGYTGGGGCTGCAGAGTTACTGGGGGAGCTGGGCCATGCTCTCAGCCCCTCCAAGCTTCTGCTTTTGTCATGCAGAACAGGGACAACGTTACTATCTCTCACCAGGAGAGATGGTGATATAGCCTAAAAAATGCATGCAGCTATAACAAGAGTTTTTGCCCTCTGCCCAGTCGAGTAGATAATCTCTAGTTCTAGGYCCTGGTATAAAAATGGAATTTTTACCATGTCTCTTCAAATTTGTGTGCTAGACAAGGGACAAAGCCTGTTGCTGGTCTTTTTTTCCCCTGCATTCTGGGTTGGTGAAAAGATTTTGTATTTAGATTATAGGATATTGACCTTTTTCATTAGCTAATTAGAGAAATACAAGTTCTGCACGGTTTCATATGTAAACAGTCATCTAAACAGTCAGCAGTCATCAGACATAATTCTCTCTCTCAGCTCCCTGTTTATTAAGCTAAATGATGGTTTAAGCTGGAATTTAATACCAAACAAACTAATGTGCTTAAGGTAACCTGTTTCCTTCATTACAAAGGCACTTGAAAAGTGCTAGAGTAATTTCCCTTCTTTGAGAAATATTTCCGAGCAATTTGCCAAAGAAAATTAGCTGATAATAAGGTGCTTGTTCTGAGGCAACACAAGAAATTTTCAGTGAAAATCTGTCACAGCTAATAGAAAAAATGAAACACTATTCCATTAAAACAATCTTTTTTTTTTTTTTCCCCTCCTTCTGGACTTCAGGTGATGTGACCCCTGTTCTCATGAATCCTCTCTCGCAGTCACACTCCATTCCTCTGGCAGGAGGAATATGCCGTACCATATCAGACATGAATGCAGATCATGTGATGGTCACGCAGGAAACTTTAATGGAACAGCTAGTGAAAAATTATCCAGGTAATGTGTTTGTTTCTCCCTCCTTTTAAAAGTGACTGTATCATCAAGCTTGAGTTTCTGATATTGGACAAGCTATCACTGAATGTTTGCATGCAAAGCTGGCAATATGAAAGAATATAAATTAACAGGCAACTGGTAGAATACATGAATGTGCATACTATCCTCATCAATCTGCGAGCGTCACTAACATTGTTTTGAATGTAATCCTTTTTATAGATTCTAATAAATCTTCTTTGAGAAAAAGAGGGAACTGAGTGCAGTAGCACGTTGGGGTATGCCCTTTCTAGAGGGTGGGAAAGCATAGATGAGGTATTTAGGTGCCAAATATGGAACAGCATAAAATAGATTTGTGTGTCAGATCACAAAGACTTTGAGTCCTCCTTTAACAGACAGGAATATAGCTGACTGATGGCAAAGGGACTGTGTAGGAGTCTACATATGGTGTTTGCTATCAAAAAATACAACCAGCCTCAAATTCAGGTTTGTTGGTCAAATTCCAGTGCCTCCCTTCCTGAAAGCAAATTACTTACACTAAATGAGCTTTAATCTTTCTCTTCCGATGGGATAGCAGCCACTTCCCTTAAATGCTGCGTTTTCTTTTCAATCTGAAAAATGTTCAATTTCCCTTAGATCTGCAGTACCAAAGTGTGTGTGTGTGTGTGCATGTGAGACTTTGTAAAGGCTCATTATGGCCCATTGCAGGAGGTTGCTTTGTTTGATACTGAGCTTCCTCTTTTGAGTCTTCTTAACCTTACAGCTCTGCAAACGTCACAGGTTGATCTGGTAGGCATTTTCACTAGTGGGAAAAATTTTAATGCAACCCCATAAACTGGCCCAGAACTCTGCCAGGAACGTTCTGTATTCCGTATGTGCACTGAGACAACCACAAGGTAGCATTTTTAGGTCAGCCAGAAGCAGCACTCTCAAAGTTTGTAGGGCGAGAGCTTATTTCTTGCTATGTTTTCACCTTGCTGGAAGTTTTCATTCCTGTGGGCAGGAGATCAGCAGAAGCCAGGGGCAGTAGATCAGATGTCACTAGACTAATGACTCTGGGACCGTGACACTTGAGGGAAAACTAGTAGCTGAGATTGGTCTCAGTGAGGTAAGCAACCGTCATCTGACAAAATTATACCAGAAGCTTCAGAGAGAGTGACAAAAGCCACTGTTAAATAACCTGCCAAGAGGGAAATGCTTTGAACAACACATTGTTTGGCTTGTACCTGGCAGAAGGTCTCTCTCATGAATATCATATCCTGACAGACACAAAGAGAACATCCTTGCTTATTCGAAGGAGAACATCCTAAGCTCCATCACAGCAGTGCTGAAGTGACAACCAAAAGCGCAGCTGGCCTTTACCTTCTTCCTCAGGGGCGACCTTGCCTCATTAGTGAAGAATGGCCTTTGCAGCGTTAAAAAGGGTTTTACTGATCTGTAGGACACCGGCAGGATTGCACCTACCAGAGCCCTCGGCTGGATGATGTTTCTGTGCTGCCCTCACCTGGCTGGCCCGGAAGGGCTCTCCCTGACTCAGGGCCGCGGCCTGTGCTGGCCCCAAGATTTGGGGCAGCCCTCGCTGCCCTGCACGTGTGGACGCCGCTGCAGAGTGGGGCTGTCCCGGTTCTGCAGGGAGCCCAGGGCTGTGGGTGGGGACAGCTGGGTGCAACAATTGCTGGCTCTGGAAGCTCAGCAGAGTGGTGATGTATTAAAAAAAAAATCCTGCCTTTTGTCCGGTGATACTGGACACTTTCATGTTGAAGTTGAGTATGACCTACTCAAACTTTAGTTGCCAGGCCAGTTTCTTACTTCTTTTGGGATCCTGTGAACTAAATACATTGGGTATTTCATGTTCAGTGGCTTCCAGATCTGTTTTAAGTAAGTTATTTTTTGGCCAGCTCCCATTTTATTTGAAAACTTATTTCTGATTTGAAATATCTGTATCTTTGTTGTAGGCATTGCAGTTCCCTCCCACAATCTCTTGTATAATATCCTTGGCATTCTAATTAAAGAAAGGAAAATCTATCATACGGGAGAAGGATACTTCATTGTGACTCCCAGCACATACTTTATCACTAATGATGCCACAGAAGACAATAGAAGGGTCCCGCTGGAGGACAGTTCTTGCTGTTCATCGCCTTCCATCACTTACCTGGTAAACGTTGAGCACTGTGCAGACTTAGTGAAAGAAAACATTCCTATGGTATCCCGTGACAGATCCTGCCATTGTTTCACTGACCAGAATATGCTCTGTGAACAAAGACAGCAGCAGCTAATGAACCATGAACCTAATGAAGGAGGTAAGAAAGGCTGCAGTGAATTGAAGCCTTCAATTCAGACTCAAGGGATCTCCACATCTGCTGAAAACCATTCCTGGGACACCATCAAATCCCTGACATCTGTGAAAGAGAAACTGAAAAGCAAAAGGTTTGGCTTTGGCCTTGGCCTTTTCTGGAGAAGTGCTTCTAAAAAAGAAAAACGTAAGGAGTACTCCACTTTTTCAGCCCAGTTTCCTCCCAAGGAATGGCCAGTCAGGGATGAAGATGACTTAGATAATATTCCACGTGATATTGAACATGAAATCATCAAGCGTATTAACCCTACTCTTACAGTTGATAATTTGATTAAACACACAATWTTAATGCAGAAGTTTGAGGAGCAGAAAAAATATCTCAGTAAGGGTACCTCGGCTGAAGTGTCAATAGTCAGACAAAACCATCTTTCAAAGGATTGTATTCAAAAGACACAAAGTAAAACAGCAAAACACACCAGGAAAACCAAATCTAAGAAAGAGAAGCAGATTAGCAGAAGCAACTGGAAATATCACATACATGAGTTACCATCCCAAAATGAGATACTGGAAGAGAACCCTTCACTGCCTATTAGAAACCAACAGCCATCTGATGTAGCAGTGGAATCCTATGCCATATATAAAAAACAAATTAAGAACCCCTTTCAGGGTCTGTCATGGAGACGCAATTTTTACGCAAAAGGGTACAAAGGTAACATTAACAGTCAGCTGAAGTCCAGGGCTCAAAAGCAAGAAAGGGCTTTACAAAGGCCACAGTCCTTGGGCTTCTCAAAAACCTTTGACTATGCAACTGAACAGCTGGCTACTGAAACGCAGGGTGACAAAGCTAAGCAAAACAAACTACTCCACGCTAATAGGTCTTCCCTCCAACTAAAGAAAGACAGTTTAAGTGAAAACTTTAGTTATCCGCAAGGCAGTACTCTGCAAATAGATAATAAAAGTAAATACTTTCTGGAGAGTAATATTTCTGAAGAGAACATGTACAGAAGAACAGTCAAAAAAAATCCTGGGGATATTAAAAAATCCCCTCACTCCTACACCGAAGATAATGGTGTGTGCAAAGAAGATGCAAAATTTTCATTACATCTCACAGATGAGTATTGCAGGTGCAAAGCTGACACTGTATGTGAGTTACTAGATCAAACAGCAAATGAATTTCAAAATGTCTGTCTTTCAAATTATACAGCCAATGTTAACCTGGTAAAAAAAATTGGTGTGAAATACAGACAAAAGATTGATAAAAAGAGTGAACTTGTATTTAAATATGACTGTGCCAGCCATCCTGGATCAACGAAGCTGGAAAGTGAAGGATTTACTGATGACTGCTGTCTTCTGTACCAAAAAGCACATGATGGTGACACCTGTAACTCGTTACACCTGGATGACAATTTTGAAGGCAATGAACCATGTCACCTGCCTCCTGGCCATGCTTTTTCAGATACAAGAGACTGGAGTAAAGCTGCGCAAAAGCTGGGGACAGCTATCTCCCTAAAAAACTGTAAGGTTAATACCTATCCTGCCCAATACAACACAACTGTAAATAAACATGACCCTGGAGAGCAYGGATACAAGGAAAGTGCTAGTTTTGCAGAATCAATAGATGGCTCAAAAGAACATCCAAAAACAGATTTCACAGAAGAAAGTTGTTTGTGCAGTCAGGTTCTTCCGATAGGTCACAGAAAGGAAGAAGAAACTGGCCTTACGGAATATGCGAAGGCTTCAGCTGTAGCAGATTTCTGCCACACTAATGAGGCCGACTCAGATGCTGACACTTTGCAGAACTTCACCTATGAGATGGGTGAAGTAGTGGCATGCTGTGCTTTGGGCTCACAGACCAAAGAAAAGAGAAACCCTCTGGGAAAGAGAGATCTGTTTTTTAAGAATGCATGTACTGTGGTATCAGGACAGAAACACTCAGAAGGCACAGAAAACCACAGCATTACAGGAGACAGTGGAATTGACTCCCCAAGGTAAGAAAACACATGTAACTATGTCAGATGTTTTATCTTCAAATTAACAATCAGATTTAGGCAGAAATGTTGCTGTAAATCATAACCCCCCCTCCCCAACAGCAAAATTCTTATTATCTTTTAAAACTTCAGTGTTATGTCCTAGAAATACTCAAACTGTATAGTTCTACCATGTCTTTTTACACGAACATTCTCCCTAAATCAGCTATACAAATGTTGCTGTTTATATTTTGCATTTGTTTTCATGAGGCAAGAACACAGTATGAGCTCTGCCTTGCAGATGGAGATGGCCAAGTGCAGAAATGTTAAGAAACATGGTGATTGATAAACTCAGTGTTAAACATGCTGATTGATAAACTCCTGTTAGCAGGCAGGTTCAGCTCTCATTGATCTTGCCATATGACATTATGGATATTGTCATAGTTTTCCCAGTTGTAGACGAAGAATAAAAAGTTCTTTATAGAGGTGTTCAATCAAAATATAAAGTACAAAATACCACCCAACTTGCTCACAATAGACAGGAGAATGTGTACATCACCTGAGCTAGAAGCTTCTGCTTCCTTTCATAGGGTATGTTTTGCCTGTAACTATACTTGAAATATCCCTTAATGGAAAACAAATTGGTATGAAACAATTTTTTCCACAGTTGCATGTGGAGAAGACCTACAAACCTGTTAACTAAATTGGCAAGAATGTAAGTTAAAATGCTGTGAGGGAAAAATCATATCCTTTTTTTTAATAGCATTACATATTCTTAAGATCTTAAACGACTGGTATTTAAGTGTAATTAAACCATTCAAGTTCTCATTAAATACGTACTGTCACCTTGAGAAGCTAGTATATGAAGGAACAAATCACATACTACAGTTTTTAAGGAAATTCTGCTGGTTTTTTTTTCCCTTGAGCAGCTTTTGGCTGTGCACTCTTTCAAGCACACTTGTGTATTACTTGGACATGAACACTTGAAGTCTGTTGGATGCTCTTTAGCAAAATATATTTCAAAGGGTCATTTTGATTGTATTGATGCCATCTGTGGTACCAGAAGCTAAGCCAACTCAGCTCATTTTTAGAATGTGAAGTCTGACATCTAATAATTCTGTTATTTTAGATGGACTGAAAAGAAGATGAAGCTTCCTGCCAAATTCTGAAAGCATAAATACTAATGCAAAGAGGACAAAGTGGAAGGACAATTGCAACAAAATTCCTTGCTTCAGCTAACTCTGGTCATGAATATTTGATTATTTTTTAAATGAGCTTTGTAAACTTTCCCTTTGTAGCAACATAACCATACTGTAAATGCGATCAGTCACATTTGTGAGGCTGTCTCTAAATCAAAGCTGTTAGTTAAAACTTTTGACTGTAGTAATTGGACAGCTAACGTTCAATATTTCTGTTGCTCTCATCTTTAATTAGTTTTTGCGTMCCTGTGATAATAAAAATAAGAACTGATATACTTCATTCAGATCACACCATTACGTTGGAAAGGGTATGTGTTGCTCTAATAGGAACTGTATCAGTTGGACACGACGGTTTTACGCTGTAATTCTTGAAAGTGTTTCCTATTTGTGCCACAGAAATAACAGCATGTTCCACCTCCCATCAGAAAACAAAGCAAACGAACTAGATGGGCATGCACTGTGTAACTACAAAAATTCCTTGAATCCTGAGGTTCTCTTACCTGAAGAAACCTCAGCTGTCCTCCTGAATCTACTTGGTGTGTTTATATCTGGCAAGCAGGATTTAGTCTTTGCAAATGGAAATGCGTTGGTGCAGGAGACAAGAAGTGGTATTGCTTTGAGAGAAACCCTGCTGCAGGCCGGCATGCTGCTGCTCTGCTCCTGACCACCCCTTTCCTTCTCTTAAGGAATCAACATCCTGGCAGCCGTCAAGGATCACTTTACAGCTTTTCGTTCAGAAGACTAATTTTGACTTCTTAATCCTGATTTCTTCCTGTAGCTAAATGCAGACTGTGCTGGTTTCATGCTGCTAATCATCAAAAACTTGTGGTCCTTTTAAATCTTACAGAGACACTCGGTCATACTGTTGTTGACTACGTTAGATTCTTTCTCTACTGAAAACTTGTCTCCAGTAGTTATGGAGACAGAAGGCTGAAGCTGTAGTTATCAGTTTTTAAAGCTACTGGAGATTTCTTTTAGGGAAGGTGTCTCTGGCTGTAAAGCAGCAGAAGAAACGGCGTTTGTGCTGGCTGGGGCTGAGCAGAGCCCTGCAGCGCTCTCTCCTGTCCGCCTCAGTCCACGGCCGGTTTCAGTCACGCCGGCACCGGGATTTCCCCCTCAGGTTTCTCCAGAAGCTCCCCGTCCTCAGCGCCTCACGCTACCACTGCCTGCCAGCAGCTTTTCCGCTTCCTTAAAAAAACTCCTCCCAGGGGCTTACACGCGCAACCGGGGTACGGCACAAGGCTGGTGGAAAGCCTGTGGATGAGGCGCAAATTGCCGCTTCCTGCCGGTCCGCCCCGCGCCCGTCATGGCGGACGCCCCACGGCGAAGACGCTGGGCTCACCACGAGCTCCACCGCCTAGGCGGGCGCGGGGCACACTGGGTCTTGGAGTCCGGGGGGGGGGGAGCCCCGAGGCATGCTGGGCCTTGTAGTCTGTCGGCGGGGGCGGCAGGCTATTGGCTGCCGGGCGGCGGTAGAGGCGGGGCAGTGGGCGGCCTTTGTTTCTGTCACACAGGGGCCACCGGCGGTAGCGTGGCGCGGCGCGGCGCGGCTACCGGCGAGCGGAGATGCCTGAAGCCACCCGGTTTAGCGCCAGCAGCGGGGCCGAGTCGGATCCCGAGTGCCCTATGGAGAGCGAGTCAGCCCTGGAGAGTGGCCGCCGGCGGCGCAAGGTACCGGGGAGGGCTCCGGGGCCTTCCGCGGCCGGCTACGGCCTGGCCGCCCCGCGCCGCTTCGCCTGCACGCTGGGGCTCGTGTCCGGCCGGTCTTGCCTCGGGTCGCGGCTCCCCCCCCC
>JASVER010000024.1:6929972-6945672 GCA_030449065.1 Oceanodroma leucorhoa
GGGGGGGGGGGAAGAGTCCCGAAAATGAAGGCCCAGGTGTCTCGTGGTCAGGAAAATGCCTCCTGGCGGCACCTGCGCCGTGGCAGGGCGGGATCTGTTGCTTTATACGAGCCCCCCCGTCAATAACTGGAACGCAGACTTCTAGTTTTAACTGCTCCGCAACGTCTCCGCAACGTCTTCTCTGCTCGGTGTCGCGCGGATCGTGTGCGTGTGTTTTCACTCGCCGCTGCGTTGCTCTGTGCCTTACCAGAAGGAGAAAAAAGAGAAGAAGTCTAAACGCCATGACAAATCTCGGAAGAGAAAGACTCAGGTGGATGAAAGYGAGCAGTCGGAGGATGACGTTGCATCCCTGAAACTCAAGAAATCAAAGAGTGGAGTTAAACAAAACGGTGATGCAAGAGAAGAAGGCTCGGMGAACACGAGATTATCTTCCTTAAACATCAAATCCACCCACAAAAAACGGCCCAGTAATTCTAGTGAAACATCAAGTGGTGACGGTGACAGTGAGCAAGAGCAGGTAAAACTAATGATTGATTTAGTTATAATGATGTGTTTAGCTTTCAAATCCTGCGTTGCAACAAGGTTAAACTTAGAAAAAGTTATCTTTCCTTTTTTTTCTCCCTATTAGCAGAAAGACTGCTGTAAATTTTCAGGGTTTAAAGCTACTTGAACTGTCCCTTCTGTCGATTATTTGCAAAAATTTTAAATTGTGAAAGTCCTGAAGTTCTAGATCAGCGTACCATGGTTTCCTCATTTCAGCGGTCCGGCACGGTGGTAGCTGTTGGCAGACGGACAAGCTGCAGTGAGATGGTGCTTTAATATGATTCAGCATCRTTAGATATGGTTGTAATTGCCGCAAATATAGTTTAATTGACTTCTTTTTGATATTATGAGTACTTCTCTAGTGAAATAAKAATTACTTGGTTTTAGCTAGTGGAAAAAGAAAAGTTATGTATTACTATGTTTTTATGTCTCATCTTATTAAATCGTAGTTGTTAATATGGTAAGATGGTCCTTAATGTAATAAAATAGCATATTGTAACAGTTTTGTAAGTTTAAGCCTTTTTTAAGAATGTTTTTAAGCCTTTCTGTAAGAATGTTTTTATGAGTTAGGTTCCTTTAAAATTGACATGAATCACATTTTTTTTTTGAAGGGAAACATATCTTGTTGTACCTAGGATTTGTATTGAAAAGTCTTTATATCTGTATGTTCTGCTGTTACTTGGTTTTGTTTCTTGTTCCAATTGATGCTTCACAAAGCATCCAGGGTTTCCATGGTTTCCAGGGTTAGCATTCTTTCCTCACGCTTAGCATTTTAATTACTGTGCTGTTAAAATGTATATAGAAGTGATGCATTACTAAGTAGGTACATTTGATGCTCTACCTCATAATGTTATTCCTCTGGAGATTGATTTCTGTATCTGTAAATCACTGTGCTGTATTAATTGGGAATTAGGAAATAGGCTAGATATTAAGCCTGATTCTTGCATATTACAACATAATCTGTTAGGCCATTGGTAATTAATGTTAAAATTTAATTAAGAGTTTTCGGAGTTGTAATTTGGGTGTTTTGCATTTACAGGGTTATGCCATTAGATATGAAACAGTCTTAAATTACAGATCACTTTTGTCTAACTTTGAAATATGATAGTAAGTAAAACAAAGAAGGCTCTTTAGCTGCAGCTGTGATACTGTCACTGAAAATGTGACCCTTGGGTATGACACCAATGTCTATGCCATTACCTTGAATTTTCTGATGGTCATATGGTATTGACATGGAATGTTATCTGATTTATTGTTTACCTAACAGGAGATAACYGAAGAACAGAAAGAGGGTGCTTTCTCCAATTTTTCTATTTCCAAAGGGACTGTTCAGCTTCTTCAAGGTAAATTCCTTGGCATGATGTGACCACAGAAAGTAAATTATCTCTGCCATGTGTTATTATGCCCAACATGTTCAATCAATGAGCTTTGAGATGTGCTCTGCTTGTGCGTATGCAAGCCCAGATGCTATACAGAAGGCATATTGATTGCCTACTCTAAATACATCTTTGAACATAGGCTTTTCTGTTTGCAGTATTGCCCAGTTCAGCCCTTACAGTAGAATTTTAAATGACATAAGCTCAAAAAAAATTTAATTCTGTGCGAGAATTTTTCAATTAAGTTATTTCAGTGTGAGTAAAGGAAAACCAGTTATCTTTAGTATCTTTGACATTAGTTTGTGCATGTCTTAGTATGAATTAAGAGAAGAATAGAAGTGGTTTTGACATATGTTTTATTTGAAAGGAAGAGATTTGCATAGATAGGTGGGGAGTATTACATTAATAAAGCCGCAGTACTTAAAGGCTTTCATTAAAGGCTAGTAACTTCATCTGTCCCACCTAGTGCTATGTCTGGTGGTATGATGTGGGAGAATAAAATGGATAGTTCCAGGGCAATCTTTACAGATGACCTCTGCGATGAAATAAATCAGTGGAGGTGATAATATAGTCCCGACTGGCTTTAGAGTTGATGGAAGTTCTGCTTGGGACAACTTCCTCTGAAGAGTATGCAAGAACACTTGTAAAATGATCGTATTAAGGAAGTCTGTTGATATTGTCACAGCTCGAGGAGTGACGTACCTGTTTCCCGTGCAAGTGAAGACCTTCGACCCAGTATACTCTGGCAAAGATGTAATTGCTCAAGCACGAACTGGAACAGGGAAAACATTCTCTTTTGCTATTCCTTTAATTGAAAAGCTTCAGGGAGACTCACAGGAAAGAAAAAGAGGCCGTTCACCAAAGGTAACTATGCTTAGTTAGAATGCTGATTTTGCTTTGTCTTATGTCAGAGTGATTCAGAGTTTTAACCTGCTGGAAAAGTTATTCAAGCTTGTGCAGGGATAAGCTAACCCACATTAAAGATTCTTTGAAAGCTGTGTTTGTTGGGCTTTCCCTGTGTCCTGTGCTGCCTCATACCCTCTGATCAAGAGTAAAGAGCAAAATAGCTCTATCCGCTTGTCMATTCCTTTTTCTGCTTACGGGGAGACCGAAACTACAGGTGTTCAACGTGTTCCTATTTAATTTTGTTCAGTCACCTTACCTGTTCAGGTCCAGTGGTTACTGGATGCTTGTTTTTYTCTCAAATTAATAACAGATTAGTGACTTCTTCTGATTGATAAAAGCCGTCTACTTAAACATGTTTGTTTAAACATGTAAATAAGTGGGAGGTTTTAAAAATAGACTTAGTTTTCACTAGGACCAMCACCAGATATTGAACCTTCTGCTCCACAGAATGCAGATTCATTATGAGCTGTCCGCATTCTGCTAGGGAATACCATGTATGTTTTTTCACCAAATTCTTACGATGCCTTCCAAAACTAGATAGGCCAAAGCTTATCRTATCCCCATTAATAGTGGAATTTTTTTTTTTGACAGTTTATTTCATTTTGTCACCCATCTCATAGATYACCTGAAACTCATTCCAGAACTAGTACTAGCTATTTTATTTGCATCTGCCTATCATGTTGGCTGTCTGACAGAGAATTTGGCTGGCTCTAGTTTTGGCAGTCTTGCGGAGAAGGGAAGGCTTTCTTTGAGGGAGTCACAAGTCTTAAAATAAAAAAGATTTCAGGCCTCTCTCTACCATAGTACACTACTACTTTCTTTTTTGTAATGTATTTCAGTGTTGAAAGAAGGAACAGGATAAGGATTTTAAGGTTCCTTTTGTCAAGCCACTGATGCCAGGTTTGAGAGCAGTACTGTAATCACACGTTAAACTAGATTAGTTAAAACTCCTAGCTAGTAGCTTGTCCATCACCTGCAGTGAAGCCTGTCTATTGGAAGAGAGGATGGTTCCTTGGTTGCTTCTGCGCGGACATCGGCACAGGCTCCGGAACCATGCTGAACACCAGCTTTGCAGACTGAACGTATGTTTCCCTGAGTCACGGGGAAGCTGAGAGACAGTTGATAGCTCTTTCTTACACCTTCTCGCAGGACTATGAAGCATTACCGAGCATGTGTAAAAACCTTTTGTTACCCAAATTCTTCAGTCTTGTACTCAAAAAGCGTATGCGCATGTAGAAGAAAACTTGTGGCTGATCTGTTCAAGAGCTAAAGTTAAATAAGATTTAAGTACCTCCTGTCTATCTCATTTAATAAGAAGTTAGCCTGTCCTAAATGAGTATGTGCTGAAGGAGATTAATGATGTTACAGGAGACTTAAGCAGTGTGTTTCTCTAATCTTTGCTTAGATAACTATTTAAACCAGATTTTTTTTTTTTAAATTATGTAAATGGTCAGACCTAAACTAATGATTAGAAGTCTAGTGGTTTCTTGGCAGAAGCCATGCTGAGGGAACATCTGTTTGTCTGTCTTCTGTCTAGGTACTAGTTCTTTGTCCAACAAGAGAGCTGGCAAATCAGGTTGCCAAAGATTTCAAGGACATCACAAGAAAGCTAACAGTAGCTTGTTTTTATGGAGGGACTCCATATAATGGACAAAGTAAGTGACRCATCTCTAATAATTGAAATGTCGATTGACTGACATATTTGAGAAATGCAGTTGGGTCCTTCCAGACACAAACTTTTAACTCAAGAACTGGAGAGTATTCATGGGGAATTCAGTAGCTCAGAATATATCTTCTTATGGTGAGAAATAAACGTAGCTCTCAGTTATATTCTTCGTGTTCCTTGACTACTCATGTACTTTAAATTAAAGTGAAAGAGATAATACTGTGGGCATACAGAGTATTTGGGTCTAAGTTCTTGTAAACATTTATATTTTCTTTAAAAAACGTTTAGTCTTAGAGCTGTGAGTGAGTGTGGGGTTTTTTGTGTGATATGGGATATCTAGAGGATTTGTAAAGTGGAGAAGAATTTCTTTATTGTGACAGCATAATTTACCATCCTGATGGTTGTAAACAAGGCAAATGAGAGCAGAAATGGGAATAAGCTCTTTCATCGTAATATATCTTGAGACATTAGAGATGAATTTTTTTTTTCCTGCAGAACTTCAGGAAGGAGGTGATTTCAGTAATTTGGATAGTCAAATAAATTTTTTTTTAAGTTTCCAATTAAGGTAGACAATTTGGGAAGAGGTAACTATTTCCAAAGTATGTTAAAAGAAGCGCTTTGTTGGCCACTTTATTCAAATCATGGGGAGAGGGAAGGGAGATGGGAAATTTTTCCTTCAGGAAGAGCAGTAGAACTTCTACCTTGGCAGTTTTGTTCCCTGCCCCCCCCCCCCCAGGTTTTCTCCTCCTGTTTATCATTTGTTCTCACCTTCATTTGTCAGGAGAGTACTTATGAATGGTTTAAGAAGCTGTTTCATTATTACTTAGCTACCATGTGTTTCTAATGTAGAGAATGCTCCCTAGTTCACTGCTAACTCCTCTTCTGCTCCTTCTGTGTATCAGTTGATCTCATGAGAAGTGGCATTGACATTTTGGTTGGGACACCTGGTCGAATCAAAGACCATCTTCAGAATGGCAAGCTCGACCTTACCAAGGTGAAACATGTTGTACTTGATGAAGTTGACCAAATGCTGGACATGGGATTCGCTGAGCAAGTGGAAGACATTTTACGAGTTGCATACAAGAAGGGTAATCTCAATGTTTAAACAAATAGTCGGAAATATTAGTAGTTATTTAGTCTGCTAAAATTCAGGTATATTTTTCTGAAAGGGCAAGGTAGCTTTGTTTAGAAATGGCTGAATACTATAAATTGTAGGAAATGTACTGTGAACGCAGTACATGAGGAAGTGTTGTGAAAGTGGGAATCATTCATAGGACCTTTGCAAAGCTTAAAATCCAGTACCTAGGGATCTGTAAATAACTTTGACACCTATCTGTAAGTTGTACTTGGACTTCTTCTGGTTAAAAGGGATTAGAAGCTTTTTACCCTTTTCACTGCTTGAAAATAGACTGGATTTTTGTTCATAGTAACTTTTTTCCTAATCTTTAGATTAGAAAAAAATATTTAGACTTTCTAGAGTATTTTTTCTCCAGATGTTGGTGATGCATAAATTCAAAAAGCAGAATTGCCTTCTTTATTGTATATACTAATATTTGACCTCGTATTTTTAATAACCCATATAATCAACTTGTATACATCTGTAAGATGAAACATATGAAGTTTGTGAAACATCGTTCTGTGTTTTAAGATTCTGAAGACAATCCTCAGACGCTTCTATTTTCGGCAACTTGCCCGCATTGGGTGTATGATGTGGCTAAGAAATACATGAAGTCTAAATATGAACAGATTGACCTTATTGGGAAAAGAACTCAAAAGGCTGCTACAACAGTAGAAGTGAGTAATCCATCTAATATGGAATGTTTTCAGGCCTTATCAGTTAGTTTTGTTGGTTTTCAGAGAAAAGCAGTATCTGAATTTATCCAAGCTGGAAGCAAAAGGCACACRTTAACATCAACCTGGCTCTTTTAAATCACCACGGACATCACAGYTGAAATTCTTCTATTCTGTATACCATGGACTTTTTTCAAACTTCCTGTGGTATCTCACCTCACTAGGCCTTTGCTTGCTATGCAGTAAATACCATAGCAAGGAATACAATACATATATGCTAGAAGCCTGAATTAATTATCTTTACTTGATAAAATAAGATATTGTTTCCACTTAAGCACWGCTTAGCGGTTACTTTGACAGATCAGTTGGACACATCATGATTGGATCAGTGGGACTGAAAGAATGTTAATCGTGTGCTTGAAAAAAGCTTTTAACACACTGTATTTGTTTCCCTTTATCTGACATAAGGCTTTAGTTGATAGAACTGTGACAAAATCTTGCACCTCTGACTGTCCTCCAGAGAAATGGTATAACATCTCCTGGTTTTTTTTCCTTGCTTTAAAAAAGTGATCTGTAGACTGTCATCTTTTTTCCTCTTACTATAATTATTTCGCTTAATGTTAGACTGTTGTGGTGGACATAAGAGCCTAATGGATTTTGCATGTTCCAGGAATGTGAGTTAGCATATTTTGTCCATCAGGAAACTGTGTAACTCTTTAGTATTTCTAGATTTTACAGTTTCAAATGTGCTAAAAAAGAATCTTGTGTTTTTATGTAAGCTAAACACTGGAATTCTTTTCCATAGCATTTGGCAATAGAGTGTCACTGGTCTCAGAGAGCTGCGGTTATTGGAGATGTCATTCAGGTCTATAGTGGCAGCCTCGGGAGAACTATTGTCTTCTGCGAGACCAAAAAGGAGGCAAATGAACTGGCTCTGAATGCTTCAATCAAACAGGTATTTTATCATCTGTATTAAGTAACAAAACCTGTCAGAGATATATCAACCCTATGTTGATACCAGCCCTATGCTGAGTAAGTTTTAAAGAGAGACTTTCGAAGTGGATAAGGCAGGCTTTTGCAGGTGGTCAGATAGTTTCAAAACTGCCAAAAAGAACCTTTAAAAAAGAACCAAACTGGTTGAAAGTTTACAGCATTATAGCCTTCAGGACTAGGCTGCACTAACAGATGCTGGGCTACAAAGGATTTTTTTCTTAAAAGAAGAATTCTCATTGACATTAAATGAAGCAGTTGTGAATTAGTTTTTCTGTAGAGAGGACTGTCTTGGATTAAAAAATGGTGGTAGACTTGGAGAACTGCTAGGATAACAGGTCATGGTACTGGAATAGCAGTTACTGAGCTGTGATGCTGACGTTAATTAGCGTGGTTGGGGGGGCAATTAGGGTGTAGAGCTGTAATACAACAGAGGCTATATTTGTATTTTCATTAAGATGTTTATTAGCTGTTATGAAGAGTTTAAAGATGAATACACATAAAGAATTCAATCTGTCGGCTCTTGTGAATGACCTCTAGTGTATTCCTGAGATTTGTGGTATGGCACACCTCTAGCACTGGTGGAAAATAACTCGTTGATGTAGTGGTGCAATGTTCATGATGTGTAGCGACACTGGCACTGCATGCTCGGTTTTGGCGGTGGTATCACAGCAACTACTTTTTCTGTATGTGTTTTCATTGAGGAGATAGTTTAAGTTACGTCTAGAAAGCAGTACAGTATTATGTTCCTAGGAAAGGAGAAGCTTTTTCATCTGCCACAGCTGTGTTCAGGAGTGTTTCTCCCACACTCCTAGATGACCTCAGTAACAGCTAAACCTGAACGTGGAGCCTTGTCCTACGTTACTGGTGGTGTTAGTGATATCAAATCTTGCATAGGCAATGCAGAGCTCTGATCTTGGCAGGTAAGAGAAGGAAATTACTTAGATATTTCTGTTTTAGCATATTAATACTCGCTAACAGAACATATGCCTATTCCATTTACCCGCTGACGTTAATCCAAAACTGTCTGAAAAAGAGTTTTTGAATTCTGTGCTGACCCTAACATTGTGTTAGTAGTTTTTCAAATAATTCTCTGTTTACATGTGGAAAACATGGTAGCCATCTACAGGCAAGCTGTGAAATGTAAAGCGGAGGAAAAAATAATTTTTATATGTTTGGTCTTCACACCTGTTATTGCTGTGATACAGAAGGACTTTCAGAATGTTTGGATTAAACCAAAATTATCTTGGAAGCTGTAGTTCATTTTTTTAGGACCACTTATATTTTAATCCTTTAATTGGTAGTGGGGGAAATTAATATATTAAGGGGAATTAAGAAGCAATACTATTTTGGAAAAGGTGTCTAAATGAATATTAAGAGGGCCTGAGAAAATTGTCGATGACTATTTTGAAATAGCTAAGCCTTGCATAGATGGTAAGTTAGGGCATAGCTGTTTTCATAGGTCACAGTAATTAGRGGTGGAGATGAGACACATGTTGTGATTCTGTTTTCCTACCTTTGTTAAAGGTCTTTGAGGTATATGAATAAGAAGCACTGAGTCAATAGTGTAAGACACCTGAAATATAAACTCTGGTAATTCAGTTTTTCTGTACCTTGCCATATGGTATCTATCAAATACCAAGATATTGTACCCAAAACTGACCCATAAAATGGAGCACTGTCTTGGATTTTGGTACAGTCCTATAATAATTCTGTTTTTCAGGATTGCCAGTCGTTGCACGGCGACATTCCTCAGAAGCAAAGAGAGATCACACTGAAAGGTTTTAGAAACGGTACATTTAAAGTTCTGGTTGCAACCAATGTAGCTGCCCGTGGGTTAGATATCCCTGAAGTTGACCTGGTTGTACAAAGTTCACCACCAAAGGTAGGAGATGGTTGAGTGTCTTGTAATAATTTGTAGTCTTGTTTTCAAGTAGTATATGCTATCAGGTGATGGTGTTCACCACAGAGTTTATCAGCATTGCATTTAAGGGTAAGAAATGTCCTGCTATACAGAAGTAGTTTCTTAGAGGATTTTTTCAGAGTGCGTCAGTCCCTAGTATGTTTAAAGATAGTCTCCTTAAAATGCCTTCTTTTAAGGCTGTTCAGAGCCTCTCCCTTCAGGGCCATGTATGGTGCATGCAAGTCTGGAAGCAGCGGGAAGTGAAGAAAGGCTGTTTGTCTTGCAAGAACAATTCACTAAGTAGGGGCATATGTGAGGAGGGGACCCCAACAGTCAGAACATTGGCTGAAGTTAAGAGGGTTTAAAAGAAGCAAGATAATTTTTCAGGGAATTTGCTATTAACATCTCGGTTAGCGTGCTCAAGTTGATGTGCAGGAGGGTGAGTGGTATTGTTACAGAGGTATACACACTCAAAATGTTCTCTCATATTGTCTGTGGTGATGCCAAAACAAGACTTAGTTGATCCATGCTCATGGTTCTGGCTTTCAAACCGTGTTTTTTAGAGGGTTATGGAAAAGCTTATTTGTTTGACTTCAGTGAAAAAATGTTTTTTTTAATTTAATTCTCTGATGCAGTTATTGTATATTGTTCAGGCTTAACTGTAATAGCTTCTACTAAGTTATGTGAGTGCAATAAATTGATCAAATTACAATAAATTAGGTAATTCATAAGGCTATTTATTTTGAAGGATGTGGAGTCCTATATCCATCGTTCCGGACGCACAGGTAGAGCTGGAAGAACTGGGATATGTATCTGTTTTTATCAGCGAAAGGAAGAACATCAATTAAGATATGTGGAACAAAAAGCGGTAAAGTATAGTTTTCTTCTAATCACAAGCACTCAAATGTAATGTGTTAGGGTAGCATGTAAAATCTTCATGTTTTGTTCAATAGTTCGATTTCAGAATATAGCTTATACAATTACAGAATATAGCTTATAAAGCACCCAGTTGAGGTTCAGTTACCTTGCAGAGTTTGGGTACACTGTCAGTTACTGTGGAGCAGGGACTGCGCTGCAGATTCTCGTGCCTGTGCTTTTTCAGCAAATGCCAGTAAGATTGTACCTGTGGAAAGGAAAAAAAGCTAGCAGGATTTCAGTTTAGTGTTCACCCTGGCTTGTTGACCATAACTACTAATTTAGTTAAAAGCAAGAATATAGTGGCTGATCAGTGATTTTTGCATATGTGTAGCTTTACTGAGAACTGTTACTTCCAGTTTTGCACTCTGTGCACTGTTCTATATGGTAGTTTTCTCGCCAATTAAGTATTCAGTTGGGATGAGATGGTTTAGTCTCAGCACGTAAAACTCAGACTTACATTTAGAAAGGCTGTATATCTTATACTTAAATCCAAGTAAATCAGACTAAAATTAATAATTTAGAATTTGTAGGACTTTTTTTCCCCTTTAATCTGCCAAAATGGTCTCTGTTTATTTCAGTTTAAGGTCACTGGATCATTTAAACTGACCTGGTATATAAAAGGCTTTTAAGCGTTACCCATTTCCCTGTAAGCTTAACCTTGTAATTTTCACTAGCAGAAGCTGGGAGTTAAAAGGTGAAAAGAAGAAAAACGATAGATTTAAATGCTTGTTTCATTGGCATCCAATACTGTTTCTTTATAACTGAATTATTTATGGTCTGCAACTTTCATCTGTATTTTGTTTTTTAAATTTCAGGGCATTACATTCAAGCGTGTTGGTGTTCCTACTGCAACAGATATAATAAAGGCTTCCAGCAAAGATGCCATCAGGTGTGTTCGGTGACTCAAGCCCTGTTATATCTTCTTATCTTCCTAGTTCAGAAAGGGTGTTTGGATTGCTCTTTGCTGTCTCTCTGAACTGACTTCGCTGTTAAAGTCTTGGACTGCTGTTTTTCTTCTATTCCAGAGCCTAGTAAATACTAGTGTATACATTTTTAATTTTTTTTTGCTTTAATTACTTAGGTGTCTGGATTCTGTTCCTCAGACTGCTATTGAGTATTTCAAAGACTCTGCTCGGTTCCTAATACAAGAAAAGGGACCAGTTAATGCTCTGGCTGCAGCTCTAGCCCATATTTCAGGTGCTACTTCCATTGAACAGCGCTCCCTGCTGAACTCCGATGCGGTAAGGGTGTATGGCTTAAAGTTTGTCTTGAATCAGAAAAAAAACAACACACTTCTGTGTTGTTTAAATAGAGAATTGATTTGTCTCCTTACGATCTTGTTTATGGGAACTGTACTTAAGCCACTAGGAACTACTAATTTAGTTAAAAGCAAGAATATAGTGGCTATAAATATACTTGCTCTCCTGTAACAGTATCCACTTGAAAACTTAGTTTATAAACTGTGAATTAGCAGGTTTCTCATGTCAGATAGATGTGCTGAAGCTTATTCCTCTGACTGAATTGAGCATGCCCCATTTCTGACTCTTTAGGGATTTGTTACAATGATACTACGCTGCTCCGAAGAAATAAACAATATGAGCTATGCTTGGCGAAGACTGCGAGAACTGTTGGGTGATGATGTTGATAGGAAGGTGAACAGAATGTGTTTCCTCAAGGGAAAAATGGTAAGCTTTTTTTGTGTCTTTGCTACTGAGCTCTTCAGCTTGTAGCCTTTACTCAGCAATTGTCAGGGGAGATATTTGGTCTTTTTCCCTGTTCCAGGCTCTGTTGATAAGGACATGTCTGGTAGAAGGATGGGCCTCAATCTGTTTTACTAGGGCTTAGGCATCTCAGGGGCTTAGGGCTCTGCTCTGCTGACAGGCGAAGGAGGTAGTATAATGCAGTATATAGCATGGCTGCGGGGATAGCAGAACGGGTAAAAGGTACGAACCATGCTAACTCTGCCTTAATGACAAAACATGGAACAGGATTTCTTAGGACAGTCAGTTCGGGTAGTGTATGTCCATCATATTTCTGGAAAGGGAAAGATCAGGAAGTTACTGTTTGGGTGGCGTGCTTAACGTTGCAACAACTGTAGCAAAGCCCACTGAGAGACAACAAAGTGATTCCCATCACTCTTCCTGTCTCAGAATTTGTATGCATTTTCATAAACGTGAAAATGTGTGATCAAATAATGTGTCCAGCATTACTTGTGGTGACACAGAGGACGGGGAATACTTATGTCCTGCTTTTGCAAGTTGTTAGGCATTATTGCTGATTTGCTCCATCTTTGTGTTTTTCTGGGTGTATTTCTTGTTTCTCAACATACCCTGATCAATAAAACAGAGAGAGGTGCTGTGATCTTGATGACTTAAGTTGCGTGCTGTCGACATATGCTATTCTCTTATCCCTTCTTCTCCCGTTATTTTTCCGGCGCTTTCACACACCTACATTTCCATGCATACTTCATTCATATCCATGTTGAAGTTTCCATCACAGACACGGTGATACCATGTGTTGTTACAGAGAATGATTCAGTTTGTGTTTTCCTGGTTTTGTGTGGTTTAAGGTGGTGGGGGATGGGGAGAAAAATAGACAAACTAAAAAGACCCCAAAACTGTTTGAAGATGAGTTGAGAGGACACTTCAGAGGCAGATGTTGAACGAACTTTTATGTAGTGATTTGTAACAGAAGCATTAAGATTGGTATGAGTGCAGGTGGAACGGGTGCCTTTTGGAAGTACCAAAAGGAGAGAGATGTAAAAATGGCAGGTGTTGATGGCACCTAGTTTAGCAAATCATCAAAAACACGGCACATCTATATGCTAATACTGAGGATACCCAGACTTGGTAAACTAGAAAGCCTAAAACAAGGGACAGCATACACTTGAACAAGGGACAGCATACACTTGAACAACAGTTTAAATTTTTTTTTTTTTTTTTAAATAAAAACAATTCTTGTCTTGGGTGCTGTGTGTATTCTCTTCTACATTCCGTCTCTGTGTAGAAGTTAACCTGCATGTCTTGCTGTATGAATTTCACACGTAGTTCACAAGGTTTCTTGGCCAGACACTTCTATTTTAAATATGACTTGAGGACATTTCTTTATGTCAGTGAACTATTTTTACTATTTCCGTCTCTGAAATTTTTTCTTAATGCGTCCTTCACGCATGATATTTGATATTGCATTAATTGGTAAGATTTGTTTTATTGTCTTTGCCTCTGTCTCTCTATTCACAGCATTGTTCTGTATTTGATGTGAGGAACATTATCTATGGATGGTTTACCTTACATCACATTTGTAATTCTCAACATCCAGATTGCTCATTTGGACAAAGAATAGCATTTTAATGTGCAAATTACATATTGTACTTAATCATTCAAGTAGTTTAACTTCAGATTTTTAGTCTGAACCTAAATATTCGGTTTACTGGGTGTATACATTTCTTAGTATAGATTAAAACTTCTGATTTGAAAGAATTTACAAAATGAGTAATGCAGAAGCCGATAGACCACAGTTTAGGATGGAGAGGGTTATAAGCTTATTGTTGAAGAGCAACAAAATGTGAATTGGAAGTACCAGCTATGCAGAGGAAAGAAAAATGTGTATATCTGAGGAAAACATTAAGGAAATGCAAGTGTTTTGAGAAATATTGATGCAAGTCTCTCAATCTTCAGAGATTCCCAAGTATCTTAAGTCTCTATTAAAAAAACACTTTGAAATCTAAAACTGTTTGTTCTAGTACATAGATTTGTAGGCTCTTTTTTTTTTTTTTTTTTTWKTTGCACTCAATTCAAAGGCTAGACTTGTATCCATTAAAATTATTCTCTCTTTTTAGGGTGTGTGCTTTGATATTCCTGCAGCAGACCAAAAGGAAATAGAGGTACGTTCATTGATATTTCTGGTTACAGCAGACTAGATAAAACTGGCTGGACTGGGTTAGGCAGAAAACATTGTGTAGCCTGTATCCTGCGTTTTCTAGTGGCAAAAGGGATGGCTTTGAAAGAACTGAACAACAGAACAAGCATACGGTGTTCCTTTCCTAAAGTATTCCCGTCTCCAAAAATCTGTAGCTTGGGACTTTTGCACTGAGAAGAGTGGTGGTGTGAACAATCCACCCCTTGTTACTGCTGCTGGATTAATCTTTGTAGGCAACGAGTCTTGTTACACTATAAAATCCCCTTTTTTCCATTCCCCCCACCCCCTTTCTTTTCACCCAGAGTTCTCTCCACAGAAAAGCGAATTCCAGGTTTTTGCTTGGCAGAATTAGTATTCCCATGCCAAAATTCCCTAGGCTTCCAATCTTTCCTTCAGGTATTTCTCCCTTAGTGCATCTCCATACCCTCATGCCCTGGCATTCGCTCACTCCTAAAACAATTTTTGGTTCTGGATTAGAGGGGAATTGAGGGGAGGGTGTGGATTTGTGATCAGTAATAATTATAGTGGTATTTTTAATAAATGAAAGGTGGGGGAAGAGTTTAATGATGAGGCTGCTCTGTAAAGCTCTAAAGTGGGTTTCAGTYCTGTTCTATAGTATCTGAGGTATATTCAATCAGCTGTAGCTCTTACACTTAAAATTTTGAAACCAGTATTGACCACGTTAGGTAGAAACTCGAATCCCCTATATTAGCTCACAATTTTTCCCTTTCAGTTGAGCAAATCTAGTAATTATTAAATACCCTGTATATGCATTGCTAGAATTTAACTTAATATGTCTGACTTTATTTCAATAGGCAAGATGGGAGGATTCAAAACAATGGCGTTTGTGCGTGGCGACTGAATTACCTGAGTTAGTAGAATCACAACGGGGAGGTGGCAGCGGAGGAAATGGCCGAAGCTTCTCAAGCTCCAGGAATGGGCGGCGTGGTAGCTCTGGTAGAAACAGATTCAGAAGCAGAGGCCAAAAACGAAGTTTTGACAGAGCGTTTGATCGTTAACTTCAACAATCCAGAAGTATAAAAAAAGGGGACTGCAGTATTTTATATTACATTAAAATAGGCTGTTCCTGTGTGTTTGTACCACTTGGAAAAACCTGTCATTCATTTTTTTTTTCTCAGTACTACTTTGGTCATAAACAAGGTCCTGTTCACTTTAAAAAACAGAAGAAAAATAAAAGTTATTATTTCCTTTCTTTCTCGTATCGCCATTTCAACTGCAATACCTAAATCTTTATTCCAGAATATGGCTCTCGCATTCAAAACTGTAGCCTGGCTCACTGTATAATATATAGATCCTAACTGCTGGTCAAACCTGTACATTTTCCAGAAAAATAAAATATTATTTTACAAGTTCATATCCTATGTTAGAAGGTTTTAAAAGTGCGTGTGTTGCGCAGAGGTGAGTAGCATAGCTTGAGTATACACGCTTGGAGTGTATTTTTTATGCTGTAGGAAGCACTTGCATGCGATATTCCATTGTTGTGCCGGTATCGATGCGTGGGGTGCAGCAGCCCGGCTACTGGAGGCCGCAGGGCGGCGGCGGGAGCCCCGTGAGGGGAGGACCCGGTGCTGGGCGCCGCGGGCGCGGGGGAAGCCGGAGGAAGGGACCGGCCGAGCAGCGCCGGCGGAAGGGGCGGGCCGGGCCGGGCCGGGCCGGCGGCGCAGCGGC
>JASVER010000024.1:6945786-6985678 GCA_030449065.1 Oceanodroma leucorhoa
GGCCCGCTGCTACTGCTGGCGGCGGCGCTGCCCCGCGGCCCGGTCCGCCCGCCGGCCGCCCTCGGCGCCGTGCCTCACTTCCTGCGCGCCGGGGCGGGGCGCGGGCCCTGGGGCCGCCGCTGCGAGACGAGCGGCAGCAGCAGCAGCGTTGCCGTACACCTCCCCGGAGAGCAGCCGGCCGCCATGCCCGCCGCCGGCCCCGCCGCCAGCCCCGCCGAGCCGCAGGCGCCGGCGGGCGACGAGTCCCTCCGCCGCGGCCGCCGGAGGAAGGCCAAGGTGGGAGCGGGCGGCCGCGCGCCACGTGCCGCCGCGGGGGAGGCCATTTTGTAGGGCCCGGCCCGGCCCCGCCGCAGGCCTGGGGGGGACCGGGACGGGGGCCCCGGGCACRGGGGTCCGGGCGTTAAAGCCGAATACAGCGCCTTGTCGGAGGGGGCGGGCGAGGGAGGCGGTTCCTCCGCGTGACGCCTGCTTCCCCTCGGCAGGAGGAGAGCCAGGAGAAGAAGCTGAAGCGGCGGCAGAAGCTGAAGCGGCGCGGTAAGGCCGAGGGCGAGCAGGCCCAGCCCGAGGAGAGCGGGCTGGGCGACGGTGACCTTGAGCCCCCCCTGCCCAAGAAGACAAAAAAAGCCAAGGATGAGAGCAGCGGTCTGGCTGGAGAGAGCGACGGCTCCGAGCGTTCGGTGAAACCTTCCTCCGCTGTAAGCAGCGATGTGACGTCCCCGGCAGCCCAGAGYGCATCCGRCGATGCAGCTGCTGGAGAGCAGGACGGCGATGYGGAGGTAGTAACRCCCTGCCAGAGGAGCCCTTGTCTTGCCTAATTAAAGTCCTGCTGGTAACGAGTGGGCTTAATAGCACAGACTGGGTGCTGTGCGGAGACCTGGGGTGTGAGGGCTGTGGGAGCGTTAGGCTGCTGTCGTAGGCAGCGTTTGCCGCTCTTCCCTTTAGATTTACGGCACCTGGTCCTGGGCGTCGTGGAGCACCCGGCACCGTGCCCAACGGGTGAGGGAAGCACAGCAGTACCTGCAGCAGCACGTGGCAGCCRACTCTCCGTGTGCTTTCCCCCTCGTGGTGAATGCCAAGCCCTTTGAAGTAGCTTATCCTGCAGTGGAGGAGGCTAGCTAGCAGGAGGCAGTTCCCGTGTGCCAGCTCGTCTTCGTGTGGCAACTTGTTTTGTTGTCCTGCAGCACAAGGGTTTCTCCCTGCTGCACAGGCAGTCACCGTCCCAGAAAAGTGCATTGCTTTGTGCTGTGACAGCGCTTTCTCTCCTCGCGGGCCCTTTGAAGAAGTATTTGGCCMGGTGTCCTGTAAGGGAAGGTCGCAGTTATCCTCATTAATTCCCGCTTCTGGAGTTCTTCCTGTTCACATTTCACCCTTAGCCTCACACATGCACGCGAGAGGGCCCCGCAGCTTGCCTTCCCCTGTATAAGGCCTTCTGTGGGTAGTTTTCTCTCTTGTGTTTAAGATGGGAACGTGGATCAAGAGAATGCTTTTTGTACATTGGGTGTAATGATGTGATCTCTTGGATCTTTGATGTAGAAGCTAAATAGTGAGTTTTAAGCAAGTATCTAATGGTGTGCAAAGTTAAGCTGTTTGCGTGGTGTACRGAGTAGGTGTGATTTAGAGAGAAATTCCTGCTTCACCCACAGTGAATTGTGACACCAAATATGTTTTGCTGTGAAAACCAGTTTTCTAATTATTTCAGTGGACTCCAGTTAAGATTTTTAACAAGTAGTTTCCCTTTCCTGACTTGCCAAGCATATGTGCACGATGGGGTAAGATCACACGGAAGGGGCAGTTGTTCCCTTTCGTTTGCCATGGGTCTTAAAAGGTAGTGCAGGTATATCTGAACTAGGGATGAGATGACAGTAGTCATGGTTTTGAACAAGTTGTTGCAGGTAACAAGAGCGGGAAGACCTTTGGCAGGAAGTCTTTACTTAAGACTGATGTAAAAACAGGATTCACTTGTAGGAATTCTGYCAGGCCAACTGGTGCAGCCTGTGTCTGTGTGTTTTGGGTGRCTGGRTTCAAGTTTCCCACTTTATGCTGYGATGACGTTTTTGTTTGTGAAGTACCTGCATCACAAGGGTTTTCTTTCTCTTTAAACAGAAAGGAGGTAGCTGGTAAAACTGCAGCGATAAAGTAAATGCACAGGTTTTCTTGTGTGCCTATGTAGGGTACGTTATTTGCTCATCTCTTAGGAGTAATAAGGTGGTTTTTTTTTTTCTTTTATCCTGCTAGGAACTGACAGAAGAAGAAAAAGAAGGCGCCTTCTCCAATTTTCCTCTCTCCCAAAACACCATCAACCTTCTCAAAGGTTAGTTAATGTGGCAAAAGAGATTTCTGTAAATGTTTGTCCAGAATTGCACTCTGTTATCCACGCAAGCAGAGACAGAAGCCAAGGGTAAATTGTCCTAAATTGTCTTACGTTTATTAGGGAGTAAAAACATGCATGTGAGCGGTCACTGTAGATTCAAAGAATCTACTGTTGTTAGTAGGAACAGAGTTTCTGTTTTGTTCCATTTMAAGTTCTGTCATATTAAGGCAAATTTATTTTTCCATGCTGTGGTTATTCCTACGTATACATTCTAGAGACAGTGTTTTTCTTCTCATCAGCATAATTTTACTTACTGTGTATCTTTATTTTAATTCCGGTATCTGCTGTCTACAGTATCACTTCTTAAATAAGTGTAATGGTGTTTCCTATATCAGGAGTATTTGGCTTCTGTGAACAGATTGTCTCTGATTATTCTCATACTTCCGGGCATTTTCATATCTCTTCTAGATTAGTTTTATTGTGGACGTAACCACTGTAGAGTTCTTGTTGCTCTCTGTGTTGAGAAACTGTGTGGTTCTTGCTTCCCAGACAAAATTCTYCTAGTTGCTTTACATTGTCCTTGCTTGGAAGTTTCTCTTGGATGGATTGTGCAAAATCTCTCTCAAGTTTTAGAATATCTTAAACACCCTTACCTCCTCCCYTGCCCTCAAAACCAAGCTACTGCAAAATCTTGGGCTGTATCAGAAAAAACATTTGTTTTTTTTTTTTTTGTCTTCTTTCGCTCAGGTTGTCTTAYGCCAAACATCATAAAGAAGGCTTTATTTCAGCTGCGTGTTTAAGGAGGAATACTTTTTGATCTAGAGTAGGAGAGAAAACACCCAGATGTGTATTTCTTCTAACTTGAACCTTCTCTTGTGYACAGGATTTGACATGATGTGTCCTRCATATTYGGGCTAGTTATATATATGGGCTTCTAACTGTTTGTTCAGCTTGCAGTAGAATTAGTACCTTTTAATGAAACCTCTCTGGATTATTTTACAGCTCGAGGTGTAAAATACCTGTTYCCTGTGCAAGTGAAGACTTTTCAGCCCATATATGACGGCAAAGACCTGATTGCTCAAGCTCGAACAGGAACYGGGAAAACACTTTCTTTTGCTCTTCCGCTGACTGAAAAACTTCAGAGTGTCTCACAAGATGGGAGAAGAGGCCGTTCACCAAAAGTAACTTAAGGGTTAACACCAAAATCTTAGAATATGGCAGTTTCCAAAARTGATTTTGTAATTGCTTTGGGGACTTTTTTGGGACTTCTTTCTCCTTTATTGGTGTTTGTAATACTGCACACTTTGCTCAGATCAGGAGCTACAATGTGACAGAGGTTTTGCAGCATCACAGTGATAACACGTTTCACTTTTAGGGTTCCTTGTCACCTTACTTGGGAGACTGCTATCCTCAGGAAGTTAGCGTGGGGCTTTGAGGTTGAATCCCCTGCCTCTTCTCAGGTAGTGGTTGAGTCAGCTGGACTTGTCTCCATTGACTGAGGTTGTTTCACACTATAAATCCCATGGTGATAACTGAAAGCTTTTGGTTTTTTATTTTTCCCTCATGTCTGGAGACTCAACTTAATGGGTGCAAGTGGTGTTTACATTTCTACTTAAGCATGAGATGGAACTGGTAGCCMGATACCTGTGATCAGATACCATATTCCCACGCAAAAGTATATTTATCATTAGACTGAAAAACTGTTATAGTCTGCAGATTTGTTGCCTACTTCATCCTTCTATTTTATTAACTTTAAAAATGTTGTAAGTTTTAAAGTCTTATTGTCTGAAAGATTTCTAGAGAAGAATTCAGCTCTTTGTTTTATCATTTCATTCTTAAAAGAAAATGGAGGGGGGAAGGATAGATGCTGGAGGAAGGCATCTAGGTGGAGAAGGAGGATATATGGCTAGAGTGTGTCATRCTACGTATCTTTTAAGGTATTACTACTCCAAATTGTTTAGAGACTGTTCCTRTCCTTTAATGCTGAACTGCACCTTCATTGTCCTTGGTGATGTTACTGAARTGTCTAATTTATCTGGCATTAACTTAAGGAAAAAAATATTGCTGTTCTACATCTCGGTTATCTTGTAATGCTTTGCCTTGTTTCCTCTTGCTGGCGATGAGGCTGTGATGTGCAGGCTCCAGGTGGCAGGAAATATTCCTGGGATGGTGGGGAGCTGTGCGCACCTCTGCAACAAGTGTAGAATARGAACGGGAGTACAAGCTGTTTGACGTGAAGTAAATCCTTTTCTTCTAGCACTCTCTCCCAAGCACAGCTGCATTTTTGTCTCTTTTCACTCCCTTCAGGTGCTGGTTCTTGTTCCAACCAGGGAACTGGCCACTCAGGTAGCCAGAGACTTCAAGAATCTYACCAGGAAACTGTCAGTGGCTTGTTTTTATGGAGGAACTCCATATAAAGCACAGTGTAAGTAAACGCTAAGGAATTACGACTGGATTGGAGTTGACTTTCTCCAAATGCATTCCACGAATAAAACTTGCTCTTTTTCCCCCTCAGAGTTTCACTTCAGTCAGGAACCATGACATTGCTTTCAAAGGAAGCAGACAGCGTGGGTTGAATGATTTTAGTTCCARTAAATCTTTATTTAAAAGAATGGTTGTAGGTCTGCAAAGTGACTAGTCCTTGTAGTTTCTTCTTTATTGTGTGTGTGTTTTTTGTGTGGACTTACACTGGGACTAGATGACTGTCCAAGGAAAAGAGAGAACTGTGTATGTGCGCGTGGCTCTGTCTCTCTCTCTCCAGAGGTAGCTGTGAAAAAGAATTTAGCTGAAAAACTAAAGCGTTCTTCTGTGATAAAGCTCTGGAGGTTTCTAATGCCAGCTCATTGCTGCTTGGAAATTGGYGTATCTTACTGTAACTTTGCTTGTGGTTTAGCTGGTATTCCTGACAGAGCAACTTAGACCGCCATTAAGCTTACTTGTTTGTTACTCRGACTGGAGTAGTGCTTTATTCAGAGATTAAAGTGAAGGGTGGTAGTTTTTTGGTTCTAAAATTAGAAGTGTTGCTGTGTACTGGTAGCTTTTTACCTTGTTGTCTCAGCATTCTGACACTGTCCTTGTTTTGCTGTCTTTTCTTTCAGTTGATCTCCTTAAAAGTGGCATTGATATTCTAGTGGGAACTCCTGGACGGATCAAAGACCACATTCAGAATAGCAAGCTGGAACTTTCCAGCGTGAAGCACGTTGTTTTGGATGAAGTTGATCACATGTTAGACATGGGCTTTGCTGAACAAGTGGAAGAAATCTTAGGATTTGCTTATAAAAAAGGTAAATTCTGACATCAGGAGAGGAATAGAGGGCAATGCAGAAACAACARTTATGCTGCTTTGGAAACTGCTGGTGCACCCTTAGCTTGAATCCTTTGCGCAAATGCTGGTGTTGGACCTCAGAGAAAAGAGTAAGGTAGACTTGGAAAAGGCTCAAGGCARGGTGACAGATGGCTGAAGGGCTGGAATGGCATTTCGGGGCGGGGGGGGAAGGCAAAAAATCAACAAATCCAACCCAACTGCCTAAGCCCTAGTGTTCATCCTGAAAGAGCTGACTGAGCACAGGGTTGGGGTTATGATGTGCCTGTACACTTGYCATCACGCAAAGTTGACAACTAGGGAATATTTGCTCTTTTCTGATGTAATGGRCGTTCAGCGAAGCCACCAGGTAGCATCTACAGAGCAGGAGGAGGTTATTTTAAAAGTGTAAAATTCCTTGCCACATTGTACTAATGCCAAAAGTTTTGAAAAGTGACTTGAATTACTGGAAGTAGAAATATCAAGGATTACTAAAAGCAAGGGTGTCACTTCTGGCTCTGGAAGCCACAAAAAGCTCGTTGCTGGCAGTGTTTCTTCACATCTTTGTTAAGCGCGCTTGACTGCTGTTGGAGAGAGTATATGAGCTTCATGGATCTTAGGTTTGACCCAGTACAGCCACTGTCATTTTTACTTGACTGTTATTCTCCCCATTTCTGCAGAGTTCATCTTTGTCCCGACAGCCAAAAAGTACAGATAATCTTCTAAAAAAGGAAATCTGTACATTTTGGAAGAGTTGTCATAATTATTCAATCTTAAAAGTTTTCTTCATAACTGGAAAATTAATTGYAGGGAATAATAGCGTTCTTTTGCAATGTGTGTTTCTTTCTGTCTGATCCTGTGGAGCTATGAAGGTAGGTTAAACTTTATCAAGATACTGTTTAAGCTCCTTTTACCTGGGGTGATCTATCTTGTTACATAATTCTTCCCCCGGTCTGCAGAGTGTCCTTTTTAGCCAGCCTTTTTTCTTTGCACATAGCCGTACTGTTCACAGCTAGTTAGTATTGGAATACCAGGCAAGGAGGGATTGAGGCAAGAGTTCTTTCAGGTATGTGGGAGGACTTCAGGCATGGTCTAAACCATTGTTAGAGATGATCTAGAAATGTGTCTTGATTGTCTTCTCAGGCAGGATGAAGGATTCAGTTTGGTCCAGTTAAAAKTACTGTAATTTTGCCTTTGTTGTCTGAAGGGTATTAAAAGTTTTTCATTACTTGGAAGTTTTCTTCTTGTAGCTGACTTATTGCACATACAAACCTCTCAATYTGAGAGCAACTCTGTTGCTTTTTTACCAGTTCTCAAGTTTTGGAGTCTGTTGCGATGACTGAAATCAGTGGCCTTTCTTTGCAGGTTCTGAGAACAATCCCCAGACRCTGCTGTTTTCTGCAACTTGTCCACGATGGGTATATGATGTAGCCAAAAAATACATGAAAGATGAATATGAACAGATTGACCTGATTGGAAAGAAAACTCAAAGGACTGCAGTGACGGTGGAAGTGAGTGATTCTGCTGCAGAGCAGTGCAGGTCCTGAGAGCATGTGGCCTGGATGAGATGGATTCTGCACTGACTTTACAGATGCGGATGTGGAATGACTTTTCATGTGATTGACACAAAAATTTTTTAAGCAAAGCTTTCATATGGGGGCAGTAGTTCGCAAGCTTAAAAAAAAAWAAATCTTTCTTTCTGTGTTAGTTTTGTCTGTCCTGTGTGTGGCTTAGATTTAACATAGATGCTTGTCATGTTTCTTTCCCAAACAGCACTTGGCTATACAGTGTCGCTCATCTCAGAGAGCAGGAGTYCTTGGGGATATCATTCAAGTCTACAGTGGCAGCCATGGGCGGACCATTGTCTTCTGTGAGACCAAAAAGGAAGCAAATGAACTGGCTATGAATGCTTCGCTCAAACAGGTGCTGGGGTCTGAACGGAGAGCAGTTACCGATATTCAGGGGTTGAATGCCTTGAAATAAATGTGAGGTTGCAACTGTGTGAAGTTGTTCCTGTGGGTGGTTTTAAGACTTAGGAAAGCTGTTTCTAAAAGTAGAGCTTTGCAATTAAAATACCCTCTTGGCTGCGATTATGAATTTATTTCTGTGGCTGTAAAATCATGCAGGACTGGATCAATGGAAAATACGCAGCTTATGCTGAATAACCAGGAGCTAGTATGGTGCACATATTCCATCTCATGTTAGTGTGCTCTTTGGATTCCTGTCTCTTAATGGCTTTTATTCTTTGAACAGTCAGTATTCAGGAAAATCCAACTAATATGGTAGAACAGAATGTCCTGTGATCCTCGGAAGGTCATTTAATAGTTTGTTCAGACCTCAGGTGATATATTAAGCAGGTTTTCTATGCTTGCTTGAATTTTTTTGAGACTGGGAAAGGTGCTGGATTTTTTTCAGAGAAAATCCTGTTTGATGCTAAATACTAGTTTGTGGCGAAAGAGCAGTGGTGGGAATACATGGTTTGCACAGTATTTGATAAATACCATATGCCATCCATATTAAAATCTTGCAGCAACAATTTTTGTCTGTTGGCTCTGCTGTTTTCACAGTAAATCCAATGACTTTGTTCTTGTGTCAGTAYGTGATGTGTCTTATGCTAGTAAGTTCTGCTTTAGCATGTTACTCATTTGAATTCTGAGCTTGTGACTCTCCTCTTTGCACTTGTCAAACTGTCTCCTCTTTCTCCTTGGTCTGTCTCTTGTCCCATTAATAGTGGAGGTTGTTCGGATCACCTGTAGGGTTTGGGAATGCCTCGAAAACCTCACTTTCAGCTTCTSTGTGTTTTGGGATGGCTTCCCAGGGAAGGGAGCGAAGTCTCCTGCTAGCTCTTGACAAGCACGGCTTAAGTAAAGTTGCTTCCATTTGTTCCAGTGGAAGTGAAAGCTGAAGTGGGCCCTTGTTGGCATGGCAGACTGCAAATCGTACAGTCTGCTGTTGGTATGCTACAAATAATAATGTTATGGTAAAACTACTGCTTRTGAGTATTATTGTCCCAGAGAAGGATCAAACCGCAAAGTAGGATGCTTTATATTCCTTTGGTATGAGCTCTGTAATTATTTTCTGTTGCTCTGCACTATGTTTTGGGKTTTGTAATTAAATGTCTTTTAATACTGCGGCCTAGACTCCCCTGTTAAATGACATCTTAATGTTTGTTTCACTGACAGGATGCCCAGTCATTGCATGGTGACATTCCACAGAAGCAGAGAGAAATTACATTAAAAGGCTTCAGAAGTGGTGTGTTTGAAGTTCTGATTGCAACAAATGTAGCTGCCCGTGGTTTGGATATTCCTGAGGTTGACCTTGTTATACAGTGTTCGCCACCAAAAGTAAGTCGTTAGGGGAAACTAAAATTGTAGTTTATTTTTTTGTGGCGGAACAGTGGCTTATTCCTTTGTTTCACCAGAATTATGTTCTGATTCACAAATGAAGTGAATGTTTTGTAAATGCAGGCCTAGAATTTCCTAGTTAAGCTTTTATATTTTGAACTTTGATTAAAAYAGAAGTGGTGGTTTTCAGTTACTCTGGAAAGCTGTGAGATAGCTTTTGACATTGTTTCAGCATTTCTGAATCCCTTCTGAATGTTGTTGAGTTTCATAACAATTCTAAAATACTCCTGCTGCCTTTTTCTTCCTTTGAAACTTTTGGAGCTTTTTATTTAAAAAAAAACTTACGTCAGTAGTGTTTGCTAAACCTGAGGCAGYGTAACTTGGGCAGGGTAGCATACGCAAACCCGTGCGGTTTGTGTGTGGTTACAAGTTTGGGTATAGAGACATGATGTATCACTCCTCAGGCTTCGGAATTAAAATTTAGCTTGCATTTTCTCTCTTACAATGTATAAATGTCAACAGTTTAAATGACATAAGGTTTTCTCATGTTAATCTGAATTTCTGAAGGATGTTGATTCCTACATCCATCGTTCTGGACGTACGGGTCGAGCTGGCCGGACTGGGATCTGCATTTGTTTATTTCAGAGGAGAGAAGAAGATCTTCTGAAACAAGTTGAGCACAAAGCGGTGAGTTGTACCTCAGACCTCTGCTTAATGAAATTACTCAGCTCTGTCACTCTAAGACTTTGTAACCATGGGCTGCTTATGAGTCCAGGATGGGACTCATGTCCCATAGACTAGTAGGCCTAAAATGTTGATATTTGGTAAGTATTTGTAAATGCTTTTGTATCGGCCTGTTCTAATGTCTCATGAGTTTTCCCATGTTGGCAGAACTGTGTTGATGTCAGCAGGCAGACTGACAGGAATGCGTGAAGGAAACCATGCCTCGCATTACAATCTGCTTGTAAATTGGTGTAAAGTAGCTCCAGATTAACAAAGGCAGGAACTTAAAAGCTTTATTCTAGCTTTAGAAATAAMTTAAATTAAGTAAAGACTGTCTTGATGTTCTAAACAGTAACTACAGGTCTCAATGGTGTGACTTAGGTAGGTTTGAGTTGTAGCGTGCTGCAAATACCTTTAACTGTAATTTGTTTTCTTGATTTCAGGGGATTACATTTAAGCGTATAGGTGTTCCCTCTGCTACAGATGTAATTAAAGCTTCAAGTAATGATGCCAAAAAGTAAGTTTATTTGCCTGTTCTTGAAAGATGTCTAGAGATGTTACCAACAACAATGGTGTTAATGCAAAGCTTTAAGGGATCAGACCTGTATGTGAGCATGTCTTTGCCTATATYGTAAGTCAGCTGCTTTGCATGTAGACACTGACTTGTTTTCCTAAGATGATGTCAATAAACTTYTGKGTGCTTGAACATAGACCTTTTCATAGAACATAATGTTCTCTAAGTTCTTGCAAAAATTAACCTTTGTTTATATCATCAGAAATTAATAGCAGAACAGTGAATTACTGTCGTRAGGGGAAACTGATTTTGTCTGCTCAGGTGATATAGTAGCAGTRTATAAAGAGCAATACTTAGTATAATGAGCAGTTACTCTGCAGTAGTGAGGGTGTTGTAGCCCCGTCCTGTGTTTCTTTGTATCATTTTATTCTCMAGGGTTGTGTTTTTTATTCCGTGCAGCTCTGTTTACATTTGCTGCCCGGTGGATGGAGATTGCATTGACAGAGGTGGTWATAATTAGCGGCAATTTGACCAGTGTCATGGGCATGGTGTTGGGTTCACCGAGTACTGAAAAATGGCGGGAGGTGCTGGTGTACCAAAAATAACATTAGAGAAGTAGCTGTTCTTGGTTTCCCAGCTTGTTTTCACTGCCTCTCCCAGAAATAACCAATTTARTCAGCTTGCACTGAGAGCAAGAAGTGCCTTGCCCCTGTCCAGCAGTGGCATTGTAGCTGTTTGCTTCTCTTCCTTGTGAAGTAAAAGCAAGGGATTCTTGCGTTTGCTGGCAACACTTTCTTGTGGATTCTTGGGTATAGCCTTAAGAATGCTGATATTTTAGAGCCTTCCCTTGATGTTTTTGTCAATGCTCTCAAACATGCCACATCTTGAACACATCTTTCAAGAGGCTTGGCTTAATAAACAGAGAAGATGGGTATTTGGCATCCTGAAGGTGTTGAGTTAAATGAGTGGTAGTGAAGCATGAACATGATAGCCAAGGCTTTTAGACATAATGTGTTAATCCTGAAAGCTGTCTGAAGTCTATGTCTTAAACATGACTGCACTTCACACTGACCTTTGCTGATCTCTTAAACTTTTGTTGTCACCATGTAGGTTGTTGGAGGCCATTCCTCCTTCTGCAGTAGACTACTTCAGAAAATCTGCTCAAGAGCTCATAGACGAAAAAGGGGCGGTTGCTGCCCTGGCTGCAGCTCTAGCTCATATTTCTGGGGCATCTTACATACAGCAGCGCTCCTTACTCAACTCAACTGCGGTAAATAACAAGAATGGGTAAATGTGTTAACAATAACGGCTAAATGAATTGCTTGCATCCAGTCCAAGTGTGGCATCTTCTCAGGCTCTTTCAGTTGGGTTTCTGAATAGCTGTTATCCCCAGCTTCTRGTTTGTTGCTTGTTCCTTAACTGAAATTACCTCTTACTGTCACTCTGCAGGAAACCAGAGAAAATCCAGATCAATTAGTAAATTTTTTTGTAATGAGAGTTAAAGAATTTCTCCAGAGATCTAAGTGACAAAAGACCTCGATGCTCTGAGAGAATTTAATGACATCTTACAAGCTAATGGATTGGTTGGTGCTATTGTAGTTTTCCTTTCCCAGGAAGCTTTTATATTTCTGTAATATTTCAAGTAAGTCTAGCGTGTGATTACCTGATTTCAAAGAGATCTTGACAAAAGAAAAGTACAGCCCTTCCTTTTTCTGATGCATTTGGGAAGAACYTGGCCCAGTTTGTTGTGTGGTAACACAATTTTGGAAATAGTATGTGACTGGACTGTGCTTCTTGTATCAGTTTGGGCGTTTTTTACCCCTTTTCTAGTGGTAAYTTTCTGTATGTATTGAATAAATGTGTCTCTGCTTCTGGCTAAAATACAGAAATGCTGTTGGCCTTTATATCGATGGGCAATCCTAGGTTAGATGGATGCTGTCAGCCTCTTAGGAGGCTTTTAATTGCTTCACTTTTGGGAAGCTGATYTCTTAGGATTAAATACTACATTACAATAACAAGTTATTGCATAGTTCATTAGTTAGTGAGTTATAGGCTGTCGAACCAAGTTTAGTCTTGTAAACGTTTTTCTCTGTTTGTTTTCCTGAAGGGCTTTGTGACCATGGTGTTAAAGTGTTCAATAGAAATGCGTACCATGAGCTATGCCTGGCGAGGACTAAAAGAACAGCTYGGTGAGGAAGTAGATGCCAAAGTGTCTGCAATGCGTTTCCTCAAGGGGAAGAYGGTAAGATGGCCCAACCTCGGGGAAGGAGGCAGGGGGTGTGTGTACACATGGCCAGTTTTCGCAGTGATTGAGGCAGGAGTTCTGAAGTACCAGTATACAAGTGTTGATACCTCACTCTATCTCTACTCAATCTCATTTCTCAGAAAATGGTACCCTATCATGAGGCCCCCTGTAAGTGCTATGTTATACTATGGGAAAAAAAACCCAAACAACCAAAACCTTACAGCTAGTTGAGTATTTTAAAAGATATTTATTTGAATGGATACATTCCATTCCTCCTGAATGATAATGCAGAAATTCTCTCTAAAAAAAMCCCAAAGCATCAGTAATATGTATATAGTGGGAGCGGTTGTTATGACCTTTATTCTTTCATTGTAAACTTGTGCTAACACGACATACCACCGCATTGAAAAGACAGCTGTAGGGCAGGGCAGTGACTGACTGCCTGACCTGGTTGGTACAGTACCCACCTGACTCTCAGCCTGGCTCCTGACACTCGTCTCCTGTGAAAGTACGTTCTTGGAGAGCTTGTGGTGCCAGATGACGCCTGTCTTGCTTTCAAACAGACAGGCTGATTGCAGGCAGTGCTGCTGTCAGCACAGGGCATTTGAATCTGCATYTTGTTTTGAGCTTTTGTGTTTTAACTACTTATTTTCTTGAGCTTGTAAAAAACTTCCCCCAGAAGACCGTGCTTTCTACCATTTCTGGTTTCTACAGTTAGCGTGTATGAGCAGTTGCAGGTGCTGCCTGTCTGGAGTTGTGTCTCTGTTCTTGGACAGATCTTTGGAAAGCAAATGCCTCTTTTTTTTTTTTTTTCCTGTTATAGGGCGTGTGCTTTGATATCCCTGTCGGCGAACTGAGTAACATACAGGTATGTTTTTGTAGCCAGAACTGGCTTTGGAACGTGGTGATTTGGAATATGGTGATTGCCATATGTAGGATTGAATATAGGGTGGTTTGGGAGGATAAGGTTTGTGTTTTAATAAGGACGTTGCACAGACAACACAGTCATTAGAAAGAGCACAACACAGTTGTTCGAAAATACCCTGTCATGCYTCTGTCTCATTTCAGTGCTCATTATATTACGTGACTTTATTAAACAAAATCCCATGTTCTTTGGCTACTCTGGGTTTTGACCTCTCCAGTGTATTTGAGAGTTAACTAGTTTTCTGTCGACTTCACTCCCTCTTGTCCCTTTGTGATCATTTATCCTTTGTCACAGGACTATGAGTTGTCTCCCAAGAGGGATCTGCCGACCTATTTTGGCGAGGGTGGGATTTGTCTGGAAATGCTTTTGCATTCAATGTTGCTTTTAATGATACAGGCTACCTTGGACACACCTGCAGGCACATAAAGTCTCGTTACATTGGTCTTGTTTCAGGAACAGTGGAGGGACACCAGGCGCTGGCAACTGTCGGTGGCAAAGGAATTGCCTGAGCTGGAAGAGTACCCCCAGGAGGCAGGGCGAGGGTTCTCCAGGTTCGGAAACGGGAGGCAAGGTGACGGTGGCTTCAAGAGAAACAACTGGTTTAAGAATGGAAACCAGGGACCTGATTTTAACAGGTCACTTGATTAACCTCTGGTACAGATGTGGGACTGAGCTGATTTTTATCAAAAAGTAAAAGCCTGGTAGGCATTCCTCTTTGTCTTTATTCTTTGGTAAAGCAGCCTGTCTTGAGGATGGCTAAAAATCATGTTTGCTGAAATGACTGGGTTTTTTGGAAGATGTTTCTTTTTGCCCAGCAAACCAGCCGCTGCCGTTTTCCTGCCGTTGAACGCCATACGTGTCTCGAGGGGTGAGCATTTCACCGGAAACTTGGCGCTGTGGGAGATCGATGCTCTTCCGAACGTGGAGTTAACTGCACCCTACCTGTTCAGCAGCCCTCACATAAAAAATCTGGTTCTAAAAAAATTTTTTTCTCAGAACAATGTGAGATCCAGCCCCTCGGCACCCTTCCTCCAGAGCSTCCCATGGGCGCTGGGGCTCTGGTGGCCAGGGGGGTGCTCCCGCTTGCCAGGCGCCGTCTGCTGGTTCTGCGCGCTTGGCACCCTTTGCCCTCACCSCCGTCACCGAGGCTGCGGGGGAGAAGGCTGGGAATTTGGAACAGGAGGAGAGGGGAGCAGGGGGGGGTCGCGCCTGGCTGCGGTGGCGGGCGGGGCGCTACGCTGCGGTCGCCATGACGGCGGGGCGGGAGGAGGGGGCGGGGCCACCCCCGCGGCGCGGCGGTTATTGGCCGGCGGCGCGTCAGGCGGCGGCGCGGGTGAGGGCGGGCGGCCGGCGGAGGTAAGATGGCGGCGGCGGGCGGAGGGTGGGCCGCGGTGTGCGAGAAGTTCCGTACCGCCCGCACCCTCTCGGCCGTGGAGTCGCGCAAGGACCCGGAGACCGAGCCCTACCGCTCCAAGTACAGCGCCCGGGCCCTGCTCCAGGAGGTCAAGCAGCTGCTGAGCGCCGCCGAGGAGGGCGGCGAGGCGCGGCTGGTGGCCGTGCGGCGGGCCGTGCTGGAGTACGAGCTGGGCGTCAACCACACCGACACCGAGGAGCTGTCGGCCGGCGAGGAGCACCTGCAGCGCTGCACGCAGCTCCTCGAGCCCCACCGCCTCTCCCCGGACTGCGTCTCCCTCTACATACAGGCCCAGGTGGGCCGGGGCCGCGAAGGCCGAAAGGGGTGTCGGCGGGGCCGGGCCGGGAGGCGTGCGCTGCCCCGGCGGCCTGCGGCCGGGGGCTSGGAGGGGKTCCGGCAGGCAGGGGTGTGTTTGGGGGGGCTCTGGCGGGGGGGGTGCTGTGTCTGTGGGCCACGCTGCGGGGTCTCTGCAGCGCGCTGGAAAGCGGGTAGTGGGGATTCGTGGCCATTTAATCATAATGGCTTGTTTAATAATAGTAAAGGGCAGGGCTGCTGGCGTTTATTTCATGCTCAAAGAAATAATTCACAGGTGAGGGCTCTGGAGGGATGGTGTTCTCTTTCAAGCTTGCAGAGCGTCTAACTGTGTTCTCGTAATAGAAACTGGGTGTTGACAARGCAGTGTACTCTTCAGGATAGGCTGAGGCAGGACTTGTAAGAACTGAGCAAGTAGAAGACCTCAGTGTGTCCAGAACTTATTTGTGACTCCTTACCCATCATTTGTTGTCAAAGTAAAGTTGGGAGTTCCTTTTATTTATGCACTATCCTGAAAAGGTAAATTGTTCTCAAAGCTGTCACTTACTTTTTTTGCTTTTCAGCTTTGCCTGTTATCTTTTAATCGATTATATTTTATTCAAGATGAGTAAATATAGTCTTGTAGGGCTAGAAGTAATAATATTCACCTCTTTATTCTGGAGAAAGTAATACTGTTAACAAAATTAGTTCTTACCATATGAAGATTCACAAAAGGGCCTTTGCTGAACCGCTCCGTCATGGTAGCTGGTGTATCGTTAGATATCTCTAGACTTTAAATTAAATAGAGCTGTTATTTAGATGTCTCTGTCAAAAATGGCTGCTCTAATTAGAAAAGGCTTAGTAGCACTTCCTTGTCAAACATTGCAAAACTGTCAAGGAATTGTGTGTTCATGTGGAAAGGCGCTAGTTAAACAGTGACTTSTCTTACATGGGTTAAACTAACTGGGTTGTCTGGAATTTGTGAGGTTACATCTACTCATTGTCCTTCAGTGTGACGGTTTGGGTACACCCCTACAAATCTATTACTTGTGACTGCTTGAGAAGCCAGTCAAAATAAGATTGACATAACATCTTCCCAGTGTGTGTTCCTGGGGAGTTGTTGCYTTTGTGGCTGGGGACCAGGGATTCCACTGTGCTTTTGAACTGGTGTGTTGGAAAGCAGTCATTTTCTCTGTGGGACAAATGCTGTCCTTCGCATGGGGTTTCCTGTTTTGGGGCCTTTAGGAAACAGCAGGATAAAGTTTCTGTCTGACGTATGTGAACTGCTGTGGTCCAACAGAAGACAGGTCTACTGTCATCAGGCATGCGGCTGAGAGCAGTGATGATAAATAACCRTGCCCTCAACTTTCCGACCCCAGGGCTGTCAAAGACTTGAGTATTTAATAAAAACAAAATCTGATACAAAAGCAGTAATTGTCAACAGTGGCTGTACTTCTCTGTCAGCACGCTGTAGGTTGTATAGAGTATGTTGTCATGGCACAGACTTCTGTTTTGAAAGAAGGAACATGCTTTTTCTTGCTGGGCCTGTTTCTGTAGCCCTACTTCTAATCTCTGAGCTTCTGCGTAAGGACGTGTATGGCAGTTTCTGTCTAACTGAATTTGGTCCGTTCCACTGCTCAGCCATGGGCAAACTATTTGTGTTCATAAACATCATGCTATGTGGTGCTTTCTTTTAAAAATAGTAAAATAAATGGAATTGAAAGGGACATAGGGCTGGCACACAGCTACGTATTATAACTATTTTTAAGGGTTTTTTTTTAGCCCTGTTGGATTTTGTAACAACACTGCCTAGGAACTACATTAGCACATCAGACATGGATTGTTATTAATGCCTTCATYTTTATTAATAAGATTAGAAGTACTTTTTTTGTAAAAGGTGGGTTCACGGATGCAGTAACAAGTTACTATGTACATTGATGTAATTTAAGTTTGAAGGCAGTAATCCATAGCTTTTGCATCTTAACAGTTCTTTTAATCTCTTTTAATTGTTGAAAATATACAGGCATTCATTCCTAGCATATCCTTTTCCTGTTAAATTTTTCTACAGAGTCATGATGACAAATTTCTAGTTCCTTGGCTCTTTTTATGATATTTGTGTATGATATAAAAGCTGCATGAATCAGATGCAGAAAATACTGTATGGAAACAGCTTGTTATTTGAACACACTAGTCCTAATTTAGCAGAGTAAACACAGAAAACTGCAGTTTGTTAGGTGACTTTTGTRTGTATTTGCTGCTGTGTGAGAACCTTCCTTTTTGAGCAACTCGCGAAAAAATGGGTGGGCACAATTTTTTCCTTTTGAAATCCTTTGTATCATAACATACATGTATATAAGGATGAAGACTGATAAATTGTTTGGAGRAAATATGTTATATAAATGGAACAAATGGGAAAATAACTATTTTGTTTTTCCTTTTACCTTTAGAACAATCTAGGTATCCTGTGGTCTGAAAGGGATGAAATTAAAACTGCGCAAACTTACCTGGAATCYGCAGAAGCCTTGTATAATCAATACATGAAAGAGGTACTGTGTTTACTAATATTGTGGCAGGTCTTACTCTGRCGTGCCACTTACAGTTTTAGTAATCTTTGAAAAAAACACATGGTGAAATTTGAGTTTCTGAGCTTTATACTGGCTGCTATGATACTTTTGAAAAGTGATACGATTTGTACTGCTAGCAYAGGAAGAGGCAAACTAGAGGATCACTTGCTAATTTCAAAATGGACTTAYTCAGGAAAATAATTTTGCTCAAAAATAATGGTCCTTTTTGAAAGCTCTTTGAATTGATAATCCAAAGTTGAAGCCAGGTAGAATTTGGCTTTTAATTAAGACTGTTCTTAATCTAATCTTGGAAATGCTGTAAAATGTCAGTTCATTGCTTTCAGTGGGAAAAGGAAACCAAACTGTAATATTTGCACGGTTTGCTCTGACTGCACGATATTGCATTGAGGCAAGTAGTTTAGTTCCATATCCGAGAGGACAATCTTATAAACAGCTGAACCTCTCATGCATATTAAACAACCTTTGGAGTTGTGGATTCTGCTGTGTATCAACAAAGACTCTCTTGTGCTATTTTTAAGCTCTTTGCAAAGCTCTTCCTACACTGACTTGCCTCAGGGACAGTTCATGAGTGAGTTAAAAACATTTGTGGCCTTAAAGGAGCAGTATCTGGGTCTCAGGACAGCTATAAAGGTTGGACAGAACTTAGTGTAATGAAATTTCAGTTCAGGTTTTACATGAACTTGGTTTATAGCACGGATTATTCTTGTGGAACCCCTCTCCCCTCCCCCCCCCCCCCCCCCACCAACAACTAAAGCACAACCAAGGCAATTGCAAGAAAAAAAATATTTGGTAGAGTTAAAAGATTCTTTTACTCTCTGCTCCTGAATGCTTTGAGTTCACATCTATTTTTAAATTATTTTAAAAAAATAATTAATTGTTATAACAACATCTTGCTATTAGGAAAGCTGTTTGATTATTTAATGCAGTACAGTGAAAATCTGAGGGTGCTAAACTCTGTGGGCAGGAGCTTGGGCTAATGAAGTCCATCTGGAAGAGGAGAGTTGCAGAGCTCTTCCTCRGGATGATAAAGGCGTAAGGCTTGGCATCAGAGGATCAATCTAAATACAGGAAGGAGACAAGGGTCTAGATTACTGTGTCATTTCAATTGCTTTCTTTGCAGGAATATCWGCTCTAGTCTTGCCAGAATATACTGCAAATCCTGTTGGAAGGTTTAGGAGCCTTTGTAAGGTTGTAAGCCTTTGTATCTCTAAAGAAAACAAGATGGAGGGTTATAAATTCACAACTTAAAAACTAATGAGATATAAACAGAAAACCCTAAAGATTAAAAGGTCATATAAAAATTTATACCTCTCTGGCAGATTCAACACGCTTTTTGTCACTATTTGCTTCAGACCCATTTTTTTCATCTTTGAAGATGAATAAAAAAAATCCATTAAAAGCAAACAAACAAATCCTTTCAGGATTTTTTGATGAGAAGAAATACGAACATGAGAGTATGTTTTCTTCCCTTTAAAGTTAATGCATTCTTTACTGCTGCTCCTGTCCCTGCTTGAGTCCCTATTATCTTATGGAAAGTATTTCTCTGGACTGCTGCTTATTTATTGCCTCACTTTCTCTTGGGCTAACATATTAATGGGTTTAGGACAGGGCTAGGAAAATACTAAACTGGGTTCTGTTGCTAGCAGACATGTTGAACATCCTTCAGGATGCACTTTGTAATGGTAAAAAGCCACCTTTTAAGAAAGACATCTTCATTTGAAGTGTGTTAGAATTGGCTTCTGAACTTACTTACAGTTACAAAGGATATTAGATAAGCACAGACTAATAAAACTTTGCCATAAGCAATGTTCATCTGTTGGGTTTGCCAGTTATGCTGACTGTAACTATTGACAGTTGTTTTAAGGAAAGGTTGAACAGAGCACTTCTGAAAAATGGATAGTTGTCACTGTTCTGCATTCATCTCAGAAACTAATGTCACAGAATGCACAAAAATAAGTTTAAAATCAGAGTTACTTCTATGTGCACAGCAATATCTTACTTTCATTCTTGATCAAGGAAAATAATCTATTTTGTATGTGTCACGAGATCTGACTCTGTATAAGGATTCTGACAGAACTCATGGTTTAAAAAACAAAAAAGCACCTCTAAATGAAGTAGTTCACATCACTAATAACTTGCATGTAGGTCATGCCTTATGTCAAGGTTTAGCAGCTTCATCCTCCAAAGCCATTGCCTGTTGTCTCATTCATATATTTGAGTAAATACAGTCTCACCAGCTTGTGAATAAAGGGAGTCATTTCACAGCCGCAGGAGCAGTTTTTACAGCAGGTCTGCTGAGCACTCTGCACATAATGTTCTTTGCAGTACTTCCTGCAGGATGTTTTCTTGTTACTGATTAGCGCAGCTGGGCAAACGAATATTTCACACTTGAAGGCATGCTTAGTGTTAAATTGATGATTTAATAACCATTATGTTACTGTACAAACTAAAGACACCCAATTATAGTCCTGTAGAATCCCGGTTGAGTATTTCTGATGCAAACAGCATGCATTACTTTGAAGTATGTAAGCAGAAGTCTTCTACAAGCTGAAAACCTTGTAATTCCATGTGGAATTGTGGCTTTCTTCCTCTAAAGCTCCTGAGTTTTGTGGAATTGCTTCAGAGATGTGACATTCAGATAGGTGTAGATGGATTATGTAAAGTTTTGTTGAATTCGGGATTGAAAAATGGTAAAWTGTCTGCAGCCAGAAGAGGGAGCTCTATGTTACAAAGTAAGAGAAATGTAATTTACTGAGTGTATCATGTACTTTTGCAGGATGGAAATCCTCCCCTGGATCCCAGTGAACATTTCATGGCAGAAGAAGAAAAACTCACAGACCAAGAAAGATCCAAAAGGTGAGTGTGTAACAGCATACCTAGGTTATTATATACTTTTTTAATTTATGAGGGTGTATTTAGGGCGGAAAAAAAAAGGAAGAAATCTGAAGAGAGTGTTGTTTTTTCCAGATTTGAAAAAGCCTATACACATACTCTATATTATCTGGCACAAGTCTACCAACACCTGGAGATGATTGAGAAGGCTGCTCAGTATTGCCATACTACTCTTAAACGACAGCTTGAGTATTGCGGCTACTACCCGGTAGAATGGGCACTCAATGCTGCTACTTTGTCACAGTACTATCTCTCTAAGGTAATACACCAAATGTTCTTCTGCTGTAATTATATCATAAATGTAACTATCTATCAGGTAAGACAATTGTTTAAACAGCTGTTTGAGAAAGGGTACCATGTTGAATTAAACATGTCCTCCTGTAAAAGCACAAGTTGTCTTCTGACATGAAACATCTGTTAGTTTTTTCCGAAGAGGCTATAGTGGCTTGGCTTTCCCATGGTGGTGTGATGGCAGTGGGAAAAATGAGCAGGGGTGTAGACATTAGAAGAGCTCTACAGTTTATGAAGTCTTAGCAGTGATGTGACATGATTCTTGTAAGTAAAACTTAAGTAATCACTTAATTTTAAATTGTTTCTTATAATCATACTGTTCTCTTACAATACAGGGTTTAAAAACAAAACTGTCTTAGGACTGAGGTATTGCACGTTGTATGTTTCGCATAAATTATTGTCCTTTGTACTTTAGCATATGCTTAAGACTTGTTTGAGCCAATGTGAACATTAAAGCGAACATGTAAGATGGTAGCTGTTTGCTTCCACACATCTGTGTTGACTCTAAATAATCCACTATGTTAGGAAATGCTTCAGTTTTATTTAGGAATTTCTATATTCCAGACTATTCAGATGTTCTTTTCTGATGCTTGAAAGACTTCTGCCATACCTAAGACAGCTAATGCTAATTTCAATAGTAACTTGTAATTTCCATCTCTTTTTGATGCATTGATAGCACTAATCATTAAACAATGCATTGCCAGATGTGAGTAAAGGAATCTGAATCTGACTCATAGTGTTGACTTGTATGTCCAGCTCATTCCGACTAACCCCCCGTGATACAGTCTTTACCACAAGACATCACTTCCTTTACCGCAAGAAAGCGATGGTAGCATAGATCAGAACAGTGAAAATGTTCACAATGTACGTATCTAATATTAAAAGCAAGGCTTGCTGTTGTGGCTGTCGTAGAGAGAAAATGGTTGTTTAGAAAATACTGTATTCGGTAGTAGACGTGGGAAAAATTCTTTTTTCTTCCAGTGTCCCGGGGAATATGCTCCAGAGCCTCTCAGTCCTATCATTTCCCTTGTGTTCGTGTATCTATGCTGTCTGAGGCGAGGGGTTTAGCCAAGCTGAGAGCAGTGCTTGGGCTGCTTATAGCAGTGATAACCACTGCCGTTTCTGTTTCTCTCAGCAATGCTTTATGGAGTCCCGACACTGCTTAGCAGCGGCCAGTGTCATCTTTAGCCAAGCTGGACAGGTGCCATCTGCTGAAGACAGTAAGTTCATATAAAAGTTTTGAATAAAATATTGTGAATTAAGCATCATTGATACGTAATGTTAGAAGTGAAGTCTAGCAGTAGGTACAAAACTTATTCCAGCGTTAATTTTCTAAAATCTTTTTAATTAACAATAAAGTGGAATGTTTCTGAAGAGCTGCTACTACAGCTTAGGATTGGCTACGAGTAAACCTGTGAGGAAAAACGCAAGTGCTTCTTGCTGGTGTTTCGGGAAGCATACCAGAGTAAAGGTGAAATTTAAAACAATATCCATTTCGATAGTGGCAATGTCTCTGTTCACCCATTTGTCCTTGTRCATGTGCTTAAAATGCAGCTTACCTTTGTTTTCGGTAGGTGTGTAGAACCATACAGTCAGTTATGGTTTCAAATTCAGGTGCAAGACTGGAAGTGGTAGATGAGAGTCCTATTTTTAATTGTACTTTATAGAATTCTTGTGTGATTTTTGGTCAAGTCAACTAACTTCTTCAATCTTGACTTCCTCCTACACCAAATGGGAGTAGTGATACTTGTGTTTGTTTCAATGGAGTAAACGGTTATCCTATTTTCCTTTCCTTTTCACCGTACAGAGAGCTGGGCTGTGGACTTGAAGATCATTATGCAGAAAGTTCTAACTTACAGAAAGACTAACACACGGTCAGCATTGGCCACTCTCAAGCACATTCATTTTATCATGTTAATCGGAATATAAACAAACACAGAGATATTTAGTAAAGGTGCCTTTCTTAGATTAGCCACAATTCTTATTTCCTTAATAAGAACAACTTGATGGGCTCTAATGAAAGATAATGAACACAGTGGATCAGAGTCTGAAGTTGGCTTTTTATTTGGTGAATAGGAATGCTAGTGTCCCCTCATTGTTCAACTAACTCACTGCCTTCTGCCTAGAGACTGGGAAATGAGTTCTCCTTGAAATCCATTCGGTTTCTGAAAACGTTATCTTGAGACATCCGCAGTGCTGCTACTTGTAACAGTGGGGAGACTCTGGGGAGAAAAATAAAGAAGTTGTAGAGCTAATAAATCTTGTGTTGGTACCAGGTAGATTAACCAAGGGCAGTTTCCCCTACTCTTGTTGCCTTTTTTGGTRGCAAGTCTGGTGCCCGTTGCAATACAAATGCCCTAATCTTCCTCAGAAACAATTACTGGGCAGGCAGCTGAATCTCAGAAAACAAATTGTCCCGATTTCTTTTTCTTGTTACAAAGAGACATGAAAATCTTTTCCAGTAAAACACCTCCAAGATCAAAGGTCTTTTTAAGCATACATTATGATTTATTTTTTTGGAAGAATTCACGCATGACACATCCATGTTAATCTATATGGTTTTCTACCAGAATGACAGTTTACAGAATTATTATATAAAGTGACACAGAGAACATGTTTCTGTCTAAAAACAAGGAAAAATTAATTAAATACAAGCAACGTATTCTTTGCATGTAACATTTGGAAGTTCTTGCTGGAGTGTTTGACTTCTTTTCAGGCTTTTATGTGTTTATGTCCATTCAATAGATGAAACGGAGCAAGACCAACAGGATCTTCGACAGAGAAAAGCTGAAATTGCAAGGTGCTGGATTAAGTATTGCCTGAATCTCCTGCAGAGTGCTCGGAAATTACTTGAGGTAACTGAAAATCTGTTCTGTAGCTGCCATTGTTTAAAAGCAAACAAAGTCTATTTTGATGTAACAGGAATCAATTCATAGTTGGCAGCAAATGATAAACAGTTGCCCAATGAATAGTACAATAGATGCCTGCAGTGTAGCAGGTATTTTATAGTATGCTTTGACTTCAGTGCAGCACTTAGAAATAAGCGCGAATAGGCGATCAGCTCTGTAATGTGATCAGTGCAGCGTTTGTACAGCAGCTTCACAAATTTCTCTCCTCTCTGCTGCATTTTCTTGCCGCTTGATTTGGCAGATCACTCTTTATTTAATTGCTAGTAAGAACATCATCGTAATATGCAACAGTTTTGTGTGCTGGTGTTCTCATTCATTCAAGCCTTTGATGCATTCAAGCGTTCATTTCATTCATTTAATCATTCATTCGAATGTTTAAAACTCAGCATTTGCTGGAACGCTTTGCAGAAGCAGAGCCTTTGGGCTTTACATTTATTGTTTTGGCTATATTGTCACACAGGGTAGGGAGACTAAATTGTCTTAGTCTTATGTTTTTACAGAATCGAGACTGTAATTTACATGATATTTTGGGAATATAAGGTCTAATATGCCAATGTGTCTTCTCTTCCGTCTTGTTGCTAACTAGTTTGTATTTCAAAGGTAACTCATAAATAAAATGAGTCAGTGTAAGTCACTCTTCATAAGCCACATGTATTTTTAATTAGTATGCTTTGTCATTTCAGGATAACATAGGAGAACTGGATCCAGACAGGCAATTGGAACTTAAAGCCCAAAGGAAAAAAGAGGAGGATGAAAAAGAGAAGGGCAGGAAAAAAGCTGTCCTTTTTGGGACGAGTGATATATGTGACTCTGTCTTAGCCATGGAAGAGAAAGTGAGCAGCGTATATCCTTTAGATTTTCAAGAAGCCAGAGAAATCTTCCTAGTTGGTCAGAACTATGTTCAGGAAGCAAAGGAGTTCTTTCAGGTTGATGGTTATGTYACTGACCATATTGAAATTGTTCAGGATCACAGTGCTTTGTTTAAGGTACTTGCTTTCTTTGAAGAAGACTACGAGAGACGTTGCAAAATGCATAAGCGTAGAATAGACATGCTGGAGCCTATATATKCAGACTTGAATCCACAGTACTATCTGTTGATTAGTAGGCAGCTTCAGTTTGAACTAGCCGACACCTATTATGAGATGATGGATTTAAAGGTAGCTATTGGTAACAGGTTAGAGGAGCTAGACTCCCACACAATTAAAAAAATTAATTCTCTGGCTCAGTTAGCGATCAAATATTATGAACTCTTCTTAGATTCTTTGAGGAACCCAGATAAGGTGTTTCCTGAAGAGCTCGAGGAAGATGTTCTTCGCCCTGCAATGGTGGCTAAATTTCATATTGCACGACTGTATGGTAAGCTTATTACTTCGGATAGCAAAAAGCAACTGGAAAATATGCAGACATCATTGGAATATTACACATTTCTGGTAGACTATTGTGAGAAGTACCCAGCTGCTGTCCGCGCTGTTGAAACTGAACTAGAACTCAGTAAGGAGATGGTGGGCCTTCTTCCAACAAGAATGGAGAGGCTAAGAGCAAAACTGTGTCCGTTCATTTAACTACTTGCCTTGAAGGAAATGTGCACTATTAAAATGATATCTGTCAAAACCAGTGCTGTCAGCTTCTGTACTGATTGATAGAACTRAGGTGTCTATAGTTCGGCAGTCCACCTAGAGCCTGCAGTAGTATAACTTTGTGAGAAACTCGGAGCTCTCCAGTTCAGTAGCTCACCCACACTAATGGTATAAACTTTAAATGTAAAGTGARTGTCCAGCTAATGCTTTGTCCTGTATGTAAATAGAAACCTCTTCTCCGTTACGTTTTTTTCCTTCGGCATATGGTTCAGTCTCTAAATGTAGTGCTGTATGAAAATTGTTTAAGAGATTCTGTTTCTCTAGGAAAATTTTTCTAAGAAACCTGAGGCACATTTTTCCAACTAGAATATATTTTCTCTTCTAACCTATGTCCCCAGGAAACTTTATCAGTATGAAGGGAACTTTATGTAATTTTCAATATTTATTTTTTATGTTGCTCAGTGTTTCCTTTTTACCCCTGTTAATGAAAACCTAATTGATAGAGGCTCAATAAATGGACCAGCTTGGCTAAATGTTTTTTCAGACTCCTTAGAATTCTRTTTCCTTGTGTCTTACTACGGTATGATACATGTTACAACTTTGGCCAAAATAAATAGTTGTGAAAGTGTTTCCACATGAGTGTCTTCAGTAAAACCACGTGAGCAGCTGAAGTGCCAGAACTAAGAGCAGGAAAGCAGCAAACTTTCTTGCTTGTGGTGGGAGGAGATACCCTGCTCTTAATACGCTGTGGAGAATTCACAGGGTAGAGGTGCTGTGCTCTAGTGCTCCAAACAGTTGCCGAATACAGCTTAAAGGCCTGGGATGCCRTGGATGGCTTCTTGCCTTGGGTTGGTCAGGGAGCCCGGGTGCTGYCTTAGCAGGAGCTGCAAGTAGGGACCTCTCTGAAGTTGCGGCAGATCCCAGCGCTGCCGAGGGATTCGGTATTCAAAATCTGCCTGTGTGCCATCGGTTGCTGATTTCTCTATCAAAGCTGTCCTGATTGTCCTTAAGGACCTGCTGATTCGGCAACKTTCCTGGGCTTACGCAACCTGTTACCTTTGCTTTGTTCTAATTTAGCCACCTATTTACTCTTTATGGCAGACCAGGCTGCATTTCTGACCCAAAACGTACRCAGAGATTGTATGTCTGGTGTCCATAGGATTATGAACCAGGACCTGTTGTAGATAAAACGTAGGCTGAGCACGTTGTCCAACTGTATGTTAAGAGATGATGGTCAGAGATGCCAGGGGGTACGGGGAAAGTGAAGTGACAAGGTGTGGGGTGCGCAGCAGTGTGCCGCTCTGTGCACCAGCGGTCTCATCGCTGTCAAGTTCATGGGAAGATGTTTACAGCAATAGAGGGCATTGAAGGAGAATAGTCAAACAACTGGATTATTCCGGAAAACAAGGGGGAAAGTATGACGTTAGCTTGGAGGGGGTGAGGGGAAAGCATGCGCAAGCAAGAAAGCGTGTACATCTTAAACGTGTGGTAAAAATCTCTAGCTTGCAGAATTCTCTGCAGAAGACTTCTAACCACAAACAAATAAGCCAACAAATGGGTCCTGGAAATGAGAGGCAGCAAAACTCAAAACTAGACCAGCTACCTGCATGCATATAGAATAAGGGAGAGAGTGTGTGCACGTGCATGTGTGCGTTGTTTCTGTTTTACTAAATAATTGTCTAGTCAGCCTTTAGGAGTGTTTTTTTTTTTGCTGTCAGATCTTTTACTCAGTTTTTCCCGTGGCCTGAAGGTAGGGCAGCCCATAGTTTCTCAGTGAAACAGTTCTCGGCAGGCGGTACTGCGCCTTATTTTTGTCTACGATTTCAATTAAAGCTAGCGTGCACTTTTGCAACTCATAATTTGAAAGTTAATTTTTTTCTACTAACTTTTAGCTTCATATTTGAGTAGAAGGTGGTGAAACATGATCCTCCCCGCCCCCTCCCATATGCTTTATTATTCCACCTATGAGGGCCTTTGAGCAAATTTTTTAAAGCAAGGATTGGCTCATCAAACTTAGTTTACTTGWAATTTAGGGAAGGATAGATTGTGGGCTAAACTAGCATACAGAATTACTTTTTTCTTTTCCAATAGAATAATCCTGTCTTACCCTTCAAATACTGGTCTGAAGCAAATGTTAAAGGTTACCTGGAGGTTAGGCAAAGCCGAATGAAGTGTGGGGCTACGTGTTCCTTTTAACCAGCAGTTGTGGGCAGAGGAACACCCTGAATTCACCGAAATCCTAGTGAGAGCTCAGCAGACAGGTAGGAGTGGGTCCATACTAAAGAAGGCCTGGAAATAAGAGGGGTTGGAGCTTTTTCAACACAGCTGTGTGGTTGGGGCTGTGGTTTGGAGACCTCTCTCCTCTGAAGATATCCCAGAACGCTTCAGCTTTGCAGCTCTTCTTAAAAACTGCAGTACAATGTAAATACATTCCATATAAATGCATACAGAGTTACAGAAACCAATGATGCCAAGTCTTCATCTCCTGTAGTAAACGTTCAAGACTGCCACCAGCTAAGTATATTTTATTACTGGAGACTATATTGTGCCAGATGCTCAGCACAACACACTACGTTGTGGTTCTTTTAAGGCATGTCTTTTTAAGGAAACCTTTGAATAATTCCTGTTTGCTCAATGATGTGAGAGAATGAACTCAAATWTAAGATTGTGTATTTAGTTTAAAAAAAAGGAGGGGGGGAGCTTGTTGGATTAGGCAGCAAAGCTCCCTTCAGGAATGTTGAGTTTTAACTGTAAAGTATGTGTGAGGTCAGGCATTTATTTCAAAGATTAATTGAAGATTAGGTTCCTGTGAACTCCATTTAACCTGCATTTCTATTCCTTCTTCTACGGCAAAAAAAATATCTTACAACTGAAACCTCCTTTCTGTTGTTCTACTAGTTTTAGCTCCTTAGCCAGCATAAAGCAGCGACGTTTACAAAAAGCCCACATTTGTGCAAAATTTGTATTGAGTGTGAGATCTCCTGAACTCGGAGGCTGTAACCTCAGCRTACTTCAAATAGTGCATAATACTCACGAGAAGTAATTTGGTTTGATTAAAAACACAGTTTTGTTTTAATTGCAATGCTCTTAATTCTCCTGCTGGCTAGAGACATGGTATGGGTTATAAAATGGGTCAATCGGGAAGGTTGTGCTGTGCTTAAATATTTCAGGAGAGAAAGGAACCCRTGCCTTGTTCTCTGTCTCTCCCTACAAGCCCATCAAAGGAGGCTCGCTCTTTTTTTCCCTTGAGAGGACGGGGCCGGAGGAGAGCGTCAGGAGTTGACAGCCGTCTCCTTTGCCGTTCTCCCCTCTTAAGCCAGCTGAAGTACCAGGGGAGGCGGGCAGAAGCGAGCCCTCACTTCCCCCTCGCAGCAGGAAAGCCGGTCCCCCGTGTTGCAAGGGGAGCAGCCGGTGGCACTTGCTGCCTCGGTGTGGCAGAAAGGAAAAGGTCCCTGGGCTGGGGTCGCTCTCTTCGCCCGCCCCACGGCTCCTCTGGTGGGAGTTCTGGTCCTGCCCCAGCACAGGCTCGCGTGGTCCTGGCGAGGCGGACGGTTTCCATCTGCAAAATGGAGATGCCTCAATGTATCAGTGCAGCGCTCGCGCTGGGTGTGATTGCTGCTGCGCCTCCACGTCCGGAAATATTGCAGGAGCCTGATTAAGCTTGGTATCAGACAACGAGAAACAAGGCTGATCTTGTTAACGCATGGCTTTACGCATTTCACTTTTGTTTGGTGTTTTCCTTTCACTCGGCATTGAGAACGCGAAGATGAGCTTTACTTGTGTGTTTCTTTTAAAAGACTGAGCTAGTCAGCGTTACCTAGATGTTTTCTGTGGAACTTTTCATTACAAAATGCCCGGAAATAGTCCTGCAAAAGAGGACTTAGTCTGGCAGCTCACAAGGCCAACCCTTCTACAGTCTTGAAGTTACAGAACTGAAGACTGTTATGTTAAAATCAAGTGCGTAAATTTGTGGTGAGAAGYGTTTGTCAACTTTCTTTCCTCTTCAATTGCAACATCTCTGGCTACTTTAGAGCTCGCCACAAATGACTAATGCAGATTTTAAATTTGGTTTGAAAACTGCTTTTATGTACTTCCCAGGAACTCTGTCCAAAGTGCCTGCTAGCACTTCTTAATTTTGCAGTTTGGCTGGTGGTTTCTAGCTCTTCCTTGTCACGGGTGGGCGTACAAACAGTCAGTGGTTTCCTGACGAGGACTATTTGCATGGCTGCCTTTTTTCCAAAACCATTGTACGGTTGTGTCTTTACAGCTGAAGATCTGATGCCAGAGAGACTGTTGGGATACTAAAGACAGCGCGTTTTGCAAATACGTTACTTGCCTTCAGAATGGAAAATGTCCGTGGTATCGAGCGTTTGTTTAGAGAGAAGTGACTGATAACAATGTGGTGCCTTAACACCAAAGACCTTAATAATTCCGGTGTTTTTAGCAATGTTTTAAATGTTTAGTGCTTGAGGTTTTGGCATTTGGTATGCACAAAATACTTAAAGTCTTTTTACACACTCATTGTCACTGTGAAAGAGACTTACTAGTTGGCATCAGACAAGGATGCAAGGATTTCACTGTTCGAGGGTTTTAATGCAACTTTCTGCTGAAGCAGAGAGGAATTGCATGTGTGATTGAATGAAAGATTGTGATGGGCATGTGATGGAGCGAGCTGGTGTTAGTCACTGAACGCCGTAAGAGGAGTACAAGCGCTTGCGTCAGCTACTCTGAGATCCGCGGGTGAAATGCATGGGGGAAAAAAAGGAATTAACAAGATGGTTTCCTGTACGCTAACGGTCTTGGAGGGGAGCAAGAGCAAGCAGTTCCCAGGTGGGGTCTCAAACCGCTCAGGGTGTTGGCCATGAAATTCCTCCTGCTCTCTTGGAGCCCATCTCTGGGTAGCCAGTGGGTTCACCAAACAGCAGAGAAGTTTCACAGCAGCCCATGAGAGGATGCAATCAGGTGGGCGCAGAGCCTCCTTCTGCCAGAAAGCCAGGATTTTTTAAATGACAGAGGTAGTGACACCCTAGAGTTGATGTCTAGTACAGACAAGGGGGCAAAAATGGTGATTCTGGATCCAATTGCCAGCACGTGGGCTGCAGGCTGCAGGAGGCGGGGGGAAGGGCAATAAAGAACAACATAAATTCCTGCCAGCAAAGTTTACCCCGAACACCAAATATTTACCGATGGTTTGTGCGCGGACACCTAGCCCTGATGAGTGTCACACGCTGCGATCCAGCCTGCCTGTCCACATCTGGAACTTTTGGCAAATAACTCTCAAATCTTTTTTCCTTTAACTTCTCCATGTGCTTTGCCTTAGTGTTTTCTTACGGCACCGAGTTGCTGATGTTACACAGGGCTCGTGGAAAGACATACTTCACTCTCTACACCATAAAGGCAGAAGGTATTGCAAGTGCAAGGGTCTCGTGAGTCTCACCTCCCCAGTCGGCCCTGGTCGGTCCTGGCCTCCCCGCTGCGCTCTTTGCTGGAAACGTTGGATGAGACGAATCCTGCCCCAGGCTTCGGCTTTCCTTCCTGGCTGGCCCCTGTCTGAGTCCTCTTCTGCGCTAGAAGAGATGAAAAAATAGAGCTATTATAGAGCCTGTTGCTTTGAAGTAGGAAAAGGCAAGAAATGCTTTTTTTCCTAATTAATGCAAATTTTTCTAAAGGGATGTGCTCATCTTGAAATCCTCTGTGCTGCCAAGGGCAGAGCGGCTTTGTCGGCACCATGGGCCGTTTCCGAATGCGAGGGAGGGCTGTTTGGAGCGTGCCGCTTTGTGCTGCAGCAGCGTCACCCCAAGAGCACGGAGCAGATCGGTGGGCTGGGGTGTGCCAGTCCCGCCGGGGAGAGGCTCCCGCGGCAGGCCTGCTTCTCACGCCTTTCCTCGTTTTTCTCTTCTGTGTGTCACATTTCAAAACAAAAGGATATTTCTACTAAAACAAACAGGCTTAAAACTAGCCAAAATACGCCCAGCTCCTTTGGTCGATAGGAAATACAAAAAATCCGTTTTCTTCTACTCTATATTTAATTTTACCTCTTTCCCCAACAACTCGGTGAAGGTCACAAAACTGCGACTGTAGGTAAAGGGTTGGCTAACTGGGGCCTGAAGATCAGGTTTAGACACGGGATGGGAGCAGTGGATCTGGTTCATGGGGAGATCTCCACAGGAGTGTCCATGCTTCCCATTCCTTTTCATCTTCCCAAGTTTACCGATGCCCTTTTTCCCGCACACGGTGTGCAGTTTTTATGTGGCACTGGCGGTGCCTGTGCTTGGAAATAGGTTCGCACTCGCGCAGGGAGCGGAGGTCAGGTGAGCTGCTTGGGCTGGATCTATGGGGGAAGAGCCCAGGGTGATAAAAAGCACCTAAAAGCTGTTGAGCAGCTCACGCCTGTGAGGTTGTCCTGAGCTGGAGAAACCATTTTATTGGAAAAATAGCTGTGTCTAATATGCAGGTAGCTGAGCTCAAACCAGTTATGTATGCAGCAGTGCCAACCGGTTTGCAATGAAAAGACACTCCTGGAGAAGCAGCGGAGGAACAGGGCACCAGGCTTGGCTTTCAAAACATCTTTGTCCCACGGTCCTTCTCTCCCTACTTAATTCTTTGTGTGGTTTTAGGGGTGTTTTCCCAACAAACAGCTGCATGAAGGGGACTCCCTTCCCCCTCGCTCCGCTGTGCAGGTCCTCTTCCCAGCGAGGACTGGGTGCTTCCACTGCGGGGCTGGTGCTGCTCTGGGATGAGGTTTTAAAGAAGGAAGGACGGCTACTGAAATTGCCTCCCTAATCAAAAACTGGAGCTCGGCAGCTGCTCGGCCATGTCTTAACAAGTTGTTGCTTTTAAACCATAGTCCTGAATTTGCCAGCCAAAAGGTCCTGCTGCACCAGGCTTCAGCGCTTGGAAGCAGAAAGCATCGCACCTCCCAGCACAAAGAAAAGCTGCTTTTTTCCTCCTAAAGGACAGGTTTTGGTAGAGGCAAGGTCGCTGATGGGGAAAGGCCGTTGGCAGCTTCCTGTCAGTCGGCGGCTGTGTTCGACCACACAGCTGTGGCTTTCCAGCGAAGATCTCTCCCAGGGTGCTTGTTGACCTTCATCATGGGAAAAAATAAGGAGTTGCTCTTTTGTTCGATCTAGATGGCAGCAAATGTCAGATTTCTATGCGATGCACATAAGCGTTAATGATTTCTAGCAAGATCTGAATCTTATCTTCACGGGCCAGGTCCTGATACTGCCCTCGGAGGCAAGAGGCGGCGGCACGAGAGGCCGAGGGATGCCATGTGCTGCCCTGCTGCGTGTGCCATGATGCTCCTGGTACACGGGCGAACACAGGGGCCAGGCGCTGGACTCAGATGTGACCCAAGTTACGAATTCATCTTTGCTCAGGGCTGGATTTAGAAATCCCCYCAGGTCGACCCAAACCTCCCTCCCTGGGTTGCCAGTTTTTTGCTATTTTGAGGCAGGGCATCTTTTTGCTTTTCAGTCTCCAGAGGTTGGTTGGTCAAACATGAGCTGGTGGCAGAAAACATCCTTAAATCTAGCTGGGCTGCCTGCCTGGGGGGAGCTCGCTGCCGGGTGGGTTGGGTCATTTCGGGGTGTTTAAGAGGGCAGCTCGTGGGTTCTCTCTATGAGACAGATCAACGTGCTCAGGGCCTGTTGGACATCCAGGTCCAACAGATCTCGTTCCACCTCAGCAGTGAGTGTTGGGGAAGAAACCTTCCCAAAGGACGAGATAGGCAAAAAAATGTTCCTTGTATTCAACCCAGCTGCCATTCAGACACTCTCCCCTTCCCCTTCCCTCACTGTCTGACCTCTGTTTTTTCTCAACTGTTGCCATCATTTTCTCYTTACCCCCTTTTCCAGCTCAGCTCATAACAGATGTAGCCTTTTCTGTACTGGCTGCTCCCCAGAACAGTGACCTGTACAAAATACGTATTTCCACTTTCCCAGCRGAGCAAATAAAGCTGAGCATTGCAGGCAGGGCCCAGTGCTTTGGGATCCCCACCTGCTCCAGCCGGCTGCCGGCTTTGCTGCTCCACTGGGGAGGAGCGTTCAAGGGGTGCAGGGGTCAGCCTGGATCYCCCCCGAAGCCAGGACCAAGCTCCTGCCAGCTGGGGCAGGGGAAAACCTGACCCCTGAGAGCAGAGTGACCCCGCAGCAGTTAAGGTTTATCTGATTTCCGAGCAGTTATGAATGAGAAGCTTCCTTATCGGCACCCCCCATCTGGGCGGACAGCACCTCGCCTGCGTGCCTCGCTGATAAGCGCCGGGACCGTGAGTGCCCGTGCACCCACGGGAGCCCATCYGCTGGCCGGCTGCTTGTCGGAAATACAGGCTGCAAAGCAAACCTGTGCTGCCGGGCGAGGAAAAGCAGCAGAGAAAGCAGCCTGACGTGACTACGTCCGACTGCTCCTCCGGACCGCTCCTCCGGACCGAGCTGCGCCGGCAGCGTTTATCTGGGCAAGAGCAGGGCAGGGGTTGGTGTCCACCAAAGAATTGGCCGGAACACCCCCATGATGCCCCTCCGGGTTATTAAAATTTCCCCTGGGAATTTTTTTTGCCCTACATCCCCTGCCCTTGACAGCAGGATGGATGTCCTCATACCAAGCACTGCTGCAGCGTGGTCCCTGTTTAGTGATGTTACTAAATTACTCGTTACTCCTGAAGCCAATTGGGAGATAAACCAGCCCCAAGAGTTATGACTAAGGAGCAGTTCATCACTTTAGATTTTGAAGTGTTTGTTATAGCTTGGGGGCTACTCACAGATTTTTCAGGCACATAACAAAGAGTCCCGGTCGAAGGGCCGGGTGCGCAGTGCTGAGGCAGCCCCCTCCTGCCGCCAGCCCCCTCCTGCCGCCAGCCCCCTGCTCCCCAAATTAATGCCTTAGAAAAATGCAGAGCTCTTAATCTGCTTTGCATGTGGTTTGAAAATAATGGCAGCACTTCAGTCTGGTAGTTGTAAGAAACGCTCCAGGACTGAGCTGCATTCTCAAATACCTGCTCCTCATTTATCTTCTTCTTTTTATAGGTTTATTCTGTTGGGGCATTTAATCTTCCAATGTATACACAAAGGATCTATGCAAGAGGAATATTATCCTATGAACCTTCCTTGCAGTTTATGGGAGGTAAACCTTGAGGTAGCTGACCTAGGTATGGTGTCCTCTCCCCTGTGATTTAAAATATTTTCCTTAAAAAACCCTTTTTAAGCTCTGATAGTCATGCAGTGGCACGTTTCAAGGTTAGCATTCCAATATAGTATAGCTTGTATGCTGTTCTCTGTTTAAAAAAAGAAAAAGTGTATTAACTTTCTGCAACTTGTGGCCTCTAGCTCAAGATGAGATTTTTTTAATGTCTGCTGATTATTTGCATTTTATGCTCTGAGTGTCTTACAGAGAGGTAAATAATTGCACTGTGTTCCTTGGGCATCCCATGACACTCCACAGAAGGGCACGCTTTACTCTTAAGGCTTGCACATCCCAGATTGCTTCAGATCCAGGTCTCCAGTGTCACTTCCACATTCGTAGGAAGGTGGAAAGCTTTTTGCTTGCGGAGCGCGGCAGGGTGCGTGCACTGGCGGAGCGGAGCAGGACAGGAGGAGATGGGCACAGGCTGATGCTCCCCATGGGCTTCTGGCCCCCATTACGCAGGTGTACGTGAGACGGGAGAGTGGAAAATTTGCTTCGGTCTTCCCATGGTTACCAATTGTAAAGCAATCTCATTTCCTGAGGCGCGCCGCTGACACACAAGAAAATAACAAAACTGTGTGGCGAAACTGCCAGCACTACAAGTTCCCCCATCGGCTGATGGTACGAGACAGATAACCCGGCTCTGTGAGATCACCCTCCAGATATGGGGGTTTTGCAGCTCCCACCTACCCCCYGTGGCTCCCCCCGCTCCCGCAGGATCCCTGGCCCCCCGTGACYGTGCCCGCTGGTGGGCACCGCTCTGGCCGCATCCTGTGGGGCACTCCGGGATGGAAAAAGCCCCAGGCTGGTGGGAAGGGCAGAAATAGCCATTGTAGGGGTGCTTTCCYCCACGCGGGGAGTTGTTTGCTCAAGCTGGAGGGGCGTGGAAGGGGTCGGTGTGTGCCCGTGACCAGCGGAAAATGAGAGGTGTTATTGCAGGAACAGCTTCCGCAGCCTTCAGCGGGCGGAGGCTGATCACCTCCCCGCACGCGTTCCCCTGGCTTCCTATTGATGCTGAGCACCACCTTAAAAAAAAAAGAGTTGATGCTAAAAATACACMGTAGAAAAGAGGCTGGTAGGCTGCACGCGAGTCCTTCTGTGCCTGCTTGGTTTGAGTCTCCTATTTTTCCCGTGCCGGAAAAAACCCCCACGTGTTACGTTCATAATAAATTGCATCGATGCTGAACGCGCAGCTCAATCCCTYGGTCCGGCGGTAAATCCCAGCCCGGAGAGGGGAGCCGCTGGAGGGGTCTCCTCCACCACTCATGGGGTTTTGGTAGAGCGCCGCGCCCTGGGGAAAGTCACCGCTCAGCCCAGATCCCCACTGGGGGCCTCCGTGGACTTTCCACCACGTAAAAATAGATTTACCACAGACAACTTACACTATCAGCTGCAGCATCGTTTAAAGTGCTGGTAGCATGTTAGGCCCACACGTCGGTGCCCCAGTTAATCCAGCAGCTAATGGTATGACTAAGAAAAACCCCCACCACTTAGATAACCTTGTTGTTTGTAATTTATTCTTAAGTGAACTCAAGCCTGGTTTAATCCCAACTAAAAGGCAAGCAAAAGGTATGAGCTAGCTGAAAGGCAGCTTCCACGTATCTATCTATATAAGGGCTTTCATKGCTTTCCAGAGAGGCTCCTCGGGGAGCCACATGCTGTCCAAACCCTTTACCACGCTCCCCGGGATGCTCACACTGCAGAGCAACAACCTGGCTGCCCCGGATCTGCCATCGGGGCCGAGCAAATCTGCTGTGCCCTTTCAGAAAGGAGCCGACACATTTCTACCAGGATCTACTCTCTAAATTAATAATTTTTTTCACTTATACTGCGAATGTCTGAGATCCTGCTTTCCAAAAAAGAAAGGCATGAGATTCTTGAGATAATTCACTTTTGCGGAAAAAGATTATTTCCCAGTTGGTGAAAATTACACTGACCGCAAACAGGCAGCTCCTAACCCTCGCCATGGACTGATATGGGCTTGAGGCAGGGAAAATCGCTGCCGGTGCCAATGCCGAAACGCAGYTGGCGGAAAATCAGGGGACACAAAGTGTTGCTTTTTCTCTCCAGATGAAACAGCAAACGCCCTGGAGGCTGCGGAGCATTGGACAGGCACCGGGCAGAATGTACGCCTGGACCACAGGCTGCCGGCAGCACATGCCTTCAGTTGGGCTGGTTGGTCCCGGGTTTGCTTTTCTCCTTGGGCAAAACTGGAGATGAAGGCAGTGGAGATTATTTTTTTTGGAGTGATGAAGTCTGAGAGGCCAGAGCGCTGGACTTTGCTGTACATGTCTCGCTGCCGTCAATCAGGAAGCGGTGACGCAGGTTATGGGTTGGGTTTGAGGTTTTGGAAACCTTTTCTAAAAGTCGATCTCCTCGCCCTGTCGTATTTCTGAAGTGTGAAGCCGTGGTGAAGGCTGGTAGCGAGCGGAGGGATGCCAGCCAAAATGCAGCTCCTTATCAGATGTAACGGGAGGATTTTCCTGGCTGTTTGTTTAATCCTCTTTGTGGGATACACAGCGCAAGGTAAAACGGGGCGGTTGTTCTCTCGGTAATCCTCTTTCTGGGCTATGCAGTGTAGACCAAGTAGGCAGCCCCCAAATTTTTCAAACTGACCTTCTTCTAGGGGTAATGAGATCTGCTCAGAAAACATGTTTTGCTAACATTTCATTTTCTGGAGGGGGAATGGTAAGAAAAGGTGCTTTTTGCTAGTGGAGCATTTCTGTGTCCCYTTCCCAGCCCCTATGAGAAAAAGACTTAATACAATAAGTTGCTGTATGTGGGTATATTTTCAATACATATATTTCAATATGTTGTTTTTTAACTGGCTCTTTCATAGTGGTCTGGTTATGTGCTGTTATTCAGTTATGTAGTTACAGACAGAGTATGTAACAGTTCCCATGTCATAACTACTACCGTCTACTTTCTTGGGGGGGACAGGAAAGGAAACTAGTTGTAAGTATGAGGAAATTAAACGGTTTATTCGGTACAGAGAAATTGCAACACGCAGCACTATAACAACTAAAAGGAAATGTTGATTCATGACCCTGTGGATTTGTTTCTTGCAAGAGAGAAGCGCTTTTCAAGCACGTAGAATATAATTTCTCCCCAAACCAAGGCTGTCATAGTGATAGGCTTTCATTATGTATCTACCACTTGGAGGCTGATATTTGAGAGATTATGGCCTGCTTTTAGTACGTTGGTTTTTGCAAATTATTCAGCTGCAGTTGTTTATTTCGTTGCCACTGTTATTATTAAAAACCTTCTTAATAATATCCTAAGAGAAGAAAATACGTATGAAAAAGAAATACTCTGTAAAAGAAGCAGGAAATTATAGCCGTAAGATMTTTTTTCTCTTATAGAAAACTGTAGGAGGGAGCTGAAAGTCATCTAGTACATTATGGAAATATATAGAGCAATAAAGAAGTGTAATTACAGAAAGATATTCCCAAGAAACTGAGAAAAAATAGATAAAGTGCCAGCAGGGGGAGAATGAGCCAGGAGGCTTCAGAACAAATTAATTACATGAGACCAAGAGGAAGAACRAAATGCCACTGTTTTTATCTTTAGTATGTGATTGTTATTTTCTCCTTTTGATATATTTTGAAGACCCGGTTTTCAGCGACAGCCCTGATCAGGAACCTGGGGGGCACCAGAACCGAAAGAGTGGGTTTACGTAACCCTGGGCCGCGTCTAGGAGATGCCTGAACCGCCTCTCCTCCAGCGATGTGCTCCGAGAGCCTACGTAATCCCCAAATCTGGTCCCGCAGCAGGCAGCTCTTGGCATGCCTTCAGTTTCCGACCTCCCCCCCAACACTCATCCCACTGAACTCAAAGGGGCTGAGCAGAGGCACACAAAGCCAAAGCGGAGTCGGCTCTGACCCTTGCTGCAGCCAACAGAGAAAGGGAGGGCRCAGGAGCCAGCTCTCCGCTGGAGTGGCCTGTCCCCAGGAGATTTTGAGATACCTTCACCAGCTTCGGGGGGAGCTGCAGGTGGCCGAGGCCGCAGGTGGATGTGCCATGCCCCAAGCTGGGGATGAGCCTTGCTGTGACGTCAGCGTGAGGCAGTGGTTTCCCACGGGGTTTCCATTTCTAATTCCCGTAAACTTCCCGGTGCCGTGTGCGAGATGCACCCGATGTCTCTGATAGCAAGGATGTCACTTAGGTATCAGTAACGATTTAAAAAAAGTCTTCAGGGTTAATTTAGTTTTCGGCAGTTGAGCAATCAGGGCCACACAAATTACTTTCTTCCGCTCCTTTAAGCTTTACTAGGTGCTCATAAAGTTAATAGGTCCTGGTGAATAACGTCCTGGTCCCAGTGAATAACGCATGGCTGATTCGATCAGGTGCTCCGCTGCAGAAGGCAAGGTACAAGAGAGTGAGATGCCGACCTGACTCCTGGTCCGCTAACTGCATCGAAGAGAAGGGGCCCTGGTTTTACATGCCCACTGGAGGAGCCAACAGGATCCTTCCTCCCATGGCAGACCCATCCCTGTAAGTTCACTTGCCGCACATTTGTCATTAATGCTAGCACCCAAAAATGTCTGGTATTCRTGTCTTGACAGTCCTGTCACAGCGTGGCTCACCCATGGGAACGTGAGGCTTCAGTGTGTTCACTGAAGAAATAATAAACAAAATAATAAATTTGAAATAAACTAGCTGCCACTCTGCATTTCAGGATGAAGAGATACCAGGAGCTGAGCGACATGTTCCCGCTCTCCGATGAGGAGTCTGGCTCCGGATCTGATGCCGCGGTGGAAGCGGAGCCAGCCTCCGGCTTGGGGCTCGGCGACGGCGATGGCTTCTCCGAGGCAAAGTTGCCTGTCTTCCTAACAGGCCCACGAGGCGGCAAGCTGAAGCAAAAGCTAACGGAGGAGGATTTGCTCCTGTAGGGTTGGAGACGTAGGCCTCCTCATGATGGTGGCGGCCTCCCGCGCCCCTTCCCTGGTGCCTGACCCGACGCGACRGCCACAAAGTGGTTTTAAACCAGCTCCAAATCAATAAAAACTTTGCCTTAAGATCTTTGTTGTTTTCGCTCACTACAAAAAATCTTTGTTCGGTCTGAACTCACTCTTTGCTTTTTGCGGGTGGGGTTGCCATCCCCATCAGGGGTAAACGTGTTCTGAGGGCCCTGCCTCATCTGTGTGGATGTCATTGTGCTCCAGGGGTAATAAATTAAAAACCTTCGTGTGCTGGGAGTTGCCTGCACTTTTACCAAACTCAGCTAGTCACGTACAATCCGCCCGAGCTGCTGCCGCGCACCTCCTTGCTCGTTTTCCCTAAAAAGCACAAAGCCTTGCCAAGCCTTTTGGGACCACGGCCGTTATTTCCTGTCAGAGACAGCCCCCCCCACCCCGCGCTGTCGCCTCCCGGCCGCTAGGCGGCGCCCTCCC
>JASVER010000024.1:6985825-7141927 GCA_030449065.1 Oceanodroma leucorhoa
GGGGGCGTGGCGTGGCGGGCTGTAAGGTCACATGACAGGGGCGCGGGCCGGGGCGGCTGGTGCTGGTGGCGCGCGGGGCGGGAGTCGGCCGCGGAGGGGCACGCACCATGGTGAGTGCGGGAGGGGCGGCCGCCACCGCGCCGTTACGCGGGCCGCTACCCGCCAACCGCCGCTCCGCGCGCGCCCGCCGCCTGAGGCGGCGGCCTGGGCCGGGCCGGGCGGTACCTCTTCGCCTGCCTCCCCACCTGTGGCTGCGGGCTGTGCGTGAGGAGAGCCGCCCCGCCGGGCGCGGTTTGCCCTCCGGCGCCGCCGGTTGTCCCTCCCCTCGCCCTCGGCCCGGCAACGGAGCGCACGGTGACCCCCCCCCCCCCCCCCCGGCCTGCGTCACGCGGCCGCGCTGCTCCCAGCCGCCCGCCTCGCCCCGAGCTGCGGCCGGGCCTGGCGGCGCCCGCTCCCGCCCCGCGCCGGGCGGGGTGGCCCCGGGGAGGGAGGCGGCGGCCTCCCGGCGGGAGCCGCTGCTGTGCCGGGCGGGCTCGGGGGAGAGCGGGCAAAACGGCAGGGGCCGAGATGGCGAAAAACAAAGGTTTGGGGTGTTTTTAATGTAATTTATGGATGAAGGCTTGGGATATCCTTTGCTTCTCCTCCGTGCGCCCGTGCCCTCGCCAGTACGGGGGTTAGCAATGCAACTCGRCTTCCATTTTTCCTACACGGCTGCTGTCGGGGAGGCTTTGGGAAAAGTGCATGTGTTAGTCCTGTAAACATCGGTAAATCTTTCAGCAGTCCCGTAAGGCAGCACTTAAAATGACAGCGGGCGGTAGTAATCCTTCAGGGCTGGTGAAATAGCGGCCACTTTGTGCTTAGCAGGTTTGGCCTRGGCAAAGTGCTTGGTGTGCTGTGATGTATAGATTAAAAAAAAAATACATATTTTAAAGAATCAGCTAAATCAATGCACTTTGGGTTTCTGAAGTGTGTGGATTCCTTAATGTGTCTCTATCTCTGTTGGACATGCAAAAGCTTTTTAGGGCTTCATGTGAAGCTGAGGTTGGGATTTCCGCACCGTTTCTGCACTGCACTGGGAGTCCTACAAGTGCTTTAGTACGTAAGGACTGAATGCAGATTGATTTCAGTCCTGATGTAGCAAAATCTTCAGCGTCTGCCTTTTGCATGAAATCAAGAACATAGCCTAGCGTTTGGCCAGCTTCTGAAAACCTTACTTCTCTGTCTTCATTTTCTTAAGCTGCAACATAATAAGCCATATGATGGCTTTTTAAAATACTTCTTGTTTTGCATAGCTTCCCCRCAGCAGTATCTTCTATAGCAACTGGGGGAGATACCAGCTGTTGATTATTCCATATGCTCTTGTCTCTGGATGAGATCATGGCTAGTCTCTAAGGGGTACAGTTGAAATATTCATACGCAGCATCTTGAGAAGTGACGTGTTACAAGTGTTAGTTCTCACTGACTGCTTTAAATGATGGTACAGCTTCATAATTTGGAAGGCACTGTGAGACCGTCTTGTATAATGTTTACTTAAAAGTAATGTGCTTCCTTGTTTGCTTGGGGGGAAAAAAGTTTAAGGCTAATCTGGAGAACGAATGCAGAATTTCTGAAGAAAAAAATACGGGCATGCCCAAAAGTAATCTGTGTAACAGTTTAAAATAGTCTAAAGATTTGGAATTCTTCTTGAAACTTTCTTCTTCCTCTTTCTCCCTTCTTCAGGAGCCAAAAATCAAGAATGATTCTAGTGTGCAGTCATTAAAAAAAAAAGGTTTTATTTCTTGTTTCAGCGATTAATGCGAATATGTGCTTGGCAGAGACTTGGAGGACCATTCGGTCTTAGTTTGACCACCTTGTTGGTCATCTGCTTCTGCTTTCCTGTGAGAATGTGAAGTAGATATAACTAGGTTTCAGTCGGTTAAAAACATCTTTGTGGATTGAACTAGGGCYGCTTGCTATCTGAACAAATACGAAGTCGGTTAAGTCTTGTGTGAATTGCTGTTTTATAGCTAAAATTGCACCATATCTTTGCTTGACTTGTACGGGTAAGCAAAAAGTCACTCARTGTTCCTACTGCTAGGCAGCAGCATTCACATCAAACTTTCTTCTAGACTTTTTGTTATTAGTGCTACATTTCAAACTTCAGGTCTCCAGAATCTCTTGAAATGTGTTCTTACTCAATTTTTGAGATTAAATTGGTGAAGTGAGAATGACTGTTTCATGTATACCAAATTCATCTAGTTGAAGCGGATGCTGTCGTTTGAGAACATAGTGTAATTTCTCCAAAAAACCCCCAAAATCACACTGGATTAGTGAAGTGTTGTCTGCTTTAGTACATCAAAGCAGATTAGTGCCTAATTCTTAGGAGAAAATGTGGGCTTTTGTACTAATCTTGTTGAGTGTCCCATAAAGCTGCTAATGGGTTTTGCAGCTTCTCGTAAGAAATGTTTGTGCAAGGTCAAAAGGATGGTCTCTCCAAGTTTCTTGTGTTTGGTGCTGGTCAAAAGTTCRTGCCTAGGGAATGCTGTTGTAAGTTGAGGATAAACATTTAATGCTGATAATGGATTGGTGCCTGGAGCAGTATTACGGGTAAACTTGTAACATCCACTCTATCTGATGGCAGAGTTGTGTAGCTAACGTAGGTTGTATGAAGAACCACTGCCTCTTGAACCTGCTAGTGCTCTCTTCATTTGCCAAGAGAACCATGGGGAGTAGGAAGAGGCAGCAAATAGAAGTCCCTGTTCCCCTTCGCCATCCTGGGGGATGCTTTAGGCCTTGTATTATATCCCCTATTGTTGTTTCTTTTCACCCCACTTTGCTCTGTTATTCCTCCTACTTCTGATCATCCTTGTTACTGTGTTTATGCAGTAMGTTATAGTGGATATGAAGCAATATGTAGTTTTTGGCATAGTATCTGAAATCCTAAACCAGATGGAATAAATTTGTTAAAAAGACTTTTTTTTCTTAAGCGTAGTTTAAAAATGATTAATATTTTTAAAGTGAAATCAGTGATWGGAAACTTTGCAGTGACAGAAACCAGAGTTGTGTTTGTAACAGGAATGTTTTAAATATTTGTTAGTATTTTTAGTGTAGTAGTAATAATGGTAATTACGCTGTGTACTTTTTTATGAACATTGTATTTTGTAAGAGCTGTCGCTGCTTGTTACGGACCTGATTTCAGTTATTTGCTAGATGAACAACTGTCTTTTGTCATCACTATTTCTTGGGTCTCTAATACATAATGGCTTTGTAACTTCATGGGAACACAAATGTTCTTCCCCMATCTATAGTGTACAGCTGCAAGTAAATACCACATTTAAAATGGCGTGTCCACTGTGTAGTAACTTACCTAATTCTTGTTATTCCAGAGTTTTCTTGGAGGCTTTTTCGGTCCTGTTTGTGAGATTGATGTTATTCTTAATGATGCTGAAACACGAAAACCAGCAGAAATCAAAACAGAAGATGGTAAAGTAGAAAAGCATTTTCTTTTCTATGATGGAGAATCTGTTTCGGGAAAGGTAAACTTTTTTTTTTGAAGTGACTGTTAATTACTGTACTGATTCTGGCATGCAGATGYATATAGGAAGTTAAATGAAAAACTGATACAAGCAAGAGCTGCAATTTCAGCTTGTGTTGTTATTCAAAGAGGAAACTSTTTTCCTATATATGGTCTCTTTAACCATAGTCATTCAGGCAACTGATAAAACTGAATGTTTTGAACAGTAGCTGTTTATTTGTCRTCTTGTATTTATGAGTAAGCTTTTTGTGCAAGTGTGAAATCCTATCATTGCTTTGGACAAGAAAACTATTCCAAACTGGATCCCCCTGCTTCCCCTTCGCCTTGAACTCCAAAATCCACAACCTGACACGTGTAACTAATTTTTGGCTGGTGCAGCCAACCTGCTTTGCGTACCCTGAAGCCTTAYGTTTTGTGCCCTGAAGTGGTTTCTGGAATCCTATCAGAGGAGCAACATACTAAGTTCAGCTGGCTGCTGAGTCAACAAGAGTGTTTCTTGCTGGAAAAAAAAATGAAGTTGAGATTGCCAGAGGGATTCCACTCCTTTTATTATTGCAGCTAGGAACGCCTTGCCATCACTCTGGTTTTACTGGAGCCATTCTCATTCTCTGAATGTTTCTRTTAAGATTTGCTTTTCCTCCAAGAAGTGTAGGCTAGTTATTGGGTTCTGAGATTGACTTCTAAATACCTACTTTGGTCTTGACTGACCTATTGTCGCTGGGTRTCTTCCTGCTCTTCAGATACCTTTCCATGCTAAGATCTTGGTTCTCTAGAAAGATCCTTTTATGGATGTGAAACTCTGACAAGATGGGCCTCAGACTCAGGAAACTGAGGGAACTAKCATTTGTATGTTCAGTGGCCTGAGCACTTCTTGCTTGTATCAGCAACGCTGAGAGGTGCCTGATGAGTTTTGGCTAACACAAGCACAGTGGGTCACAAATGCACATCCTGAAAGTAGGTTTCATTGACTTCTCTAACACCAATACTTAGCTATCTGCTGAGGATGGGACTTAAGTTCACTTGACTTGAAAGGAATGCATCTCATGGCAGTTCTTTTTTGGACTTCCAGATGTGACTGTCAGAAGATGCTTTGAAGCTCTCTGCCTTCARAGATGGCAAGGGGGTCACGACTGGCTTACGTGAACTCTTCTGAAGCTCTGGCTTAGATTCTTAATTTTGGGACTTGAAAGTTTCAAGCTTGCTTATTAAATTCAGTCTTGTGGATGATTAGAGTTTTCTTAAATGCTTTAGTGGCAGCTGGGTAATGCTTAATGTCATAATTGGCTGTTTGATTTGCTTGCCTTCAAGCTCAGATAGTGCTGTTGAAAAGAGGTCTCAGTTTTCATAGGCATGTAGTAATGTACTTTCCTTTTTACTAAGATCATGTATTAGACTGAAAGTGTTGAAAAGTTTTAACTGTTCTTTTTTTTTTTTTTCCCTTGGTAGGTGAACATCTCCTTTAGGCAGCTTGGGAAGAGACTAGAGCACCAAGGAATTAGAATTGAATTTGTAGGACAAATTGGTGAGTTTTGAAGCTATAAAAGGGATGTTAGGTGCGTGTGGTTTATGGAACTTTGCACTTGTGACTGTCAGCAGTTTGGCTGAAACATTGCAACCTGGTTGGGTTAGTAGATGACAAGTGCCAAAGGAAGATTATATCCTCATGTTAACGCAAGTGATGTACTAATTTGTGCTAGTCAGAAAATCAYTGGGAGGGAAGATATGTACATGTGAGTTATGTACATAATTGGGATGGTGAGTATTCTGTCTGTCTCGGACTGGTTAAGAGTTTGATTAAGACCCACTAGAGATTTCTAAAAACTAAACTTGTGAGCGTGGTACACATGGTTGCYGCTTCATATATTTCAGACTATGCATTTTTAACTTAAACACGGTCTTCCCTCTCACTATAAATGATGAATGACCCTGATGTAAAAAGCAAAATCAGAGCACTTGATTATTTTTTTCTGCTTGTGCCTTGTTTTGCCTGTATTTAAGGTTCCAAGCAAAAATATCAGGTGTAACTACTGTTCCAGACTTCTAATTCTTGTCTTTAATTCTGGCTCTGAAAGAGAAGCAGCACAGAAAAGAAATGATGGGGCAGCCTGTAGGAATATACTTATAAAATAATTCTTYGGTGGTTGGTTTTCTAAAACATAATTTTATACTGTTAACATAAAATAGTATTGAAGCTTCAGAGGATAGCTRTGCTTTTTAGCAAGATAATGTGGTACTGATGTTAAAAATGTAATCTTCTTATAACTGTGTCTAAGTCGGTTAGATTTGAACTTTAAAGAATCTTGATCACATCTAACTTCTTACCACTTGAGGTAACCTCTGCGCCCTTAGGCTGATGCTAAAATTCCTTCCYTCTGTTAGAGGGCTGTTTGCATTATTGTCCCCCTTGAAAGTAAATCTTCAAGTTTCAGCCACATACAGTTGACTTTGATTGGAATTTCACAAATTCTCTATTTCTGATCAGTCAGTAGGCTCCAGTACCCTATGCCTGAACTGTTATGTAGCAGGTATGACAGAGTTCTRACACCTGCTGCTTTATGCTTTGAGGCTTTGGTCAGTGGGGCTGTAAAAGCAAACTTTCAGAATAAAGCAGCAGTGTGATGGGAATGAGGTATTTAGGGGTAGGGAAAAAATGGAGCTCTCGTATGTCAGCTTCATTTAGTCAGTTGTCCTCTAATAGCTGTACAGGCTGCTCTTCATCTATGCCGCATAGTTTTAATTCTCTGAATGACTTTAATTTAATGTAGTTTCTTGAATTTTGCGTGTTTCTGGGACTTTCCATTGTGCTGCTGTTTAGAAATCCTCAGAGTTATGCAGAAGTGGTTTAAGCTACTGCTTTTTGTACTTGTCCGTGTTTTATCGCATCCTTTCAAGTTTTAATGTAGTAATACAAAAAGCATCCCAGTAGTGTGATCTGTCTCTGCACTACTTGGAGACTAGCTCCAGCTGCACGTCAAAGACCTATTTTAAACCAACTCTTCAGAGTGCAACTTTTCTGACTGGCACAAAAAGTACTGGATATGCAACAGTAAATAAACTTTGTATTATATAAATGCTTGTCATAGCAAACAAAGTACACCTTGGATAATTTGTAGTCATATTAGAAAATAAGCAGTCACTAGTTAGTGTCAGTTTCTACCAAATTGGCAATGATGAACTGTGGAGTTGGTGTATTTAGTTCATTTTTTTTCTCTTCTGAAAAGCTTCAGTCTAAGACCAACTACCACTAATGTTCTTAGCTGATATTTTCAGTTGTGAATTCTAGAGAAGCTTGTTTTTATATAGTGTTTGGATTTTTTTATGGTAATGTTAATTTCTTCTAGCTTTCTAAGTTTTTATCTTGTTGAGAATTGTATGACATAGATCTAGGGATGAATAGTAATGACACTGATCTGGGGACAGGAGATGCTGTTGCTGTGAAACTGGTGTGTCTGTGCATATGTATTAAGAACTTGTTTCCAAATGACTGACTTAGACCGGTGGTCATAATAAGCCATTTGATTGTAGACTAGTAGTAATAATAAACCATTTGATAGGTGGTGTTAATCTGTGGGAGACCAGTTGGGATCACTGGCCTGTCCTAAATGAGCCTGTCTTGATGTTGCTTAGATTTTATCCCTTCAGCAATAAATGCTGGAAGCCAAAACCGGGCAATGCTAATTACAGAGAATGCAAGGCAAGAAGTACTTATTAAAGCTAGCTAAACTGTCTTTAAAAAAGGATGCCTTGCTAGTGAAGCTTCAAATATGTGTTTTGTTCATTGCAGTTAGCTCTTTAGGAATGCTTACTGTAGGTTGCTGGAACTGAAGATAACTTTGAAAAACTGGATAAAACATTTGGTCAAATACATGTAACTTAAATCAAATTAATTGCTTTTGTTGTCCTCTGCCACCTGCTCCTGCTAAGTTAGAGACAGTTTTGTTTCTGCTCCTGCCAAATTAGAGACAGTTTTGTTTGCTAAAAATAAACACTGAAACATGTTTTCCTTTAACTTCCTGAACTTCAGAACTCTTCAATGACAAAAGCAATACTCATGAATTTGTAAACTTAGTGAAAGAACTGGCCTTACCTGGAGAGCTGACCCAAAATAGAAGCTATGACTTTGAATTCATGCAGGTTGAGAAGCCATACGAATCCTACATTGGTGCCAACGTCAGACTGAGGTTTGTAACTGTTAAGCCTTCTCTTCTCTCCTCCCCTGCAGCAAATTAATAATTTAGCAATTATGCTGCCCCATCCCCCCGCTTCCTCCTCTTGGATTTCAAATCAGATGTGTAATAAGCAGTAGCTAGTGTGCCTTGGTTGGAGTTGTTGAGATCATGTTATAATGTAGCCTCTTCTACTTTATTTGGAATTGCTCAGTGTTGTTTGTATAGATAAAATTCTTTCAGTTCAATCAAGTGCAGACAGTCTATGTGTCTCCTTTAAAAAAAACACAAAACAAAACAACCAAACAAAACACCCCCATATTTCTACCTATAAGTGTTTCGCCTTGTATTTTGGTCTCTTATTCTTTTCTGCTTAGTCTTAAGAGAACATACTCTCAACTTTCAAAGAACACCTGTACTTCAGAACACCAGGGCTTTTATTTAGGCAATTCTGAATAATTATGGCTAACTTGGTGGCTTTTTTCCTAGGTATTTTCTAAAAGTGACGATAGTGAGACGGCTGTCAGACTTGGTGAAAGAATATGATCTGATAGTTCACCAGCTTGCTACCTACCCAGATGTAAACAACTCCATTAAAATGGAAGTAGGCATTGAAGACTGTCTTCATATAGAGTTTGAATACAATAAGTCAAAGTAAGTGTCACTTAAAACAAAACACATGCAAGTAAATATCTCAGGATAAAAAGTTAGAGTATGTAATATTTGAGGAACAGCCTGGCATGTGAAGACTTAAAATGTAAAGCAACATTTTTAATGGTTACTGTGTTGAGCTGTTTGGTCACTAATTACACAGTGGCCTTTTTTGAAGAATACTTGTCTGTTCTGCCTTTAGTGCTAATAGGAAGGTCACTAGCAAATACTTAAGACTTGATTTCTGCATTTGTGCTTTTTCAATATAACTGTAGTACTTCCTTTACTAATACTGCAATGATGAAAGGATGCTAATTGCACCGGCCTGGCTGAGATGCTTAGCTCAGTGGAGAAGTAAGCTCTAAGTAATTAACAGGCAGATAAGGTAGCTAGCTGTATAACTTGTATTCAAGAAGGTGTAAAAGTTGTGTTTATTCTTTAATGAAAACCCCCATTCTGTTTTTTTAAAGGTATCACTTAAAGGATGTGATTGTTGGAAAAATTTATTTCCTCTTAGTGAGAATAAAAATTCAGCACATGGAGTTGCAGCTGATCAAAAAGGAGATCACTGGAATTGGTAAGAGAAACAAAGTCCAAAAGAAATGGCAACTTGTACGCCAGTTGAGCTTTATGCAAACCTGGAGAGTGAAGTCAATAGTTGCAGCTTTGGCTAAACCGATGCTCCATGTGCTTCTTTCTCACTGGTGTTTGACTACCATCTGCATTTTGTGCTTTGGTAGTCATACTTAATAGTCAACATTGTCAGTCTGTAGCATTGTTCTGGGATTGTGACTGTTGGGCTAGCTTCACAAACATGAACCATTGTAGATGGAACCTGGGCATAAATGTGCAGCAGCTTAATCAGCCTTGATAGATACTGAACAAGAGAAAAGGTATAAAATGCACCCTGAAGACCGCCTTACCTCTGCAAAGATTAGCTGTTAAAGTGGGCTTGGTAACTCTTAGCATAAATATCTCATGTGCTAGAAATGTGTCATTTTCAGTCAGCCTAAAACTGATATGATGGAAATACCAAGAGGCTTTGAAGCAGAAACAGCTTGATTATTGCAGATCAGGCTTGTACACCCTGGAACTAGGAAGGCAGTAAGAGGCTGTGGCTCATGACTTCATTCCCCAGTGGCTAGTGAGCTGCTAGTGTGGAGAATGAGAAAGCCTCCATAGCAATAGAAGAAGGGCAGAAAGCTCTACTTTATTGTTGGCTTTTGTGGCTAAATTAGGTGCTCTTGTTTCTTCACCCTAGGCTCTGGAGAAGGGTGGCTCTTGTGCTGGGTGATAACCCTTCAGGTTTCTAGTCCGATCATGGCCTAGCAGTATCAGTCGCTAGCACTGCCCACCAAACAGAACTGTTTGACAAGTCCTACCCTGCATGCTTGTCCCTTACTTAAAGCCTGCATACCCAGGGCTCCTTTGAAGCACTGGCTACTGCCTTTTCTGCCTCAGCGTGGGGAGGAGGGAGTAAGAAATACATGCTCTGCCTGGGAGAGGGTTTTGCTTGCTTTAGCTCTGTGTAACTTATATGCAAGACAAAGGCAAAAAATGCAGTGTTGTGTAATTTAAATGCTGCAGAGTAGAAATTGCTGTGATAGAGCTTTGTAAACATTTAAAACAGAAGTGTGTGTTCTCACAGTGAAAACTTGTTTCACCAGGACCCAGTACCACAACAGAGACTGAAACCATTGCAAAGTATGAAATAATGGATGGTGCACCAGTTAAAGGTAAATAACTGTTTTATATATATTTATAACTGTAAATAACTTGTTTTAAAGGGTAACCATTTTGAGTTAAAAGTGTATTTAAAAAAAAAAATCTGGAGGAGAAGAGATGACGTATACGTTTTTCTTGGAGAAACCACACTTCTGCTTAGGTTGCTGAAATGATAGTGGATTTCCCTGTTCAAAGCAGACATTTTTATTGACTTAGGGCATTTTACTTGGGATCCTAGTAGTTCTTACCCTTATTTACCATTGGAAATTCTATGACTGATCCTTTCATCACTTCGGTTCAAACCTGACTCCATGGTGTAGACCAGCTCTAGAGAGTTCAAGATACTGATCCTTTTGTCTTGCCTGGCTACCATGCTTCCACTGAGAAAGTATTCCCACTTTTGATTTCACACTTAACTCTGTGCTCAGTGTTACGTTTGTGATGTTTTTTTGGTGGTGTGGTGTGTTGTTGTTGTTTTTTGTTTTTTTTTTTTTTTTATTTAACCAAGGAAGGGGCACAGACAGTGCTTGGGAAACTGCCTTTATTTTGCAGTCTTCTGAAACTGCATTAATGACATCCAGTTTTAAGGAACTAATTTAAACTTTCTTTTTTAAGGTGAATCCATTCCTATAAGACTATTCTTAGCAGGCTATGACCCGACTCCAACAATGAGGGATGTGAACAAAAAATTTTCAGTGAGGTACTTCTTAAATCTTGTGCTTGTGGATGAAGAAGACAGACGATACTTCAAACAGCAGGTATGGTCTATAGGAATCTTTTTGCAGAAATATCTGGGCTGTTGTACGTGCTGCTTTGAACGTTCAGCACATTAGAAGCCACCTGTGCTTCATGTATGGCATAAGCATTTCTGCTGGTGAGTGTATTGGAAGCTGTATAGAAAATGTTAGCTTGCAAAAAGGAGCCAAGGGGGATGATGGATACTGTTTCAGCAAGGATAGGATGCTCAGTGCCATAGAACAACCTTGCATTGTGAGTATCCAGGCAAAACACTTTGTGGGTAAAATAAGCTACAGGTGCATTGTTTGCTTGCTTTCTTAAACTACTGCAGATGGATTTTTCCCTCCCAGCATTAGCCCAAGTTCAAAATGGCAAAATTGTAATAAGGGCTAAGACATTTGACTGAAAACATAACAAAAGTTGAGGTCATGCTGAGGAAAGGAATAGCGAAAAGGGTCACTGGAATGAGGCTATGTGGATTAGATCAGAATCTTCCTTTTAAAGAATAGACAGGGCAGTGTAATTAAACATGGAAAACAAAAGGTAACTGGAGCACACAGTGGCCATGATGGGCTTTGGATTTTGAGAAGAGGAGAAAGGAAAACTTCTTGAACTCTTTAATACTATCAAAGTTGGGAGTAGGATTGTTAAGGAAGAGGTGACTGCTCAAGATTGATAAAGGTAAGTGTTCAGGCAGTAACTAAATATGTAAACTTAACTGTGTCGTCTTTCTGTTACTTTTCATATGTACTACACTGTTCTGTAAGTCATGGGGATGCAGAGTTTTTTGTGTTGTGTTGTCCCCGCCTCTTCCCCCCCCCCCAAGTCTTTGCCTATCAGGAACTTAAGATACTTGATTCTGCTGGCTTAATGGCAAACGGTGGTTTCAAAAGTGTTTGCTTCCTCAAATAGGAAATAATTTTATGGAGAAAAGCTCCTGAGAAGCTGAGGAAACTACGAACAAACTTTCACCAGCGATTTGAATCTCCAGAATCACAAGCATCTGCTGAGCAACCTGAAATGTGAACTTGGTATAAGGTGAAAAACTTTGCGATGCTTCAGCAGGTTAAAGATGGCAGCAGCCTGTGGGAAAAGAAGGCCAAAATCCCCATTACAACTGTCTTCCTTCATCTTGCAGTGCTGCATTTACCATACTACTAAAGCATTCTTCAGTTAAATGTTCAAGTATGTATATACATTTAAAATAAAGTGCTTTCTCAAACACTGGAACTTTCTTAAGCTACTATTTTATACTGCACATTTACTTTTATTTGATAATGTTATATGCACTTGGATACGCRTAAGCTTAAATCTAGTTATTTCCATGCATGGTAGGCTGGTATATTTGATTTTTGCTGATCACCTATACAGTTTAGACTAAAGCATTTCCCTTCTCTCATGTTGTTTATTGCATGTTTCTTTCCAATGTTGCTTATTTGCATTTGTTTTCTTTTGATACAATAAGACACAATTGACTAAATCACACTAAAAGTCAAGTTTTACGGTGAATTTGCCCTAAGACTTCTAATTACTATGTTAGACAGGGTTTAACTGAAACTGCATGTATATGCACTGTGACTATGATAACTGTGGAGCCCTCAGACACCTTACCAAGGTCTCTGAGAAGCTTTGAATCTGTCAGTAGCAAAGAATGTTAGGAAGCATCTTTGCCTCCCTCCCCCAATTCTCTCTCTACCACACTTCTCTAAGCCTCTCGTGTGAGTCATTCCTGACTTTCGGGGGTTCGTTGCCTGGTAACTAGTGACTGTGGAGATGTTGTCATGATTTCACCGTCAGGTGGTCAGCGGGTAAAGTATTTGAAGGTAGTTATCTCTTATTGATGAAATAAATACTGGTAACATTGATTATTTTGCAAATACATGAAACTATGTGGTTCCTCCTGGCTTCATGTGTCCACTGTCTTCACAGTCTGTCTYCTCGCTGTCCTGACAGGAGAGGCAAAGCGCCCTCAAAGGACATCTTCCTCCTAGTCCATCTGGGCCTGTTATGAGGGCAAACAAACTTTTTGTGGTCTTCTGGAAAGGTATTTTGAAGCCAGGCAAGCGTTAAAACTGTTAGAAGCTTGTCTGGTACTGCAGATTGTTTTGTCTTAATCATCTCGTATGCATTTAGTGTTTGAAGAAATAGCTTAAAGGAGGTAGCCGTCCTCTGTTCACAACTGAGCATGTAGTCTGTTATCAGACAYGTGGCTTGGGCATAAAATGAAGCCTGCTGTGTGGAAGGCTACTTGCGCTTGTAGTTCACTTGGCCTTTAAACCAAGACTTCTCAACTCCGGTGCAAGTGTCATTGGTAACCTTACTTTATGAGTAAGTAAATAATCAAATTACATTTCTGTAAGAACTGTTTTACTACTGTGGCACTTTGATAAAGCAGACAAAGACTCTGTGTACTTTATGCTAGGATACGTCTAACGCGGATATCTTTGAATGAGAGCAAATTTAAGTCCCTCGTGTAAGTGCCTGTTCAGAAATTTAAAGAATAAAGTAAAAAGCCAAATATTTTCATGGTCACCTGCATGTCGTAATCTGGAAATGATTCCAAGAGATTTTGAAAACCTGATTGTATTTAACCAGCCTCCGATTGTGCAACCATGTATAATAAACGGGAAACGTACTGAGCTGCTATTTGAATTATTAAAACAGCTGTATTCTCACTAACATCTGGCTCCTCTGTGTTGATTGGCTCCGAGGGGCGGGGGCGGGGCCTCTGACGCCGTTCCTGCCCTGCAGCACCGCGGCCGTTTCCCCTCCTGCCGGCCGCCGGCAAGCGGGCTGCGCCTGCGCGGCGGAGGGCGGGCGGGCGGTCGCCGCGCGATGACGCGCGAGCCCCGCGCCGCCGCCCCTGCCCTTGGCTGCCGATGAGGCGGTGCGCGTGGCCGCTGCTGCGGCTCCCGGCGCGCGCGGGGCTCGTCCTCCGCCATGGGGGGGCCGCGGCCGCCCGGCTGCGCSCCGCCGCCGCCGCCTCCTCGTCTTCCTCCTCAGTCGGCGGGGACGGCAGCTCCCGGGCCCCCGACACCTCTCTCTTCGTACCCGTGCCGCTGAAGCCCGTCGGCGACGCGGCCGAGGAAGACGTGGGCGCCGAGCTTACGCGGCCCCTCGACAAGGGTGAGTGCGGGCGGCCGTGAGGCGGCGACGGCCGTTGGGCAGGCACCGTGAGGCGGCGGCAGGAAGGGGCGGCGCGGGGCTTGCCCGCCCTCTTCCCGCCGGGGCCGGAGGCGTGCTGCCCCTCTGCCCCCGCCTGCGGGGCTGGGTCCCTCGGGCCGCGGCAGCCGGGTTCTCGTGAGGGCTGAGAGGAATTGGCGGGCTCCTGTGGGCGGGCGTCGTCTGGCCTCCCYCGCGGGGCCCGCCGCTCCCTTCGGGTTGTTTCCTGGGGTTTTCTCTCTTGAGAGCAGGGGTCTTTCCTTGCGGCTTGTCCGATCGGTGTAGCTGCTCGTGCGCACGAATGTGAAAGCGGGATAAAARCTGTCAGGTGAGGTAATACGGCCGATAGTGAGGTTTTTACCAAGGCCCACTAAGCGTGCCCTGTGTGGAGGAAAAATCTGTTGGCCTAGTTCCTCCACTCCCTATTTCGGCACAGTCAGGATAAAGGTGCTTGGCGTGGGGGCAGGTCCCACAGCTAAACTGAAATCTTGTGGCATTCCGAAACCATAACTGTATCTGAACTTAGAAGTCATAGTTTTCTCAAATATTGGTGTTACAGACGGAAGAGCATCACCCGTGTGTGAATCTACTTAGATCAAACTTGGGCAAAGCATTCAGTGTTTCTGGTTATTGGCCATCAGTGTTAGAAACTTAAGTTTAACTTTCAGTTAGAACAGTGCAGGTCTGTTTGTGTTTTCTTGGGTTTGCACATCTTAAAGTATGAGCAAGTAAATGTTAAGGGTAGKTTTCTGTGTATCAACTGGAAAAGCTGTGTCAACTATCTGCTTCAGTGCCCTCTGTGTTATGAGAGCTGCYGAGTATGTCAGAAGCAGAATAGGAGTTTGAACTTCAGTCTTGAAGTAAAATAACATCTTTCTCAATGTTTTAYGTTTCTCTTTTATGTATCTGCTAGGTATATATCCTGTCGTTTTACCTGACACATTAATTTTTTGGCATCTAAGTGGAAACAGAAGAAATTCTGTTGTTGGCCTTTAGATGCTCTACACTTCTGTTCTTTGATGCCTTTATATGTAATTATATCTCAAGAACCATTGAGTGAGTTGTAACTGCTTTTTCAGTGTTTTCTTTAATTATAAACCATACATCCTGTTCATACTTCATCCGTGTTCAGTATTCTGCTCAGGAATGGTCTTATTTTAGCTAGCTGTGCCAGAACACGATATTTAAAGATTCGATAAATAAGAAACAAGTTCTTGCTCCTTTTGATGTTTGGTGATCCCAAAGCATTGAGGGTGTAAATGGAAACRTTTTTTCTTTATGTGTTCTCCTAATTAAGTGTTCTGATGGCATATTATTTGTATTAACYCCAGGTATAGGAAACATGGGAAAATGATTTAAACTTGTTCAGAGCCCTTGAGAAAAGAATACCTGGTCCTGACAGGTAAAAAGCCTAGCTAGGAGGAAAGATCCTGAACAGCTGTAATGCAAAAAAATCTGTGTAGTTTTCAGACTTGTCTTTGAGTGTCGGCTTAAATTAGTAGGGCATTCCGCAGATGCCAATAAATATGAATGGTGGCATCTTACTTGTACATTATGCTTTGTCTCATTTATTAGATACRCAGTTTTGTTGGATTTCTTCAAAGTTATAACTAAAATGCTCGGGGAAAATAAATGTAGATTCTGTTTGGTCTCTGCTAAACTGTTGAGAAAGAGCAGATTGGCTAAAATTATTTATGTTCCCACAAGTGAAAATGAACTACTTCAAATAGCCTGAAGTTGTTTCATGTGAGGCTTGCAAGGAATACCAGCCAGGTGATCAGTATAGTGCTCGTCGGGCTTGTTGGCCTGTAGTGCTGTCAGTAATTTTGTATCTTAAAACCCATCAATAATGTTAAAGAGGAAACTGAATGAGACCTTCCTTAGAAAATATCATCCATTCTTTTTTAGGAAATAGTCTTCCTCTGCTTCCCCACCTCAGATTCTGATCACACACAGTATCATGCATCTGTCTTTTTTTTTTTTTTTTTTTTTTTATATTTTTGAATGAAGATTCTCTGTCAGATTCTACTAGCAAATGCTGAACTAGATTCAGTAAAGGAAAATTTATATTTATGGGCTTTCTGGTTACAGCTTGTGAAGAAACTTTGTTACAGTGTGCATAATTCCAGTGTGAATCACCTTGTTAGCTTGTTACTTGCTGAGTGAGACAGTGCTCATAGTTTTCACACTGACAGTCAAACAGTCAGTGTAACAGAAGCCTTTTTAGAAGCTTACTTTTGCAAAACCTTTATAACAAACCTGGCGCTTAATGGYATGTAGTGGAATTCACTCACGGCTGCATCTGTTTTCTGCGACTTCATAGGAAGTGGATCCTTATGAGTGGTGATATATGCTTTCAGTTTTGGTGCATCAGGTAGGTTACAGTTAGAATGAGCTTTGCTACTGAGCTTTTCTTACAGAGATTATGGCAGAATATGTCTTTCTGTAGCTTTTCATTGCTTTTACGTTAATAATGTTTCTGATGTATTTGCGTGATGGTGATGTCCTTGTGAAAAGCCCAAACGCACAGTGTTATGGGTAACAATAGAACAATATGAATGTATGATGTATGAATGTATGATGGAATGATTTAAGATCTAAGTAGGTGTTTGCTAACTCCCTTGTATGATTGCCTCATTGAACAAGCTAATTGTTGAGTGACTAGGTAATACATGAGCACATTATAGGGAAATATCTAAGGAGCAGTTATGTAAAAAAAAAGAAAAAAAGAAACTGTAATGTTAAAATTAGATAGGAGAGTGAAAGGGACATGAGGTCTGCTCGTGCATGTAGTATCAAAAGAAAGGACTGTAGAGAGCGGTGAGAGAAGAAAATGGAAAGCTGCCTGGTGGAAAAGCACCTGGGGGTGCTGGTCGACAGCCGGCTGAACATGAGCCGGCAGTGTGCCCAGGTGGGCAAGAAGGCCAACGGCATCCTGGCCTGTGTCAGGAATAGTGTGGCCAGCAGGAGCAGGGAGGGGATKGTGCCCCTGTACTCGGCACTGGTGAGGCYGCACCTCGAATCCTGTGTTCAGTTTTGGGCCCCTCACTACAAGAAGGACACTGAGGTGCTGGAGCGTGTCCAGAGAAGGGCAACRARGCTGGTGAAGGGTCTGGAGCACAGGTCTGATGAGGAGYGGCTGAGGGAACCGGGGATGTTTAGCCTGGAGAAGAGGAGGCTGAGGGGAGACCTTATCGCTCTCTACAACTACCCGACAGGAGGTTGTAGCGAGGTGGGGGGCCGGTCTCTTTTCCCAAGTAACAAGCGATAGGACGAGAGGAAATGGCCTCAAGTTGCACCAGGGGAGGTTTAGATTGGACATTAGGAAAAATTTCTTCACCGAAAGGGTTGTCAAGCACTGGAACAGGCTGCCCAGGGAAGTGGTGGAGTCACCATCCCTGGAGGCATTCAGAAAAYGTGTAGATGTGGCGCTTCAGGACATGGTTTAGTGGGCATGGTGGTGTTGGGTTGACGGTTGGACTTGATGATCTTAGAGGTCTTTTCCAACCTTAATGATTTTATGATTCTATGTTGTAAGGGTAAGTGATCTGCTATCAGTACTGAGGTTGAAAGATTGGTACCTGGCTTTGTGATCTTCAGTACCAGGCCTGAATGTTGCCAAGTCAGTGGGCAGCACAAATTAGATTTGGTTTGAATGTGGGCCTCCTGGTATGGAGATGATTCATTAACGATTTTTAAATAAATGTGAACAGAAAAATCTACTGTATGAAAGATCACCACTTTGTGCCATGTGGCTTCACAGAATCCTTGATACGGTTGTTGATTTTGGAGCTCTAATGCTCAGTTGTCATATTGAATATCAATTCTGTGGCTTCAATTGTCAGACCATGGGGCTGTGCTTACTGGTGAGAAATGTAAGCTGGGAAAGATGAGGTTGTTGTCAGCAATTCATGTGTCACAAGCAGGAGGTGCCTGAACAAGTGGATTAGTTAGATGCACAAGGTCACTTGGCCTGGACARTAGAAGTCTAATAGTTCTGGAGGAATTTTAAAATAAAGCAGTTCARCTGCCCCAGTGGTAGCATACAGCCTTACTGAAATGGACTGTTGTCATCTCAGATGCAGGAAAATGACGGAAAAGTCTTCCTGCAAATAGGGCTGAAACATCTAAATGAACCTGATACATTAGAGGYTAACTGTATAATTTCTGAACTTAACCGTGGAGTCAGGCCATCTTTTTACTTGCTGCTGAGAAGTCAAAGTAATTGAGGAGTAAGAGCTAAAATACTGTTCTAGAATGAGGAAATGGTAAAGAAAGGGAAATGTTAAAACAGGAGTGAATGGTAAAAAGGGTAATGGTAGAGGCAGGACACAGATCTCCCCAGTATGTACCCTGATTGCTAGCTGTTGCTGTAGAAATAGTTAGTACTATGTGCAGTTGGATTAAGCTAATGTGGGCATGTCTAGCTGGACTGCAGTGCCAGCTTTGTTTTGTTTAGATATACCTTATTGTTAAGACAAGTATTTGTGCTTAGGAAGGATTGTGACCTTGRATGTTGAGGGCTGTGATGGTCCCAATGTCACGTTGCCTTGGATAGTAASAAATGTTCTGCCATTGACCTTTTAATCTTGTAGTAAGGCCAGTAGGTTGTGAATTTAGATATATGGCTGATGATGTGTTAACTGATATAACTTCTTATGGAAGCTCTGAAGAGAATTTAGTCCTGTGCTTTCTTTTAATGTAGTRTTTTCCAACCTGTCTGATTTCCAGGCCCTTAAACATTTTCTGATGAGAATATGGATGCCTRTGTATTAAATGTAAGCCTGCTGACGATCTTGCTTAGTTACCTCTGTGAACTTTTCACAAGTTAAGTTAATCTGTTAATAGACCACTGTAACCATGCACAGGGTACGGGATGTAGCCACTGCTCTTGTGCTTCTGGCTTTGACTGCAGTTGAACATTGCCATATTCTTGTCACTTGATGATTTTCGTTATGCAAAGTGGGTTATCTCTGTTCTAGAGTATAGTTTTTTTTAGAAAGAGAGGCAAGGTTGATCTCATGGGAAGCCTTCCATGTTGTGGCAGAGATTTCAAAGAGTTATGGAGTTAACTGCTGAGAGTAGAGCTTGGCAGTGTTGTGTTCAGTGACTTGTGCTGGCAGACCAGTGGTGTGCTGCATTATGTACCAGTCGTAGCGTTTTATAATATAGGGTTTATAGACTTGAATTTTGAGAATAACATAAGTTTGTGGGTAGGTGTCATGATATTTGCTAGGTTGGTGTAAGTTTCTTGTCTGCTATAGATGGGGAGGGGACACAATTTGGCATTGTGATTTAACTAACATTTAATAAACTAAATTCAGAGTGTACATTAGTAAATACAGTTTTGTTGCAACTCTGAACTTGTCTTTCAGGGGAGGGAAAGCATTTATTAATAACTCTTATAATAAGAGATTTTATACAAACAAATCTGAGTAATTTGTGATATATATGAAGAAAGTTTGCTAAGTTTTATTCTCTCCTCCTTTATTTAACCTGAGAAATAGCAAGAATACTGCATCTGGTTTGCCTGACCTTTCTGGAGAGTGTGTCTTGGAAGCAATATGGAGGGAATAAGGTYTCTCAGGATGTTTAGTAAAAGCTGTCACCGAGTGGTTTAAGCAGATCTACTTTTCACATTAAAACCTGCTGTTACCTGACAGGTGCTGATAAAAAGCAAACAAAAAACACCCCAAAACCTTAATTAGTTTGTTCCATAACATGTCGGCTGCAGGTTCTCACCTTTATGCTTTCCTGTCAAGTACCAGGGACAGTGTCTTTCAAATACTGACATCTTCATGGCATTTCTCACTCTGCTGCAGTTTAAGATCGTCCTTTTTCCCAATAGGCTCAATCATTGACTGTGTTTAATTTAGGGAGGAATCATTTGAGTCTGTTCAGCATAGCAAAGACTCCCTGTCTCCGAAGTAATGAGACTCTGAGCCATGATCAGCAGAATTGATTTGATTTTGAGCGAACTAAAAAAATGTTACTCTCTTTCTGCAGGTGAAGTTCTAAAGAACTTAAATAAGTTCTACAAAAGAAAAGAAATCCAAAGACTAGGAGCAGAAAATGGATTAGATGGTAAGAAAATGTTTTAAGATATTTTTTTTTTYMMAWRTGWRAWMTSTKTTTTTTTTCAGATATGGTACTAGGTAGATCTAGTTATGATCTTTTGTGGGTCTCACAACACTGCTTGTTTAGGTTGTCTCTGTCACTTGGTTCAAATAACCTTTATATTTACACGTAGTATCTCATGTTAAGGTATAGGTTTTTACTGGACTACTTCAGTGTTTTGTGGGTGTTTACAAATATGGTTTTGTGATCCCAGTCACATTCACTTTGTGGTTTTTTTTTTTTTTTTTTTGCAGCTCGCCTGTTTCACCAAGCGTTTATAAGCTTTAGGAAGTATATCATGGAATCCAGTTCTGTGAGTGCTGATTTGCATATTATTCTCAATGATATATGCTGTGGTGCAGGCAAGTATCTGGAGTGCTTGTAAAATAAAATATGCATTTTTTTTTTTTCTTGTTCTTGACCTGTATGCTTACCTATGTACCTGTGGACCCCCCTACTATGCTGTAAAAGAGGTTAAAAATCACTGCTTCCCCATCAGAAACGTTTGTGCCCATCCTGTGGAGTGTTCTGTCCTTAAATCTTCTGAAATGGAAACAAAAGAGGTGGAGGTCTTAGCAAGAAGYAGCCTGTTGTTTTAAAGCGTCTGTTCATTGCTGAAATGAAAACAGTATTGTTCCATTTATTCCTCTCTTAAAAATTCAGTAGTCACTAGGGGGCACTTTGAGAGCTTTCTCCAGGCCGGGTGGCTTTAAGTACTTGGGAACACAGCTCTGTGACTGTGCTCTGTTTCCCTGTGGCACGAACAGAAGTGAGTGTTGTTTGCTTGTTTACTGCATCGTGTGTTGTAATCAACAGCACTTAACTAAGAGGTGATGCTAGCTGGTAACAGCAGAAACAGCCTTCTCCACAGTTGGAGATGCAGAACTTTGGCATAGTATGTGTGTTTTTAATGATGGTAATTTAAAGATTATAGTGGCCATTAGTTTTGTCTAAAAATGTAAATGTGTAGATTTTAAATGTTTACTGTCTTAGGAAATCCGAAGTGTCTTTTTATATTAGTTGTGCATAAAAACATCCACATGATTTCCTCATTTCCACTCCTTATTTACTTATATATGAACATTGTTTATGTATGCCTTAAAACTCACACATATAGGAGTGTAAAGTGTTGTTTATTGTGGCAGCTTTGAAGTTTTTAGTTGAGTTTTGCTTGTCCAAAGATGATAATTGAAAATACTATGGTTTTTAAGTCCTTTAAATTTTTCACAATAATTTTGATTCATTGAATACTAATTCTCAATTTAAAAAAGGCAAACAAACAAAACAAAACACTGCTTTTGTGTGTGTGTGTGTTTGATAATAACAGTTTTTTAGATCCAGATAGTTCTTTGAAATTCTGTGAGAGCTGGACAATGGGAGTGTTACCTGAAASGAGACCTTTAAGGCCACATGTCTACCTTGCAAACATTCAGAAGGGTGCACCTGGATATCTCTTCTGAGTTGATTTTTCTGTTTTTGTTTTCTCACCTAGGGATTGGAGACTCACAATTTTGAACCAGCATCCCAAGACTTAGTAGCTTAGGGAAGCTGCCAACTATTCTGTTTTTCTCTGTTTATTCATAAAAGCATTTTAGAAACTTTTATTTTATTTTATTCCAAGGCAATACATGAATTTAGGAAGAAAAGGCTAAAATCTTCCTAGGACAGAAAAGCTATTTTTCATCCAGCTTTTCCATAGCTTCTCATTTTATTCAGAAGTTCTCTAGACATTGTAGGCTAACTGGAGTGAATATACTGAAATGAGATTTTTTTTTTRTATATACTATTGTATTTGCATTACGTTGCTTGATGAGTCTGTGTACTTGTGTTAGTTTACCTTTCTGCCATTGAGACAATTATTGAACTTTGTAGAGAGCCAGAAGTTGAAAGAATTACATAAGTGTGTGGTGGAAGTAGTAGAAATTTTTTTTAAGGCTTATTATGAAGATACACACCTTCAGACAAGCATGCAAAGTTTCTTAAAAGGGTTTATCTTCTAGGTCACGTGGATGATCTCTTTCCATTTTTCCTGAGGCATGCAAAGCAGATCTTTCCGATGCTGGACTGTATGGATGATCTGCGAAAGATCAGCGATTTAAGATTACCGCCCAACTGGTCAGTGTGTTTAAGTGGTTGCAGTGTTTTCTTTTCTTAGTGTCATAGAATTTCATAGTCTGTGGACTTAAGCTTTATGATGTATAATTGCACTATATTTTCAGCTCCATTTCTCTGTTTTTACAATAGTTTGTGTCAGGAACTCTTACCTTTGTTACAAGATATATTGCAATCAATTAAAAGGAAAATAAGGTTATAGCAGCTATGAAAGTTGCTGAGTTGGTATTGCCTTTCCAGAAAGCTGTTTTCTGGCTGTATCTGTTTGGGAAGTAGCACACCAGAACATTAAAATGTTAATATACCCAAGGAGAGAGACCATAATAATGAGAATTATTTTGAACACAATGTGTGAATTTCTTTGAAAGCMTTGTATGAGTTAGAAGATGAATGTATAAGACATAGTAACCTCTTTATACTGTCTCTATTTAAGAACTTGATCTTTCTGCTTTCAACACACATTAATAAGTAAAAGTTTAAGGTAATTTGCAATTTCCCCTGAATCAGTATCCAGAATACCAGATAAATGTTCAACAGATCTGCTTTTTTGTGTATGTTTTAGGTATCCAGATGCCAGGGCTATTCAGAGAAAGATAATATTCCATGCCGGTCCTACAAACAGTGGAAAAACTTACCATGCTATCCAGAGATTTTTGTCAGCAAAATCTGGAATATACTGCGGTCCACTAAAACTTCTGGCTCATGAGATCTTCCAAAAGAGTAATGATGCTGTCAGTATGTTATATTACTTACCTACATTCCTAGTACTGGAACAGTCTCATGAATGCATGTTTGTAAAGTACTGTAGTTGCTTAAGGTAGCCCGTGAAGTAGTGTGCTTGAATGGGTGCCGTTGCTTTGCAGTAGTGTCAGCTCATGTGAATACCAGTTGTGCATTTCTGCTTTAGGTGTGTAGAATGGAACATCATTTCCCCAAAGCACATGCTGTGCAATCATCCCTGTAATCTGCCTTCGTTTTCCTGTAATTTTTCCCTCCCTCGGTTTAGCTAGGTTCTACTGTTAGCTTTTTCAGCGTGGAAACTGGTGGCTTTTGCCCATGACCTTTATTTTAGCTTGTACGCAAGAAATTACCCTTGCTTAATTCCCCTCCTTCTGCTTCAATGTTTAAATATATTTCACTCAACCATCTAATAAAAGGTTCTGCAGCTTCATATGTGTTGAGTTGAAGAGCAGTGCCCTATATCAGGTCCCTAGAGGAAGCTTTCATTAGTACTTTTTTTTATTGCTTCCAGCATCTTTTTGAAGGCTCCYCACCAGTGCGTTTCCAGCTGCACAGAATCACGCCAGTTCTGAAGCATTACAATAATACATCACATGTTAATGCAGCRTAGTGTGTATGTGTTTACCAAATGATCTTGTGATTTCTCTTTTTTTGATAAGTCTATGATTTAGAATTTGTAATTCCTGTTATTGGTTTATCAAAGCAACACATAAGAAAGATTGGCTTCTCCTAGGAGATATCTGTAACGTATACTGTGTAGTGAATGTGGATACCATGTAGTGATGTTCCTTCTTAGTAGAGTTACTGCACTTTTTTCCCATGTGTTTAGTGTCTGTGAGGACTTTTCACTTGGCAGCTCAGGTATCATATGTAGCCTTTGAGGCTTAAACAGGGCTCTACAGGTGGCTGTAGATAYGGAAAGAGCAGCCATCTGCCTGAGATTCAGTGAGTGTAGAGCTGACAGAGGGTGGTGGCCCCTGCTGCCTCTCACAGCTAGTCCTGAACTCTTGCTGTGAGTATAAGGCAGCAGGTGAGACACCCAACAGGGCAGTCACCAAATGAACTGGAGGAGGCTGGAGCGTGCARAACTCCTTCACTGCTGGGCCTTGCTTTGAGCCCCTTGTACTACAGCTCTTCTGCCAGTTCTTTTKTTGCAGATGTGACAGCTCTGAAATGCTCAGAGGAAGGTGTAATCTCCTGCAGGAGTAGGGGAGGGCATCTAATTACAGATACTACCTCTTCATTATACCCTTCAGTCTGGTAGGACTTAAATACAGGGCACAAGTCTCAAAAGGCTGAGTAGTTATTTTCTGGATAACTTCTATTACACTGTTTTAGAAGCTACTTTAAGAAGCTGATTTTTCCCCCCCTTTGGAAAGGGGATTCTGTTATATTAAAGAAACTTAACATGAGTTTTCTGAATTCCTTTAGAATGTGCCATGTGACTTGGTGACAGGAGAAGAGCGTGTGTATGCCAATGAAGATGCCCGACAAGCTCCTCATATTGCTTGTACCATTGAAATGTGCAGCACTAATACGCCTTGTATGTATACATAGTTGTTTCAGTCATATCTGTGGTATCTTTATGTGTATTATTGCTTGCATTCCGAAGTAGSTGAGCTATTCCTTTTCACTCTTATTTGAACAATTTCTGAACTATGTTAGAGCAGTTAATAAAACCTGGGTCACTTCAGAATAGCTTTTTGGTTGGTTTGAGCAACCTTTTTTAGAAAGCCTTCGAGTTCCTTCCTGTGTTGTATTGCTGTTCTAGATGCTCTTCCTTGGTGCATCATACTTTTCTTTTTCRTTTTAAGTTGAAGTTGCTGTGATTGATGAAATTCAGATGATCAGAGATCCYGCCAGAGGGTGGGCTTGGACAAGAGCCCTTCTAGGTAAGCTTGTTTGTGTTGACAATGAACTAGTTTAATGTGACAATAAATGGCACATTGAATTCAAGCTTAGCAGTCAGTATATTCATAAGTGATTACAATATGTGATGCARAATAAAAATGAGTATTGTTTCTTCATATGTCTTCTCACAGGAAGTTAGAGAGATACTCTGCCTCAAAGGATTTGTCTGTATGGCAGCAAGTTACCTGTCATGTTTTACTTAATGAATGTTTTTTAAAAATTCTATTCTCTAAGTTATACAGATGCCTCTTTTAKTTTTGCTTCCTTGGATAATACGGAGTCTTTGTGTTGCTACACCATGCTGTCCTTTTACATTGATTATTTTCTAGAAATATGCTTTTTTTGTTCAATTAAAACAACACAATTTTTCTGAGATTTTGTTATGAAGACATACTGTTAAATATATGGCAACATGGCRAACATTAAATATTTTATAGTGTTAATTTCAAATGGCTCATTTATAGAGCTGCATTGATCTGTTAATTTCTTAGAATAAAGTTTCTTTTGATAATTTTAGAATTTTTCAAGAGGAATTTTTGAAACTCATTTTTCCTCAGATTTTGAACAGAAGTTTGGAATCTGATTTCCCCYGCCACCCTTCCCTTCACTGCTTTTGATGCTGAGTTTAACAGGACAATTTGTCACACTTCCCCTACCTCCTATTTTTTCCCTTTTTCTATTCTGACTGCATTAGAGATGTATTTATAATTTTAGAAGGTCATGCAGAAAACAAAGCTCTTCAGTTGTGCTGTGGTTTGGGAGTTAGTAAAACATTAGTAGTAAATAAAGCATACTCAAAGCTTTGCTCCATTTGTTCAGTGGTTGAGGGTACCTYTTGTTTTGGCTGAGAGGGTGCAACAAGGTATTAGCTGCTCTGATTATCATACTAATGGATTTCCAAGCATCACTTGCTGATATGAGATCAACAGCAGCTCTAAGGAGGTAATGTATTGTGGGAGAGGCTTTAGGTACTGATTTGGGATGTTGAAGGAGGTGAAATACAGTCCTCATTAATGTGTTTAGCAAGCAAAAAGTAATTTTTGGGTAACCTGAAAGTCAGCTAAAGCTACTGTTGTCTATAAATACGTAACATTTTGCATTTTATTTCATTCGATCTTGTTCAGGACTCTGTGCAGAAGAAATCCACGTTTGTGGAGAAGCTGCTGCTATTGACTTGGTGACAGAGCTTATGTACACTACAGGGGAGGAAGTTGAAGTAAGCTTTTTATTTCTGTGAAGTTACAGACAGAACATCAGGTTCTCCTTACTGGAAAACAGGCAAAAATTTAGGGTCTTTTGGGGGTATTGCTGATCAAAGTTATTCTTGCAGGAGTTCTTGTTAAAAATGTTTCTCAATTCCTGTAAACCAAAGGAGATGTTGAAAGTTGGTTTTTTGTTTTTGTGGTGGTGTGGTTTTTTTTTTTTTTTGATAGTGGTATTGTTTTGCTTAAAAAAGATAAGTGCTTTGCTGAGTTCCCCTCAGGGAATGCTACAGCTGTTTAGGGGCTTTCTTTACAGTTCTGTTCTTCCTGGAGAGCACAGTGCCTCCAGTTTTCTGAGGTTACTGGATCTGTTGATAGTTATTCCCCATATGATGAGGAAAGGAGTTAAAAGAGCTAACGCCTTCAGAAGAAAGTGATTGAAAGATCTCTGAAACCCAACTTTACTGTCATAAATATTTTTCTTTTCCTTGGGAAGATCCCTTGGGAAGAGTATTTAAAAACAGAAAATTTGGTCCTAAGAAAGTCCAGCCTGCATGATTTCCTGGTGAATTAGCTGTAGCTTTAAATATCTATAAAGTGTGGCCTGTAATTCTGAAAGGGGACCAGTTACAGCATTCAGATGACTGAGTGAAAACATACTCTCATTTCTTGATAGAATTGCTACATAGCCTGTATAYGTCTTTTCTTGAATCTAGTTTACATGTGAAAATATATAGTTGTTCTGTTTCTTGAAAAGACTATATAGTTCTCCRCTTGGGAAGTGCTGCAAGTATGCAAGTGCATAAGGTGTGTGTCACCTTCTCCCCAGTAATTATCCCTTCAGGACTGTGAGAGGTCCTTCAATGTTACAATCAATTGTGATAATAACCATGATGGCTGATAGTCCGCAGGAATTTTTCATTTAAAAACACAGTATCTTTGACAACTCTCTTGATTCTAGGTCCGAAACTACAAGAGACTCACTCCTCTTACTGTGCTGGATTATGCCTTAGAATCTTTAGATAACCTCCGTCCTGGGGACTGCATTGTCTGTTTCAGTAAGAATGACATTTATTCTGTCAGCCGACAGATTGAAGCTAGAGGATTAGAATGTGCTGTCATATATGGCAGTCTGCCACCAGGTAAAGTGCTTTTCCTTTTATTTTTAATGGAACGTTCTGCTTCTCGCTGCTTTCTTAGAAAAACTTTTAAAATGAAGCAGTACAAGTTTTCCTAGTTTTGCATCTCTATATAGTTAGAGAAAGTAATCAACTTTTGTTGACTGGTGTTTTAATCTTGGGATTAGACCTTTATTATGTACTTAATATTGATCTTCAGATAGATGTAATTAAATGAGGTCTATCCACAGCTCTGGGAGTGATTTAAATCCCTCCTACCCCTTCCCCCAACAACAGCCAAATACCAATCAAATACCAATTTTTTTTTTCTCAGCCTATTATAAAGGCATCAGGCTTCGTGATACATTGTCTTTKTTTTGTAAGAAGAGTTTGCTATGTGAAGCGTTCTGTCATTCTGTTTTAGGAACAAAACTTGAACAGGCAAAGAAATTCAATGATCCTGATGATACATGCAAAATTTTAGTTGCTACAGATGCAATTGGAATGGGACTCAATTTGTAAGTACTTGGAGCAGGTTATGGTATGATTTTTTTTTTTTTTTTTGCGGTTATGATACCTGCATTAATTTCCTCACTTGTTTCTCCCCAGTTTGACTAATTTGGCTAGATGTCTGCTATGTCTAGGTAACACAGTACAAACATTTTAATTCTGAAGTAGTGATCAATTTGATTGGGTAGAACTAAGCTTTAATTTTAAAACTGATTATAAGAATTAAATGGCTCACTTTGCCTAATTCTGTGTGATAGTGGGCACCTTTAAGATCCTTTCGATTCACTGGAGTCAGATGTGCTAGGTTKTCAGAGTAGCAGTCTCTTGCATTTCTGAAATGTAGAGCAAGTTCAGTCCAGTTTCAGCTGTATTTTGTTGCTGAAGGCAATGCAGTCACGTTGCTATAAACTACTGAGGCAGATAATGATGAATGGATTGGGACCTTATTAGAACAYGACTGATGTGTGTAGGGATAATCATTCTCGTGCAACTAACCAGTAGTCTTATGCTGCCCATTTGAATATGCTGTGTCCATAAGTAGTATCTGTGGTCCCTTCATTATAGAGGGGGAAAAAAGCTCCAAAAAAAAAAAAAAAGCTGTCATTCTTCTGCACAAGGTTGTATATTGGAAATAATTTGCAAAAAAGGATTCCTCTTTGTTTTTGTTCACATATTTTAGGTGTATAAAAAGAATAATTTTTAACTCTATAGTAAAGCCAACTGTCAATGAGAAGGGAGAAAAGGAAATAGACTCCATTACAACCTCTCAGGCTCTACAAATCGCAGGCAGAGCTGGGCGTTAYGGCTCATCCTTCAAACAAGGAGAAGTCACTACAATGCATCGTGATGACCTCGTGCAGCTGAAGGAAATTTTGAGTGAACCTGTGCGCCCTGTGAAGGTGAGAGGCTCAGTACCCAGTTTGTACAGATGCGCTCTGGAGCTGTTTTACTATGTTCTGATCCCAAATTATTTTTCCTTGTGTCTGTTTACAAGTTAGTAATAAAAATGGATTGTATCGTGCTGGAGTGACYTTGAATATATGTCCCATTTGGAGGCTTGCAATATTTCATTTATATTGAAGCTGCTCTTTTAAGAGTTAAAAGCTTAAACACAAAAGTTCTTAAGTTCCAGATAAGTGTGCTAAATAAACTGGCCTCTGTAGGGTGCTTTGGTTTCTTGCATTTTGTCTTTCTAGATTTTGTTTCTGATGCACTAACTTAAGAACAATATCGAGAATTAATGGAAATTTTTTTCTTTATTTTCCTTTTAGGCAGCTGGCCTACATCCTACTCCTGAGCAGATAGAAATGTTTGCTTATCATCTCCCTGATGCTACTCTATCCAATCTGATTGTAAGAATGATCAAAATATTAGCTTCTGCTTTAAAAATTAAGCATTGCTTATAGCCACTGCTTTGTACGAACATGCACTTTGGGAACCTAACAGACAGCGTTGTGTGTATCTTTTATCGGTTGGATTCTTCTTCTGCCACAGCAGTGACTGCAAATACATTTAGAATATTTAACTTTCCTGTGTTATAATAAACTTGAAAGCTGTTAAAAGTGTGTAAATATGTTTACATGTGTTGAAGAGTGTGCAACAACCTTTTCATTTCACCTTTCCTGTATTTTAAGTGCAGACTTTTTGGTTGGAGGCTGAAAATATTAGAGATTGAAATTTTGATAAATTTATTTGAAAATTCCTGGGAAACTGGGCTGGTCGTGTCAGACTCCTGTACATCTGAGAGCTACCTGATTTTTTTCCTGGTTCTGTGACTTTATGGTAAAACACTATCTGCTTAATTTTGAGAAAACAGATTTTGTGGGATCTACTTGATCTCATCATTAGCTGGATAGTAGAATTTTTGGAAGTGCCTAAACTTTTTAAAGTAGAAATTAAGCTTCCAATGCTGTATTTMAAAAATAGTATCACAGTTTTTAGTACACTGAGATATTCTTAGCAGCTTTCATGGATTTAAATGCGTATTGTTGTTATCTGCTGATGTACTGTTACGTAGCAAAGYGTATGATTTCTAACCTCGAGGTAAAAGATCACACTTAGAGACCTCCTGGAAGACTTAGGTGGTAGGGTAACAGCACATTTTTAAAGTTTTACTMTTGAGAATTTCTGGGCTAGCATAGAAGTATTAAGATTAAAAAAACATCCTATTATTGATCTCTTAAGTATTCAGTCACATATTTAATTAAGAAGCTCAGTGTTTCTTTAAAGATMTTTTAAAAAAATCTTTCAAAGATTTACACTAGAGAAATAATTTTGGGGGCCCATAAAAATTCCCCCTGCAATGTGCAGTGGCATCTCCTGTTTCTCCAAAACTTGGATATGTTTCAGGTATTGTTTGAACTCCCCTATTGCAATACCGTATTTATCTTGTGTTTTCTTTCGCCCTAAAATAGATCTGTTCCTGACATTGGGCTAACAATACCTCAATTATTGAATTTTRTACTGTAAAGTTAGCTTTTTGGGTCATGCTAAGTGACAAACCTGGAACAAGTTCTAAACATAGTAGTAACTGGTTCCTGTGATGGTGTTCTTTGTAACTAAAATGTACAGTTCCAGAACACTGTATTTGTTACTTAGGAGACTAATTGAAAATGCTTAAATAAAGCATAGTGCGTTCTGTCTTCTCCTCTGATCTTGTGTTAGAGAATTTAAAGAAAATCATGTTAAAAGAGTAGAGGGAACTCCCCTGCCCCCTTTTTTATTACTGTGGTCAAATTTGATATTTTTAACTGTTCTTTCAGTATAACTAACCTAAACTAAATGTAGCGTTTAGGTAACACTAAATCATTTTTTGGCTTGGTAATACAAAGTTTAACAACCCTCTCCTGTAATAACATCCTCTTCATTTGGTTATATTTTCACAGGATATTTTTGTGAGTCTCTCACAAGTCGATGGGCTTTACTTTGTCTGCAATATTGATGACTTTAAATTTCTAGCAGATATGATTCAGCACATTCCACTAAATTTGCGATCACGATATGTATTCTGCACTGCACCCTTGAACAGAAAAGAGCCTTTTGTGTGTACCACATTGTTGAAGGTCAGTTATTTTTTTTCWCCAAAAAATGTGGTATTTATATTGGAGCAAGCGGGTCTTCGTGCATTGGAACTGTATCTAGCTGCTATATTTATTGTGGGTTTTGTCATTAGATCATTTGAGAGCATTCTTAAAGTGCTTACAGGTGATAATACAAAATAGCTGGAGAGAGAGAGATATACATATTTTTAAATTGCATTCTTCACCATTTTTATTAGCCAAAGCTTTTAACTTCTGAGAACTGATTCTCATTTTGTGATGTAAATTAAAATTTGGATAGCTTTTCTGCTGTTTGCCTCAGAGAATCCTACTGCTTGCCTTGCAGGTGATTTTTGAACTGGGAGAGATCAGAATTGCGTTACATAGTCACTTGTGCACCGTTAAGCTTTGTACTACACTGTGTCTAAAAGTAGTCCTTAAAACCCAAGATACCRCTGCTTCAAGGTGTTAGCTTGTCAAGAAAAGAATGTGGAATTAAGTGTGATTGCTGATGTTATAATACAGTTACATAGAATTAAAACCCCGGAAAATATAGTGCTGTAAGTTGCTCTCAGAATTACGTCATTTCACTTTTCAGGCCTGGATGAACTGTTTTCCACTGTGCCCCCGGAGTGATTATTTTCAGGAATTTGTAGTCAGCTGATTTCAGTTTTTCAGGATTAATAATTTTGTTTGGGACTGTTACTTTGTTAGACAGTATTGCCWTTGTCCCCTTTTAGAGACTGCATTAAACATTTTTAATAAAATAGTGTAAAAATGAAACTCCTGWCACAGATATTAGACCTGTGCTCTTCAAAAATGACTATTAATGTTCTTTAAAAATTGAGTGATTGATTTAAAGAGTTGAAAAAAAAATGTGCCTCATTAAGAAAATGCTGAGCATTCAGATCCCAAGTAATGAAGGTGCAGAGGGGCATAATGTGATGTCAGAGGGAGGTAGGCTGTTGTGAGTGCCTGTGTGAATTTAAGCTCCATTCATTGGCAAAAAATAACCTTCTGGTATCAGCCAGTTAGGAAGCACTTATTCCAAGTCATCAATGCTCCTGAAAATTTTAAATTTAAATTTTACTTGGCTTGTTTATCTGTTCGTAAAAGAGCTGAGATATCTAGGTTTCAGAAGGGCTGATTTCTAGTGCAGATTAATCTGTTTGGGTTGTGAATAGTGTGTTTCCTAAGTCAGGGAACACATTTAACATTTTCTAAACCGTGGAGGTTCTGAAACAAGATAATTAACAGCATAGGAGCAGGAGAAGAAAAAGAGACAAAGTCCATCTGCTTTGCTAGATGAAATCATATGCCTTCAGCATTACGCTTTTCTGGATAGCTCTATACTTTTGTTGCTTAACTCTGTGCATGGCCCATGGACAAATTGTGTTAATGAGGCCCTGGAAAGGAGTGTGACTCCTGTGTTGAGTAATTAAGTAAAAGAATGTGTGGCATTTGGGCTGTGTAAAACAAAGCAGGACAAAGCAGGTGTTTTCTGGAGTATTCCATGTATACAGACACAAGGGAATTTAACTCATTTGGGATTTCTTCTTTCTGGACTAACTGAGGACTTCACTAAATCTGCTTGTTTTTCAGTTTGCAAGACAGTTCAGTAGAAATGAGCCTCTGACGTTTGACTGGCTCTGTCGGCACACCAAATGGCCGTTAGCTGCTCCAAAGAACATCAAAGAACTTGTACACCTTGAAGCTGTTCATGATGTTTTTGACCTCTATCTGTGGTTAAGGTATTGTCTTAGTGCTTGAAAATTATTTTCATTTTTTCATAATATTTATTACTTACAGTCCTAGAAAAGCAGTGTCTCCAAGTGTATGTGGTGCAGTATGGGCTCCTTCTGGCCCTTTAGAGGATCTTGACAAATGCAAGTGTAGCTGTATTGTGGGAGCAAGTCATGGGTTCTGCAGAGAACAGTTTGTGACTGACAGAGGAGGTTAGAAACAAGGTGATCCTGGACTGGAGCAGCTGAAATGCCACTTAAAATACAGCGGCCTTCCCATGCAACACGTAATTTATTTTTTTTTCTTTACATAGTATGTATCACTTTTGTCCCAGTCAGCAGTCCTGTAGTGAAAAGGTTTAATTGTGTATTGTTTTGCCTCTCTTCAGTTACCGCTTCATGGATATGTTTCCTGATGCTGTCCTTGTAAGGGATATTCAGAAAAAACTAGACGACATTATACAAGTTGGTGTCTGCAACATCACAAAGCTGATCCGAGCTTCTCAATCTGCAGCTGCTCCTGGCACAGCAGAAGTCATGTCAGAAGACTTTCCTCTTTCAAGGACTAAGAGGGATACCAGGGCGGTTTCAGACCATCATGGTGCAAGATCCACAGAGGCACTCTCTACTGCAGTGGAGGTTCCAGGAGAAAGAAGAGCAAAGAACTTGAAAGCCTATCGGTCTGTTACAAGGCAGGAGGATCTGAAAAGCCATGGACGTGGATCTCTTGCCAACAGATTGCTGCGTGAAGGACTTCTAACACAAGAAATGCTGAGACAGCTGGAGAGTGAGTGGCAGGATCAGCACAGGAATGGTAGATACGGCCYTGGTTCAAAAAGAAATGATCAGAATAGTTCAAAGGAAACAGGGAAAAAGAAAAAATAGAACCATGTCCTAATTCTGTTTAGTTTTTATTCATAAAATAAAATACTATTTTAATAACTTCTTTGGCATTTCATGTTTACACTGCCGCAGCTCCTTGATGTTTTTCCTTCTCCTGTGACCAGTTATGTGAAGCACTCAGAGCAGTGGACTCTTAAAAGCTCAGAGGCCATAAGTTTGCTTTTACCGGTCAGCTGTACACTTTTTCAATCACGGTGTTCAGCGTAAGTGTATGATCTACTGCTATGTGAAAATTTGAACTTGATGTCTTCTTGCAAGATATCCTCACATCATTAATAAATGTCAGATATTTCACTAGTAATGAATTAGCTACTCATTGCATCCCTTCCTAAAGGGCAGAGTTTAACAGATAACGAACAAGTAATGAACAACCTGGCAGGAGATTGGGTCAGAACGGTGATAGGAGTCATGCGCCTCTAACCTTTGTGTCCTGTGAAAATGTGGAAGGAGGCGAAAAGCATTTGTGTTAATGCACTGGGGAATGATGAAACTTTGGCTACAGGAATTTTTGAGTAAATTCCAATTCTGTCATCTGAGGGGTAATTACTGAAACAAAGCAAAATCTGTCCTTGCTCTTTAAATGGTATTCTTTCTCCTAGGATAAGCTCATCACACTGATTCAGGCAAAGTTTGGGGGGAGGAAAAAAAAGAAGTTGGATTATGATTTTTGGGGGGAAGGAGGAGATGTTAGAGGYACAGGTATAATTTATTTACTTTTGAGAAATTCAGATGTCTGTTTCTCCTTGACTTTTCTAATTCAGTTTCATACAAATTATTTTGTTCTGTTGCACTTCATAAATGTTTTTTTGCTTCACATGCCAGTTTGTGATATCTGAATTTTGAGAGGAGACATAAAATATTTTACTTAAGCTCACATAACAGCTTTTAGTTTAAGTAACAGCTTGTGGGTTGATAATTGTGCCAGTAGTATTTCCACATATCTATTTTATCGTGGCTATCATAAACTGCAAAAGTTAGGTGCTTACCACCTGGAGGAACGTTTAATTTGTTGGAACTAAATTCTCGGGAAGAGGACTTTTTTTTCCTGAYGCAGTGTCACTGAATAATGTTTAAGGCAGTGCACAACCAGGCTATGCCTCTTTCATACACATGCTGATGCTCTGTCATTTGTTTTTAGTGTGAGCAGCTTTAAGGTATGCTCKTGAGCTCCCAGTAGGGATACTGGAGAGTGGAAAGAATCAGATGCTGAAACTGCTGTGTATTCACAGAAATGGGTTTCAGCGCTAGGACATGTTGCTGGGGCTGCCTGAGGAGAATAACGCTGCAGCAACCATATTTCTGGGGTTGGCTATATGCAAGTCTGCAGATCCTGCTTGTGTTAATGTTGGGATATTTGTAAAAGCCAGGTTGAATTCCACTGTATCAAATACCTGACTTTCTAAAATGATCAACCATATATTTCTGCAGGTTGAAAGTTTGCTCTGAATCCCCTTTGCTTCCTCCTAGTATCAATCCTTGAAGCTGCTCTTCAGAAACAAGTCTGCAGCAGTTTCAATAATGTTTTTAAGAGCTGTTTTCAGTGTATTTCATGTACTCTTTCCCCATTATTTACTAGAAAGCAAGCAGTGCATGAATGTTTCTAGTCCACGTGATCTCCTGCTGATTTCAGTACCAGACTGGTGGGGAGGGAAAGTTTTAGGTCCTTCCCCTGCAAAGCCCCATCTTTCTTTCCTCCCCCAAGAAAAAACAAGCAGCTATGTATGTGTGGCAAYGGCCATGTGAATGTCGTGAATTTTCTACTTTGCAGATGAGTAATTCTGCTTTGCTTTCCCAGAGTCCTGACAGTCTCTGCTTAACAGCAGCGTGACTTGCACAGAATGTGAGCTTGCAATTAACCCTTATAAAAGTATTCCGTTTGATATTATTCAAATAGCTTGTGTAATGCTGTTTATGTGATCGAGTGGTATCAATTGCCTCCTTATGCCCTTTGCACTTGASAGACTCGAAGGGAAGTTGTAGTTGTGCAAGCCTGCAGACGGGTTTTGACAGCATGCATTTGCCCACTTGCCTCTTGGACTGCCAGCTCCTTGCTGAATCTGTAAACCACTGTTTACAACCACACTTTTGCAAGGACGACTCCTCTGTTTTTTCTCCCGCAGTGCGTGTGGGGTTGGGTTGTAGGAGACCCACATTGCTACTGTACTTCTAATCTGTTTTGATAAATTTATCCTTTAATTGTATGCTAAGCTGCATACCAGTATATATTTTTGAGCAAGGAAAGAGTGGCTGGGACTTTGGGGTATAAGCCAGCCTTGTGTTTGAGCAGCAAGCCTCGCAATAAAGAAGCTAAATGACTATAAGCATTCTTTTTTGTATTTTGCTGAGATTAGCACTTGGCTTAACTCATTGCTTGTTTCCATAGTGACTCCATAGTAACTGTTTTAAGAGCTCTAAAGTTTATTCAGGCGTTTCCAGGCTGACTTTTTATGAAAGTTTTCTTTTCTTCTGAGCTAATGGTGTGGCTGTCAGTGACTCCCATTAGAATGGCTGCCAAATTGGTCCCATGTGGTACAATCCGGACTGGTGTGGTGCAAAGCTATGCCAGCTGCACATTTTTAACATGCCCTGGGGAAGCAAGCCCCTGGGGGAGGATTGAGTGGCCTCTTGCTCTTCTTCATGGGGCTGTGCTGAAAGTTTTTYTTTTTAAACAACATCGACAACATTTTTCACTTGATCTGGGAATCACATTTGCAAAACTTTATTTCAGGTGTTCAGATTTCCAGATTAATTTCAGGCATTCAAGTTACAGATGTTTGGAAGTTTATTGATTTCACAATTTAATTTTTTTGTGTTTATTTGTTATGTTTCAAATGTAAAATGCTGATTGTAACAGCACTACTTGGTAAAAGCCTTCTTACTCTTAAGCCAATGTGCTCTTTTCCGTCTGTGCTGTCTCCATCTCTTCTAAATAGTGTCTATTCTTGGAGTGGATTTTCCAGTCAGTCCCCTCAGGTGTCCTGCCTTATTTTGCAGCCTGATGTTGCCCTAGGAGCGGCATATACAGGATGAATGCGGGGACTCCTTTCTGTTCTGACTTTTGATGAACTTGTGGGAATATAATGGGGAACAAAGCTGCTGCTTACTGGGAGGGGAAACATGTTCTAAGGGTTGGTCTTGGAAGCATAAGCTATAACGAAGAAGGATTTCTCCTGATGACTCACCTGTATCCTTGTCCACTGTCTCCGTGTTAACCTGGGTGCCAAACTCAGCAACCAGTGTTGCCACTGCCTCTGATACCTCACCAAAGACAGATGCGTTTCTCCAGCAATAAAATGCTTATTAATATGGTACGTCTTTCTGGAGGTAACGTGCATGTTTAGCTGATGTACTCAGACATTTATCTGAATTTCCCCATTGTAGCTGTGAGCTCCTTTTCTCTGCAGGCCTTTGGCTGCAAGGCTGTGGGAGGCGAATGGGCTACGTGAGCACCAGCCTCTTCAGGGTTCTCTATTGTGCCTTCAGACAGGGTTTGGAGGGAGAACTGCAGGAGAAGAAAGTAGAGAGAGGGGTATTACAACTTTGAAGTCTTGTTGGCCCTTGCAAAGGGGGAAGGGAGGGTTTGTGATGCAACTTTTGTTGKGTGCAGCTCTAACAAAGGGAAAAAACCAACATTGCCTCAGGCCTCCAAGCTGCCTGCAATTGGAGCTGATCTATTCACTTGGTCCTGGATTGTTTCCCCTGTACTGGCCAGAATACATACAAAATGTCTGTAACATATTTGGGTATTGGGCACTGAACTGCTGTCTGCATGGAAATGAGTTAATGTCTTGTCTTTTCCTGCACAACAGCCTGCCAGAAGCTAGGATGCAGCAGGGATGAGTGAACAAGTTACGCAGTGATTCTGACACGTCAGGTATTCAACAGAGCTTGCTGCCAGTTTAGTTACATTTAGATCTTTGAGACCCTTTTCCAGTGGCATCCGTTAGAGAAAGAAAGAAAAGAGAGAATGAAAAATAAAGCTACTGTATTATAGACACAATGAGCTCTGGATCAAAGTGGGATGGAGCTTGAAAGGTAATGTTTTCAGTTTTGCTGGCCAGAGGGGTTGTGACTCGGATGGCATGGGTAAACAATGAGGAAAGAGACAGTCCCTCTGGGAGTCAGTGTCTGACTTAACGAGCCAGCAGTTATTAAAAGATGAATACAGGAGAAGTGAACCGTGCTTTCTGGCTGGTAGCGTGGCTTTTTTCTTCTTTCTTTTCTCCCTTTCTCTTGAAGATCAAAGGCCTAATTTTAGAACAAGCCCTATTTATGGACTGTTTAGCCACTCTGTCTGCTTTACTCTTGTTCTAGAATAGTGGAAAATAAATAGAGCTGGCGGGATCTCCTAGTGTCCAGAGCTCATCCCTGATGCAAGGCAGGAGGGAGAAAAAAAAAAAAGAAAAAGGCCTCAACCTTTCCTCGTAGAGGTTCTGTATATTTTGTCTCTGCAGAGGGAGTTCCCTTCCGCTCCCTCAGCTCTTTCGGTCTTTCCTTGTGATCAGAAGCTGAAAAAATGTAACCTGTGACTGCTCCTAATGTTCAGCGGAGCTATCGCCTTCTGATCCATGCCTTCTTGATGTGCTGTAGCTGCCAGGGCTGGGCAGAGTCCTCTTCCCGAGACTGGTGCTGAGTTGAGTGTTGTTTTGGGTGTCTGTGGGTTATACTCCTGTTCGTACAGCCCAGCATGATGATCAATCGTACTTTTTTTATAATAGCATGAGATTGTTGGGTCCACTGTAGGCTATGAATTGTTAGAGCCCGAGATCCTTTTCTGCTAACTGGCTGCTTCTGCCCGGCTCTGGATCTGCGCAGAYAATTTTCTACTTCTGCTCAGTAGTTCTTTGTGTTTCCTCCCATTAGTTGGTACCCCCTGCGCCCTTTCCAACTCCCTCTTTGCCCCCTGCCCGAGGCTGTTTTTCTAATTTATYAAAATAATTTTTAATTGTAATCTTGTTCTGCAAAACTTTGGGTGGCAATTRTCTGCCAGTGCAGTAAGTGTGCTCAGTTCCAGCTGAAATACTGAACGGTAACTGGGGGGGGAACACACTGAGTGTAGGTGTAGTTTGAGAGTGAGCCTCTAATTACCCCATAGGAATGCCTTTTTTTTTTTGTTTTGTTTTGTTTCTTTCCCTTGTGTCAACATTTCACCCAGTTTCCTTTGGATGATGTTTCCATAGTCTGTATCACTCGAAAGAATGACAAAATCCTGGAAACGCTTGTGTATTCAGAATAAACTTTTGAGAGTAATAGTTAAAGGCTGTGTCAAATTCAGCTCTGATGGTGTAAGGAAGCCGCTCTTGCTGTAGGCACTCTGYGCTGCCAGTTAAAGGCATTTATCAAGTGAGGCGGTCTGATATCAACACTGTTGGCTGCCAGGTAAATCTGTCCCCTCCCCAGGTTTTGCAATACCGAGGATCTGCATTGGTCTGAAACTTTGTCTTCAGGAGGGGTGAAGGGAGAATAATCTGTACAAAACCTCTCTGCTGGAAATTGCGCAAGAGRTATTTCAGCTGGGGGCAGGGGTCTGTGTGTCTCTTTGCTTCTTTACGCAGCTGAAGCTTAATTGGAAAAAAGCCGCAGATAAGGGTGCACTGTGTGGAACTAGAGCGGAGTTAATTCATGCAGAAGAGCTTGTCTCGCAAGTGGGAGTGCTGAGCAGAGGGAAGAAACCTCCTAAAATCSTCTCTAACTTTCCAGATTCCCTGCAGCACTTTGTTGCACACTGTGCTGGTGGGAGCTTGTCAGCCCCCCGGGAACAAAGCGGGGCGAAGCAGGGCAGGCTGCGTAGCAACTACATTGCGAAGTGGTAACAATTCCCAAGTGGGGCAGTAACAAAATCGATTTTTCTCCCCTTCAGCTTGGCAGCTCTCCAGGTGCCTGCTCTGGCACAATGAAGTGTGTAGCTGGGGAGGGAGGGACTTTGGGTTGATGGGAGGGGGTGACACAAAGAGACAGAAGTGTAATCATTGAACCGATCACGCTGGATGGATTTATTTCTGGACTCAATTTCCCAGGAACTCCACTATCTCACCCTGGGGGAAATGCCTCAGCTAAAGTTTCTCTAGCTCCAGCTTCGTGAATAAAGACCTGCCGCTTTGGAGTTACTCACAGCAGCTCTGTCACTACTGACTCATCCATCTGCTTCAAGAAAATGTTTGCCGTCCACTTGCTAGCTTTCCATTTCACAAAGCTAAAAGAGGATCAAATAAAAAAGGTAAGATGCAGCGTTAGCCGATTCCTATTTTGAGAACTGTGTTACTCAGATACTGTGGGGTCTGCAGTATATAATGCAGACTAGATAATGGTGTTACCTACTAAAGCCACACAGCCAAATGGGGTAAGAAGTATTTGGACTCTCAACCATCTGACRAGTGTGAAAATAGGTCTGGTTAGTGCTTTTCCCTGCATAGTTACAAGTTCTCTTCCAGTAATGGAGCAAATGATCTTCAGTAAGGAAAAGTGATGCTTAAATTTTATCTGGCATGGTGTGGTGTAGTCCAGGRGGCAGAAAGGACTCTTGCTGAATCGCTTTGCGAGTGTAGTGTGAAGGATGGGATTTCTAAAGCTGAGTAGGAATCAGAGTCAATCACATTGTAGCAGGGATAGGCAAAACTGCTGGGTTTTTTGGGCCAGGTCTTCAGGGACTCAAGAGACAGTTTCAACTAGTSTTGGTGTGGGAGAAGTGCCCTGTGCCTCTTCTCTGGTTGTCCAAACCTGGCTGATCACTCTGACGTTTACAGATGTGACCTTTAATTACAGTTGGAAAAGCTCAAGATGGCCCAGATCTGTACTGGGAGTGMGCTGCCTAATGGTTGCTCTTCCCTGATCTACTTTCATGGCCATGCTGTAATGGGTTTTTGGCTCTCCATCATAAGACCATGTGGGACCTGTAAGCTTCTTGGGTCAGAGGTCCTCTGGTTTCTAGACATGTCCCCTGCGGGTGCTCTTTCTCCTGGTGTCTCCATTGAGTGCTTTCTGGTGGCCACTGCTGCCAGGCTCTGTCCTCTTGTTTTCCAGCCAGCTGGAGGTGGGGCTGTCTGCAGACGCGTGGCAGTGCGGGAGATCCAAGGTCCCAGTGGGTAGATCCGCCTGCACCACTGAGCTCATCAGCAAAGTGAGCAATACTGGGTTGTCTTCTCTGTGCCCTTGCCTTAAACATGGAGTGGCTTGTTCTTAGGGGGGTGTCTTCCACTAATTCTGCCTTGAAGAGAAGCGTTCCAAGAGAGGTCCTGGTATCTCAACAGTCAGATGTCTCTGACTCTGTCTTTCAGTCATAGCCCTTTTATCCCCAGGGTTTAATATGATCAGAAGGGCCCCAATGCCCTTTCCTTGTGTGAAGATCTGATCTAAGATCTCTTATCTAGATAGTGCTATTTCTTCTTACTTTTTACTAAGAAAGGGAGAGACCGTGTGGAGCAGTGCTTGGGTGGAGTGGGGTCTTCAGAGAAACATCCAGAGTGTAGCTGAGGGAGGACTTCCCTGAAGTGAACACAGTGGAGGGGAGGGGACAGAGGGATTCTGGCAAAGCCATTTAAAGAATTAAATGTTTGTGCTAGGTGCAAACTAGCCCTGCCTCTGAAGGCGAGAAACCACATGCTCTTTAGAGTTCTCTTTTAAGAAGCCCAGTGTAGGCTGTATGGAGCAGGGTTGATTTCTCCCTAATTAGAAAGAAGGAATACCTTCCCACCTCTCCCTCCTCAGGCTTATTTACTCTCTGGTGGCAAGAACAAGAGCCTCCCTACCATGAGAACAGTGCAGTTTCCATAATTGAGGCAAGACACTTAAAAACAAGGACTGTCCTTGTGTGGTGGGAGGGAGGCAGCGAGACAGAGTTTGATGTTGCACGGCCTGGCCGTTCCTGTGTTTACAAGCAAATGGTATGTGAGCAGGCTCTTGCTCTGGTTGTAAATCAGGCTAGAGACTCAGCAGGCTTTCCTGGGTTCTGCCTTATCTAGTTCCTCGGAGAGGACTATCTCCTCCTATGGTTGTAGGTAAACAGGGTGGGGAATGCAGTTTCTATGGGGAGCAGGGAGCTAGTGCGTGGTCTCTGYAAACAGACATGGTCATTTTTGTTACTGTTTAGGTTTTTTTCCACAGGGACTTCTGTCACAAGGTTATTTGGGTCTGTGTGAGAGTGCGTGAGTGCTGTATGTCTCCAGTCATTGTATTTTCTTCTTTTTTTTTTTTTTTTCCTGGTATGCCCAAAAAAGCAGTGCTGGTGCTTGGGCTGAGATGGATCCTATACAGTGATGGGGCCTCAGAAAAGCCTTGAAGGAAGTCAAGTGCTTGTGCAAATGAGGGATATAAAGAAAGATCTAAATAATAGCCTTTTCAAGGCACAGCTGTATCCAAAGGCAGCTGCTGCTCCTTGCCAATTGCATCTTGGAGTTTAAGATTTTCTCCTCTGTGTGTCTATGTTTTGCTGGTAGGTAAGTGCCRGAGTGACTTTCAGGGTCCTGGCTTTTCAGGTGGGTCATTGCTGACCATCAGTTTAAAATGGGTCTGTGAATAGGTAATTAGTTTGTGCCTCACTAATATAGGTGGCCAGTCCAAATTGCAGAAGAGTCCAATTTAGCTACAACCTGTGTTCTCTGTTTAAACAATGCTACSTTTTAAATCCTGCCTCGTTGCCAGTGGGACTTGTTTTGTGCATGTTGTCCCAACCCTYCAAACCTTCCTATGTAAATGGGACTGATCAAATGCTCTGAACAGATAAAGCAGTATAATAATGTAGCCCAAGGTGCAAGAGCTGAGTGTCTGTACCAGCGAAGTATTGGAAGCTCTCCCACCTCTCTCCCCTGCCCACCGCCTCTGTCCCCTGAGTCTCATGTTGTGGGGAGCAGGTTGTTAACATGGATTACCCTCCAGAAGACATCCAGCTGTTTGGAGCACCAAATTATTATGCCTGCATGTTTGTTCATACAGCACCAAAGTCTGGCTCCCCAGTGGAAAAGCATTTGGACATTGACAGGTTCTTATTTTGCTGCATTAATCCTTTGTTGTACCCAGCTGTGTAGTTTCTAGGCCACCTTACTTACAGCCGTGTATCCAGCCCTGCAGGTAAATGTCAGTCCAAGCAGTGTGTGGTCCTGAAGAAGAAAACCTTAAGTTTTGCCCTGATGAAGCTGTACAGAAACACCGATTAGCTTCTCTACGAGTTTATCTGAATGAGTGTCTGCTACTTCATAGATGCTTTTGATTCCCTTTAAATTTAACTGGCTTTTATTTTGATGTATGCTGCAAGTTATAGACCCTTAAGAAAGGATATTGATTGCACCCAAAAATGTGTTTTAGATGTAATCCTAGAATCACAAGAGAATGGAGGGCAGAGCTGTAGTGAAAAAAGGGTTTGAGCTCCAGCCTGGCATGCCAACAAAGTTAGTTGTCTGTGGAGTGAAGCAGTAGCTGAATAGATGTTTTCAGGTTGTGGCTGACACGCTTGGGTGACATTTTCTGGACCTGGCTCAGAGGGGTCAAATTCTCACCAGGTYGAGATACTTTGCAGTTCTAGTTCATTACATGTATAGGAGGACAGGATGGTGTAAAAACAGCTTGTCAGGGTCTCAAGCAAGGCTTATGGGCTTATGTGTGTCAGCAAGTTACTGAGCCATCAGRAAAGATGGCTAACTTTTTGTCAGTAATTCACCAAGACTGCATTAAACAGTTTCAAAACAAAGTTTTTGTGAGAGTAAATGTTCTGATGATGTCCTGGAGCTTGCTTGCACTGGCGATCATGGGAATTTAGATGCTGAGGTCAAAAATGAAATGAACTTGTAGAATCAGAGAGGTGGGGTTTGTGTAGGTGGTATGTTCACCTGCATGCCTCCCGAGTAACACCTTTCATCTTTCCAGGTTGACAGGTACCTGTATCACATGCGTCTCTCCGACGATGTCTTGCTGGACGTGATGGCTCGCTTCCAGGCCGAGATGGTGAAGGGCCTGGGGAGAGACACGAACCCCACGGCAACAGTAAAAATGCTGCCGTCATTYGTGCGCTCGCTTCCTGATGGCTCAGGTGAGTTCCCCCTGCTCCATCACAGCAGTGCTGGTTTAGGAAGATGATGGGTTGCTGCCAGTACTCAAGGACAGCACATCAAAGACACAGGGCAGCCAGCGGCTTTGGGTTACTGCCTATCTCATGTTGAGAAAGCAGGTGTGTATTGAGGAGACAACATCTTGGGGGAGTGCTGGCAGAGCGTTTTTTCCCTGCACCACGTGGGCTTTGATCTAGTGCTGCTTGTTTGAGGAAAGGACCTAGTAAGYGCTCAGAAAACAGCCTCTTTCATCTGCAAATGTGGCTGTACCTAGTGCAGGCCTTGCTGCAGGAGCTGCGGCTGGACACGGTAAGGGCAGCCTCTACAGCTCAGACCCTGCAGTGCAGTGTGCTGCAGGTGTGGGGATGTGGGCAAGGCTGTGGCTCTGGCGTTCATGGAGCTACAGGGAAGGCAGGATGCTGCAGTGAAAACCCTCAAATTGCAAAGTGGCAGCAACGATGCGTTCTCGGAGCTGTGATCCCCTCTTGGCTTCTGACAGCAAACTCTGGACTGCTTTCTCTGTTGTCCCAAAAAGTGATCCCCTCCTGTCCTTCCTTGCCTTCTGCATTGGGAAAATCTGTTTCTGGGTGGGGTCTACCAGGAAACAGCCTGCTCTGCTTCTGCAGCTGGATCCTTGTTTCCAGTTGCCCCTGAGACTTAAACAGAGAGGGAGAAAGTGCAGTGGTGTCCTCTGGGAGGACGTGAGGTCAGGTAGGATCTAAAAGCCTGTCTTGTTTGGAGAAGTATGCACATCCAAAATAACTCTCCTGGCTCAGCTGGCTCCCAGCAGTGCAGGCTGACAGAAAATTAGGTTTTTCTCAGGTTTAACCAAGTCTCTGAATTTGTTCAAGACTCTGTGTCTGGCCTAGGTCAGGACTCGGTGTATAGAAAACTTAAGAGAAATGTTTGCTTTATACCTCATTTCCACAGGACTTTATTCCTTCTGAAGGTATTTCTCCTACAATTAAATGAGAAATAATGGCTTTAATGGCATAAAGGGAACATTTGGAGGCTAGTCCCTTGAAATGTCTGAGAGAAATTATGTACAATCCCTTCAAACTGCGTAGCTGGAACTGGGCACTCTTCCTTTTGCTGCTACCTTCATCAAAGAAAATAAAATATTAGCTTAACCCTTGCTATCTCAGTGACCGTCACTGGTCCTGAGGTCTCCCATGGCACTGACCTTGTCCTGAATAGCAGGGAGCCCCTGAGGTCAGGAGACTTGGAAGATTGCATGTAGTGTCATTGCTGTTGCAAGACTTCGTGTTCCTCAAGGCCAACTTTGGACAGTGCTTTCCTGGCCTACGTGACCTTTCCACTATGTCAAGGACATGCTGCTATATCATGCTGCAGTCAAGCTGGGCTATATCTTATTGACACACTGCCTATTTTAAGTATCACATTGGTTTTTCTATTTTTRCTCTCTTGCAAAATCCTTATTGGTTGTTTTTTTTCTAGACAAAACTTCCAGCAGGTTCAAACACCTCAAACTTGGCYGGATTTTCCCATTTGCAGTAGCAACGAACTTTCAGATTTTTCAGTGCACTCAGTGTTGCTACCTGAAATGACCCATGTGGAGCATCATCAGTTTTTAATCATTTAGGGATTAATGGTCTGACTAATGTTACAGTTTACTGAGTAACCCAATTTGCCTCCTCACCTTTGTGATATCTGACCATGGTATTACAGGTAGAATTTCCTGCTTCCTTCCCTTTCAGGGCCAGGTTTGATAAAATTTAGTCAGGTGTTTGGACTGTGGAACAAAGATCACGCCAGGCTATATACATACCRCTGCATTTTCCTTTTGGGAAGGGCCGTCTCCTGTGCATGGAATAGATAATTGTTTTATTGTAGCAGTGAGGCCAAACTGTCCTTCTGTCTGAGGTCTCCTGCTAGAGAAGAATGTGTTTGAGCTAAGAGTGCTGCCGATTGCGAAACAGAATAGTACTTTTACAGAGACACCTAAAGGCATTTGGAAATGATTGTGTTGGTTGACTTTGGGTGGCAAATCAGTCTTGCCCCAYTTAGAAGTTGACTTCTGCAGTAGTGCCAAGTCTTAACATGTGACTGCAAATCCTGCATCCTTCACTGGAYGTAGGTAATGCTCTCAAACTCCCATTTCCCCACATTTCAGGTGTATGGTTTTGCAGCCCTTGTGTGCTCTGGTTGGCTTTGTAGTTGCTTTGGGTCTGTCTTGCAGAGAAGCTTATCCTTCTGCAGCTTGGAAACATGCTGCTGTGGAAGGAGTAGGGTGGGCAAAACCAGACTGCTAAATAGAAATGAAATTAGCTGCCACATAGCAAGCTAACAGGAGGGACCTGATACCCTTGCTTCAAGTTGCCAGCTCTCAGCCTTCCTGGTGATGCTCCCAGGCCCTTAGGATAAGGACCTGCCGTGACGGGGCAGGAGAGCCTGTGGCCGCGGTGAGGCAGGGGCTCTGGGCTGTGGCCTTCAGCATGGCATCTGGGCCATGCTTCTCGGCCRTCACCGGTGATGGTTGCCCACTTGTGTTGCAGAGAAGGGTGACTTCCTTGCTGTTGACCTGGGTGGCTCCCAGTTTCGTGCCCACCAGGTGAAGGTGTTTGATGACGGGAAGCAGAGCAGCCAGCTGGAGAGCAAGTTTTACCCCACACCCAAGGAGGTCATACAGGGGAACGGAGCCGAGGTAGGGCATGCAGGRTCTTCTGTGGTGCTGCTGTGCTTGAGCGCATGCTGCTGGATGCAGCCTGACTCTGTCCTCTCCTTTCTCATGCAGCTCTTTGATTATGTTGCTGACTGCCTGTTAGACTTCATGGAAACCAAAGACCTGAAGCATAAGAAGTTACCTCTTGGCTTTACCTTTTCTTTTCCATGCAAACAGACCAAATTGGAAGAGGTAAGATGCAAAAAGAAATATTATTGGCAAACCTAGCTCCTTGCAGAACCTGGAGAAGCTATTGCATGGGAGTGTTACCTCGTGGCCTTTTTGTGGGGTCATGTTTACATAGCTCTCTGGAGAAGGCCTGGATGACTATTAGCATTTAACTAGACTTGACTACCGTTCAAACACTCATTTCCAATCTCAAGGCAACATGATCTTTAAGCTAAAGCTATTCTTTTACTTAACCAGTACTCAATTCCATAGTAACCACATGCCCTTGTATGAAGACTGTTAGACTGTAAAACACATACTTCTGTGTCCTGAAGCATGTTTCTTTTTTAATTACTCTCATTCAATTTCTTTTTTACAGTTGATTCTAAATAAGAAAGACCTGTAGCTGAGCTGTTTGAGAGGCCGCATGGGGAAATGAAGGGCTGGTTGCAATTATTTTGTGGCCTCTTATTCCAGCCTCTCTTTTATTTCTAGGTATCTGTGCTTTGGGTCCCAGTCCTGCAAATACTTTGTGCTTAATGCTATTAGTTTGTCATGAGCATCAGTAAAGCCACACATGCTTTAAACAAAGCACAGGGAGAAGCATTTGCAGGATYGGGACTTCATTACTGTACCTGTTTAGTTGTGTTTGTACTGACAGGCACCCCAAGGTGAGATGTTCTGCTGTGACTTACTTTGGCCCACGTTTTAACGTGTGRAGAGACATAGTGGGCTTCTCCACAGACTTTGGTCTTGGCTGTCTTTGTGGCAGGTTTGTATGCTAAAGTTGGAGCTTTTGGGTCACTGGACCGTTACTTTGCAGGGGGTTCTTCTTGCCTGGACGAAACACTTTAAGGTCCGAGGAGTTCAGGACACAGATGTGGTCAGCTCTCTGCGCAAGGCTCTCCAGAAACATAAGGCAAGTTTTGTACCTGCAGGAGGTGAACCTGGCCCCAGATTGTCCTCCTGGGAGAACAGYTCTTGGTGCGGGGGTTGTTTAGGGAGTTGTCAGACATCTTTCAAGGACAGCCAGTAACAAATGTCCAACATGGCTGTACGTCTAGTAGATCTGTCTCTCCCTCGGAGCTGAAGCCATGGAAGGGGACGTGCAGCTGCAACTCAGGCTGCCCCAGGGCAGTCTAACAGTGATGGCAACTGCACACTGATAAACCGGGCTGGCCGTGACAGTGGAACAGCTCCTGAGCTAAAGGGAGTCTGTTGTGAACCTATTTGGTAAGGTATGGATACACACTGTGTTTCATAGCCTGGCTTGTGGGATGGAGGTTGGGAGGGGGAAGTTATGATCTCAAATTGGCACACCTAACTCTACCAGGGTGTGCCTGTCCACTTCAATCTGTGGGATGGAGTGATCGATTGTGATTTTTAAGGTCAGCAGTAAGACATGATTAAATCTGCCTTTGAACTAGTGTATACCTTTGAATAACATTACATTTTAATATTTTGGAAGGCCTTGTTTTTCATGTTCRGTGCTATTGGTAACACTATCTGAGAAATACAAAGCATCTTTCCATACCTTGACATCTTTGTAGTAAAGAGGAAGTTGTTCTGTTTTCTCGCATGGTAAAAATCCAGCCTTGATTTTGGTTCACTTTCTCTGCATCAGTCTTGCTGTAGTTAGCAGGARCAAAGGATCTGAGACTTCCTGGGTGAAGTCCAGCCCCCTGCTAGTGTTGGCATCTGAGTTACAAGAATCCTCTGATAGCTTTGATTTTTACTTTATCAGGTTACCTCAGTGTGAAAGGAAAACTGCACAGCTTTGGTGGAAAGGCTTTTTACTTGAGTGTGATATTGGTGCAYGGGCTTGCGTTGAATAGCTGCATTTATGTATGTATATTTTCGGTGGGATCTGCTCAGACAATAGGACATTATCCTATCATGCAGCCCATAAGGACAGATACATGGGTGGTAGCATATCACAAAATTCAAACCAGTAACATGTTGCTTCTCTGGCAAATGAGGTTGGACTGGGGAAAAACAAATCCTGTAAGCAAAGATCCTGGCTGGCCAAGCACTTGAGAATTCAGAGAGGTTGTGGGGATAGTGTTACAAAAGAATGTAGTGTGTCTTTCAGCTGAAGAGCTTTCCTGAACCACGCCTTCAAAGTACGACCCGGGGAGTATGTCCACATGCTGTTGCTTTAACACACAGGAGGCTTTCTAAGCTTTTTTCTCCTGTTAATTACCCATGTTTATGCTATTAGGACATAGATGTTGATGTTTTGGCACTGGTCAATGACACCGTGGGAACCATGATGACTTGCGGATATGATGACCAGCACTGTGAAGTTGGACTCATAATTGGTAATTTTTTCTGTTCACTAGTAGTTTTTTTTCCCCTAATTTGTTTAATCCTAACAAATCTGGAGTAGAAGGGACTGTCCCAGTACAGGAAAGAGCAGGAAGAAAATGGAAAAAACAATGGTCAGATTTTCAAGCCTGGCTGCCTTCTGTAAAGCAGCTGTTTTTATGCTGATCACATTGCCATCAAATACCACAGTCCCCATTTTGTCTGGGTTCAGTTGTGACCAGCATACTAAACTTTTCTGCTGACTGTATAGAAAATTACTGTCTGTCCGTCCAGAAAAAGCTGAATTCCTCTCACGTCTGGTAGTTAGGATCAGCTACRCTTTCCACAATGTCTCCATTTCGTGCACCATGGTGGCTTTTTTAAGGCACATAGAAGTATGTTTGGAAAAGAAAAAATGTTTTTAAACAAGTCAAGCTTTAGATTAATTTTCAAAATTTTTTCACTCACTGTGAAATGATTATTTAACAAGTGCAGGTGGCTTGATATTAGCATCCTGTACCACAGGGTTATGTATTTATATTTCTTTCCAAAGGCAATATACTGACTTATTCCCAAACACGTGGACTTAAAACAAACAAAAAGCAAACCTGGRACAAACAGGTAATTTATCCACACTGTCTCCAACACACACAGGGACTGGCACCAACGCATGCTACATGGAGGAAATGAGGCACATCGATCTGGTGGAAGGTGATGAAGGGAGGATGTGCATTAACACAGAGTGGGGTGCCTTTGGGGATGACGGTGCTTTGGACGACCTCCGCACAGAGTTTGATCGGGAGCTCGATCTGGGATCTCTCAATCCTGGAAAACAATTGTAAGTGATTCCCTGGCTGATTTRCCTCAGCAGTCTGAGTTCTCTGAGTGAGTTTCCAGCATATGCCAGGAGCCCCTTTGGAACAGGAATCAGGTTAAGTGAACCTGACTTGACTTGATCCTGGTCCTGTCCTATCCAGATCTTTTCCTTCTGGGAAGGGGTGGGTCCCTTTCACACCTCCTTGCCTCACAGGCCAAGGGATTGCTGCTGCAGTTGCTAATGTGTTGTTAAAAATAGGTGGTTGCTCAGGTATGATGCTGTGGAGGGATAAAGAGAAGAAGAAGGTAAACAAAGGGCATATTTAAAGCCTGATTCATCAAAACTGCTTCTGCTGGCTGAGCTGCTCGCAAGTCTCTGGAAAATTCTCTTTAATCACTCACTTRTCTTGAGGGGCTGTTGCTGGGTCCCAGGACCTCAGGATGGCATCCCATCTACAACTAGCTCCCAAACCCTTTTTGTACATGCTTAAATGTGGTCAACCTGCATAAGAACATAAGATGCTCATACCTGAACTTTTCATAACTCTGGCTAGCCGGTGAACACCTGTAATCCTTCCTGTGCCCCATTCCAGGTTTGAGAAGATGATCAGCAGCCTGTATTTGGGGGAACTTGTAAGACTCATTCTCCTAAAAATGACAAAGGAAGGTCTACTCTTCAATGGGAAGGTGTCAACAGCTCTGCTTACTAAGGGCAAGATCGAAATGAAACATGTGTCTGCAATGGAAAAGTAAGAACCTGCAATATGCTGTTTGAGGGTGGCTGTCAGTCTTTCACAAGCACAGCAATGATAATGAACGTGTAATCATAATCTGTGAGTACTGGGAACAATCCTGAACTGTTCAACTTGATTTTTGCCTAGGAGAAAAGTTGATCTTTCTGTAAGTAGGAATTGGTGGTGGAAGATAAAGTTTTACCAAAGTACCGCAGTAGGAAGTGTATTGTTAACYATCACAGATGCAGGTTGTTTAAATAACCTCTTTGGAGACCTGAGTACCTGGGATGATTGTTGCAGTTTTCAGCTTCTGTGATGTGGGAATACTGGGGTTGTGGAGATGTAGTTCTGGATCAGCTAATGGATGACTACATGGAAAACTGACAGGTTCTGGTGTTTTGAAGAGGAATCCTGGTCCTYGTTGTTACTCCAGGAATAATTTTCTTTGTTGTATTGAGTGAAGCCGTACACGTATTCCTATGTTCTCCTTCTATGGACTACATATTTTATCCTGTTCTTGGCTAGCTAATTGGTATGTCTCACCAAAAACTGAGCCCCAGGAAGCAGCCTCTCAAAAGTCTGGTCTCTTCCCCCGGGTACTTTTGGGAATAGTGAGGGAAAGACGCTACTGGTTTATGGGAACCAATTATGATGCTGCCTGATAGGTTGTGCCCCGGTCTCCTCTCATTTGTTTTTGAGCCAAAATGCAGATACTGATTTATGTGTTGCCTTAATATCCTTGCATTTGATGATGTATTCTTTTGTTTTGGGGTAGATATAAGGAAGGTCTGAGCAACACAAAAGAGATCCTTACAGAGCTGAACCTGTTTCCCTCTGAAGAGGACTGCATCGCTGTTCAGCATGTCTGCACCATCGTTTCCTTCCGCTCGGCCAACCTCTGTGCTGCTGCCTTAGCAGCCATACTGACCCGACTGAGAGAGAACAAAAAACTGTTGAGGATGCGAACCACTGTTGGGATTGATGGGGGACTCTATAAAACCCACCCCCAGTAAGTAACTGAAGAGGATTTGGTAATTGCTGGCTACGTGTTCATGTTGCAAAGAGTCTCCATGTGCMTATATGTGTGGCTTTTCAGAGAACTGCTAGTTTTGCTGCAGGGTTGGGGTGAGATCTGGTGGAGTGCAGAGGCTCGGACTGACTTAGTTATTGTAAAGCTGTCTCAGGAACTTTAGAACTTGGGGTGGGGTGAGAACAACATGACACATGAGATAATGGTGTCTGGGGAAGAGCAATTGATTCTTCAAGTGACTCCTGGGCCTCCAGGGCACTTGCAGTTCACTGTGGGTTTTTTCTCTTCTTTCTTTTCTTTTCTTTCTTTCTTCCCACCCCCCATTTTTGAACCTATGCTTTCCCAAACTGGAAACTTTCCCAAACATTTCTCCCAAACTGGATGGGTCTGATTCTAGATGGAGACTCTCACTCTCTGTGATTGTGACTCTCCACTGTTGCCTGGATTTYCTCCAGTGTCCCTCTCCCTTGGCACTGGCACTTGTTTAGAAGGCTCTTCATGTCCCTGTAAGTGTACAGGTTCTGCAGAATAGCCAGAAATCAGGATCATTGTACAGATCTCCTAGACCAGTTTCTGACCTTGTGCTCGTCTTGACTGTGCTTTGGCACTTGTGCTGTTGGATGTGTGCGTGTATTGGAAGTGTATGTGAAGTAAACCATGCATGAAGTGCCTATGAGAGTCTAAAGAAACTCTTTGTTCCCGTAGATATGCCAAACGTCTGCACAAGGTGGTGAGAAGGCTGGTCCCAAACTGTGATGTTCGGTTCCTCCTCTCTGTGAGTGGCAGTGGGAAGGGGGCTGCCATGGTCACAGCGGTGGCATACAGGCTGGCCGCTCAGCGCAAGCAAATCGATGCCGCTCTCGCACCATTTCTGCTGTCCCTGGAGGCCCTCAGGGAAGTTAAGAACAAAATGAGGACTGAGCTGGAATACGGGCTAAAGCGAGAGACGCAAGCCAGTGCCACAGTGAAGATGTTACCCACATACGTCTGTGGGACACCAGATGGAACAGGTGAAGTCATTTCGTGATCACCTGGAGGTGGTGCAGGAAAGTTGCTTGTCTGTTTTCCAGGGGAAATATGCCAATTATTCTGGTAAATGCCAGCGTGATTTATGTTGGCAAACCAGTGCTTCCCGCAGTGTTACCTGGCTGGCCCTTCAGCCCCATGCTAGCAGACTGATGGGATAAATGCCATAGGGAGCGGTGTGCTATCATTGGCACAGATGAAGTTTCTTGAGGGTGTGTGGCAGAGTATGCCATTCTGACTGGCAAACATGCTACGAAAAGTACCAAAATGAAATGCCTTTCTTCTCTTACAGAGAAAGGAAAGTTCCTTGCCCTTGATCTTGGTGGGACAAATTTCAGGGTTCTGTTGGTCAAAATCAGAAGCGGGAGAAGAAGATCAGTACGGATGTATAACAAAATCTTTGCCATTCCTTTGGAGATCATGCAAGGGACAGGGGAAGAGGTAACCTCTAATGAATGTTTAACTGATCTAGCCAAGGCCCGTTGCATGAGATTACTGTGAGATTTATATGCTTTTTCTGTTCTTCCAGCTCTTTGACCACATTGTCCAGTGTATAGCAGACTTTCTGGAGTATATGGGGATTAAAGGTGCTCGATTGCCTCTGGGCTTCACCTTCTCCTTCCCCTGCAGGCAAGCCAGCATTGACAAGGTAAGAACTGCAACACAGAGATGGGTCAAGTGGCAGCTGTGCATCTGCTTGATAAGTGACATCATTTTGGGTGAGGGTGACTTGTTGGTTTGGAGATTGCAAGCAAAAACCTATTCTTCTAAATGTTTTCTTCCAAATAGGACTTTCCAAGGTYGACAAGATATATATGTATCTATCTATCTATATATGTGCAAATTAGTCTTTGGAGAGAGTATTTCAACTGTTTTATGGGGATTTTATTACTCTACTGTGCAAATTAGTTGTGTTTCATGAGAAAGTTATCATCCTATATGCATATGGGAGGTAGAAATTTCACCTCTCGTATCTAATAAGAGATGGATGTTACTTGCTTTTATTCTATAAAGATTAAGCCCATATGATAGTGGAATGACTACATATTTTTAATAACCCAGGAATCTCTTATGCCTTAACTCTTCAATGGCAAGAGAGAACAGATGCCTCCTTCTGCTTGCTCAGCTACAATGCCAGGGTGTTTTCCTAACTGCTGCACAGCTCTGATGGTGTAACTTCTGCACTACATTAGTTTCTTTGTTGAGTGTCTGTGGGCAGAACTAAGCTTGCTTGTTCAGCTTGGAAGGGTTGGACCTTTCAGATTTGTTAATTTGACATATATAGTTTATTGACAGATATCATATCTTCATCTTTCCAGATATGATRTAAGAAAAAAATATGAATAAAAAAATCAAATTCAGAAAGACATAATTCTCAACTATTCTGATGTATTTCCAAAGAGGGGTGGGGAAGGTTGTGCTGTTTAATTCTAGTCAAATATGTAGGATATTGGGGAAATGAGAGACTCCTATTTTATTGAATGTTTTTATGTCCTGGTGGTTTTCACAATAGCTTTTAAGTCTAGAAGCTAGTCTACTCTATCTCAATTTTCAGATCACAGTTGAGAGTATAGCARTAGGACTTGGCTGTTTGTGGGGAGACCACTCAATATGCCTTCCAGACCTACAGCATATTACTTGGGTCTTGGCAAATGATGAGGAAACAATTCCACATCAGTGGTGGAAAACTGAGCGAGACACATCTGTGTCAGGGTCCCATACAACCTCCAAGTTGCTAGAACTTGAGGGTTTTTTTTAAGAGCAGCTTTTTTTTCCCAGTTGCCCTCTTTTTTTTTCTTATTTGGACAGACAGTCCAGAACCAGTTACCAAGTGGAAGGCTAATTCATGTAACCTGGAAAACTACTTCTGTCAGGCCAGGTCTCTGTCCAAAAAGAAACAAATCAGTGTTTCCGGGAGTAGTAGGATCATACCAAGTGTCCTTCAGTAAACGAGCCAAAAATTAACAGTAGGTGTTCATTAATATTTAATCATTTACAGCAAAAGCATTTTTTTCAGTCTTTCCCACACAGATAATGCAATGACTATGTGCACAGAAGAAGGTGAGACAGGAAGGTTTTCCAAATGAGAAAAGAGTGTTAGAAGGCACTGAGTCGGCAGTGTCTTGACAAATAGCTGAGTAAATCTGGAGTCACTACTATCAGCAGTTGAGTAACAAAGATACACGCATGCACACTCTGTGCTAGACGCTCAGAGTAACCTGTCCAGGGAAATACATTATTTAAAAAAAACAAGGGGAGGAGTGGGGTAGAGACAAGAAAAGACTGGTGCTTGGAAATCCCAGTCTTCTCTCTATCTTCACTTAGGGTTTTCTTCCTCTTCTGTTTCAGGGAACGCTTGTGGGATGGACAAAAGGTTTCAAGGCAACAGACTGTGTGGGGGAAGATGTTGTTGATATGCTGAGAGAGGCCATCAGGAGAAGAAATGTGAGCTGTTCTTTTCTGCTTTTTTTGGTGTATTTAATGCACACTCKATCTTCCTCCAGGATCCCACTACTGATTGTGACTTGTGTTTTAGGAGTTTGACTTGGACATTGTAGCAGTGGTGAATGACACCGTTGGGACAATGATGACGTGTGGATATGAGGATCCAAACTGTGAGATTGGCCTTATCGCAGGTACAGTGATACTGAAGTGACCACTATAAGAAGAAAGCATATATGCAGGTGCTAGGCGTTGCACCCTGTTTTGGAATTTGTAAAACAACGTCTCTTATTTGAGTTTGATATATGGTGTTACTAGTCACTTGGAGTTCTTGGCAGATTTGTATGCTATTTAAAAGAGAATGTAATAGCACCTGTAGCAGATAGGATCCTGAAGCTGTTGGACTTTTGATCATCTCTGATGGTGCCTAACAAGTGGATGCGTGGTATAAGAATATGGGAACAGTAGATGTAGCATGAATCCTCATTTTGGCAAGTGTATTGATATTTACTGTGTAACTAGGTCATAGGCCTTGGAACAAGAAAATATTTTTTTAAAATGTGAATGAATTCTTTTTGGGCTTTCAAGATGATTCCCCAAGTAGATCTCTCCAAGTTTTTAGCCAGGAATACATCTAAGCATGTAAGATCTGAAGCCYCAGTTGGAAAATAGACTCTTCTGGGTGGCTAAGTGCACCAGTTAATCTCATTTTGTTTGGAGAACTGGTCCTTATATTAGTTCATGTAACCCATGTTGCAAGTGATGAGGCCCTGTTCCCCAAATCATTTCGGACTTGGTAGCTGCTTGACTGGCTGCTAGGCTCTTGGCAGGGTTTGCTTTTGGGAGCATGCTGTCATGCAAGATGATTTGTGGTGCATTACAACCAGACTGGCAGCARTGACTGATCAGGGCTTGCCAACAGCTGCCAAAGCCATTTCTGGCCTGTAACAGAGTCTTCATTCTTCTACGGTGGGAATTTTTTGTGCAGGACCCATTTTACTTGGTAGCATTCTGTTGTGATAAATTACAGCACTCTTGGCATTACTGGCTAGCACTTGCTTCTGTAAGATATGGAGAAATCTTTGAAATTTGGGATACGGAGAAGAGAGCTTTTAAGATGATTGGTGCAATCATCTTCCATGTGTTTCAGCTGCTATTTCACTTTTCTGGCTGAAGCCTTGTCATTTCTTTCCTCCCAGGAACGGGCAGCAATGTGTGCTACATGGAGGACATGAAAAACATAGAAATAGTGGAAGGGAATGAAGGAAAAATGTGCATTAATACAGAATGGGGAGGATTTGGTGACAATGGCTGCATTGACAACATCAGAACAAAATATGATAAAGAAGTAGATGAAGGCTCACTAAACCCAGGGAAACAGAGGTAAATATGATGGTCCTGGTGCTAAGAGCCTGATTAAGTCAGTTTTGGAGACACACTGGCTGCTTTTTAAAATGAATAATCAGAAAGGAAATTTTAATATTAAATTTCATTTGTTGCATGGTAAGTAATGCAGTAATCCAGACAAAAAACAAGGACGTACATTGTTTTTGTTACACAGCACTGTTTTCACCTTAGGGCAGTTACCAAACARTGCAGCTCTTAAGATTTCCCTGCAAAGTGTAGGTTTTGCTATGTTCCTCCTCTTGGAATGTTTTTTCAAAGGTAAAATACAACTCATGCAAGAGGATAAACTGAACTTGACTGTTCTTCGTTTGGTAAAGACAGCATTGATTACATATGACTCACTGGTGAATGCATGGGGGGACAGGGAAATGTATTGCTTCTGTGTGGACTCTGGCTTTAACATTATCTTCTGTTTAATATTGCAAGTTTTTTTCTAGTTCTGTTACCTTTTAACATAGGTAAATATGTTGTAATTAATGTTCGCGCTCAAAGTCACTGCAACAGATTTTTGATTGTTGGAAGATGGAGTTCAATGGCTATTGCTCTGCAAGCTTTTACTGCTCTTTCGAGAGTTGGTAGAGCATGTACATACCACTCATGTTAAACAGAGCTAACATGCCATCTCTTTAAAAGCATATTTTTTTCTTTCATAACAYAACAGGTATGAAAAAATGACCAGTGGAATGTACCTAGGTGAAATAGTAAGGCAAATTTTGATCGACTTAACCAAACAAGGACTGCTGTTCAGAGGACAGATTTCGGAATCACTCAGGAAAAGAGGCATATTTGAAACAAAATTCCTGTCTCAGATTGAGAGGTAAAGTTGTTATATTTACATGGTTTAAATCCTTAAGGTCTTCTGGGACCTCGRGAAAATAATCTTCTGCAAGTGTGTGGAGCCCTTTCCTTCAAGAGGTCAATTACAGTTTTCTTCTTTGCATAGCTCCCCGCCCCCACCCCCAGCCCCAGAATAAAAGCCAAAAATGAGGAACCGGGGGAGTTCCAGAATTATTCTGTAATTACATGAATGATCATTTCCTGTCTGCACAGCTGTGTTATCGTGGATGCCTTAACCATCAAGCATGATTATACTTGGAATGTTTCTTGTAGGACTTAAAATAGTACTTATTTAAAAAAAAAAAAAAAAAGTCAGTGATATACAAATACCCTATGAATATGTGCTTACCTACATATTTGTGCATGATTGCAACGGTCTTCCAGGCTATTTGAAACCCTTTCTGCTGTTGAAAACCTTGGAAGATAGTGTCTCAGCCTTGAGATCAAAAATAACACAGTCAGGTGGCTGATCTGGCTCAGCTYCCTTATGACTTTGGGAGTTAGGTGAATAACTACTGTTTGCGCCTTCTGGAAATGCAGTCTAACATAGCAAAGGGCATGCCAGGAGCAAGTTTTCAATCTGAATTCAGACTGGAATCTGCCTTAAAACAATTGGAGAGCRTTAGAGTTGGAGAAGTGGTCCCACTTCCTCTGAATCACGGCAGAGTCTCAGCTGTAAGACTTTCATTTGCATGCCTGCCGAAGCTTCCCCTAATGCCTTGTTGCTGCATGTGYTTCCCTCTGCGCAGCGACCGGCTCGCCCTCCTCCAGGTCCGGCGAATTCTGCAGCAGCTTGGCCTGGACAGCACGTGTGAAGACAGCATCATTGTGAAAGAGGTGTGTGGAGCTGTTTCGAAGAGAGCCGCCCAGCTCTGTGGGGCGGGACTGGCGGCTATTGTAGAGAAGAAGAGAGAAAACCGAGGTGTGGAGCGCTTGCAAATCACCGTTGGAGTAGATGGGACTTTGTACAAGCTCCATCCACAGTGAGTACCCTGGTACTGCTTCCCTTTGCTCATTTCCACTGTGAAGAAGTACCGAGCTGTACCAGCTTTCTGCTCAGATGATAAAAAATGAGAAGGGATGAAGATCTAACATGTTTCCCTGCATCCTGTCATTTCCTTTGCCTTGCCAAAAGTTCAAAAATTGCRAAGTCAAGTCTAGTTATCACTGGTAGGCTCTTTTCTCTGGGGCGTTGAGCAAACTTACTCTTCTAATATTTATTTTCCAATGTTTTGGGGGATTTCTGCAATATTTGGGTGTCCCAGATGGAAAGCTGCTTGGAGTTTTTGGAGTTGAGTCATTATTTTGTGAGCAAGCCCTAGAAGTAGATGCATTAGCTTTTGAGTTGGGAGAAGAGAGCCACCTCCATGATCTCTAAAGGTAAGGGGGGGTCTCTGGCATCATGCTGAACAAAATTAAAGTGGAGAAATAGAAATTAAAACCTGATTGTCTACAGAAACTTTTCTCTTTCATGAATAGGAGGAAAAACAAACAGATATTGTGGAGACCAGTGGAAGATGTTGGCTGAGGTTATGGTTCCTTGCTAATAGATAAATGTAAAGATCTCAGACCAGAAAGCAGCTGCTAAAACATTCTGTTCTTCTCTCCCTTTCCTTTCAGTTTTTCTAGGGTCCTGCAGGAAACAGTGAAGCAACTGGCACCTCAGTGCGATGTGACTTTCATGCTCTCTGAAGATGGAAGTGGGAAGGGAGCTGCCCTCATTACTGCAGTAGCAAAAAGATTGCATAATGTTGGACAGAAGTAAAAATGAGAGGTCAAGTTACTTCAGCACTGCCAGGCGTGTGCACTAGAGATTTGCTGAGCACTGATAGCTTTGCCAGACACCAGTACACAGGTACCTGTTTTCAGAGAGCAGCTGGTGTTTGCCCAACCAGGATTGTGGATTTTTGTCCTTTGATAACTTGGATCAGGTGTTTCTGCTCCCCACYGGCATTATGTCTTGGCATACCACAATCTGCTCAGTTCTGTACTTCCTGCAATGCATCTRTAATGCACATGGAAGAGTGAAAACAAAGCAAACCAACCAACCAAMCAAACAAAAAAATCAACCCCAAATGTGTCTTTTTACAATGGCTTAATTAAGCTACTGCACCACAACTGAATTTRTCACCAGTTTCTTAGGATTTTTGTGTGGTTTAGTTTTGGCTTGGCCTGGCTCAAGGAATATTGAGGTCCTGGTGTTGCACTTACCTAGTGGACACGTTTGTTCAATGCTTCACAGGTTTTACAATAAATCTGCAAGTAAAATAAATTCATGAGCTTTGGTCAGTGGTGCTCCCCCACCACTGCCACATTGGTTGCAAGTGTGTTGTATTGTAAAACTTCCCTGAGGACAGGAGGCATGTTTAACAGATGAATGTAAAGGAAAAAAATATGATTCCACAAAATATCTGTTTGTATCTAAATATATTAGTGCATTTGAGTGCACATAAACCTAAACCAACACTGGATGGATTCCGACTGTGACTGATTCTTTTGATACTGGGGGAAAGAGAGGATGTAGAAGCAGCTACAGAGGCTGCTATGTCTGTCAGAGCTACCTAGAGAGTATCAAATCTGTTCGTCTCTAGGCCGCCAAAATAGCTTTGGCTATTGTGTAGAGAGGAAAAAAAAATCATCTGAATTTCTGAAATTCTCCTCTTTGTTTTCCCTCAGTTATCTCCTTGCCTGTTCATGGGAGGATAGTTTCCATTTTGTGGAAGGGAGTTTATCCTTGTTTTTCGTTTTCTGTTGCCCACTGCTCTGCCTGTCTGTAGTCTGTTGTAAATAAATCTGTGGTGCTGTGAGCCTTCGCTTCTCTGTCTAGTGCCTCTTCTGAGTTGTGTGAAGAACACGTAGGCAAGTGGGAGCTTTCTTTAAACCTATCTGTAACAGTACTCAGCAGCACTGCAGTTATGATGAAGGTGGCTTGTGGATAGGGCCTGTCAAATTGCAGCCAAATTTGCCTGTTTCTCAACACTGATAAAGCACCATTTTATTTGGCAGTAGCATGCCCAAAGGCATGCAAACACCAGGTAAATAACCCGTGTCCTGTTTTACCCATCTCAGAATAAACTGCAGCAATAATATGGTACAGAGAAGCAGCAAATCTGTAACCTGCTATTCTCTGTTCTCAAGTATTCCTGTATCTCCTTTAATCCTCTCTTCTTGGGTATTTGCTTCCTTTCAGGCTGGTAGTAGAAAGTGGGGCCAAGAAATGTGCTTTAAGCCTAGTTAGGTCAAAAGTAACTGTCGTGCAGGGGATAAGCAGTTGGGTTTATGTAATAATCTGTAACAAGGCTGACRGGTTTAAATTTAGCAATGGCAAATTCAAAATTTCAAGCTACAGACCGTTCCTGTTTCATAGCTTTTACAAGAAACATGTCAATAGCTCTGCGTTTGTGTCRGAGTCACTGGATGGCTAAAAAATAGTAGTTGGAAATAATTTTCACTTCTGAAGGAGTTCTTCATAGTGCTGAGCTCACTATACTGAGCAATTGGGAAAAGACAAGTTGTGAACTCATACTTCGTTTAATGTTTTCCTCCTTTTGTCAAGAAACTTAATATTTTACTTATTTTTTCTTTTATATTTCAGAATCCACAGAGCTACAGAAACCAAAGCTTGCTATCTAGTGGGGGCAGAGTTATTTGGAACGGATTTTTTTCCTGATGATGAACAGGCTAAATGTGGAGGGGCTGGCTATAGAAAAAAAAATATCAGAGCTTGGGGCTATGTGGGACCTACAAATAGCCTAGAATAGCTCTTCTGCATTGGCTGTTTCTCCCCTCGGCACTCTGAAATCTTGTACTATCTGTGTACTTTTGGGCCCTTTCGGGGGAGTGGATTGTGCTAATCTGCAAAAGTGCATCTGTGGATGAAGTAYGTCCCTGTATAGCTGGAATGAGGTGATGTGGGCTTGCCCCGGGATGGCCACGTGAGTGTGGTGCAGAGTATCTTTCGCACTTTTATTCTGAAGTCTGTTCTGCACAGTTGGAATGCAAGTCAGTAACAAAACAAGGTAAACCCCTTGCATGGATCCTTGCTTTAGATTTAGAAAGAAATCCTATATTGCTTTTGTTTTTTCTTTTTGGTCTTTTTTGGAAATTAAATATTCGCACAGAGTCAGTTTATACCTCAGCTGCAGTTACCCTTTTCTGCAGTAGATTAGGCCCACACAGTRATATTTTTTTGCATCTGCAGTTTTTTTCCAGTGAATCTGTGGGTGTTGTGGAATCTGATCACATGAACCTGAAACTGCTCACAAAGTGCTCGGCGACCTACAGCTCTTGTCAAGGTCCCTAAGGCCCACGACACGCATGCTTTTGCCTGTTCCGCAGGCTGCTGGCTTGCTCTGAAGCCAGGCAGCTCCCATGTGGTCCTGATACACATCTGCCAGGCAGGGAGATGGCATCCAGGCTGGGAAGGMTGCTGCTTTCTGAAAGGGAATGAGCAAAGATTTGCTGGGCAGCCCTGGAGAGGGGAAGGATTGGCTACTGCGGGATTTTGCTGGGGGSACAAACTTCACTTATAGTTTCCCAGGGGCCCCATAAACACACTGATGCTTCGGCTGACTCTGAAACAGAACATTCTCCATCTGGGTAATGATGCAGCATCATGTTCCTGATGATCTCGACATGTGGAAACTCAAGGACTGTTGCAAACTTGCAACCTCCCTTGTATAGATTTTAAGCCGCTGAACCAAAACACTTCTCTGCACATCGTATGTGGTGATTCAGTCTAAAGCCCTAGCTTAAAATAAAAGTAGAGGCCTTCCATTAAATGTAACACAGCATACCATATGCTGAAAAATAGGTAGTGCAATTCATCACATGAAGTTGTTGGTCAGTTTAAAATAAAATGAGATTCTTCTGGTTTCACATCTTAGATGTGCTTTTCTACTGCTTTATGGATAGCTTTGATTCTTCATTTCTGTGTTTTGTGGGTCTTCCCTCCAGTCAATATGTTTAGTACTTCTTGAATTTACTGATTTTGTTTTGATGGTTCTTGAAGACATGAACATCCTTTTTCAGATCTAGGTCATACATTTGATTTGGAAAGTTGAAAGATCTTTAAATCACAGGTGTGATAGAAGTATTACTGGGTGGAGGTACTAAGGTTTGTGCTTTTCAGAAACTCCCAGTAGATGGTTGCAGTTACCCTTTCATCTGCGGGGAAAAGATGATCCTAAATATGTTGGTTTGCCTGCTAGAGAAACACTTTGGTGACTATAGATTTGGACAGCGCTGGTGCTTGCCTCATAATCCAGAGAAAATGCAGTAGCAGCTCGGTGATGACATATTCCCTTTGTCACTCTGACAAAGTTCAAAAGTAAATATAGGATCATGTGTAAATCCTTCAGAAATCCTGATTAGCATAATCTCCCTTCTTGGAAAGTCAATATTATATAGGATTAGCAGATTAGCGCAAAGGAGTTTGAAGCTGAAATGTAGGTAATATCAAAATGAAAGTATTGTTGTGATTTGTTTCTTTGCATTTGGTGAAATGAGCTGGCTTTTGTTTGGGGGTCTCAGATACAACGTCACCGTAGCAGTAGGTGGAGAGGGAGGGAGGCAGGGAGCGGGGCAGACTTGGTGAATGTTGTCCAGCTATAGGTAAACTTACAGTTTCTTTAGATAGGACCTCCACTGCCTTGGACTGTCACTGAGGGCTTATCCAGAGCATTTCTCAGACTTGTCAAGTGATATAATTTTTTTTTTTTAAATAATAATAAAAAAGATCTATTCCTGTATATGCGTATGGATGGCCTGTTGGGGTGAGAGTGGGAAGGGAAATCAGATGTCTGCTTTGTCCCAGCACTACATCCACTCTGTAAAGCTGATGTAAAGCAAGGTATAAAACCACCAAAAGTTTAATTAATGTTTTCCCCTCTCTCATTGATGCTATCACATTGCAGGTGCACACTGAAGGTGCTGTAAACATGATGGGTCATGTCTGCCTGAGAGGGGAATGCCAAAATAATTTTGATCTTGTTGTGTGCTTTTTAACGTCCTCCAGATGCCAGCCCCATCCCTACCCAGCCTTATGCTTTGTCTGCACTCTGTGTCCGAGGGCCTTGTGCAGCCCAAGCACCTCCAGAGATAGTAAAAGCTGCGTGCTGTGAAGAGAGAACAGATTTGGTAAGAAACCTGGTAAACATGGGTTCCTCCAGAAAACCCTTGCCACTGGCACAAGGAATTAGCTACAGGAAAATGGACAAAGGGCTCCAGGCTGGATGTCTCCTGTGCAGGAGTTGAAGACCCAAATGCTGGGGAACCTTGGCAAGCAGGARCTTGCTGGAAGGAGTGAAAGAAGGTCCTTTCACCCTTGATCTTTCCTGACTGGTTATAAAACAAGAAAAAGAGGGGGAAAAAAAAAACCACCAAAAAGCAAACAAACAAAAAAACCTCCCAACAAAACCAAAAAAACAAAACAAAAAACCACCCCCAAACCCAAAAAAAACCCAAACCCCAAATTCTTATTTTTATCTAGAAAAGCAGAAGTTAAAACCAAACAAAAACCAAACCTATATTTAAAAAAAAAAAAAAAGAGTTGGGGGGACACTGAGACTGTTTCACTGCCACTATATTTTCTTTTCTCCTTTTGTTGGGAAGGATAAAGGCTGTTTGGAGAAGAGGGGAGAGATRTGTGAAAAGTATGGCACTTCAACAATCAAAGCTTCCCCATAAATTTGTTGCTGCATATCAGAACAACTTTAAAGTCATAATAGTGGGGAAAAGGGATGACAGCAATGTAAGGTGTGATATATTAAAAACAGTGAATTACAAGGACTATTCAAGGATGTAACTGAGTTAACTGGTTCATTTTTTATTGTTCTGTGGGCAGGATAAAAGGGGAGGGAGGCAATTGGGTTGCTACCTTACTGGCATCCATTTTCCTTGGACTTGGAGGTGAGATGTAGCTCCCAGCCTCCGCCATTTCAGAAATACCAGGGTTCAGTTCTCAAAACCACTGGTGGTGTTGATTCAATTTGCTTTTCTGGAGAGCTGTTTTTGTTGTTCTTAATTTGCTGCTTGCTATTTTTATGTTCAGCTTGCCAAAGGTTTCTGTGCACCTGGGAAGTCCCCGTTCTTAYAGGGCTGGCTTGGTCGGTGCCAAATCGTACAGCGATGCTGGGCCATCTGTTCAGCTGTGGGATGGGGACCACTGCCTGCGAGGCCATTGCAGAGGACTGTCCTCATCGTTGCAGGCTGCGTCCCCTCCTGGGAGCAAAAAAAGGCTGTCCTCTGCTGCCCCAGGGAGTTGGAGAGCAGGGAGATGTGGAGGGGATGAGACCCGTGGGGCTGAGTTTAGCACAGGCACTCCCTCAGCGGGAGGGAAAGGCACCTTATGGGGTGAGCTGAGATTCTGGGGTAGCAGCCATCTCAGGCTGCGACTGCATGAAAGCATAAATAAAGCACGGTTAGGATGCCGAGAGCGGTTATTGGAACGCAAGYGGTTAATGGAGCAGATTAGCTGGTGATGGACAACTTCGTCGTAGAGGGGAGCTCTCTGCAGGAGGAGAAAATGGATGGCGGAAGGGCACAGAGGGAAAGTCGGTGAGGGTCTGAGCAGGCAAACAAGGAAGATGCTTTCCCAGCAGGCGTGTCCTGAATACTTCAAAGCGGAAAGTTACGGACGCTGATTTCGGAGCTGCAGCTGATTCTGGAAACAAATGGGATAAATACTGGCATGAGGAAAAAAAAAAAAAAAAGTTGAAATGCCTGAAGGGCACATCTGCTGTGGCCAGCAATTCTGCAGGAAATGCACTGAAACCAGAGAGAGACGAGGAAGCCGGACATAAACACGGTTCCCGGTGAAGCCAAATGAAAGCCATGGGCCTGAGAAGCGCCTGCGATAGCGTGCTGAGGATTTGGCTTTCTTTCCTTGGCTCTCCAACGAAGTGGCTGTGTTTAACATGGGCCCGAGTCCGGCTGTGCTGAGTGAATTGTAAAGGTGTTTTGCATTCTGAACTCGGAACTTCTGCTCTAGAGACTTTTCTGTTGCTTTCAAGTGTGTTTTCAGAGCATGGGAGCAGCGCTGTAGGTCTAAAGCCCAGTCTGTTAGTCTGAAATTTGAATAATAGCATGGTCATTAAATTTTGCACAAAAAGGAATTGACTCTAAAAACAGCTGATATGTTATCACGATTAGAGCAATAGCAATGCCTTCTTTCATCACAATGAAGTTACATTGTTAGAGAGCATAACTGACATTTTTTATTGAAAGATTAAGAAGAATTTGTTTACAGCTTGCAGACAAAGAGGTTTTAATTCAASAAACTGCAGCAGGAATAAGCAGTAAGTGGCATTTTCATCTGCTGGCCGGCTAGTGCGTTAGCCGCAGAATGCTGTGGATAGAGAAGTATGAAGGAATTTGCAGCTCAATATCTGCCCAGTAAAGCGTGCACCACGCTGGCAAATGCCAGAAAGCTGACAGGGAGAAACCTTGAGTGCAAAGAAACAAAGGGCCATAGTTAATATTAGCACCTTTTGGGAAGACGCTACGGTTTCTGGAGATCAGCTTCATGCCGCCTTTGGGTCGAGGTATGGCATTTCTGAGGATGCTTTTGCCACGGAGCCCTCGGGATAATACCTGTCAACTCAACTGGGTGCTAAAGTAGGTATCTGGGTTATTTTTATTTCTCTGGGTTTATTGCTTCATGCTCTAATAGACTCAGGAGCTAAGTGGTACTGGCATTTCAAAGTGGCATGTTGTGATTGGAAGGGGGTGCTATGTAAGTGTTTGGAAAGCAGAACCAAATGAAGCACCATCGTCACTCGACTGCAGAGAGGATCTTTTGCTCTTTAAATATATTTGGGATCCTGTTTGTGCTGGTGGTTGTGTCTTACTGTCCAGACTGCTCTCCAGATAAAGCCAAGGGTATGTGAAAAATTCAGTTTTATTTTTAAGCAAATTCCTCTTTTGCAGTTGGAAATCGTTTGGATTTATTGTCCCAGGTCTGGTTAAAGTTTAAGGAGTCCAAGTCAAACCCTGTTGTTCTGAATATGCAGTGCTGCAGAGAGAGGCAAAAATCCACTTAGGGTACTTGGGGTGCTGACAAAGCTCTGCAAGGAGGGTGCTCGTCCCACCACCCAGGAGAGCATCTGTTAAACCATGTGCAATGACACTGCTCTGCAGTGGGAAGGAAGGGGTTGACCAGGCTGATACTGAAAAGCATGAGACCTCCTCACCTGCACCATGCCTACGTCCCTGCAGCTTCATGCTGGTGACCTGAATTAGTAGCATCTGATATTGAGGGCAGGTGACAAAAAACTGAGGGTATTTTCTGGGTCTCAAATGTTGACTGATAATCACAGACTGTTCTTGCTGTTATTTGTCCAAAACATGGTTGTAGGTAAAAGCTGTGATTAAAACATTTGTTTGTATCGATGTCAAACGTCAGAGCAGCAATATCTGTAACCCTGCTGGGAGACAGAGATGCTCTGAGCGAGACCACAGGTCTGTCGATGCTGGGTCAGGTCCCAGACGGGACTGGTGAACTCGTGGCAGCTGTCAAAGGAGCTAGCAGGGGATGAGTTGTAGTGGCCTAAGATTTCGGGGCTTTTGTGAGGATACTTTTGCTTTGCCAAAAATTCTGTYTTCGTCAGGGAAGGAAGGGCGAGACAAGCAGGATGGGGTTATGTGTTGCTGCAGTGAGTACTGGGGACCACTGCTGAAATCTGGGGCCAGAGCTGTTGACCAAGAAGCCCGTAGAGCTGGGTCGCCCATTTAAAGCACTCAGATGACAAGAAAAACTTCTTGCTTTAGATTTAAAAAAAAGTGATTCTCCATCACCCATCTCTTGTAGCTATGCTGTGAAGCCAGATTCTCAGGTTTGCTACCAGGAATGGGTCAGAGGGATGGAGAAACCTATTTAGTTAAAATAAGAACTTTCTTTCCGACACATACGTGAATTTTTGAAAATTGTTTATTCCACCTCTACTTTTTTTGTGTGTGAAAATCTGAGAATAAAAATAGGGGTCCAGAATCTCTTCTAGGTTTGTATTTGACCTGGTGTGGCAGGTTGACTGTGTCYGGCTGCCTGACGCCCACCCACCCTGATTTCAGTCTCCTCCTCAGCAGGACAGGGGAGAAAATAGGAGGAAGAAGCTCATGGGTGGACATAAGGATGGGAGACAGCTCACCGATCACCATCACGGGCAAAACTGACTCCACCTGGGGAAAATTAATTAAAATAGATTTGGATAGTGAGAAACAAAGACAAAATTAAAACACCACCTTCCCCAGTGTAGAAGGGTTATCAGTGTGCACCAGTATCCACCAGGACGGATACCTGCCCCACCGCGGTCTCCCCACGGGCTGCAGGGGAGTCCAGCTCGGGGCAGTTCCCACCTCTCCTCACAGAGACCCCTCAGTCCCACTGCCACCCCTGGGCATGGGCACCCAGAAAGACCCAGAGACCCAGGCTTGAAGGAACAGATGTTAGGGTGGGGAGAGAGGAGGACCCAAAACAAGCCACATAGATACCCCGGGACCTGGCCGGGACTGGCCTYGTTGGGTTTCTGACCCTACCCTAACATGTTTCGTGACAACAGCCTGTAAAATTGCAGAAGCCAAAATTTTGCTCGGCGGTGCCATTTGCATCTACCTCCAGTCTCTGTTGAGACAGATTTGGACTTTGGCCAAAAAAAGTTATCACCAAATTATCACAGAGTGGCTCAAAATCTGCGGTTGCTCCTGGACGATGCTCAGCTGCAAGTCCAGCTTCTGTGACCATCTTCCTGTACTGATTTTTAATGTGAATATTTTGTATTTTCAAGGCTTGGTGGGTTCTTCTAATTTGGATAACAAACTGTTAGCAGGAGTCAGGTGTTTTATCGCACAACATTTGCTKGCTAAGCCCTCCTTCCCTGTGTGTGGCAGGAATCCCATGGCACCACTGTATCTTGGAGCCATGCAAGGGACAGTGCTTTGCCAACACGTTCCCCATTTCCACCATTATTCTGGGACACACTTGTGGTCCGTAGCCCRTATGCCCCCAGTTTCCCCTCTCTTTTGGGGTGATGCTAACCGTGGGTCTGCATCTGCTGTATCCCAGCCGCTGGATGGGTTTTTAAGAGAGCACCTGTCCGTGGGGCGTGTGGTTTTCAAAGGCATCTTAAGGTTGGGCGGGGGAGATGCAAAAACCTACAATTCTGCCTCCTTTCTTGTTGACAGCCCCCTGTGATGACAACGTGACATGGCAAGAGGTGCTGCTCCTGCTATGGCCATGCGGAAYGAGCCGAATGCCCTGGATGTGCCTGGCTACTGCTGCTCCCCGTTGTGCAAAGTAAGTACCTGCTTTGCACCCCTTCTGGGCTAAAGGGTGGGGGTCGTTAACTTAGTATTGGGGAGAGGTCAGTATCATGAAGATATTAACCTGGCCTGGGAGGAGAGTCTCTTAGACTGGGTCTTGCTGGAAAAGGAGCACGAACCTAAAGCCTCTGCAATTAATGCCTGCACCCCTGAGGGTTTGGGGGCTCGTGGTGCAARCAGATTTTTCACTAGCATCAAATGCTGGATCAAGGAGAAAGGCGTATACTTAATGGAAACTGGCCTCTCAGCCTGGGTTGAGAGGTATTGCCTTATTTTTAACTGGTTGTTAGTGGATAGCAGAAAGAGAGGGGCAGGTCCCGTTCTCTATGCTGAAAATACAAGCTCTTCATTACTGTTTTGCTGCTTGTATAGAAAAGACGCACTGTAGTTAAAAGGCACTGATTTTGGACTGTGCCATTAAAACCTTCTTGGGATAGCACAAACCAATGCACAGAAACCAGCTGTTTGCCGGGGCTTAACTGCTTTTTGCAAGGACGAAGGATTGGCTTTGTTTTTGTAAGTCTTCCCACAGAGTGGATGTTTTTGAGCTAAATTTTGACAAATGAACTGTGTGATCTGTGAGGAGCTGAAAGCAGATTTAAGCAAGCTGTCTCTATATAGTACAAYAAATCAGGTTATATTTTCCTTCATTTAAGTAATTGTAACTGCCTCATCACTTAAGTGAATTGCTGGTTATGCAGACATCCTTTAACTGGTATTGAACTGCCTCTTCTAAAGATAAACAATTTGAATCGAACAACTGCAAATACTTTAAACTTGACTTCTGAAATTTTAAACCAGTTTGCATTCTATATTTTGCCCTTTTTTCAGTGTCATTTCTTTTAACATTTTTTACTAGCATTGGAGATTTAGTAGAGTGTCAGAAATCTGCATTTGTGCTCATTTCAGTTTGCTGGAGTCAAGAGATGTTTTATGAAATGAAACAAATGCTTCACCTCCTGGTCGGGAAAGGCAACTCATTGACATTAAGTTCATCACCGTAACACCACCACCCTTCTATTGCCTTATAAACTGAGTTTGTTGMTATGCTTCTGTGTGCATATAAATATATGTGTGTGCTTTTTATGTATATGACCTGCAATAATGACTTACTACCAATGCACTAGAAAAAGTGGCTGCTTGATGCAGCAGTTCTCACCTCAGTGGAAAAAATGTTAAACTAATGCAGGGCCCCAAGTTGACTCAGAAAACTGCGATGGTTATTGCTTTCCTTTGCAGAGATGTAAAGTGAGTTGTAATTCTGGCACTGGGGAGAGAGAAGTTGCTGTGGTGAATACCCAGGGCAGGAGGGGAAAGAAGAAAGGAATGAGTTTGGATGGATTACACTTGTATTTCATTTTTAGTGTGTAAGGGAAGAGCAAAGTGAGTGGACTTGCATGCAAAGTACCCAGGGATGTGAGCAGTCTGGGGATCTATGTTGGGAAAACACAGTGGGTTGGAAAACCTGTTGACTTAATTCATTGTAACTCGCATTAATACATGACCCAGCACCTTACATGGACAGGAATGCATTGTATTCTCTGTTGGCTGCTTACTTTTAACCTGACATTCCTTTAACCACACACTTCCCTGGCTGGGATTGAGGAGTAACTGCAGTGTGGCTGTTGGCAATGTGGGTGGACAGGGGCTTATGCCTGCACTCCATAGAGCTATCACTGAGCCAGACATGTTGTCATGGCTGGTGACTCTTCTCTGGGAGGGGAGAGATGCCTGTAATCATCCACAAAGCATTTTAGCACAACAGTGACTTCACTTTCTCTGCTGGGGAATGAAGGCTTTTGGGGAAACAGTTCCCTGGTTTATCCTTCAGCGCCACRGCAAAAGAGGCTGTCTCTTCCAGTTAGTCTCCATGCTGCTTTTGGGGATGCCTGCGACACAAGGGAGAYGGTGCTGTGAGAAAGGTGCCCCTTTGCTATAGCTGCTGCATGTTGGAGCTCTTGGGTGCACTGCTATGGGGAAGAAATCTATCATGAGATAGTATTTGGGGTTTCAAGTTGCTTTTAAAAATTGTAAAATACCAGAGAACAGGCTTCTCTCCGTACCGTAGGAAAACACCTCTCCTGGTCCCACTTCACCTCCAGCCAGCAGGGGAGGCTTGGACGCAAACAGTGCTGTTCATCCTCCCTGCAAGTCATGACCCATCAGCTGTGCCGCCTTTAGTGCCCGTTCATGTGCATTGGGTTTTTAAGTCTCTTGAAACACTGCACAAGAAACCACTAAAGAACTTAGAATTTTTAGCAACTTCCTCAGCTGCATAGAGTAGCTCTGCTGTGCAACGCAGGAGCTAGAGGTTAAGTTTTGTGGCAGTGTGACTCCTGGGAGCTCTTTCCTCTTTTCCCCACGTATGGGAGGCTTTGGGTAGAGAAGTCCTTTGCAGTGTAGCTCGTGCAGCCCATAGCTTTTGGACATATCAGTTAACCAAAGATGGAGTAATCTGTTTTGCCCCCAATTTAATGAAGCTTGCCATCACTAAGAGGTTTAAAAAGAAATAGTCAGCCAGGCCTCCCAAATAGTGGGAATTTATTGTAAGCCATGTGTTTTGGGCTTGTGCTTATCTGCTTTCTGGTTTGTACCTCCTGGTTTTGTGGGGGTCATGTTCTCTGCATCCCTCTGATGCTGAAGAACAGCAACTACTTTAAAGAAAAAAAACCACAGCTGCCTGATGCTCAGGCATGGGGAGTTGAGACACGGAGCATCTCCAACTGCCCCAGGAGTCTCTGTTCCCGTGTGAACTAGTAAACAACGCTCCTCCTTTGCTGGATTTGCTTCCTTCTCCACTCTCCTCTCATTGTGGCCATGGTCTAGACATGGCTGTTTGCGGTCCTTAGTTGTGTAGGATGCAGCTCACAGAAATAATGACCTGTCTTCGGGGGTCACTGGGATTTAAGTCTTCAAAGCCATAGCCCTGCGTAGTGTCATTTGGCCCTCAAATGCTCAGCCCAGTGCATGGTGCTAACTCCTTCCAAAGGGACTTTGTTAAAAAGGAGCTCGTCCTCTCCCTCGAGCAACTCCAACAACACAGGGCAGAATCCCTTTTTAGCCTTTGTGCCTAAAACACAGCTGGRTATTGCAGCAACCCTCTTGAGAGGCAGAGGACGAAGTATGCGGGATGATTTCTCACGTTATCCCCAACATTCCATGGACTCTGCGCCCTGTCCCCTCCCTGGGAGACCCGATGAGGACAGCGCTGGGGCCGGGCACAGACCTGTGTGTGCCGTGCCCCTGCCAGCCGYTGCGGCGTGCGATGGCAGTGGCGTGTGTGTGGCGGTGATGCTGCCCGGCAGTCCGGGTGCATGGCCAGGCACGGAAAATGGTGTTAGCTTTTTTATTAAACTATTTGAATTTAATTATAAATTATAATTTTGATAATATATAAAATATATTTATTTGCATATCACATGTATAAAATAAATATAAAACTAAGTTATAAATTAAAAGGAAAACCGAGCTATTAGCCAATCGTTAGCACTGGCAGTCCTCAGCCTTTGTTGCTGGAGAGCTGGAGAGAGAGGTTTTGCTTTCCTGGGGCCAGAGGTGGCCATCCTCTCTCTGACCCCTCTTGCCAGAGCAGGGCCCGGCAGTCTCGCACAGTCCCTTGGCTTCAAGCCCTGCCAGTGTTTGGGTGCAGGCAAAACCCACAGCACTTTCTTGGCGGTGGCGGTTAGCTCCGCGAGATGCACCAAGCCTGTCCTGGCCCTTTGTTATCCAGTGCCTGGCTCTGTGTTTCCCAGGGGAAGCTCATCTTTTGGAAACATACTCCTGGTGTGCTGTGTTAGGAGCATAAAAACCACTTTATAAGTGCACGCTGCTGCGTCTGCATGTGCATGCATGTGCATGTGCACTGCGTCTGCATGCTGCCTTTCCTGTGCATGGAACGAGCTCCCCTTGAGGCGTTSGTAGCTAATCTTGTTTCTTAATAGGGGAAACATGAGATAAAGCATCGTGTCTGGCTATGCTTGCTGTGCCTGCTTGCTGTGCCTCCTGGCAAGGTGAAATTGCATAATGCATTTAACCTCGTTCGGCTGAATTGCTTATCAAATCGATACCTCTGCTGCTTTTAGATTTTCTTTGTAGCTTCTGCATCAAGTTCAGCACAAATGAACGATGATTTCTTCTGTGCAAACACATAGTTTCCTACCCTGGAACGGGAGCTTCAAAGGCTACTTAAAAATTCCCTTGTTAGTCAGAGGTGCTGTCCTGAACTGGGAACTTACTGTTTCTTAGAGATGGTGCTTTCTTTCACTTTGTTTTAAGTATTGTGAAAGGAAAATGCAATGTGGGGAAAAGTGGATCGATCATTTTCCAGACACTTAAAAAAAGAACAACAAACACAACTACAACTTCATTGTTTCCTTACAAAAGTAGAAAGCATCTAGCAACTGTRTACATCAAAACTACGTGATGGACATGATTAAAAACAAAATCCCCTCATTGTAYAGGAGTCAAATCTGAACGCAGACTTATATAGAGCAGTAAACATTTAATGAAGATACAGGCAAAGCAGGAAAAAAAAACGCACCCAGAAGACCTGATGTGCTGAATTACTTCARTCAGTTGAGACACTTCAGTACAGTTAAACCTGGACAATAAGATTAGAGCACAATCAAAATAGCTGCAAGTCATCRGGTGTCACGTTCAGCCTCGAGTAATTTGTCTTAAAGGACGATGGCTTTCAAAATAGCCTGCTGGATGCCTGGCAGYGTACATTAGGTGCTGGTAATTAATTGGCTGTTGAATTGATCTCTTCCAGTAAAGCAGAAGGGAAAACCCAGGGCTAGATGGTAAGGAGGTACAGGAGACTCGCAGAGATGGAGATAAGAGCTGGCTGGTCATGCTGGGCGGGCTGTGCACAGCTCCTTCTGGGCCCCCCAAAAAGAACACCTGTGKGCTCACTGCTGGCCTGGCAACATAAAGAGGGCTTGCAAATGGTTTGGGTGTCCATAGGGATATTTATCTGCCCTTCCAGCTCTATTGTAGGAAGAAAGTTAATTCTACAGCATGAAGCTGGTCATGCGCTCTTGCTTATCCTTGCAAGGAGCAGTTTAAAAATACTAAATGTTTAAACACTGCAGCTGTTTTGCCTTGGATGGACTGTTACTTTTTCTCTAATGGCTTTTAGGTTGTAGAGTTCATTTTTTCCTGAATGCCATGCTCAGCAACKGAAGACAAACCAAATTATTTGCAATACTTGTTTAACCGTCCCTTAATTGCTTTCGACTTTGTCACGTAAACCACCTCCTGCTTAAGTGTATGCTTTATTCTTTAATTTATTTGGGAGTTTGTAATGTGTATGGGTTTTATTTTCATTTCACAGAACCAAGAGGGCTTCAGAGAAGTGATGTTTTGAACTTACTTCTTGCTTTTTGTAGCTTGAAGGAAACCTGAGGCAGTTGTTTCTGCTGAAATATGAAATTTTGAAATATGCTGTAATACAAATGGTCAATGGAGCCAAAAGCCACCTTAATGATCTGTGACATTTTCAATTCACTTCTAAGTCASAATTTTGGCAGATGAAGAAAACAAACTTGTTCTTCTCTTGCACATTCTTAAAACAGGTGTCRTGTTAAAGAGAAGACCATTCTTATTCATAACCACTTTGTATATTTTGGATTTCCCAAACTCGTAGCTGCCTGATTCAAATTCCTTGAGAGCCAGAGGGGATGGTTTGAATTGCTTTCATTTGGTCAAAGATTAGTTGAAAACAACTTGAGCTTGTGTCCAAGTGTTTTAACTGAGTGAGTAAGCATTCCTGCAGCAAGGTAACTGATGTGAGTATCATGTATTTAGGTGGTATTTAGGTATCTGAGCTGGAGGGGATAGAGAGTAGGGCTTGTAAACCTTGTGTAGAGGCAGCTCCGTGGACACAGGGCCTGCAGGAATTGAGCRGTGCCAGGCTGTGTTCATACAGCAACGAAAGGCAAATGTAAATGCGTATGTGCAGAAAGTGACTTTTTGCTTCTRAATTTTGATCTGGGCTGCTGCAGGGCAGCTTTTCGGTGAGGACATCTCTGGCAGTGAGGACTCCATTGGCCACGCTGGGGAAGCAGGAACAGGGATGGGTTTTGGTGTGGGTTGAAAGGTCTACTGTCTCCTGGGAGCAGTGGCTGATGGCATGGTGGTATCTTGGTATCCCGGTTAAGCTCCCAGGGAGCCTCAGGGTTTGTGCTTGTTAATGGGAACGAGTTCGGTGACATATTTCCAGTAGGAGAACCATGAATGTCAGTGCAGGGGTTTTGGCCTTCTCCGGAATAACTTACTCAACTTTAGCTGCCGTGTTCAATAGAGATGAGTTCAGGTTGGAGCGAGTGTGGAAAAAGGCTGCTAAACTAGCCTGGGTTTTTCAGGGAAAGGAGACCAAAAAACAGCTAGGTCTGTCTTGCCTAGTGAAGCAAAAGCTGAGGACATACATGGTTACTTTCCTCTGTATTTAYAGAAAGCGAACACCCGAGAGCGAGGAGAGCAATTTCAGTTGAAAGACAAGGTTTAGCAGATGACAGATGGATTGAAAACAGGAGCGAGCCTGGGCTGGGAATTAAAGATAGTTTCTGACCGGCAGAAGAGGAGGAGCATGGCTGAACAGTGAATTACATCTGAGCGAGAGCTCGGTCAGCCTGTGTAAGGGATTGGGTGACGTTGCCGGACGCTGTCGGGACGATGCCGCTCAGCCCCACGTTTCTGTGCCGCCTGCAAGTTCCAACTGCGCCTGGTCGCAGGGCGATGCTGCTGCGCCTGCAGCGAGGCAGCCCGCCTGCGCTGGGGAGCGCAGGCACGTTTGCTCATTAGCTTGCCAAACAAATGAGCAGGAGTAACACATGCAGATCAGTGAAACGCTTGATGAAAATCTCACTGAGAATGATGCGGTGAGGTGGAGAAGGAAATCCTGCCCACCCTGCCTGCAGCGACTAGGGCAGTCTRAAGGAGGATGTCTGCCAAAGCAGCTCGTGATTTCGGCCAACCATTTAATTAAAGTAGCACTGGAAAGGAAACTGGAAACTCAAGAAACAGGTTTTTAATCGCTTGGACTTTGGTAGACAATCTCTATGCAAATCATGCCTCCAGCATCACTGCTGTTTGCATGGGTGTGTGTTCCTGTCCCTGCGGACGGACAGGGCGCAGGCAAAAACCTTGCGGGCTGCTGACACGTGTCACCTTGGCATCTGCGTTTGGCCTTTGGCTTTCAGAGGGGCATTGCGTCGCTTCACGGATGTGGATGCGGGGCCCTCAGAGGCTTCACTGTGGTGGATGCCTCCTTGGGGTGCTGGGGAATGCCCCCAACATGGCAAAAACATGGGCAGCACATGCAGGGCGGGGAAGTCCTGTCCATCAATGTATTTGATGTGGGATTTTGCTGATGGAATATGAATGTGGGATCCCCAAAAGTACACCAGTCAAAGCAATTATCTGCCTTTCAGGGTGCCCCTGCAAGTCTCCCAGTAGCTCAGCCTGCAGCCCAGGGGTCCCAGCTGGGTCCCGCTCGCTCTGGAGGAGGCATCGCGCCTGGGCAGGGGATGCTCGGTGTTAGTGGAGGTTCCTGCAGTTTTGCTATTTTCTCAGAGATTTCTGAGCGCARAGGCTCTTCTGAAAACACCTTTGGTTTAGGGTTTTTTGGTTTTTTTTCGCAGCTTGCTCTTCCCGTTCCACAGCAGAGCTCAAGGAGTGGCGGAAAGCCTTCAGCAGCCTGTCCCCAAGGCTGCTGTATAAAGACCCTTCGGGGTACAGCAGGGCATCGCCCTCCTCCTCCTCCTCCTCCCCGCTCTGCCGGCCAGAACTAACACCGAGCAGGGCTTCGCCACGTCCCCGCCCGGCTGTGGGAGCGGGGCTGCGGGCGGGGCCGGGGCCGGGGCCGGGCCCGGCCCGCAGGAGGAGGAGGAGGAGGAGGAAGGGGAGGCGCTGCGGCGGCGGCGCGGCCATCCCCGGGCGCCGCATCGCTGCGTGCGCGGAGCCGCCCGCTGCAGCCGGCAGGATGATCGCCGCCCAGCTCCTGGCCTACTACTTCACGGAGCTGAAGGAGGATCAGGTCAAAAAGGTAGAGCGATATCCCTCGGCGGAGGGCTGCGCCCCCCGCCCCCAGGCCAGATCGCTTTTTTTATTTTTTATATATATATATATTTTTTTTTTTCCCCTGTTGGTTTGGTTGCTTTGTCCCCATAGCGATCCTGCTGTGGGAGAAAGGGGAATAAATCCGTTTTTAAGCCCAGCCAAACGGCCCCCCAGAGCATTCCTGGTGGAGAGCGGAGCGGGGTTTCTGTGTGGAGGCTGCCGGGCGTGGGTGATGCACACCGGCTCGCTGCCGGTCAGGCCGCGGAAACCCAGCTCGGCGAAGCGGGGCAGGAGTTGGGGCCGCACCGTGGGGTTTTGGTGATGAGGGTGGTGGTGATGGTGATTGTCCTTTCAGGCTTTTCGTGGGCACCAGCATCSCTGGAGAGGGGACTTCCCCCTTCTTCCCCAGGGTGCCTGTGGGCATCTGTCACTCTGGCACTGGGGTGACAAATATGAAGAGCAGGTAGTTTTTGAATTATGTGTCACTGCAGCTTCTGAATTTACAGGAAGTGGTGGTTAGTTGTGCTTAAAAAGAAGTAGTATTTCTATGGGCTTCTTTTCCTTTAGCGTTAGAGGACTGCTGCTGTATGGTTGGTATAGCCCTGGGATTTAGCCCTGCCACAAGGAAACGGGTGCAGAGCACAGGATAAATAAAAACATGGCAGTTAGGTCCCAGCTGAGCATAYTGCAGAGCAGTAGGGAGCGGAGAGCCTGGGGCTAGGGACGCACGGACACAAAYTGGGAAAATAATTGCAAATATCGCGGAGCCCTGTCACAGGGCCGGGCTGACGTCAGGAAGCAGAGGCTTCCCCTCTGCCACCTCCTCCGGCGGTGCTGCGTGACCCACCTAGGCACGTGGCTGAGCGCCTGCTGAAGGCATCCCTGAAATATTTTGGGGAAGCCTCAGCAATGGTGTTAGCAGGGCTGATTTGTAGAGGTCTCAGGGCTTGTCCTGGCAGGAGGAGAGCAGCTCCTCCCTTTGGGCTTCCAGCTGTGCCTGGGCAGACCTCAGCTCCTCTGTGTGGGTGACCCACCATGCCCCACTCAGACTCATGCCCGCTCCTCTGTTGGATAAAATCCAAGACAGCACCCCGTATTTTCCACATCTCTTTCCGTGGTTTAGGTCTTTCGCTTTTCCACCCAGCGGTTCTCGCGAGGAGCTGAATGAAGGCTGCCCACAGCCTGCAGCTCTGCATCTTCCAGCCCTGCGTACGTRGCTCTCCCTCTTCCCCAGGCCCCTTATTTTCCTTTTCCCGAAGGATTTGTAAGTGCTGCCGTTGATGCCAGGCATGCATGCCTGGGTAAGGCCTTCACTGCCTCGCTGTGCCTGTTATATTTAGAAACCCAAGATAAGCACAAGGGTGCGCGTTGGCCGAGGAGCAGCAGGAGGGCTGCGTGGGGAAGGTGCCATGGGAGCGTGCAGGCGCGGGGGAARCTCTGTGGTGTTCCTGGGGGTTATTTATTGCAGGCTGGTTTGGCACCATGAGGCTGCTATTGTCTGACGGCACAGGAAATCGTTTGGCTGGGGAGCTGTAAAGCATTTTCATGGATCAATCTGATTTTGTCTGAAAAAGAAAATAAAACCCAATAAAATCCAACTAAAAAAAAAAAAGCAGGCTACTGGTTTTGGAGGCTGTAAGACATCTTTTCCTGTTTATATCCTTTTGGAACGGATATTGAGCCCCGCTCACTTTTGGCTGTCCTGTAGGGAGTGTTTTCTGCGGCAGTCAGAGGCTCTGCCGCCCAACAGCTGCTGGGAGCTGGTGGGCTCCGCTCCCCGGTACCCTGCGGGGCAGAGAGGTTTGTGCTCCATCTCAGCGTTCCGCTTACGGGGAATACGTGCCTGCATGGCTTCATTTCAGGTCCCTCCCTCTCCTCTCTGCTTCCGGAAGAGCAGCACTTGCTGCTGTATGTGCTTGCGGCCGGGGTCTGCCGACCAAGGCGTTGCCCCCGCTCRCCACTCTGCCCCACGGGGCTGCTGGCCGCAGCGGCTGCTCCTCTGCCTCGCTGGTCCGTGGCAGCGATCGGCTCAGCGTTTGGTGGCACAGGTGGTGGGTCACCTTGAGGATGCTGCTGTGGGTCACAGGACGGGTGTGAAAGGGTTAAAAGTACKGGCGAGGTGAATTCAGGAATGGATTTGTTACAGGGGTCTCCACTGCTCTGAGGCTGAACGTCCTTCTTCTCTTGCGACGCCGTTTTCTCCTTTTTTGGGGTTCCCATCCCTGCGTGGCACTAATGCTTAGCGCTGCCTTTCTATGGTGGAATCCCTGCCAAGGGGCACAGATGGAGCTGGTGGTTTCAGGCCCTCAGGATACCCTGGATCTAAGAACTAGTGTGTGCTGCTTCCATACTGATTTTGCTGGATTTTAGACACTCCCTTATGTTTCAGAGTCATTTTTTTCCRCTTTGCAGTTTCTGGAACATTTTCCAAGATGAGTCGTGGTGAGCAGGAGGAATAGGCATGTGTAGTGTCGAAGATGCRGGTGGTTCATAATGCATTGGCAGCCCTGTGGCCCGACAGCCCCTGCAAGGGGGCATTTTCCCATGAAACCACGTGTACATGCACTTGCATGTGACCTTACTCTGCAGAAGCAAGCTGGTGATGTACGATGCCCTGTACTGTATAAATAGGCATGTGGGTTTTACTCTAAGCAGGATAAATTATCCAGATGTTTTTGCAAACATCTGCAACATCTCCCCGAACGTTTGTGATCCCCCAGGGGCAGCAGCTTGAGCTCAGCATCCTCGCCGTGACAGAGGACTTTGCACAGCCCGAACCGAGGCCTCSATTTCTCTAAAAGGCTGACTGCCATCCTCAGGGGCGCGGGCACTGCGGAGCRGCCCTGGCGTCTGTGCCGCTGGCCTGTGCGCAGGGGAGCTTTTGTGAAACTGCCTTTGAGTACCTTTGTTTCCAACAGGTTTGTACCTGCAATAGCTGGCCCCAGCAAAGGGAGCCCCTAGGTGTTGCCAGGTTTCTGTCTGTCAGGGGAGCAATACCATTTTGTCGTATTATCTGATGAGAGWAGGAGAAAATCTTGCAATCCAAGAGACATTTAAATGTCGTTTAACCTTGAAAAGAACGTGATGGAATGRGGTGTAAAATGTAGCAACTGGCATCAAAAAAAAGCCCTTTGTTGGTGACCTGCCAGTATAAAGGCTTTTTAGGAACCAATCTGATAAATCGCAAGTAAGCACAAACAGTTTCAGAATGTCTAAACTACTTGTTTTAACACGCCTTGGCTCCTGATGAATCTTCCTGATGCTGAAAGGAGTATGGAGCATGATTAGCTCGGTAGAAGAATGTTTACATGCTGAAGGGTTTTCATGCAAAGGCTGTGTCAGTAAAATATCTGCTAATGATTTCTGAAATTGTTGTGGGAATGCTCTGTTCTTGGATACCATTGACTGTTGTCAGTGTCCGGGGAATGAGGCATGCATTTAAGGAATGGCCCTTAGTGCTGCCTGTTTCATTATGCAYTTATAATTATTCACAACTTCCCGTGGAGCCTGCTGCGATGGCTGGATTTTCAGAAACTCCTTTTCCCCAAGTACAAAAAGTGTCTTTCCTATGTGACCAAGAACAATTACATACATATGGTTCAGATTAAGAAATCCAATTTAAAAAAAATTGCTCACAGATTCTGACTTTTTTTTTTTTTTTAAGAAAAAGAAAAAAGGTGATTGAGCTCTTGGAGGGCTCCCATAGTGGCACTCTGGGAAGATGCCCTTCCTGGGGGGAGGGGTGGTGGCTCTGAGGTGGCAGCTAAATAAAGGASCATTTGCTGCTCCTTGCCCACGCAACCGCCTGCCGGGAATTGCTCCTGCTCTCCGCCGTCTCCCGGGAAGAGCGGGCAGCCGGCTCCCACGGGGCCGCAGCCGCGGGAGCCTCGGCGGGGCTGTGTGTCCTGCCCGGGCTGCCAGCAGCCCCCCTCTGCCCCTGCCTGCCCCTSCTCGGCTTCCCTTCGGATAAGGCTGAGATTTGCTTTCTGATCGGCTTTTATTGCAGGCAGAGCAGGGAGTTATTAAACCTCCATCCCATAATCCAGCCTCCAGCTCCCCCCGCCCGGTTATTTATGGTGATTTGCTGAGGGTTTTCCCTCGGAGGGCTGCCTGTGCTGCCAGCGCAGGAGAGCAGTGCTTTTTGCCTTGCAGCTGCGCTGCCGGAATGACTAACCCTTTTTCTGCCTGGGGGAAAAAAAAAACACACCACCTGCTTTTTTTTTTTTTTTTTTTTTTAGTTTTGGAAACTGTAACACACAGGAGTGATTTTATTTCAAACTGAGGTTCAGTCCCCATCTCGCCCCCCCTCCCCGCCCCGTGAATCTCAGCGGTGAAGATGGCCTCGGTGTGACGCGCCGCGATGATGCGCTGCGATGCAACGCGTGGCAATGCTCCCTGCGGGCAGGGGGGTCCAGCCCAATTATGTAAGGGCGCTGACGGCGCTCGTTGGTTTTTCACGGGAGGAAGAAGAGCCCTCCCTCCCGTTTTCCCTCGCTGCTGAGGGTAGCATAGGGGCAGAGGTGGGGAGAACGGGCTTGTCTGGCCCTGACTGTGCAAATGCCAAAACCTGCATTTACAACAGGGCTTTTTTTTKGGGGGGGGGGAATCCTTCAGCCCTGTTTTTGGGAGGAGGMTGTGAGAGCAGGGCTTTGTAGAGGGGTATTTTAATTGCACAGTGAAGTCTGACTGTGTGAATGATGTGTTAGTGTAGCTTTCACTGGGAAATTTGGGGAATCAGGCCTCTGAGCGGCAGCGTGGGCTGCTGAAAGCTCAGCCTTAAAAGAGGTTTCCCCCCCACCCCCCACCCTTTAAAAGGGAATAACCTCATACTCTGACACTCTCTGGCTTGACACTCTCTGCTAAAAAAAACCTATGGCAGGGTTTGCTGCAGAGGGGAGACCTTCCTGCCCAGCCYGACACCAGCCTCTGCATCTGCCCCCGCGCCGTTTGGGGCTGCAGAGCGTGTGCATCCCGTCCAGGTTTTTGTTGTTGGAATGAAATGACACCAGTGGCTGGCTCTGGTTGTCACTGCGACAGGGCTGTCAGCCCRTTGGGGTGGCACAGGTCACAGCTGTGGGGTGTGAGGATGCTGCCCTGGGGTCTCACATTTGTCCTCTGTGACGGAGAACCTGGGCTCGGCTCTTCTGCTSTTTAGCTATACGCCTGCACCATCACTTCACCGGTTCATGGAGCAGATGCTTGGTATCATTTTGTTGCACTGTAACTTGCCCTTAGCATCTATTTAATGACTGTTTTGCTCTTCCTCTGCGAACGATGGCACTGAAGACTTTGCAGCTTGTGCAGCCTCTGGCTACAGCCCCGCGGGCTTGCCTGGCTCTCACCTGGCTTGCCTGGCTCTCACCCCAGCCCTGCGGTTCAGGATCAGACCGGGTAGCTGCACCCAGCAGTGCCATCCATCCATGCCTTCGTCCCTCAGCTCTGTAAATGCTTGGTCATGGTGGGAGGGCATCTGGCTCGGGGAGATAGGCTATCTTTGGTGCAGACCTCGACTACGTGCGGACAGAAGTGCTTTCTGCAGGAGCAATTAAATTGGCGCTGGTTTTACGGTCAGTTTAGGGTTTAATTACATTTTGATTGTCTGCRTTTCCTTCGCAAATGGCATTATTCATCGCTTCCTGTCTCAAAGTCCCCGGTACACGGAGCGCTTGCATACATATGTTTCACATGGGGTGTTTTATTGTGGCATTGGTCCTGTTAGGACATAATGCCAGCTAGGGATGAGTTGCTTCCAGAGCAGCAAAGGAGACACAGGTGGCCTTGGCACAGAGATGGCCTGGGGTTTAAAATGAGGTGGCTTTTCCAGTTTTGCTGAGGACAGAAAACATGAGCAGGGTTTTATTTTCTTGGTYCTGCCAAGCTGGAAGCAAAAGTGATCCCAAAGGTGTGGCTTCGGTCTGAGCTGTTTGCAGAACCAAATTTCCAAGGCAGATAATGAAACAAGGCAAGAACAGACTGGCAGCTGAGGTAAAAGGGGTGGTATGTGAGCGTTTAGCAAGAACTCCCCAAGGCCAAGTTGTATTTTTGAGGCATCAAAGCATCTCTCGCTCTTCCTGATGCTGAAGGTGGGTGTAATATTATGGAAAGCAGTATTATTGGAAAACTGGAACCACCTYCTTTTTCCAGGGAGGTAAAGAAAGTTCCTGTCTTGGGAAGCCACAAGGAAGAAGTCAACAACATTTAATTTGATGTTTTATCTTGAGGAGGAAGACGCTACCTGCCCACAGCCAAGTTCTGCCTCTCCTGACCCTCTGGCTGTGATAGCTCTGGAGTGGGATAGGGAAAATGGTCTGCTACACAGAAATAATTTCTCAGCCTGGGACGTAGCCCCAAAATCGCTGTGGCAAGTCCTTCTCAATGAAAGGTTTTAAATACAAGGCACCTCTGTGGACTGCAGCAACACCCACATCACCCCAGCTGGCACAAGGTGCCAAAAGTGGGATTTTTAGCTTCAGCTGTTCAGCTCACCGACAGTCAGGAGAGCTGAGAAGTGGAGCGAGGGCTGGAGATAGTGGTGCGAGGCTGTGGGCGAACGGTTTTGTGTCGAAGAGGASGCAGAGTGATGTGGGACTGGGTCTTGCCTCGGGAAGGCAGTAGGATGGGATGAGCTTCAGCTCACATAGGTCCTAGCACTTGCACATTTTCCTTGATTTTGAGTCAAAAGACAAGGCCTGAAGTGAGTGGCTGTGGTGTCAGCTTGGCCAGAGCCCCAGGGCCAAGCTGGGGCTATACTCTATTCTTGCCATTAAAGAGAGGTATAGCCCAGCTCGGGCACCTCAGGGCCCTCTTTCACTCCGTGGTGCTGTTTGTCTTTTTCTCCAGATTGATAAATACCTTTACGCCATGCGGCTCTCTGATGAAACGCTGATAGACATTATGGCTCGCTTCAGGAGAGAGATGAAGAACGGCCTCTCCAGAGATTTTAACCCAACGGCTGCAGTGAAGATGCTTCCTACATTTGTGAGGTCCATTCCTGACGGTTCAGGTAAGGAGCTGAGTATTTGTTTTCCGTATTAAGTGTGGTGTGCTTCGTGGGAGACCTGTTAGAAATATACCAATGCGCTATCAAGAGCAAGAGCAATTTGCTTTCTGGCAATCCCAGGCAACATTTCGAAGAGAGCCTCCCCTCTGTGTGCAGGTCTGTTCCCACAGATGCTGGYGGATTCTGTGATTCCTGTGTCAAACCCACTTTGGTGCCAATGGAAGAGCCCTTCCTAACAATCAGTCCACTAACAGTCAATACATTTACGCTGAGATTTGTCTGCCAACAGTCAATACTTCACATAGGAAGATTTTTGATTTATGCAATTCAGACTCATGTGATCTAGAGTCTTAACAAACGCAGTGGCTTTTAGTCATTTTCTGTTTGACTCAACATTTCTTCTCCTCCTTATTTTTTCCCCAGTGGAAGTGTGAACCCTTATATGCTGAATTTGAATTTCCTGGCATTTGCTTTGCTTTTTGTAGCTACCTCTTGCAGACTGTCTTAGGGCAAACTCGCAGAACTCAAGGAGGCTGCAGTGTATGGCTCAAAAGCTGCTGCTCTGGTGTACTGAGCTTTTTCCATCCAGATGTAGGACTTGGTTTTTCTGTGCTCACTGTACCTGATAAAAGTGGCACAAAGAGCTATCAGAAACCAAAAAGGTGTTGTGTTGGTATTTAAGATCAAGATTGCCCCTATTACTTATTTTAGTGTTTATAAAAAAATAAATATTTTATATAGCGTATATTTATAAACAGTATATAATAGTGTTTATTATTTAGTGATAACATTGGATTTCCTTCTCATGTAGCATGAGTTGTCTAACTGTAGTTTGGTGCTTACCACAAATTATGTCCCCGTGTGCAGAAGTTGCACAGTTGCAAGAACTGCATGACACGGTTACCTGTTTTAAAGCTCTTTTTGAGTTAAAATCAATAATTTATTGGGTGAAAGAACRTGAAGCCTGGTGCTTTGTGGTACTTGGCGCTGTCTGGCGGGTGCAAATCTTTGATAGTTCTGCTTTGCTGTTGCTTTCTGCCACCTTAAGCTTTTTAAATGAAATGTGATTCTCTGTCTAAAAAAACCCACAGGGAGCACAAACTTGAATCCTGTGTTTCTCTTAGTTTAGCACTACTGGCTGTTATGTTGAAATGTTGTGTTGAAATTCGCAGCCTGTTGAGAAAGCCAGAAGCTGCCACGCACAGCTGGGTCACGGGCAGAGGTTGCTCTAAGGGTTTGCAGGTGAGGTGACTTGAGGGCTTTTGTGTGGAATCCCGGCATTTTTACTGACTCTGAAATCCCCCTTTTTCCCTTCATGTGTGTTTGAGTTCAGTTGAGTACAGACTTGTCCCCAGTACCCTGCTCTGTCAGGCACYGCAGGTCAGCAAATCTGAGCTGCTTGCAGTGAGTCAAATAATTTTGCAAATTGTTCCATGGCACAAACTGGGGAGACTTTGAGATGCAATATGGCACAGGGAAGAGGGGATCTGCGCCCGGCCAGGAGAGGTGGGAGAGATTGCTGGGACCGAGCATGAGCCAGAGCAGTGGGTAGCCCTGGTCCGAGCGTATGCGTGTCTGTATGTCAAGGCATTAATTTCAGATCACATATTACACACCTACTTAAAAAAGCAACCTTGTGCGTTGTGCACAGGGTGCTCAGTTCTTGATCCTGTGCCCATTTGGCTCCTGCCGGCCTCTCCGGAACAGGCACGCTGTGGGCTTTGTATTTGCAGCATGAATTAGAGCAAGGCAGTGCTTTGCCCCAGACAATTTTTGTATAACGTGATAATAATCTATATGTGCATGTTGCGAGTGTCTCTTTGGATAGCTGTTAGAAACGCCGGCAAAACCATTCCATTATTAGCGTGGACAAGGCATGTTCTGACCCCAGGTATGAGCAATATTTGCTGTAGGTGGGTGTCATGGCATTTCTTTCCCTGACTCACCTGCACGTGCCTGCCACGTCCAGCTCAGCTGTCGCACAGACGCAGCCAGGGCAGGCACGGAGCCCCCTTCCCTCGTCTTCCAAAAGGCTCGGGGGGGCCCTCGCGGATGTGTCCGTGTTGCTGTGCCCAAAGTGTGGGTTCGGCTCCCGGCCGACCGCAGTTTCTGCCTTCAGCTGTCCCTCGGTAAAAGCCGGGGGCTGAAAGCCTGCCCTTTTCTCTGGCCCGTCTCTAATTACTGCCTTGTAAGCTCTTTCCTCTGAGGCTGATTATTATTATGAGAGCTGACTGTTCAGAAAAATACTGTTGTTTAGTTTCAGATCTGTGCTTGTGTACTTTATTAACAAGGAGCTTTTGAGTAATRATTTTGGAGACTCTGGAGATGTTGGTGTTAGCAGGGTTTTTTGCTTCATTCAGAGTTGCTTAATTTATGAGAGCCACAAAGTTTTTTGTCCAGAGTGCCCAGAACGGTATCTTAAGCTAATTCAAAATGCTTTCAAAGGATCTTCCTAAATTAATTTACAGCAGGTTTGATTGTATCTTGGTGTTGTAAAGCATAGATTAAACGCTGCTACTTGGGTTTAATTCCTGAASTACACTGAAAGAAAACTGCTGCTTTGCATACAGAAAGCTTTACATTCTAGTTCAGAGTTCTTTTTTCTTCTTAACTGAAAAGGATAATTCTTAATAAATTTTACCTTGCAATGAGCTTGATGGTGCTGGAAATCAAACACGCTAATCTGTTAATTTACTGCCAGGGAGGATATTTCTGAAGTGCAGTATTTGTTTGAGGTATGTACCAAGGTGTGTTTAGGCTTCGAAAAGGGCCATCTGGTCCAGTGTTGATTTTTCCATTATTTATTGGAGGTAATGGCCAGCATKCAACAAATGATACTCATATGATAAAGCTTATTCGGGTATTTGGCTTAATGAGACACTTGTGGTAAATGTTTTGCTTCCGGTCTTGTTGCGGTGAAGGTGGTTATGAGTTACTGAATTTGTTATGCTGAACCCAATGAAGGGAACTGCATCTACAGTTTGGATATGTTCACATTTTAAATTACATTTGTACTGGATGTTTAAAGCCACGCTGTTCAGAAACAGGTAGGGAAGTACTGCAAGATCTGTATTTTGGCAAACTCTGAGTTTGCCAATGTCTTAAGCTGGAAGAAGGAAAAGTTGCACTGCAGTGCAGTAAAATTAGGAGGTTTGTTAGGAGTTGTGGGCTCYCACTGTTGTTTTGCTACGTTTTTCTGTACGGAGCTTAATGTTCTTTGTGGTTTCTCACATGACAGTGTTTTGTTTGCTGTATTACACTGCAACCTTGGAAAACCGTAAGGGCTTTTGCAGTGTCKTTGCCTCTCTCAGGCTGTTCCTGCTAGAGGTCCTGCCCYGAGGGACACCTCATCCAGCTCATCAGCTTTGCTGAGCGGGAGGGGGCTCCTGGACGTGCATGGGGTGATGAGGGGGAGCAGCGGCTCACTAAGCCAGACTTTAAGAGTATTGATCTGAGATTGGGCAGGGTAATCTCAGAGGTGAGTCTAGGTCTGGAAATCCTCGTGGATAAATTGCATACCTGATATTTTAGTGACAGCGTGKGGTCAGAAGGCTCTGAGAGCTGAGTCGAAGTTTGAGGTGACACATCAAAAGGTACTAGTCTTCCCAACTGCTAGAAGTCRTTCCACATTGAATTTAGGTAGAAATGGAGAAACGGTGATGTTGGGAATGGCCTCCCCAAAGTCATAGTTTAAAGTTGGAAGGAAGAACGAAAAGAGGCCAAAGAGCGCTGGAGGATGGGACTGGCAATACGYGTCGGTGATGCAGGACGGGGGGGGGCAGCTTGTCCCGCTTGTGGCATGGGGCACTTCTGACACCGCAGAAAGGTACAAATCGATGAGGAAACCAGGACGAAAAAGCGCCGTGCGCCTCTGCTTCACCACCTTCCGAAGCAGCTTYGGTGAGCCCGGGGATGCCATGTGCAGACACGAATGCTTGCAAAGAGCCTTGGTGGTTAACTGCAGCCTGGACATGCACTTCTGTGTGATAAGTTGTGCATGCTGCTTCCCTAAATGTTATCTTTTTGCAGACTTTAACAATTGCTGTCCTTGTTTGCTCCCTCTTTGATAAGGTGAGATAGCGTAAGCGGTTCAGTCAAATATATTTGCCTTACTCTCCAGGGGGTACTGAAAGTGTCATTCCTCAGATAGCCAGACCACGCGTCTCTGTTGCCTGAATTACACCCTGGAGTCTCTGGAGGTGGCGGGGTAGTGGATTTGGCTTCAGACCTTTGAAATCCAAATCCCTCTCCACCACAGAGGGAGATGGAGGTATCCTAACTCCTTCCCTGGCTCCTGGGGAGTTATTCAGGAGCTCTGTGCAAGGGATCGCAACTTCTGAATAACTCCTGCAGCAGCACAAGGCTGCCCTGTGATTTTTCAGACTGTTGTTTCTCTGACTTCTGTTACTTGACTGCAGTTTTCAGTGAATATTAGCTTCCAGGGGTGAAATAACTGGTTCCTGCTTTAAATACATCTGTGTGTAATTTGTTGATTTTAGAATAGTGCGCAATCCAGCCACCGTTCACTGTTATTTGCCAAAATGACACAGGTTCATTTACAGCAAAAGACTGCTCATCAGTGGTCTGGCATCCCTTCATTTTACTGTCTCTGTTTTCARTATCTTTTTGGCTTTCTCCTGAGATCTTTGCTCTGACAGCTTCGTCATGAGATTTGGATACAAACTGTCCACTGTTAGTCCATTCTTTTTGGATAAACCCTCATTGCAGTTGCCTGYGTATCGATGGTGGTTGGTGTTGCCATTGCACCAGCTTCATGTTAAATTGTAGGGAWTCAGGTTGATGCTTCACGTGGATGCCCTGCAGCTAGAACTTCCTTGCCATAGGCACTGGACATTTGCCTGTGCGTTTTACTTAACAGAGCTTGGTGTTTCCCAGATTTGTGTTACATACGATTTTTAATCACTTGTGTCTTGTTTTCCACATAGAGAAAGGAGATTTCATTGCACTGGATCTTGGTGGTTCTTATTTCCGAATTCTGCGGGTGAAGGTATCGCATGAAAAAAAGCAGACGGTACAAATGGAAAGCGAAATTTATAATACGCCTGAAGATATCATGCACGGCAGCGGAACACGGGTAAGCACCTCTTCTTTAGGATGTCTCTCTAAAGATTAGCTGCTTTCACACTGCCGTTTTAGAAAAAAACACAAGAATGACCATAGGATCTTAACAGTTGCACCTACAGCGTGCACAGACTTCAACTACAGCTCTTTGTTGATACTGAAAATAAATAAGCAGTAGTTAGTGTAATAGAGCATGCATGGGTGCTGCAAATCTGCTGTCATTGTGTGGGAGACTTTTGGCTGAGTTAGGGAAAAAATGGCCTAGAAATAAAAATTCTGACTTTACTATTAAAGTTACTTTCCACAGGTAGGAATGGACAGCAGGAAAACRACTTAGTCTTTGCAAGCAACGAGCGTGACCAACCCTGCAATTGTAATGTTAGATGAGGGATAGAAATACCCATGACAGCCACATACCTGTTCTGGCAGTCTGAGCAGCTCAGCATTCATGAAAAGTACAAGTACATTAGAAAAATTACAGGAAGCTGATAGAATGTTTTGGCACAACTTCAACTTAAGTTTTGCTGAATAAATGATAGGGTTTTTTTAGTTTCCCATGTTCCAAGAGTAGAAAATGTTTGGATCCATTTACTTGGATTTCAAATTGCGTTCTTTGGAAGAATTTATTTTCTTTTTATGATCAGGAAGTGGATTACAATGAATATTTTACTGACAGATTTGTCTCCGTGTCAGTGTAAGACAAAACAGGTCATTTCCATTGTTGGAAACAGCAAGTTTTTTACACTTTTTACTAGAATGAGGTGCTATTTAGGAGTGTGAGACCTGCAGGAAACCTATAGCTTGTTTCAGAAATATAAACAAAAGAGGAAAAAAAGAAAAATGATGCAAACAGCATTTCTACCCTTGATACATTTTCTGTAGTCACCTTAATATCTTTAACGTATGTATCTAATAACTGCTGCTGCATTCTTATGCAATAGTGAGTGTAAGATGGCAATCGTGGCTTGTAAGTAGCACTGATGTAAGCATTGCTGTGATATCTGAACCGCAGCAATATAAAATACCTTTCTTGTAAAGACTTTTCCTAACATTATTACTTTGTTACCTGGCCAAAAGGTCATGCAGCGGCTTTCCCACGGAATGGTTTTGGAGGGCAGCTGAGCTGAGCTGCCTGTTGCTGGTAGGCAGGGAAGTCGGGTGGGCTGCCCGGAGGCAGGTTTGGGGCATGGGGTTGCTTGTGCATCAACCGGCAAGCAGCAGGGCTGCCCACACACCCCGCGGGCAAGTGTCTGTCCCGGAGGGGGGCAAGGCAGGCTGACTGAAGGTGAGACTTGATGGAGACACGATAAGGGTGGTAAGGAGAAGCCGGGAAAGGAGACTGCATTCTTTCCAGAGCTTTGTCRTGTTTACATTTTATTTTTTAAATATCTGAAGGCCATTTGGCTGTCGGGAGCCAGCAGCGTGGAGCTCAGACTGACAGGCTTTGTCATGGCTTTTAAACTGAAAGAGAGGCACGCAAGGCTTCCACTGACCCTGGGGGGACAGTCGCTCCCAGTATTTCAGTACCAGGAAAAGGAGAACTGAAAGCATCATCAGAATTGCATCCGGGTTCGAGGTTGTCCCATGACAATTTCCCACCACGACTAAAACGCTTGCTGTGAGACTTCAGAGGGGAGCATGGTGGGTGCCCGGGAGGCGCAAGGGCAGGTGGTGATTTGGTGCTTATGACTGATGCGTATGGTTGAGGTTCTCTGAAATCTCTGAGCCAGATTAGTGGAATACTTGGACTGAACTGCCTGCGCGCGGRGTAGGCTACTAATATGTTTTTCAGCAAGCTGTGTCATTAACTTCGGTGAATTATACTCTTTAAGCCTAATACRTAATCAGTTTATTGAAGGGATTGCAGTTTATGGCTTCATGCCTCACTAGCATGGTTCGTTTTGATATTTTCTACTTCATTGCATTCAAACTTCTATTTTTCCCCATCTGTCAGGCACAGGCTGACAGCTTTGCCACTCGGAGACAGTTCCCTGTCAAAGTCAAGGGCAAAACTCGCATTGACTTCAGCAGTGTAATAGCAGGTCTAAAATTTGTAAGAAGCCTGTCTTCCGTGTTATCTCAGCGAATGGGAGCATGCCCGAGGCTTGATTTTGGTGTTGCTTTTAGTATTCTGCTGCCACTGGAGGGTAGGTTATGGATTTGTGGCTGTTCTCCCGATCTGAAGCTGTGGTTTCCTTGCTCCTTAAATCTTCCCCATTCAGGGGCTTGAGCTTGAGCTCACATCTTCAGTTGCTTGCCAAAGTCTGCTGGCTGCCAGCCAAATGCATCCTTGTGGAGCCTTTTTGGAGCCCAACCTGAGCAGGCAACTTTGTGGCCAGAGGAAGTAATGAAGCCTGGTATCAAATTGCTCAGCGTCCCGTGGTTGTATCACTTCAGGTCTATAGAAGTGTAAAATCTGACTGGTCCTTTCCTCTTGGCTGCAGCAATCGCTCTGTCYGTCTCTCTGACGTTTGATAAAATACTGGGCTCACACTGTTCCCTACCGCACACCTGTGGGTGGACGGGAATTTGGATTTYCCCCTCAATCCGCCTGCCCTATTTTAATGAAATCCACAGGAACGTAGTCATGTTGCCTCTACTGTCCTGTCAAGAGTTATTTGGCATTTGTAAGGTTTGGATGTTAATATGGGCACGGGCGCATACAGATGCTTCCTCGAGTCTCCCTAGGAGAAATCTTACAACTGTCAATGGTAGCAAAATTAATAAATGCCTCTCTCTTTTCTCCTTTTCAGCAGTGCCTTCCCTCCGTGCTTTATTAAAAACAGTAGCACAGCCAGACCGCGCACTACTGACTAGACACTGCTACTGTAGTGTCAAGAACGTGGCTAATAGTTAACGGCGTTGGCCCGTGCAGGCTGCGGCAGGGCTTACGCTGCCGGCCCAGGGCCCCGGTGACTCCCGGTGCGTTGCCTGCGGCAAGCGAGCGCGCTAACCCGCGGAGGCGAGCTTCGGCAGGCCGCGCCGGGACTGCGCGGGCAAACGCTGGCACGCGCCGGGCTGTCCGACGCGCATCGGGAACGCCCAGGGAGCTTTGGCAGTCGGACTTACAAAGCGCGTCCCGTCTCTTCTCTGTGCCGTCGTGGTTTATTGCATGAGAGGGATTTTTGTAGCAACATTCACGTTCAGTATTTCTGCTTCCTGCTCTCTGAATTCCTGAGGGGTTTGAGGTTGGCCCCTGGTTATCATTTGTATTGCTGGGAGCAGCTGAAAGTTTAGTAGGATTGAGTATTTAGCAAGATACTTTCAGATGGAAAGCATAATAAAAATATACGCTCCTGTTACTACTTCGTTCCTCCTGGTGAAGTCGTCATATTTTATTACTTAACTATAGTTCTTTTCATAACTCCTTTTCCTCTCTCCCTCGTCTGGACAGCACGTTGCTTTCCCATGCCGTTTCACTGCGTGCGCTCAGTGAAGTGTCCTTGATTTGCCCAGGACAATGAATGGCAACATTTTCCCTGGGAAACTACCGTACTTCTGCTTAATCAAATCTAACCTCGTTTTAGGAATGGGTTTAAGGTGCTCTATTAAATGGTAACATTACACACATCACTTCTTGACATGCTTTGAACGGCAAAATATTCCTCTTAATTTTTTGTTATTGCTGCAGCCTGTCTAGTGCTTTCCTGTCTCTCCAAGACTCTGTAAATTGTTCTTAATAAATCTGTGCAGGCTAATTGCAACCAACAGGTATCTTTTTGTACTCCTTCCCAATTATCCCAATCTTCTGGGCAGTTTTCCTGGCCTTGTCCCACCAGTGCTGCAGATAGGGTTGGGGTGTTGTTTTTTTTTTCCAGGGAGTTAAAATGTGAAGCACAGTTATCTTCTGGGGCAGGCGGCGACTTGTTAATAGTTTGACATCCATTTGTGGTATGGGTCAGTTCAAGGCATGTCTGGCTTTTTGGTACTGGTAGATACAAACGTGTATTTTTGCTGCTTCAATTGCTAGGGCTTGATTTCAGCTTTGAGTGTTGCGATCTACCTGAGGGGCTTTCCAAATAGCTCGGTGTCAGAGACATCCGTCGCCTTCGTGCCCACACGCTCCCTGGCACGCCTGGCTCCTGGCCTGGCTGGCGGGGACACATAATGCTATTGTCACAGGGGGCCATCGAGGGGCCATCGAGGCGTCTGGGTGGGAATTGGTACCCGCGAGCCTGGTGCAGGCTGCCTGCATAGTTCAGCATTTTAAAAAATGTAGAAAATGTTCMCATTTTGGGTTGTTTCTCAGAGCATGTAAAATATTTAGACGAATCCCCTGGGTTTCCTTTTTGTTTGTTTGTGTGCTTTAGGAATAGATTTGAGAGATGATGTCCTTTTCGGTGGCTCCTGCTGGGTTCTCTGGTCTCAGCAATGCTTGAGTGAAGCAGATGTTATCTTCTCTGTATCACTGTAAAAGTGCTCAACCTCCTGTGGGACTGGATCCCAAATGTTCTTTTGAGATGCTCCTTCCTGTTATTGAAAGGTTAAAAGAACATTTTTGTTCTCATCAAATGTTAAGTGGAAGGATTACGGCAGGCTTGAGAGCCACGTGCCCCTTCTTTCAGGAAAAGCGTTTTTATRTGGGTGTAAAAGATGCCATGCAGAATTAGGTGCGTAAAAGGACAATGTACTTCATAACTGATTAATTATTAAGATGTTAATATGCACTGCCTGAGAGTATTTTCATAGCTATRTCATTTATATATCTTTAAAAATTTGGAGCAAGTATTTTCCCCTTTCCCCTCACCCAGTACAGTTTTCATATGCAGTGAAATATTTTCTCCCTGAAACTGTATCTCTAATTGTGGTGGTTTTATACTTTTCATTTTCTTACAGCTTTTTGATCATGTTGCTGAATGCCTGGGAGACTTTATGGAGAAACAACAAATCAAAGACAAGAAATTACCAGTCGGGTTTACATTTTCTTTCCCGTGTCGACAATCCAAGCTAGATGAGGTAAGAAGATTTCACAATTTTCTTAATATGCGGAAGAGCTACCRTGTTATTAGAACACTGCTATGAAAGCAGTATCCCAGACAGGTCTCACTTTTGGGATAAATGAGTGTTATATTTCACTGTCAGGCTTCATGTTTGTGTTTATGTTTCTGTCTGAAAGAGCTGGTTAACAGATGACAAAGAGGCATCTGATGTCTTGTACTGCCTCTGCGTGAGCTCCTCAGTATTATGGTTTGCCGTGTAAACACGGCAGCAGTTTTTCCTGCCTCCTGTGCAGCCTTTTTCACCTCTCCATGAGGTTTAACTGGGAAGGACCCAGCCCAGCAGCWTTTGCTCAGATTTTGCAGAACTTCACAAGTGCCCACACCGATCCGGATCAGGGTCTCCCTCCTGAGCAGCAGTGCTGAGCCGTGCCACCGGCTGGGTGCTCAGCACTGAGGGAAACGGGCAAGCCACCTGGAAGCAACCTGCTTTAAAAAGGGATGGAAATAACCCGCGTTGTATGAAGTGACTGATGAGATTCCCATGACAAGGATGCTACGGTATTTTCCTTCTTTTGCTCATTATATCACAAATGACTCAGCAGCCTCCTGGTACAGCATTGCTATGGCAATGGCGTAACAAATTAATGCAGGGAAGTTAAATCCGCACAAAATGCTAAGAGGTTGCRCTGTTAAAGCACGACCTGCTTTTCTAGCTTGCAGGTCTCTAGGTTAGCCTGGTGCAACAGCTCCCCAGATGTTGGTGCTGAGGAGGGCCAGGTGAGGCACGATTTTTATTACATTTCATACTTCTTGAGCGATGCTGAGAGCTGAAACCARGGGTGCTTACTGACTCAGGGTCTGAATGTAGTTAAGAACAGTTCCTGCATTGGTTCAGACGAGATGAGTTGATTTTGGTGCAGCTCTTCAATCTGGCYGTGGTGCATGGTAAAGCTCAGGCTTCTGACCGCAGCAGAGTTGTGCTGGGGATGTGGTTGTGAAGTTGAGTTGCCCTCGAGAAAATTTGTTTAGCTGCATGATGAAAGGCGCTTGTTTGCGGGCTGGTTTGCTCAAGCCAGCTGGGATGAAATCATGCTTGTGTGGGGCAGGGGCAGGCAGGTAGCATGTGGGATGGGCGGGGGACACTTATAGAGACTTGGAGATGAGCAGTGGGAGAGTGGAGGAGGGTAGTGAGAGACAAGGAAGGGTGTTTCTTAATTAAAAAAAAAATAAAACAAAAAATAAAACTCTGAGAGTTTTTGTGATATTTTGGGCATTTGAAAAATATGTTTTTCTGGATTCTGTGGGCCATATTTGTTCCTGGATTGCTGCTGCTGTGAGGTTGTGCTTGCCTGCCTGCTGGTTTCTTGTGCTTGGTGAGCAGAAGCAGGCAGCAGGGTGGTCCTTGGTTTCTCCAAGGGTGACAAGGTGGCACCGCATGGTTGGGTCCCGCTCAACCCTGCTGCACTCCAAGGGCTCCTCCCTGCTGCCAAGACCTTGCTGGCGAAGCAAAAAAGCCTTCCAGCACAGCCACCAGTCATGCTAAGGGGAGCTGCTCTTTGCCAGTGTGGTTTGACCAGTTTCCTGAATGATAAAAATTACTGGAACAAGGGGCCCTTTTCCCCATTAAAGCTGTGCTTGCGGAGTGGGCTTTGCCCATGGTTTCCCGGCGCAGCAGCACGGGGCTTTGCTGAGTTTCTAAATGATGCTAACGAGGGCGGCACAGTGGCAAAACTTAAGGCAAACTGAGTTTGTGGTTTAGTGGTAGGAGAATACCTCCTGGTCTGGAAAGAGCTGCCCTGACCCCTCTGTCCCCTGTAGCTGTCCCAGTTGGGAGGGCGAATGTGCACAAGACACGTAGTTGATCTTTAAGCTGAGATATGGGCAAACGTACACCTGGGCAATGGCTGCTTGTGCCTATAGGCTTCAGCTTTTCTGGTTTTTAGCTTCTTGGATTCCTGTTGTGATRGATGTGAATATTGTGATGGGTATGAAAAGCTGCGTTGATCTGAGTTGTTTTTCCTGTTGACTACTGTCAATGCTCTTTTCTTTTATTATTATTTACTTACATACTGAATGCTCTGAATCAGCTAGGCATTATCTAAATAGAAAAAAAATAGGATGTAGTCATTGCTTTGGGGGATTTGTAGGCTCTTTATGGCAGTTTGCAGACAAGGAATTCAATACCAGGATTTCCTTTTTGATCCATGCTRTAAGTTGGGGACATACATTGCCACATTTCCAGTATTTCCATTTGCCTCAACCCATAAACATGATCCCACAGTGAAACAAGCCCAGACAGCTGGGACTCCAGGCAGCAAAYGTGCAGCAGTCTGATCCCCGCTGCAGCCGAGTCCTGGACGTACAAACATCACATCCCTTCTCTTTAGTCAGTCCCGCGCAGTCAGCTTTTTCTGAAAGCAGTCAATTTCCATGGCCCAAAAGGATTAAATGGTTTTCCAAGAAAAACTGTCGAGGAGTAACAGGGAGAAGAGTGAGCTGAAAATACAAAACGCAAACAAACCGTTTTCTAGCAAGGGAGGGAAAAACAATTTCCCATCTTTCAGATTACTATAATGAKAATCAAAGACCGCCACTTGTCTCAGGTTGGATTGTTAGGTCATATAAGAAAAGAGACCTGAAGATGCATTTGAAGTATAAAATCTCGTTTTTAAGGGAAAAAAAGAAATCAATTTGTGTCTTATGGTGGCATCCTTTTGAATATTGCTCTCTTGTTTTATCAGGGTATTCTGATAACCTGGACGAAGCGCTTCAAAGCAAGCGGAGTGGAGGGAGCAGATGTTGTGAGGCTGCTTAACAAGGCYATCAAGAAACGTGGGGTAAATCGTACTCCATTCTTTTTTTAACTCTGTATCACAGCAAACTGGCGTTTCTTTGTCAGGGACCAACCTTCACATCACTGCCTTGAGCGTGTGATCTGAGTGATGGTGCGTCTCTGCTTTCTTGCATGAAGGTGTGCGGTTTTGCCGTTTTCTGGGAAAATGGAGCGATGTCAGAGTTGCTATGCGGAAGCTGTGATTTTCCTCATAGCACAAAACTGAGTTACTATGTTGTGGTTTGTCGCTGGCAACCTGCAGCAATTTTGTCACTCTCCAAAAACTAAGAAAGTGCTATGTATCAGTGCCGCAGCTTTTCAGCGATACCGACACATCCCATTCCCGAGAAACTGCGTCTCATGGTCTGGGCTCAGCTGAGTTGTGCAACTGCCTTGCTTGGGAGCAGGAGAGGAGCAGAGTAGAAGGGAACGGGGATTTCACGCTCAGCGAGCTGTGTTGCTCCCTGCAGTTTCTCACTGCTGATTTTATAGAGGGTGAAGGTGACCAGGTTGCTGAGTTAAACAAATAAAAAGGCACTGTGTGTGAGATGGAATGAGTTTGGGTTTGTGTAACGCTGGCAGCCAGGTGATGTGTTGATTACTCAGCATCCAAATTCATTGGAAACTGGGCAGTATTTGCTCTGTTTGGGTAGTTGTGGACTCTTAAGCAAACCTGAGTTTTACTGTCACTGAACAACATTACTATAGTCAGTTACTATGATCAGACTTGGTATCAGGTAGAATAACACACTGAAGAAGCTGGAAAGGAATGGGTGCATGTCATTTGGATAGCTTATTTAATTGCATTATTTGCTTATATTTTTGTATTAAAATCTTTGCTTGAAATAAAACTGCTAGACGTTTTAAGTGAATTCTATGAGAAATACGTAACTTGGGAATGTTTCCTAGATTGACTCCTYGAGCAACTGCATCAAATTACTCCGTGATGTTTAACTGCAGAGTTCCTCCCTCCCTCATGGATAGCCCTTTTCTTTCCTGCTTAGGGGTGCTTATGTGAGAGCAGGTCTTTGCTCTCTAGAATTACGCTACTGCTGTTTTATTGTTTGCCTGGTGCATTAGCCTGCTCTCGTTGTCTTCTTGGGTACGTGGGATAGGGAATTGGCAGACGGAACAGGTGGTATTTAAAAAGATAAGCTGTGGTATTCAGACAAATTATTTGTCTCCTGTTTCTTGTGAAATCAGTTGATATAGCAGACCGGTGATAAACACAAGCAACATTTTCCAGAGAAGCCATATGGTCCAAATAACATTTTGTTCCTCCATCAGGACTACGATGCAGATATCATGGCTGTCGTGAATGACACCGTCGGGACTATGATGACCTGTGGTTTTGATGACCAGCGTTGCGAAGTTGGCTTGATCATTGGTAACGCACATTGCTTCTGCAGCATGCACGTGGCTTTTCTCCCTTTGCCTGGCCTGTTGGTTAGCAACTTCTGATGTCCTTTCCCTAAAGGCACTGGCACCAACGCCTGTTACATGGAGGAGATGCGGCACATCGACCTGGTGGAAGGGGATGAGGGCAGGATGTGCATTAACACGGAGTGGGGGGCCTTTGGAGATGATGGCTCGCTAGAAGACATCAGGACCGAGTTTGATCGAGAGATCGACCGTGGATCCCTTAATCCCGGGAAGCAGCTGTGAGTGAGGCAGTTATTTGTGAGCTTGGCTGCTTTTGTTTTCCGCTCTGTGCTCCCTTTTCCACTTGTGTTAGGAGTTCAGCAGTTCAGGAAAGCTCGACTTTGCCTGCGGTGAGGCAAACYGCAGGCTGGGCCGGGCGGTGCGGTGCCACAGCTGGGCTCTGCCTCCCAGTGTTGCCCGTGGACGGGTGGGTGACTGCTGTCGTCCTCTCCTGCAGGTTTGAGAAGATGGTCAGCGGGCTGTACATGGGGGAGCTGGTAAGGCTTATCCTGGTGAAGATGGCCAAGGAGGGCCTGCTCTTTGAGGGGAGAATCACCCCGGAGCTTCTCACCAAAGGGAAGTTTGAGACAAAGCACGTTTCTGCCATAGAAAAGTGAGTACCTATCCCTTTTCACCCCCTGGGTTTCACAGTGACTCTGAATGTTAATTTTCCAGCATCTCTCTTTGCTTTGTGGGGAGATGTGCTGCACTGGGGGTGGCTGCCATCCTCCGGCGCAGGTGCAGAGCTGGCATGTGGGGACCCCCAGCAGACAGTCTGTGCCCTCCTCCCCAAGATTTCTCCCTTTTTCTGTGTTGGGAGGAGCTATGAAAGCCTATCAGTCTGTGCAGCGACAGGGTATGTGCTGTGCTACTACTTCTCACCCTGCTTGCAAAAACTCAGAAGCTGCTACCCTGCAGCTAAACATGGGAGTGAATTGGCTTAGTGCCTCCTAGCAAATACTTGTGCTGCTCCTTGCTGTATCCACGGGATCGCTGGGCAGAAGGAAAACAAGCGTGACAAGGCAGAGCATTCAGTCTCGTAGGCAGTGCCGGGTGCTACATGGCGACCCCTGAGCTATGTGCCAGTTGGTTTCTTATGGTGTCATCACCCCTTTGGTCAGTACTTACTGTCTCTTCCCCCCGCGTTTTTAAAATTCACATCACTGGGATAGTTTGTACTGTAGTCATTGGGCTGGCTTTTCTTTTTGAAATGCTGCTGATTTTGGTGCACAGGTGTAGAGGTACTGTTGATCGTGAGTGCAATGCCAAGGGAACAGCCAGTAACTTCTGCAATGCCTGTTGCCCCCTGCCCCGTTTTACTCCTGTCCCTGCACTGTCTTACCTGAACAGCTTTCCATTAAATCTGTGTGTTCATYTGTCTTAAGCACAGAGGTCCATGTAATAGACCAACGTAATGTTGAACAACAATGAGGAAAATGCAGTTATTGAGAAATTCAGTTATTAAGAGCAAAGTTTGCCCTGAAATCCCATCTCACTTCCTGAGGAGCACTTTGGTTATAAGTAGGGGGCATATCCCTGTGCAGCTTCAAATTTCTAGCTGATGCTAGCAAGAGTCCTTAAAAAGATGTATGGAGTGCAGTTAGTAATGACAAGATATACTCCTTGTGTTTTTGTCTGGGAAATGACCGAGCTGGACGTGGATAAGTTTTGCCAGAAACTTTGCTCTCAGGCTGGGTGCTAATGAGGGAAAATGCAGTGCAAGAGGCAGAAATTCAGTGAGGTAGTAAAAGCCTGAAAAGAGACCCATTAGGATGAAATCACTTGGGCAGCCTTCGCTCAGGGTTTTGTTTTTCACACTGGGCTTAATTTATTGAGACATACGAGTGAGCGAGCGTGGGATTAGGTGTACGCTCAGGTGCTTCCTGCTCCAGAGAGAAGCTGTTTGAAGTTTAAAGCATCAGTGTGATGAAAAAGCATTTAATTCCTCCAGGTCTGTAAAAGTGGTTGGAAGTTGCTAATTTTCTTGGGGGGTGCACTGAAGGAGCTGTCATGAGGTCGCTGCTCTGCTTTGGGTCTGGGGACCAACTGCAGCCCGAGCTACTGCCCATGCTGTGCTCCTGGGGGATGCCCCGGCTCTGCAGGACGGGGCTTGTCCTGGTCCCGTGCTTCGTGGCTGCCATAGTACCTGCGTGGTTTGTAGGTGGCATGTTTGCACCAGGCTTTAATGGAAGGCTGTTCCTGTCTGTGAATGAATGCATATTTAGAGCATTTTATTTCAAGCCTCATGGAGCTTCCCGGTCCAGATCTGTAAGAAATTTTCTTTCTAATACCCTTCTCAAACCCCAGGCAGGGACACCCATGGTTGGATGCACCTCAGTCCTACATTTTATAGCTCCCCCACTAAGGAGTACCCTTTACTGCTCTCTCTTTGTAGGAGCAAAGAAGGTTTGAACAAAGCCAAAGAAATTTTAACCCGCCTGGGGGTGGAGCCGTCCCACGAGGACTGCATTGCCGTCCAGCACGTCTGCACCATCGTGTCCTTCCGCTCGGCCAACCTGGTAGCCTCTACGCTGGGCGCCATCCTCAACCAGCTGCGGGATAACAAAGGGGTCGGCCGCCTCCGGACCACCGTGGGGGTCGATGGCTCCCTCTACAAGATGCATCCGCAGTGAGTCCCTCCAATCCTGCCGTTAACACTCTTCACCTGCCACGGCCTCTGGTTTGCAAAGGGTCAAGCACGTAACCCCAAGATGTCACCCAGGCATGCGGTTTGGGTGTGAGATAAGGAACCCAAAACATGGGCGTGGGGGTTTGGTCTGAGATGGGGAGCTTAGTGGSAAGGAAAGATGTCTTTAAGTGAAGAAATAGGGTGAGATTTTAAGAAAACAACAAAACCACAAAGAAAAGAACCAAAACCCTGAGTAACTGGATACTGCAGCATCAGTGAAAACTCTGGTGGTTTGAGTACATACCTTAAGGGATCTCAATAGACCTCTTGGAAGGAGAGTTTCTTTGTACTAAATGTTACTTTGTGCCTGTGGATTGGGCTTTGAGGAGACCTGCATTAATGCACCTTGATCTCCATTTTCAATTTAAACTCAGTTGTTTTGAAAATGACTGTGCTGAACCCTATTTTTTTCAGTCTTTTCTGAAAATATACTTGGAAACCAGGGGAAAAAAATGGTGCTCGCATTTCCGTGGCCTTTTAAAAACTGGCTTTGTCTTGTTTTTCCCAGTCTTGAAAGTTACATTTTTAATCAAACAGCTGTTTAGATTTATGTAGAAATCAGAGGGGAAGTTGAGCTCTTCTGCTCTGGGTATACCTGGTCCTGGTAACAGGGTTTGGTGTGAGTCTTAGTGTCAAAAATAACCCCAGTGCCCAAGCTGGGCATCCTAATGCTGCAGATGTTTGGGAGTGGCTGCTGGCCTCGTGCGCTGGGAGAGCAGCCCCTGCGTAAGGATTTCCAAGTTCAGGATAAAGAAATGGAAGAAATACGCAGTGTGCAGGTGTGTTTATGCACACATGGTAAAAGGCTTTTATTTAGTAATTAATAACTGGTGATAACAAGTCAGTTCCCAGTCTCGGCTGTAGGATTTAGCTGTGGGTACTGAGGGGGAGCGGAAGCACAGCATACAGGACATACCTTGGCATTGGAGCTGGCTGGGAGGGCTGACTGTTGTTTATGAGGGAACTTTTGAAAGGAGAAATATGTTTAATGTTTCATTTTCAGTTTCTCATTATTTTGTTGAAAAAATATTTTCTTTAGGTAAAGAAAAACATTAAATTTTGGTAAACACAAGAATTTCCAAGAATGCTATTTTGACTAGTTTTCCAGATAAGTAGGTCTAGGGTGTGTTARGATAACATACATGGGCAGTTTTTGTTTCTGAACTGTTTCCCTACACCATCTAAACCAGTGAGTTCAGGACAGCTTRATGACCCTAGGAGAGGAGATCGGAGCAGCATTGGAGCCAGGGGGTTTCTCCCATGTAGGGTCAGGTTCRGGGGATGAGACTCTGATGCTCCCCCCTGCTTTTTGCTGGCTTTTCTTAGAAGTTCAGGAGGAAAGAGGCCATAGGGAAGAACTGCTCTTCCTCGGCAGTTTTCCTCCTTGCGAGGCTGTAGCTAGTTTGGGCGTGATGAGGCTCCTTGCTCCCCGTGCAGTCGGTCCGGGTCAGCAGCATAGATTTTGGGGGMCGTGGGGGAGGCAACGCAGACAGCGGGCTGGCAGCCTCCCCTCCCCGCAGGTACGCCCGGCGCTTGCACAAAACCACCCGGCGCTTGGTGCCTGACTCGGAAGTGCGGTTCCTGCTGTCGGAGAGCGGCAGTGGAAAGGGAGCGGCGATGGTGACGGCGGTGGCTTACCGGCTGTCGGAACAGCACCGGCTCATCGACGAGACRCTGGCCGAGTTCAAGCTCACCCACGAGCAGCTGCTGCAGGTGAAGAAGAGGATGAGGGCGGAGATGGAAGCGGGGCTGAAGAAGAAGACTCATGAGACTGCCAAAGTGAAGATGCTGCCCACCTTCGTCCGCAGCACGCCGGATGGGACAGGTAGAGGCATGCCCTCGCTGGAGTGAGGGCACCAACTCGGCTGTGGGGTGCCCAAAATGGGCTCCCAGCGATGGGGTTTGGGTTTGGTGGAGGGTGAGCAGATCTGGTGCAATGAAAGAGGAGCCTCCTGAGCTGTGCAAAGGAGGAAATCCCAGCCCCGGGCAGGGCAGCCTGTGCTGCCCTTGTGCCGGTTGCTGGCAGCCCAGCCCCATGTCCTTGCTCCAGGGTGCAAGCAAGCCAGGGCCTGGGGGGAGAAAACCTCAGCTGGGCTCATAACCCAAAACCCATCCGAACCCTGTCCTTACAACCTGGGTAGTTCTTTGCATTTCCGGGTGGGTGGCCAAATTTCTGCTTTCTCTCAGGGAACAGTTTTGTGGGTCCTCTGTCCCACAAAACAAAATGAAAAACCACAAAAAAAAGGGCTGGAAGAATCAAAGCAGCATCTAAAATCCTCCTTTGATGACAATCTTCCCCACTGCAAGTTTCTAAGAGGTTTTTATATCAAAGTGCTTTCTGGGGAAAGCACTTTTTAAGGTTTTGCTTATGGTTTTTTAAATACACACACATATTCTTTTACAGAGAATGGAGACTTTCTGGCACTTGACCTTGGAGGGACAAACTTTAGAGTTTTGCTGGTGAAAATCCGCAGCGGTAAAAGGAGAACAGTTGAGATGCACAACAAGATCTATGCCATTCCTATAGAGGTGATGCAGGGAACAGGAGAAGAGGTGAGTATTTGTGTTTCTCTTTTGCAGCACTGCTACTTTTTAAATACCTTCTTAAGACCGTCTAACATGTACAACTTCAAATGCATGACTTTTCTCTTTAAAGCTGTTTGATCACATTGTTACCTGCATTTCTGACTTCCTGGATTATATGGGGATAAAAGGCGCACGTCTTCCTCTTGGCTTCACGTTTTCCTTCCCTTGCAAGCAGACCAGTCTGGATGCTGTAAGTTCCTTAGTATCTTTTGAATCTGCTTTTGTGCTTGTGCTAGGCCTGATTTCTCTGCCTTCGTGTCATCTACGTGACACTTACAGGGAGGTTGTATAAAGGGAGGGTTCATGCTCTGACCCTGACCAGTACAGTTGCTTCTATAAATAGTTCCTCTAAAGGTAGTAATGCAGATGCTGCTCAGCCCATGGCTGTGACAGATAAGAGCATTTAAATTTTCCATGGTGGTGATATCCCTTTTTTAAGGTATCATGTTTTTTCCAATCGTATAAACCTGCTGGACTGTGGTACTTCCCGAGTTATGCGAGCAGTAAGCAAAAGTCCATCCCTGCTGCCAGCTCCTGTTCCCCAGCTGATGTGGTCTCCCTGGATGGAGCGGATGGACCAGGGCCTGCTCGGCTATGTCACCCTGTGGGTGACAGTGTAGCCTGCAGCGTGTCCCTGTCAAGTGTACCCTTTTTCTCTTCGCTTTCATGTTCAACTTCTTCACTGCCACGTACTTCCACCAACTCCACCTGTGCAGCTGTTGATAGTTTCCTGTCTACTTGCACTTTTTTTGAAGAAAGACATATTTTCTGTCACACTGTTTGTTTTGGTTTTGTTGTTKTTTTTTTTTTTTTTTGAGTTTGTTGCCTTGCTCTGGAAATTTGAAGACTAAGCATGATTAGTAATTTTAGATGCAAATTCCACATATATAAAGAGATACTCTTTTTCATAGAGACTCTTCTGTATAACTTCACACTAAAGCATTTGAAATGTCAAGTGTACAGAATAACATTTGTGTCTTAGCGAAAATAAGATGACTATTCATATGTAAGGAAGGAGGAAATAGGCAGTGATGTTAGGAGCAGCATTGAAATGTCCAGCTCTAAAATGCTGTCATCTTGCTGATGATAGGAGGCTTGGTCAAGCCAGGGAGACTTTGGAGTGTGACTGAGAGAGAAGACAGGTTGTCCAGCAAAACGTAGCACCCATACTGGTAAATACTGGAGAACCTCCTCCTTGAGGTGACGGCTTCTATGAGTCCATGTACTGACTGGCCATAAATATTCACGTCCACTTGCTGGGACTGTGGGGTCGGAGCTGTGGTGTGCGATAACCTGTGTGAAGCGTTGTGATTCTGTGCCTTTACGGGCTGGGGAGGTGAGCAAACGCCGGGAAGTTATCAGATAGAAATGCCCAGTGATCGTCTCTTAGAGGATTGTAGGATTTTTGGGGCAATCTGTAGTGCACCAGGAAACTTGATAACCTATTGTCTTTCTTTTTAGGGTATCCTTCTCAATTGGACAAAAGGCTTCAAAGCTACAGACTGCGAGGGAGAAGATGTGGTGTATTTGCTTAGAGAAGGAATTAAAAGAAGAGAGGTGATTTTTCTTTTGGTTTTGTTTTCTTTTTCTCCTCCTACTTCTCCCTCCCCTCCAGACTTGACAGACCTCGTGGGTCCGGCTGGTTCCCTCTCGCAGGGTTTGTGTGCCCTGAGGGAACGGGCTGTGCCTCCTGTCCTGCGCAGGAGGTGTTTGCCTTGCAGCAGGTCCCGATACAGCAGCCCCCGGCGCCGCGCGGCTGTGCTGGCTCTGATGCTGGCAGGTAGCCTGACCACCACGTGGGATGGTCTAGAGGGTGTGCRGTGGAAATGGGAGACTTCAGCCACCAAACCGAAATTGCTACTCAAAATGAGCCACACTGGGGATGATGTTTCATTGCTTGTTTTTTTTTCCCCAGAGACTTCTAACTTGCTAAATTTGGCAGAACTTTCAAGGCTTCTTTCAAACCCTGTGGCAATTTTCACTGCATCAGAGCATGGAGAAGGCAGGAGTTTTCAATGTAGTGATTGCAGGAATCCACCTCAGTGCACTCTAAATGACAGTTTTCCCCCCTCCCAACCCTTGTTCTTGAAAAAGCCTCAAGCAGCTTAGCTGAATCTTTCTAGGAAGGGGAGGAAGACAGCCTGAGGAGAGCATTAATTTTAGCAGAGTTTTATCAGCAAGTGAAAAGAGGATCTTAAAAACCTTTGCTACTSGATTTGCTACCGCACTGCTGTAATATAGAATGGCGATAGCCATCTACCATGTGCCTGTATACAAGATCTGTACTTAAATATGTCTAAGCCAAAGAGAACAGCCAGGAATATACTTTCTTCTGAAGACATAGTCTATTGTAGGTAGAGCATGMGAGGAGCCTTAGCTACCTGCTAGTAGATTAAGTTCCTATTTCTGCATGTGTAAAATCAGGCTGGTACTTCCAGTTGTTTKTTTCCACTGTGCCTTGACAGACTTCCCAATGGTGTGCTCCTTTCATGTCCCCTTTGGTGTGAGGGGTTGCCCCAAACCCAGAGTTCTCACTGTTTTWTTTCTCTCTTCCAAAGGAGTTTGACTTGGATGTGGTGGCCGTGGTGAATGATACAGTGGGCACAATGATGACTTGTGCCTATGAAGACCCAAACTGTGAAATTGGACTCATTGTGGGTATGTGTAAGAGCTGCTTTTTATTTGGCACTTTTTTATTAACATTTGTCTGTATTCTCGTGGAGACATCCCTGTGGTTAACTGAAAATATAGCTAGGGTGTCCAGGAGTGAAAGATTTTGAGATTAACAGCTATCCCTTCAGAAGCAGGCTGCGTGAAGGAATTAAGAGCAAAATTCAGCAGCCAGCTTAGTTCTGTGCATGATCAGTTGAGATAAGCACAGGCTGTAAYGCTGAACAAATCATGCCTGTTTTAACTGGGAGGGCACTGTGCTGCTTGGGAAGCGAGCAAACGTGGGCTCAGGTAGCCTCACCAGCTCCCGGAGTATCTGTTAGTTTAGCCYGTAAGAGTTTCCCTGCCAAACTGTTCAGGTAGCCTACAGCTTCCCTTGAGCATGTGGTCTCTCAGAATAAACTCGTAAAGCCATTCGGGAATTGTGGCTGYGCATGTGATGGAAAGCTCTGATAGACAAAGTGCAGCGACTGACAGCTCCCTTCCCAGCAGTGAGACAGCTGAAATAATTCCACAGGCGACTGCCGATGCCTTTGCAAATGCCACGCTTGGGGTGCCTGTGGCACAAAGCGGTGTGAATTCCCAAAGCTCTCCGGAGAAATGAGTTTTCAGTGGGAGAGAAGGGAACGAGGCACCTGCAAGCTTTAAGAACGCTTTCAGTTGCGAGGTGGCTTGTAGGAAAATAAAACGCCACCGATTTCTCCTCCAGACAGTTGGAAAATGTCCAGGATGAGTCAGCACGGTGCAGYGTGGGTAGGAAGCCGTGTCTGCGCAGCTCCGTCGGTGGTGTGTTTTCAGGGACAGAGCTTCCCTGCAGGAAGGGCAGCGTGTCCTTGGGGTGCTGAGAGCATCCTCKGAGGACCGTCTGCTGCAGCCCTGCCAGATATGCTCTCCAGCCAGCGTGTTTGTGTGCAGAGCAGGGGGTTGGAGGTGGCCTGGGTACATCTGGGATAATGAGAGCGAAAGCCCTGGGGCTCTGACAGCTCCTTCTGCCCTGCCTGAATTGCCTTGGCCAGACTGACGGCGCTTCCTGAGAGCCGGCAGTCGCCCTGCTCTCCCCAGGGTGAACTTTCCCGCTGTTGCTTGGCAGGGAAAAATATTCTTGCAAGAGCGAGTTCACGTCACGCTGGTGCCCTGCCTCTGCCCAGTGCCACCTCTCCTGCCCAGGAGAGCCGATGCTTTGAGTCTTCACTGCTGAATACTTTGGAAACTGCCACTGATGAGACCAGGTGCCTTTCATCTGCTGGCAACAGGAGATCATCTAAAAGCCTGTCAGTCTGACAGCCTGTATTTAATAGGTATCCACATATTCAGGCAGCCCTTATTTAGCTTGTTCTGGATGACGAGACTTGGTTTTGGGAGGTTGGCCAGTGCTGGTGGTCCACAGCTGGTTTGGTCCTGCAAACCTGGGTCTCGGTCTGCGAGCCCAGACTTTTCCCCCCTAAACCCTGAGCTGTGGCTCAGCTCTCGTGAGGCAGGGAAGTACTGTGGGAGGATCTATTTTTGCTCAGACTTTACTGATATAGTACCCTAAAAAAATCGCAAAGGAAGACAGACTTGCTGATATAATTGGTGCAGAATCTGGGATGGAGGGTTAAATGAGAGTTYGTAAGGCAACTTCAAGAAAACTTTTGCCCCAGGTAGGAGCAAAAGCTGCCTCTCTCTGCTAATAAAGCTTTGCTCCCTAAGRCCTCTGTGTACATGGAGCACTTTGTAACTGCCACGCTCCTTAGGACCCCCTTTAAGCAGAATCAGATATGGCATCGTTTCAACATGGAAGTAACCTTCCTGCCAGAGAAACTATTTAAGCAATTTGARTCAGAAAAAAAGCAAGCAAGAACTAAAAAATACCCTGCAATTAGCTGGTAAAACCCCTGGGGTTTTCTTTGCCTGATTCTTCAGAACTTGCTGAGGTTTTCAGTTTGGCAAATTTTCCCCTGAATTTTGTCGGTCCGTGGGCTTTGTAGAAGGTGGTTCCTAACTTCAAAATCCAGCTGGTTGCTTGCTGCGGTTTTGGGTTCAGAGGCACGTGAGGGTCGGTGTGCCAAAAGTGCCGCACTGCTGCTCCTCCCTGTAGCATGGGACCCTCAGCCCAGCTGGCCTGGGTGAGCCTCTCCTCCTCTGAGCCACCCTGAGCGGTGGCACCACCGCTGTAATATTCTCCCTCAGTTCAGAATTTTTGAAGTGTTTGGGTTTTTTTTTTTGTGACATTTCAAATGATGATTTGACTTCATCATTCAGAAAAAGCACATTCAAGATCCCCCAGAAGGTTTTGTCAGGGCTGTCGTGCTTGTTCTAGTGTTGTTTTGTTCCAAACAAAGTAGTTTCATTATTTTCTTCTTTCAGGAACTGGCAGCAATGCCTGTTACATGGAAGAGATGAGAAACATAGAGATGGTGGATGGCGAGCAAGGCCGGATGTGCGTGAACACGGAGTGGGGAGCGTTCGGGGATAATGGATGCCTGGATGATATCAGGACAATATATGACAAAGCGGTTGATGACTATTCACTAAATGCTGGAAAGCAAAGGTACTGCGGGATAAATGGTGTGCTAAGTATAAGCCAGGCTGCCTTAAATGCTTTTAAGAGAGAATTGGATTTCTCCCAGTCAGAGAAGGGAGAGGTTAAGAGTCAAAATGACTGCAGCCCTGCTATGCTGTGGGATCTCCCTCTTCTGTGCTTCTCCTGGTCGCTGCTTTTCTGCAGCTTATTTGCTGCCGTTGGACTGCAGCAGGGTTTTTGGTGAGAACTTCTAGAGTCTTGAAATTACTGAGAGACCCTTTTTCTCATCCTGTGTTGTACTGAGGGGGTTAAGATGGCTTGTCATTCTTTTGCTCTTGGTCTCAATTTAATCTCTTTCAGCTGAACTCTCTTTGTATAGGGCTCTGCCTCTAGAAATCCTCAGCCTAGACCAGCCAGCGTGGTTGCAGCTTGGAGCTGCTCACTGTAAAGCAGTCGGGAGCTTTCTAGCAGTTGCAGCCAGCTCTCATTTCAGGCAATTTTCTGGATGAAATATATCATGTTAGAGGACCTGCCTTTCTTGGCCCTGGAGGTTGGATCCCATTTTGGGGGTCCAGCTCTTGTTTGGGCAGGTGCTTCCCTACCCCRTTCAAGAAAGGGCTGACAAGGAGGTGTAGCCAGCACCGATAAAACTGGGCTGAGACTGCTGCATGCCCAGACTACAATTTTTCATAATTTCTCTGCAGCAATGCTTTGATGCCAGGAGCTTTTAAAAAGATTTTGTGACTAGAGTAAATCTGCCTGAAAACCTGGGCGATACRGATAAGTTGGCAGGTCCCTTGGGAAGCTCTTTAGAAGTTGGGGCTCAGACAGACCCTGGCACGGGGTAAGTAGCCAAAGGCAGTAGCGGAGACTGCCAGGGGGAATAATTTATTCCAGAGAGAGTTAGGCACTCAAGAGGGAGGACACTTGCTGGGTACAAGCCTGAGAGAGCTCATAGTATTAAATGGACTGCATGGCCTGCTTCCAGCAGGATGGCAYGCTGGGCTCCGCTCAGTCCAGGGCAGGAACCCTGCTTTAGAGCTTCAGGAGGTGAAATAAAGGATGCATCACTGAATGCACTTTTCAATAAATGGAAAAGTGTTCTGTTCTCATTGGTAAGGGCACAGCTCACGGACCCCAAAATGCTCCATTCAAACCAGAATGATGCTGGAGAGGAAGGAGTGCAAAGCAGACTCCTGCCCTCCTCAGCACAGGGCTGCCCTGTGCCGGTGCCGAGCATCGCTCGTGGACCGCTCCTTCTCGTGTGCTGGGAAGAGGTCTGCARGTGGAAGGTATTCTTCTCTCTAGCCTGGGGGAAGGCCTGCAAGTGGGAAACTCGGATCCTGTGTGCAAAGTGGGGGGCAAGAGAGGTTCAAGACAGCTTTGTCCCTGTGGTTTTTGGACTACTGGTTCCCTACTGGAAATGAGGTGGTRGAATTAATTGAAAAGCATAAACCAAGCCTGGACCCCCAGCTTGCTAGTTTACAGGTTAGTGATCCTGCGAACACGCCGGACATACCTTTTCACGTCTTTCATCTTTCACAGGGTTTTRCAGCACAGGACTTCCTTAAAAACGCTGCACTCACAGTGACTGTACCTTGTGGTTTTCCTGTAATTTTGCTGCATGGAGCCTCTGAGCTTTTTCTGTTGAAAGTCTCAGACATGCTTCAAGAGGGCTCCCAAATGTTGTGCAGTGGAGACAAGTTTTCCCTGGGGTCCACTCAGAGCTGTCACTGGGGGATGCACAGCAAATTTGGCTTTGTGTGCGGGCAGGACACCTGGCTGRTAACGCAGCTGCAATGCTGCCTTTGCAAATGTGAGCAGCGTCCCTCTCACCTGTGTCACTGTCTTTAATTGCAGGTATGAGAAAATGATCAGTGGGATGTACCTGGGGGAAATAGTCCGCAATATTTTGATYGACTTCACCAAGCGGGGGTTCCTGTTCCGAGGCCAGATTTCAGAGACGCTGAAGACCAGACATATCTTTGAAACCAAGTTCCTTTCTCAGATTGAGAGGTAAGAGCACTCCACTAATAGGAGGCTATTTAGGGTGAAATAGTGTGGTAACGCTTGTCCGGTGACACCGCTGGAGGGGAGGGACAGCTGGAGAGCATTGCTTGGTTCTCCAGAGATAATTTTGGTTTCAGTAAAAGCCTGCACATGTGCAGAAGGACTCTTTGCAACATCATCTGAATTTCTAGCAATGCTCACTGCTAAATCATGGGAAGGGCTGTCAAGGATTCCCTTACTGTATCGTTTTATTTGCTTGCTTGGAAATCAAGACATTTTCCTGTGCCCCTTGTGTGTGTGTAGCTATAATTGTTGAACTGAATGAACAGTAGCTGAATGAGCCCTTCTTTACTGGATATTTTTGTGTCTTTATTGCTTGGACTCTGTATTTTAAAGTAATCTCAAAGCCTGTTGAGTCTTTATGGGGGGGAAAACCCCAAGTTGGTCATTAAAAATATTTTCCTGAAATGCCCTTTGATAAGAAAAGAGAAGGGGAGGCAATGCAGAGCTGGACTCGGAGCCTCCCTTGCTGCCTGCGCTCCTCTCCTGCACTGCAGCATGGTGCTGGGGTGAATGAATTTGCATTCCCCGAGGTCTCTTGCGCTGGCAGGAAAGGCTGCTGCCTGGTGTGGGTGCATGGATGCAGCCATCAATGCAGCGGGGTTTGTGGCGGTGGCTTGACTGAGGGAAACCTTTAATTTAACACTGTGCTCGTCTGCTTCTGCAGTGACAGGTTAGCCTTGCTGCAGGTGCGAGCCATCCTCCAGCAGCTGGGGCTCAACAGCACCTGCGACGACAGTATCATTGTCAAGACCGTGTGCGGAGCCGTGTCGAGGCGAGCAGCCCAGCTGTGCGGTGCTGGAATGGCTGCGGTTGTAGATAAAATTAGGGAGAACAGAGGATTAGAGCACCTGGAGATAACGGTTGGTGTGGATGGGACTCTGTACAAACTACATCCACAGTGAGTATTCAGCTGCCCAGCATTTGTTTGCCTGCGATCCGTAGCGCGTTGCCTGTGCATCCTTGCTCTTGACAGACCAAACTGGTCTCTCTGACTTGCTAGGATAAAAGCCAGGGGAAAGAAGTCTTAATCAGGGGTGGTCAGGGCTTTCTAAGGGGCAACAAGAGGATCAAGAAGGACTTGTGAAGGATTCTTGGGGCATTGACAAACTGAAGGTTGCCAAACAAGTTGGAAGCTGCACAGCAAGGGAAGGATCTCTTGGCTATGCAATGGCARTGACCGAGCAGTGCTGAAGTGCCTGGTGCCTCTTTGGAGGATGTTTCTGTTCAGCGTGCAGAGGAGATGGGCTGCTGCGAAGCAATGGCAGGTGAGGGCAGGAGTCTAAAAGAGCTGGTGGCAGGAGGAGGAGAGGACTAGTGCCCATCCCTGGTGTGCATGGAGGGAGGTGGGTGGGAAGGAGACAACTGTACATGGTCTCTTCTCTCCCCTTTGCTGTGGTACTAGCGATCCAGGTTAACCCCACGCAGACAGAGAGGCAGGGGTGAGATGCAAGTGCTTTTTTCCTCTTTAACTCCCACTGCTCCCAGTCTTCAAATCCACCCTAGTTTCCGGCATTTTAGTTCTTTCCCTGGTGAAAGGGGGAGCACTGCAAAGGCCTGTGGCAGTGCTACGCTCTGCAGAGGCTGCGGGACCTCCCTCACTCACTGCCATTGTTTCCTTTCACAGCTTTTCGAGGATCATGCACCAAACAGTCAAAGACCTGGCACCCAACTGCGACGTGACCTTCCTGCTGTCAGAGGACGGCAGCGGGAAAGGGGCAGCGCTCATCACAGCGGTGGGATGCAGGCTTCGCGATGCCGAGCAGAACTGAACTCCACAATCCCGTCCCCGATTCTGTCTTGTGAGCACTTTCTCATAAAGCAGCGACTGCATAGTCAGAACTGGTAAAAACCCAGAACTCACTGCTTTATCGGGGAAAAAAAATACAACTAATGACATAAAAAATAGGATACAAGATAGAATGTGTGCTGTTAATAATATCTCCTGTTTCTGGACCCCAATCTGCATGTTTCTTACTCACCTTGTTGGTACCTTCCCCATCTGTAAGTCATGGAAAAATCGGTCTATAATTTCTGCAGCTGTCAAAAATCAGTTGTTGTCCGAGACGAAATTGCCCCCAAGTGATGTGCGTTGAGAGCTACCGTTGCATCATACCAAATGTGTTCTTTGCAGCATCCCCGTTAAGCGCACCGCCAGCACACTGACCACCAGACCTGGGTGTTGATGCTTTTAGCGAAGGGGAAGCAACAGTTCCCTCCTGCATATCTGCCTGCTGTTGTTTCGTATAAAGCGATTGTGAAAACATTATGGTGTGTCAGCACTGTGCACGCACGTAACTCTATAGTGGGACTTGACAATGCGACTTACTTGCTTCCTTGATGCCTGTTTTGTCATGGTAAAAGTAAACGCCCTTGTCCCACAGATCTGGTTCCACTGGTATTTCCCATTGCTTCTGTGAAAAGTGTTGTGTTACTGGGCGAAATCTGTCACGTTTCAGCAAGAAATCCCTAAAGAGTAAAACAAAGTGGTTGGTGATTGGGGTAATCCAAATCTCCAGACCCGGGAAATCGGTAGATTTATGGTCCCTAGGCAGGATGTGCTGTATTATTCTGTTTAAGAGTACTTATTAAAAATATTTTCTATCTCTTCTTGTTAGTCTAGATCAGGGCGCTGCAGCTGCCCTTCTACCGAATCTGCAGCTAGACAGTCTCACTCGGATGTGTATACTTCCGTCTCTCGCCTTAAATGGGTATTTGCTTCCACACAAAGCTTCAATCTTTAATACTGTTAAGCAGCCACTCAAAACACAAACACTCAGCTAGAGTTAGTGATCAGAAAGTAATATGAGGGTTTGCTTTTGATCTTGCCTTTGAGGACCCGGCTGCATAAACTAAACAAACCACAAAGCCAAAATCGGACCCAGCTTATTCCAAGGACTAAAGCAACCACAAAGATCATATACACTTGGTGTATCCTGTCCTCTGTTGAGTCGGTGCCATTATTGTATTTGCATACCAGTTGCATTACTTAAATTAAGAAGCAGTTAKGAAGGCAAACGTTGAATAACATTTGCAAGTCACGCCGCTTTCTGCAAAGAGGGAGACCACCCAGTAAGTAGTCCTTAATTCCCGCTCTTCTACCAAAAATGAATTTGAGATGTCTGCATGGTTTTCCCTGCTGCCTTTTCTGCAGAAAGTAGGTGGAAATTTGCAGGCTACTCCTCTTTGTCCTCATTCCACTCCCCTAAGATTTGGATTGCCCTACCTATCGATAACATTTCAATATGCATTATGGTGCACTGTGAGTGAATGTTGTAAAATAACATGTGAGTCACAAACAGTCATTACAGCTTTAAGTGTGTGTCTACCTGAAAAATTGCATGCCTAACTGGTTTTGCAAAGGTAGAGAGTCTTTTTACTTTGCACACTAGTAGCTCCGATACTAGTGTTACGTGATACTTGTGAAAATATTAAACTTTTTTTGATGTGCGTTAACTGGTGTTTAGTGGTTCTTTCTGGAAGAGGTGCTGTTGGCTGGTGGCTTAGTGCTTTGGGAAGAGCTATTGTGTAGGGAGAGCTGCAACCTAATCCCAGTGGTGCCTGCGTTTTGTATGTGTGTTTTTATTCCCGGGCATTCGGGGTCAGATTCAAACAGGGTGGATTTCACCCAGGTCCCCATGCCTCTTGTTTCCTCATGTAGTTCAGCAGAGGCACAGAGCTGACAACACCCAAATCTTAGGGCGCGTGTCGTGTGTCCGGGTGCATCTCGTGCCCTTTCTCATGCAGGGGGATCTGCAGTGCAGGAAAACCTCAGCCCACTGCATCAAAGCCAATGTGATTATATTAGGCTTTGCCAGATACACACTGATGGATACGTTACAGTCGCTGTGTCCCTGCAGAAGTCTGATGCACGTCAGAGTCCGTAACCTCCCTGTGTGCATAGGGCTAAYGTTTGCAGAATCACAGCGTCAGGTGCTCATACACCGCTGGTTTGCACATCCTGTGTTGGAGTTGTATATGAAAGCCCCTTTTGCATACGCTGAAGTTGTGCTTCTCCAATAACCCATCTTACGTTACAGCTTGAATAGTCTCTGACACTCTTGATGTGCAGCTATGACCCCAAATAGGAGRCAGAAGAAGGTGAGAAAGTTTCTGGGCACAGGGGACACGTTGCATTTTAATTGCTTGAAGATTTGCAAATCTTACGCCTGCCGTCGGCAGTGCTGTAGGGGTGGTGTGAGCCGTGCCTGGGGACCTGGGTTCGGAGCTCTTCGRCATCTGAGGGCTAGGCTCAGTGCAGGATAGAGGACGAATGAGAAGTGGCAGTTAAACTTGGTCTCAGGGTGACTGTGAATTTTGGAGATGCTGGCATAGGTCGTTTTGTTTATTGGATCCAGCTCATAACAAATAGGGAGTGGGTTTGTGTTTCTAACAGCGCAACTTTTCCTACTCTGGACCATAGGTGGTGTACTTGATAAGACACRGCAGTTCTTTTCCAAAGGGAGACCTGGTGGGATTTCCATTTCTGGACTCTTCTTACCCCTAGGAAACTGTTCCAAGTGAATCACAAGCTATAACTGTCTGAAGAAATGTCTCCAATGTTATCCAAGCAATGACTGAGATGTCTTACTTAAAGCTTTTAGGCTTGGTGAATAAAATCATAGTCCTCTTAATTGTTAAGCTGTAATTACTGCAATATGAACACAAAAACCTTATATTTCCTGGGGAAAAGACCATTTGCATACCACTGTTGTAATGTCATCTGCTCCTTACTCCTCTGGAGGTTCTTTCAGAAGCCTTTTGAATGGGTTTTAAAACAAGCAGACTTTGTTTTGTTTTGTTTTCTTAAGAAAATAGCAGAAGGCAAAATAAAGTGTTTCTGAACTTCTGAACCCCGTTCTGTGCTTTTTGTTCGTTCCTTTGCCATAAAAATGAGATTCTTCAGATGTTTTTCTTTACTGACTGCAGGGTCTCCATTGCTGCTTAGAGCACAAGTAACTGTGCAGAGGAGGGATTTATTGCTGACCTGGAGGTGTTTTACTGCTGCATGRTATTTAATCATGTCTGTATTTATATGAAGAATTGCATGTATTTACTATGGAGCGTGGTGTTCCTGTTACCTCATATATCACAAGAAATAATATAGTCTGCCTTGGCATGCCTTTTCTTCCAAGTATCTTAACGGGGGCTCAGAGCATATCTGCTTTCTTAACTGTTGCCGTTTCCAGCGGAGAAACATCTCAGGATCTGCAGTGTGAGTCCTTCAAGGCACGGGGAGTTTTGTGTGTAACCTGAAGAAATCATCCTCTGCTTTCTGCACCCGAACGRGAGAGAAAGGTGCCATGAGCTGTCAGAAAATGTCGGTGCCTGTCAGGGACTGCACAGGGGAGACCTGTGTGGCACTTGGGTGTCTGGAATAGGCTCTAGCTGGCTGTTAGAGTGTGATGGAAGATGGAGGGGAAGATAGGATGCTCAAGATCGGTCTGTTTGGTCTAAAAAGATCCCCATTAGAAAGCTGCAGGGTTTCAAGGCCTTACAATCACATCGGCTGGGCATGGGAGAGGTACAGCTTATGTACCACATGGAACGGTGAATCTCTGTGTGTAGGTGTCCTTCAGTTCCTTGGAGCAAGAGTCTTTGCAACCTCTAGTCTGGTCCCAGAGATGTGTGCCAGACAGAGCGTCCCTCCCAAATTGTTTTGACTCCCTTCAGAAGAAAGACTTGGTGGTGGCTGGCTGTAAGCACCTCTTACTGCTCTCCCTCTGCCCCGCACGCACCCCAGCGGTGCAGTCTCGGGAAGAGCAGGCTGGACGGACAACATCTAGACTAGAAACTACATGCTGGAATGATTTAAAATAATCAACTTTTTAAGAAGGGCATACAGCCCTGTGCTCTGTTGTCCCATTAGCGGGACAAGTTTGTTGGGCCTCTGTGTAACATAATTGTCCCCCACAGCAGCCAGGGAGGTGAAGAAAATTAACTGGAGAAGGAAGATATATCTGCTGGTTCCTGTATTGAAACAGACTTGGGAAAATCATATCCCTGAGCACTCTTTAGGTTCAAGCCACGAATCTTTTCTCTGAATTTACTGCAGAAGTCAAGCCTGGCAACACTTTGTAGTTTTGCTTTCATAGAGAAAAGAGGAGTATTTTAAGTAACTGGATCTTGTCAACATTGTAGGAGCTTTTTGTATGCTAAGGTATGGCTCTGTGATATTACATACAAACCTGTCATGAAAGGTGAAGGTGGTTGTGAGGTGCTACTTACCACACCAGTATTAAATGCTGTATTACTTTATATATCATGTTTATATTTCAGCTTCTCCTGTTTTGCGTGCCTGCACATAATGCTTCAGGCTTTGAAGATGACATATTGCAGCCTTTATTTTCTTACCTAAGAAGAACAGTGATGATAAAAATGGGGTAAGTCTGGAAAGGGAAGATGAAGGGACTATCTGGGAAAAGACACTGATGGGTCAGACTGCAGTTAGGACTAAGAGGAGGTAAAGGAGATGGATTCAGATTGGATCTATGAGCTCTGACCAAGCCAGTGAGCATCCCACGCCTGGCTACTGACTCTTCAGAGAGCCTCGCTCTCCAAATTAGGCACCACAATAACTGTGAAGTTGGAGGAATCACTTGGGCACAGTTTAATAGGAAAATGACATTGTATTTTGGTACAAGGTTATAGATATCCATGCAATGACAACAGCTTAAGGAACTGCTGCTCACTTTTAACTGAAGAGAGATGGTGCTGGTGAAATTGCAGGCATGAAAATCCCAGAATTCAGAAAATTTGCAGGGCATGCTTTTCAGTCTGGATGTGTTACTATTTGCCTTTGTCGTAAACAAGCTTTGCTCCACGGTCTTGTCTGCCTTGGGGCTGCTGAGCCATGGGACTTAGCTGCCCACGCAGCCCTGAGGGCCCACCCAAACTGGGCCAGATGTGCCCCAGCCTTTCTGCTCCATCACCTCTTTTCCAGATTTAAGTGTCTTGGTGGAACGGAAAGCAGGAGATCGCTATCTAGAAGAGAATAATTGATACTCTACTGATTGGCACTGCCTCAGGTCTGCTTTGCTGCTTTTTTGACCTCGTGGCCAAAATGTCTCTGTTCTGTATTGCAGTTATTGGTGTAAGGGAGGGCTGAAGTTGCATCCGTAGCTGGGTGATATTTGGACCTACATGGATATAAGTATTATCAGCAGACTGCTTTCAATGCTGATGACATCTGAAAAAGTCCCATAGGAAAGAGTTGCTCCAGAAAAAAAGACCCGCCTCAGGCTTCTACAAATCTTCTGCCTTGAAATGGTGTATTAGGATAGAGCCAGAACCGGGAGGAGAAAATCAAAGCGTTAGCTGAGTGAGGGTAAATGATGTCTTCTCTCTCTCATTCAGCTGGGTTTCTGTGCTGAAACTTGTTGTTCTTGACTTCCTGTGGGTTGTCTGGTAAAGAGATGGGGACGTAAGTTTAAGTTTGTCTTTCTCCGTTGCTTTTATGCACGGACACCACCGGAAGGCTAATTTGAAGCCAGAACGAAACCTGTAAATTTAAGAAAAGAAATTAAATGGTGAAATGATCTTTTTGACTGCACAGAGAAAGAACAAATGCGTGACTTGGTTCTACCTCTGAATGCCCATGGAAATAAAAAGTTTCTATTGAAATCAAAGGAGTGAGGTGAAGAGCTGAATGTATAAAACCATGGAGGGAAGAACAATAGGAGTTTATGATCAGATTTCCTTACATTTTAAGTAAATATGAAAGATCAGTCAAACGGCAGGATGTTTGATGTGCTCAGTAGATGGTGCTGACCATGCTGATAACAGCACTTGTGAGAAGCAGAGCATCTGAGGAAAATACCTGTGTTTACCCACTGGAAACTTTTTTAAAAACCATGAATAATTAAATGAGGAAACTGTCTGCTTTCTRAGAGAGGAGGAGGATGCGTTTGGGTGTTTCACGTTCAATGCAGACTGGCTGAATGGGCTGCAAGACTGCCGCCTTCTGCGAGCTTACGGGCGGGATGCTGTGTGAAACGCTCCGACGGGGCGAGCCTCCTGCCATCATCACCCTGGAGTTAGGCGTTTTGCTGGTGGGGTCCCAGTGAAACCGCACTGGAGGAGGCGTGCCGATAACTATTTCTTTACCCTTAAAGCTCCCCGCGCGTGCTGCAGCCGGGGTGGAGAAAGGTGTGGGTTAAGGAGAGGTCTGGCAGTGGGATGCGCCGAGCAGCTCCCCAAGCCCAGCGTCCTGCTGCACCAGCGTCCCGAGAGCAGCCCGTTCTCAGCGCAGAGCAAGAGGGACATCTCTTGGCACGACGAGGTTGTGCTCGCCCAGCTGCTCACTCGTGGCGGGTGGGAGCCTCGGCAGGTCACCCGTGGGCTGCTCCTACTCCCCACGGGGATGAGCCCTGCGCCTGCCTGGGGGGGCTCAGGGCTGCGCTGGGGGGGGGGTGTGTGGCACAGGAGGAGCCTGGGATTAAGCCAGCCTGGCGTTAGGTCAGCAGATGCACTGCAGGGATTACGGAGTCCTCCCTCCTTCCTTGGAAATAAGGTAGTCTGTGTCTGGAAACTGGTGCAGACGTGGCTGCGCTGATCATACACCTGCACTTTATTTGGAGGCAGAAAATCTTAAGGGTTGAGTTAAAATCTCACTCGCACAGTGTGGCTAATCTCAYGTTATTAGCAGAGTATAAATTAACTTGTCTACCCGGCCTATGGACTGCAGTTGAAAATCACAGTTGTTCTCACCTCCAGAGATTTATGCTTTTTCAGATTGAGATTTTCATTTTCTCTGTGCACGCTACTCACCTTTGGTTAAGACAGCAGTATATGATGGGGTTGTACATYGTCGAACTCATGGCAAGGAGAAAGATTGCGAGATAAACCTGCTGAATGTACTTCTGCTGGTAGATGTCTTCCTTGAAGCTCCCCAGGATGAAATATATGTGATAGGGCAGCCAGCAGACAGCAAAAATGATCACAACTACCACCATGGTCTTCACAAACTAGAAAAACAAGACCAGTGTGTTAATTCCTGGCCCTGGTTTAGCCTGTGATGTGCAGATTCACTGGACACCAGGCWTTACTCTCTGGGAACTGGCCCACTGCCTACCGACGTGAGCCTTTCTTCATACTCGCTGGGTGATGCCCTTTACCCCCGTCCCAAAATATTTTGTGAACCTTTCATGCCCAATCCCACAAGATTTTGTATCAAATGCAAGCTCCGTTTAGGATACGGAGCCAGCAGGGCTGGTGCGCTGAGGGTAATTATTTTTAAGTTTCACTTCTGACCTTTTTTTTGGCATTAACTTGCTGTTCGTAGTGGACTCTGTTAAGGTGGTTGCCTTGAAYCGCACTGCTCCACAGAGTAATTCCTATAATGCTGTATGCAACAAACATCACCATTAAAGGCAGTAAATAAATCAGCACGATCACTGCAATGTGATACCTGAAAAAGAACAACAAGCATGTTTTCATAGTTAGTAAGTCTCTTGAAGGGCTTTCAGAAATTGTCTTTTGGACATGTGTGTCTGGCTCCCATTAACTTCAAACCCAAAGCATAAAGGAGCCTTTTTTTTTTTTTTTTGTAGGAGAAATTTTGCCTACAAACATCATTACAAGGACTTCTGTAAACAGCAAAAGCTCATCTCTCTTGTGTTGTGATGATTAGTCCTTGGACTGGATTCTCTGCTCTTTCAAGACGGAGTAATAGCATTTATCTTTCATCGAAGGGTTACAGCCCATGGCCACCYGCCCTGAACTTTGCTATCCCACTGCAGTCAGGAAAGAGAGACGTCTAAGTCTTGTGGCTGTAAAAATACGAACCTTTAAAACACAGATGTGGAAAAGGAATATTTCAAAACCTGCAGAGTAACTYGATGAATGCARTAGTATCAACAGCTTAATRCAGCAACAATGAAAAAACCTGGATYGGGGACTTCAAAATATAGCTGGCTGCTAACAGGGTGCACAAACTTGGCAGGGAAGATGCTGCRGACAGCGAGGAAGGAATATTGCCTGCTTATAGCATGCAGCGAGTGGCAGTCATTGCTGTATTTTTGTCGCTGGCTGTTTTTATTTGTGAGTGTACGCACAATTATATATCACCAACAGGCTACTCGGTTACTGCTCTAGCTGAAAGCCCTGGCATCTCCTTTGGCTGTGTTTTAGCTCGGCTCTTCCTAGCTTTCCATGTTACCCCACAAGCTTCTGCTGGTTACCTCATGCTGGGGTTTGATTATTTTAAGCAACCACCATTTATGGGGAGGGAACAACTTGCTCACTCGGTTAGAGCAGCTGTCAAATTAACATAAACAGTGTAAAAACTAGGATTAGGCAGGAGGGCTCTGGCACACGCTGCTGGCAACGACCACAAAAGGCTGGGTGCAAATGGTCTTTCTCAGTATGACAACGCTCCGGAGTTASTCGCTGTATTAGCGAGCGGGGTCAGCTGCTTTGCAGAGCGCTGTTAAAATTGTTAAAATTGGGGCGCCCGGTGGTGTTTGCTCCTCAGGGTGGTTGCAAATATCAGCATGGTGGCTGCAAATAGAAAAAGACTATATTTGTGAAACGTGGCAAGTTACCCATCCTTCCCAACGTTACCCATCCTTCCCAAGTCTGCTCAAAGCGGTACCTGTTTTGAAGGTCTAATACCGTGTGTGGAGCGCAGCGGAAATGCAAAGTCCTTTTAGAGTTCCCATCCTGGGAGGAGGAGGAGGAGGAGGGGATGGGAGCCTAAGCTTGAGCACGTGGCAAAAAGAAACTTTTAGTCTTGTAGTTTTGCTACTTTGCTGCAAAGTTAACCTGTCACCAGAAAAAAATCCTCCGTGGTCAAGGTTCTTTATTTTGGTTAAAYTTCTACAAATTTAGTCCCTTCATATCCCAGATTTCTCAGGCACTGGCAGTCACAGTAGTGCATTGTTTGGGTTTTTTTGGACTTTTTTCTACCATAATTATAAACATTTTTCCTGCAGAAAAGGATTTTCCATTGTTCTGAAGTCTAGAAATCTTGAAAGCTTGTTTTAATYGACTAAGAACGATTTGGAGGTCCCACAGTCAACAGAGGAACTCAGCTCTCCATTTCTTTGGTTTTTTTCTTTGGGTTTCTCACTATTTCTTTTCCTCGGTATTTGGACTAGCACGTGAATGGCTGCACGTGGCTTTTTCTCCCTGGTCTGTATTGCAGGCGTTTGTCCCGACAGATCCATCGCTCAAGATGATTTCTGGGGAGCGCTGCTTCCAACTTCCTTTCTAGGAGAGCTGCTGAAACCTGCAAATCTGAGGCTGTTCAGGGAGAGCCAGCTGGTGAATGAAGTCATTCATTGTGTTCGGGAGCCGCTGCTCTGCAGCTGGGGATCCCCAGAAGAACCTGCCCTGTTATTTGCTGCGTTCAGGACCAACCTTTCCAGCCCGCAGAGATTTCGTTCGTGTGCTGGGGAACTCTTGTTTCAATCCTTCCCAAAGAGTGGATGCGGGAGAAATAAACCTCGCGCTTTTCATCTGAATGAAATAGTCATCAGTGACTTCTTATATATAAGTGATTATCTACTATCCCTCCTTCTCAATCGGCAGGAGGCTGGCATACTGTGTTCCCCAGCATGTGCCATGGGGTACCAGCCAAGGAGCCCCGGGAGGAGGAACATCACCCAACGTGATGTGAGCCTAATTTTACTCTCCCTCTTCTGTGACTCTGAAGACTGGGGACAACTGACCGCCAGTGGCTGAATATGCTGCAGCTCAGCCAAGCTGACATGAAGCTCCTGGAACTTGGCACATATTAGTTTGGCAATAACTAACCGCAGGAGGCATCCAGCTGTCTGCCAKAGGTGAAGACGGAGAAGGGAAAAATGCCCCTGGTGCACGTAGCTGGGCAAAAGTGTTCACAGCGAAAAAAGGATGTGGGGASTTTAGCACTTGGGTTTGGTTTGAAAAATTGTTTCCATTTTGTTAATTTGTTCCTTTTCTGCAGTTCTTCCATTACTACTTCGTATAAATATGTTTTGCTTGATAAATTTCTCGAACTGCTCTGTGTATCGTGTGCTTTGGATAATGATTAATCACAACAGATCCCCTAAATGCGGGGTATAGCTTGTTTCATCTGTCTGAACAATCTTGCTTTAAAGCAGGAGGAAATTGCTGTGAGGGTTAGCAGCTTTTGGGAGCGCAGATGTGTGCCCAGATAAGTCAGTCTATAAAACCTTAGGATGTTTGAAACATGCTCCTCTTTTTTTTTTTTTCTTTTTCCCCACAAAGAGCAGCATAATTTTTAGCTAATTATCTGGCTTCTCAGCATTAAAGATACCCAGTTTCTTCCTGCCTGATGGAGGGAGAAAATCCAAAATCTTTGGAACCAGGATTTATTGCTTGTTTAGAGACTTTTCATGCTGGTTTCTCTTAAACCCACCGAGCCCTGTATCTAGGGTTTCTAGATCTTATAACCACTTTTCAAAGCAGGGGAGGATGGCACATCCCTGAGCCACAATCACCTGGCAGCTTTTTCCACAGCTGGCTTAAACTGAGCTTAGATGGGCTGCCCCGGGCCCGTATTCCCCCGCCCTCTCTCCCAGTACTGCCAGTAGCCAACAGTTTGGAGATGAAATGGATTTCCTAGTTAACTTTTGCACGAATTGGGAGTTTTCTCGCTTCTCTTACGTGAGCTGGTGCTTGGATCCGACGTCATCGGGCCAGACGACGATGCATTTCATCGTTCCGTTGTCCATCAGGATCTCGGCGTAGAAGCACTGCGGGAAGGCGAGCCCAAATGCCACCAGCCAGATTATCCCTATGATGACCCTGGTGCTTCCAGCAGAGAGCCTGGGCTTGAAGGGATGAATTATTGCCACGTACCTGCAAGAAAAATAGGTAATGCCTTCACAGTTGCATTGGTAAAYGATACCACAAATATAGCAAGTGTAAAAACTCACCAGGATGGTATAGTGGGCTTTATTTACAGAGACATTTTGATAAGTTCCAGGCTATAAATAATTAGAAGGAGCTAAATTCTTTCTGAAGAGAATGATTGCAAGTTTTAGGGCAGAATATATTAAACCCATGTGGATGGGTGCTTCTGGTGTGAAGAGGAAGCAGTCATCTATGCCTTCCACATGTGGTCTTTGCAAGTATTCCCCTTACTTTGATTTTTTTTTTTTTTTTAATTAATTTTTCAAATGCTTTATGTGTTTGGTCTGAAATTTCATGCTGTGAACTGTTAGTGTTAGCTTGGGAGTTATGCACTCTTTAATACCGTGCCCTTTTCTCCTTCCTCTACCAAAAAAAACCCCAAACACTCTGCATCCCCGTGATTATGTCAAACTCCTCTGASGCCCCATATTATCACAACAGCAGATTGGGAGTCTCGAGTATCATTTATCCTGAATTTTTCCCCACTGATTTTTAGCCGTGGAAAACTCATGTGCCATCCACCTCTGCCTGTAAACGCTGGAGCGGTTGTGCTGGCGGTGGAAGGGGAAGGCTGACCCTTTCGTCCCACACCTGCTCAGAGCCCTCATGGCACATCTGACTATTAGATTACTTGCAAGCCCGGGGCGCTCTCTGGTTTTAAGTTCCCAAGTGTAGAAATGCATGGTATCGTAATGAGTACATAATCAATTATGCATTTCTTGTCATGCTTTCTGTACTCTTTGTCATGGTTGTTACAAAAGCCGAATGGAGTGGAAAATGCCAATTGCCTCCCGGTTTTCATAGCGAAAATCTGACAAACTCTGTGCTGTCYCTTGGCCAGGCTGTTGGGAGGGAGCTCTGCCCGGCTGCTACGGCAGGACGGAGGGCGGCTGCACGGACAAACAGCGCAGTACGTAAGCCAGAGCTTATTTATGGCCTTATTTAGCCATAAAATTTTCATGTCAYCTTGCTTTTTTTTAGCTTGTTGTAGGCAGTATTATACAGCGCTCRAATCTGGTCAGGGAGGGATCTGGAGAATATTTGCCCACAGAAGTGCCCAAATCCACGATCTGTGGCTCTCGGTGAACGGCAACTCCTGGGTATAAATGATGCCGCCCACTGTGCTGCCGAAGCAGCCTGACGCAGCAGCCCCTGTKGCAGATCCCGAAGGTATTACGGGGRTGCTGGAGGSGTGGAGGCTTTCCCACTCAGCCAGGGGTGCARCCCCTGAGGCGAGCCGCGCTTTTAGGCAAGCTCCTGCAAGTTGGGACGTTTACCGAATGCGCTGAGATCTCCTGGCCGCTCTTGCTGTGCGGCAGGGTCGCCTTTGCCCCGCGGCTGCTTGTGCTCCCTGTGCCCTCCCTCCGCGCCCCGCTCCCTGTGACGTCCCGGGATGCTGGGACCACGCTCCCGACACCCTTCCTCCGGTCCTCGTCCCGCGTAGACCAAACAAGCTGAATTTCGGACACTCTTGCACGCTTTCTGAAGAGGGCCTAGGAGGCTTTGCTAAGTGGAGTGTGGAACTTGATCTGATAACACCACGTTTCTGCCTTGAGCACGGTGGAAAGCGCGCAGYGGGAACAGCTGCTCGGGTACACAGAGCAGCTTGAAACGGGGAAACAGAGTGGTCCTAAACCCGCYGGTGAGCCATGCTGCCGGGGCCTTTTCCATGGCAGACAAAGATAACTTATAGAGCTGTCACTTCTTAGCCTCCTTCCTTAAAAYAAACCAGTTTGAAAGACATTGTTTTATCGAAGTTAAACAACGGAGCCTAAGTGGACGCAAGTTCTCATAACAATAAATGGAAGCCGCGAGTTTCCAGGAGACAGTGTCAGGATCTATTTTAAGGCCAAGCAAAGAATAGCTAAATACGGTTTGCAGTGAGATGCCAAGTTTTCTTTCTGATCTGTGCCACGTGACTAAAAAGGTTTTGGCTGTACAGGTACTTTCACCAAAAGTCCCCAAGCAATGAGAGTAGGGAGACATGAGGACAGGCTGAAATGGATTTTTTTTTTTTTTCAATCTTAAAAAAATATTCTTTGACAGACCACATGTATAAAAAAGCAGTTACCAACAACCCTCGATTTAAAGCCAGGAACAGCAAAAGGGTATTTGAGTCTAAAACTGAGCTGCCATTGCTTCTAAATAGGGATTTGCTTTCATCGGGACAACTGCAGGCTGATAAACACATCACTCATCCCTGTGCTTATTAGCGATCCTTCCAGCGACCGCAGGGGCCGCTGCCCTGTGCCGTGGCAGGCGCGTGTCAATCCGGGCCGTATCCCCCGCTCCGGCCTGGGTTTCAGTGGGCGTTACATGCACGCGGGGCAAAGCCTTCTTTTCTCCTGCTAGTTTGTCTGGTTTGATTTGGCTATCGATCGCTTCCTGAGGCCGGGTGTGCCCAGGGTGAACGGAGCTGGGAGCGGGGACGGGAGTTAGGAAAGCAACGCCGCTGACTCACGGAGCAATGCTTTTTGGATGGCTCCAGAGGGATGCTGGCTCCAGAGGGATGCTGGCTCCGCTCCCAAGGGAGCTGGAAGGGCCCTTCGTGAATACGCGCGTTTGATAAGGGACGGGGGAAACCTGAAGGAGACTGCAACGTCAACAGGAGGGCTTGATAAAGGACCACCAGGTATTTCTGGACGCCGGGTCCGGCTGCCCGGGGGAAGATTTTTGCCGTGGGGTCGAGGCAGGGACATAGGATGGAAAAGATACAGATGTTCCCAGCGCCAGGCAGAGAGCGGAAGAAATACAGGGAAGACGGGAAGGATGGAGGGAAGCAGGGCAGAGAGCCTAGAAGGGAGCTTAACCTCCTCCACTTCTTTTACATGCCATTGCCATTAAGAGGAAATTCCGATGGACTTTTGGCCACTTTCTAGTAAAAAGAAAAACAGCGTCACGCTACTTAACAATGAGCTGTAAACACATTCAGACTCCACAAATTTAAGCGCGAGTAAAAGAGACTTGGCAGATGTAAGATGTATTATGAAAATGCCAAATTACCTCAGAAGTCAAACAAAACAACACTAATTACTTTCCTCCCTCTTGGAATAAGTCATTCTTGTGAACGATTGGCACAGACTTTGCCATTTTTGATCCAATTCCCATTATTTCTGGTGGTTTGCTGGACTCACAAGCGGGATTGCGGATGCTGATACTTTCAGCATCCTGCAGCATATTCGTATTGCTCCAGCTCTATCCAAATGAGAGGTCCTTCTCGTGGTTTAGAAAAAAAAACGAGTTTGCAGGATGACTGGGAAACAATTTATGCTCAGTAACACRGGAAAAATAAATTACCAGCTACTTCCACTGGTTACACATTTGGGTGTGGTTCAGACCAGGGATAAGACAGAAGAGCCTTCCTTTCATGCCATAACTATCATCTAACCCCAGAGTCTATCTGCCTGGCACTCCTCCCASTTTGATAAGGCACCTGACATGGTAGGTGGGGGCCAATTGCACAAAGTATTGCAATAATTTTTTTATAACTTACAGTGAATTTTTTGGGCCTTACCTTCTCCATTGGCCTCTTACCTCTCTGCAGCCACGGCTGTCATGGAGTAAATGCTCACAAACATTGCGGTGACAGGGAACCAGTTCTGAAACCTGCAGAATTCCTCACCAAAATACCAGACGTTGTGGCTGGCGTAAATAAAATTGAAGATGGTATTGAAAGCAGACATCAGCAAATCTGAAAGAGCCAAATTAACGATAAAGTAATTGGTAGAAGTCCTCATTCTCCTGTGCGCGAGAATAATCCAGATGATGGTGACGTTGCCAACGATGGATGCGATAACGATGAAGGAATAGGTGACAGCCCACAAAGCAATCTGCCATCCCGGCTGGGTAAACTGGGTTACCGCCGTCCAATTGCCGCTGTCCTCGAGGGAGTCAGCCTGCGAAATGTTGCTAGCATTTAAAACGGAAAATGCGCTCATGGTTTTTTCTTCGGCTAAGCGTAAAATAAAATCTTCTGGCATCTGCTCATTTTCCTGCAGTAGATGCTGGTGTTACGAATCCCCATGCATATGACTAATTGCCGTTAAAAAGACATTGGGATGAGATGTCTCACGTCCTCTCATCCTGTTTTCCAAGTGATGCAATGCAGTTCCAGGAGGAGCTGTGCGATACCAAGGGCCTCCTCCTTGCCTGGCATTTTAAGCTACGCTTGAAGAGCAGAAGCTAAAGAACAACTCTCCCTCTTGAGTTTCTTTTTCCTCTAAAAAAAAAAGAAAACAGGAAGGAAAAAAAAAAAGGGGGGGGGGGGAGAGGAAGGTGTTTTCCAGGTCAGTGACGGGCGATGTCTTCCTTCAGATTATTTTTAGGGCCAAGAAAATACAAATGGAAGTATCAAGCCAGAAAACACTTCAATCCAAGTGGAAAGTCCTCTTTTTCAGGGCAGCGGTTTTCCAAGGCACCAGGTATCTGAATCCTCTGCAGTGGGACTGAGGACATTCGGTTTTCTTTGCCTGTGTAACCGTTACGTGCGAGGCAGGAGCCGTACTGGGATAAATTCCCTACAGGGTTTAAGGGGACTTTGAAAGGAGGTGGAGCCTCTTGCAGGCAAAAACTAAACAACCAATTTGACATCAAATKAAACACGGCAAAGTGGTACTTGGAACTTTTTTTCCCCCTCTCCGTTTGTTTTGAAATAATCTCTGGAATGGACATGCTGCTATATCAGGGTTTACAGGCTTAAGTGCAAGGGTAGCTACTTTGCCGGGTTTACCAGTCCTGCAATCCTTGCGTTTCCAGGACCCTCCCTGGCTTCATGCGAGCTCTCATAGCAAGAAAGAAACAAAATATATTCAACACAATTTTAGCAAGGTGGTCTTGCTTTCTGCAACTATTCGGAGGCTTATCTGCATTTTAATACATTTTACTTAATGGTGACTGCCCTATATGATACRACTCGACCAGCCATATTTAGTAGATTTGGTATGATTTAATTTATTTAAATTACAGCAACATGCCCTGTTGGTGCTTGAAGGGTCGCCGGTGAATAATGCCAGGACGGAGACATTTGTGAAGGCCAGACCGAAACTGGGACTTCTAATAAGGCTTCAGTGGGAAGCTGGCACCCAGGGTCTCATCCAGAGCTCCAGAAATCCTTCTCCGGCTGCTCTCTAGCACAGAAACATCCAGAGGAGCCTCAGTTCCCAGCCTCCACGCTCCGTGTTGCTGAGGGGTTGAACGAGGGGCATTTCCCCTTCGGACCGCTGCATCCCCTTTCCCAGCTTGCGCTGCAGAAAATTATTGGCCTCACGCACGCARGAAGGAGTACCTGTTCCTCGTAGGAAAGGGGAAGCCCTGACTCCCGTCTCTGCTCAGAGCACGGCGCTCTTGCTCGCTCTCRGCTTTGCAATAAGTGACATAAACATAAGCAACACGTTGAGGCTGAGATTTCAAAGACTACTTGGCACCGGCTCATGCCTGCTCTGCTGGAAGCTAAAAGTGTTTCAGGTATTAAAACCTGTTTTCAGATATTAAAACCTGTTTTCAGGATTCAGAAAGCTCCTGACGAGTAACATAAAGGAAAAACTCCCCCTGCGTGTGCGGCACTGGGATGGCAGTGGTTTTCCAGCTCCCGCAGTTGCTGGAGCTGCAGCKGTGCCGGGCTCCCCTGTAACAGGGCAGTATTTATCGGCTCAGGATCCTTTCCACCGGCTCAGCCCGGACGCTCTCCTTGCTTCATTAATTTCTGGAGGCAGCCTTCAGTTAACCCATCACCTAACCACTGCAACTCTTTAAAGCAGGACTTCTCTGAGACTGTATTAGCCAAGTATTGTTTTTTAGAAATTAATACTTGTAGTACTACATGTAATATCTCCTTCTCCTCACGATGGACTTACCTGCAGGTATCCCACTCACTGCCTKACCCAGAAACTGCAAAAATACGCTTGTACGTATCTTCTCATGTGCGTTGCAAAGCTGTTCCAGGCTCTTCTTGAAAGTCTTCCACTGACCCCTCATTAAACAGCTTATGGACCTTCCACTCTCTGTATGCCATCCAGGAGGGCTTTTCATGATTTGCAATATGAATTCAACAGCTAATAGTGTTCTTGAGATTTTCTTTTTCCTTTGGCTTRCTCAAATCTCTTCAAATTCCAAGGAGAATGTGAGCAAAAACCTCCATATGTTTAGCTGAGCGCAGAGTTAAAAGTGCTTTATTAGTCTTTGTTACAGAAAGCAGAACATAAGCAAACACTTGGAAAAAGGACTGTATTTTTCTGAGGTTTCAATGGTGAACCCAAAACCTCTCCYGGCTGACTTTGAATTTGAAGATGGTCAGGGTGCCCATGTCTCCTGGGAAGCACCATTGCCGCCTTCTAAAGCATCTGCCCCCGTCCCTGGTGTGTTACTCAGGCGATAATCGGAGAGCAGCCACCCTTTGGTCAACATTTCATCATACAAGTCAGCAGGGACTTGCTTTTGTTTATGCAYACCCACACCTTTTATTCGTTTGCTGGTTGTGCATTGACGAGGTTATCGTCCTGGAGCCCAGCCAGCGACGTAGCGTGTGCTATCGGCCTCCTGACTTACCAACTGCAGCGATTTTTTTTTTTACAAAGGCAGGCTCCAAATTCCTCAGGAAAGTCGCACTTGCCTGGGACTACAGGCTAAACCCGTCTCTCCAATGATTTTGGAGTTATACCAGGGGAAGGGACTATCTGAGAGCAGGGTTTTTGGGTTTGGCTGGTTTCGCTCTTGTTTTTATTACGGGCAGGATTTTTCAAGGCCAAACATTGCCGTGCTGAGTCACTGATCCCAGGTCTGAGCAAAGGGTGAGAGATGCAAACAAAAGATGAGGGTCTGGAAGGGTGGATAAGGTGCATTTTGTCTTTCGGAAATATGGGCAGTAAAGGCTTTAATTGTATTGCACGTTGGACCCGGCTCTGGGAGGAAGGACGTTTGTCCAGGGAACAGCTCTGAGAGCAGGACGTGAGGACCATGAGAATCCACCTTGGGTGGGGAAACGTGCAGCCCAACTGCAGCTTTATCAGCCAGGCTTGGGCTGGAAGAAAGCAGCAGAAATGCTGCTGGGAGCTCTGAAAAGCTTAGGGTCTTTCTGACACTCCCCGGTGCAGGGCCAGCTGCGGGTTCACGTCCCTTTTCTGCAGATCATCTCCTAAAGCCCTGGGTCAAATGCTCTGCAGATCATGGCTTTTGAAGATCCTTCATGGGATCTACTATGCCCTGTACATACTTGCAACAACCCCGGTAGCCCTGAAGGTGAGGGAGGAAATATGGAAGTTACTGATCCTTAATGTGAACCACTAGTTGAGCCGTCRGGAGCAGATGCTGTAACGCACAATCTGCCTCGATGCTGGCAGAGATGCCAAGCTCTTGGTTGGAAAACTGCAGCTCTGTGCTGCGTTGGGCTGAGGTGGAGAGAGCACAACCCAGAAGGACCCTCAGCAYCGCAGGCAATTCATAACATCTTACTTTAAATGACCATTTGCTGCTAAACTATACTAATTGGGTCCATAATTCTTGCCATTTCATTGTCTAGACAAAGCCTGGGGTTCAGACAAAGAAAAGCATTATTCAATTATTTTCAGACGGTTTTGTAACAGAAACCTGTTTTGACGTATTGGCTCAGTTCAGAGTGAAAACAACAGGAAAATGGACACTCCTTTTAATCAGCTTCCTCATCCAGTCGGTCATGCCCTGAAATTTTATTTGCAGAAATCAGAGCAGGAACGACAAGGCATTAAGAAAGTCAAACCAAAACTATTACTTTAGTTAAATACACAAACAAGGAAAATGCATAAGTGACAGGAATGTGTTTGGACGTGAACGATGCCCGTGAGACATGAGGAACGTGTGGTAGACTCTAATTCCCAGTGCTTATACGATATGCGATGCAATTTCCAGCCTGCATGCCATTGGAAAGTGTCAGGGATATTTGCAAATTTGTCTGAAAACTGAAGTTGTTGATATTTTAGAAGATGAATGCTCTAGGATATTGTATTATTGTCAGAAACGTAAGAGGTGATGAGCTGTTCTGTCGCTGGCAGGGACCCAGGCTGGATTATTTGTTTCCCAGAAGCAGAGTTTAGCATTGCATGCAAAAGCAGTGGCACATTTTGTAACAGAATTATCCAGGAATATTTTTTAGGCTTCATAAAAAAGGTTTTGGTAGCAACTKCTGGTTTATTGTACGTATCTAACAGAATGATGTGTGACTGGCCACTTATACAGTTTTACATATGCAGCTYGCAGGTTTTCCACAGTCTCTCTGCTAGATAACTTAAGAATAAATGCTGCCGCGCTTCCTCTTCTCTGATACCAGACGCTGATTTTCAATGCCGTCTGTCTCTGCTCTGGGCCAGGATGCAACAGCCAACTCCGTGACAGTTGTCTGCCACTTTGAATGAGACTTTTTTTTTTCCCCGGAGGAAAATAGACCTTTGTGGGACAGGAGTGCAGCACTGCGAGCTTGAAAGGGCTTATTTCATCTCGTAGGCATGAATGGAGTCTGCAGTTCACGATGGCTGTGTTAAGTAAGACCCAACGCTGACCCGCTGTCACGGCAGCAGGACGCGGATAAACGTCGGCGTCGGAGAACGCGGCCGGTGCAATATGCCTGTTCTCGGTTGCACTTGTGCCGTGTTATTTGCAGGATGGGACCCTCTTTGCCCGTGCGATTGCCTGGGTGTTACAATGAAAGGTAAATGCTCTGGTATTGCCCGATTGTGCTGCTGTAGAGCGTAGGGATTCCGCTTTGCGATGTTTGCGTACGCTTCACCAAAAAACCCAGCACCCAAGCAGCAGCTTTGCATTTACGTATTTTTGTCCACGCCGTCTTAAATGAAAATTGCCGAGGTTTGGGGATGCGCGCGTTGCCCCGGGCTCCGGCAGCAGCGGTCGATGGCTGTTGGAGCAGCCGTGTATTTTTTCCGGCGGTYTCCAGCGGTGGGGCTGGCCCTGAACGAGCAGCCCCCCGCCAGCCACGCGTTCGCAAAGGAAATTGTGCAAAAAAGAAAGGCAAAAAGAACGCAACAGCCGCAGCCGGGAGCCTTGCGGGGCTCTCCCTTCGGCTCCGACGATCCCCGCCGTGCCACCCCCCCGCCCCGGGCCCATCCCGCTCCCGGAAGCGGCGGCGCGGGCGCCCGCGGACCCGCCCGGTGGGGCCGCTCCCTGCGCCGGGCACGGGCCGCCGGGAAGGGGCGGGGAGGGCCGGGCCGGGCCGGGCCGGGCCGGGGAGGAGGGAGGGAAGGAGAGAGGGAGGGAGGCGGCAGCAGGTGCTGCGGGGCGGGAGGATGGCGGCGGGGGACGCGGAGCAAGTGCGGTACTGCGGGCGGCTCTCCTACCTCTGCCTCAAGCTCACCCTCATCACCTACGCCACCACCTTCTGGGTGAGGGCGGCGGCTGCCCACGCGTGGGCTGCGGGGAAGGGGGGGGGCGGCGTGGGGGGGGCGGACGGAGAGCCTGAGGCTGTGCCAAGCGTGCGGTGCCCGGGGGTTTGCGTGGGGCGCCGCCGCCTCCCCCCCTCCTCTACGCGGCGTGGGGTCCCGTAGTTGACTCCCGTGGGGAGCACCGCGTCTTCCCGGGAAGCGGGGTCCCTCGTAGCGCAAGGCACCGGGGTTTTGCAATAATTTAATGGATCCGCTGCCGAGGCGGCGGCTGGCACACCTGTGTCTGTGGGTGCAGCTCCCTGGCCTTCCCTAGGGACTGACAAACTGGTTTTGGCGGATGGGGACTTGTAAGGGTCAAAAGTTTGGCAGATAAAATCATTTGTGCGTGTATTAAAATACCGCTTTTTCCCCTAGGGGAGCTGAGTAAATAAAGCCTTTGCTCTACAAAGTCAGTCGTCAGCGTATAGGATAATTCCTTCCCTGAGCCTTGGCCAGATGATGCTGTGAAGCTTTAAAACTTAAAGGCGTTTTTAAACCTGCTCTCAACCAGGTGTTGRATAAAACCCATGTGCCGTCCCGGCAAGTGATACAGCCCCAGCCTTTGGGTGCCGACTATTACCGCTGGCGTCTCAAATGTGGCAAATTCGCCCTGACCAGGCACCCCCCTGGCTGGAAGGGGCCATCAGGGCTCCCTGTACGGACCGTGATTTTAAAAGGTGCTTTTTCAGGCTCCGGGGTGCTGGGGTGATGCCGTCTGGCTGTGCTGGCCCCAGGCTGTGCTGATGTAGGAGATGCTTAGGCGGGCTTTCTGGCTCTGTCGGTTTAAACGCCCCTTAAGCTCTTGTTTTGCCGGTCTGTGTTTCTGTCTTAGTAGACGCAGTATTTACAAGGTGGGAGCGTAAAGCTTGTGGCGTGTTGCGTGGGAGAAGAGGTTTAGATCCACCGGGTTTGATAGTAGATGTCTGATTAAAGCTATGATTTAAGGATGAACAAAAAATGAAATGCAAAAGTGTTTGGGTGYAATTCAGACTTTTTGGGATCCTGGATGTCTTTTGTCTTTCTTAGGAGACAAACCAGCCAAGGAAAACCCTTGGGTTTAGACTTCTGAAGTTTCCTGCGTTACTCCACAGCAGCTATTCCGCAGGTGCGATTTTCAGGAAAGGGAAATTTGTTGTGTTATTTTTCAAACCCTTTTTTTGCAGTGTGTCCTTCATGAAGGACCGTGCATGTTATCTACTCTGGGTTTTCCCTTGGCAGCAAGGGCCCTTGCTGCTGGGATGTAAAAATTAATCTGGTAGCAGAAAAAGGGCCCTTCTGAAATGTTTCTCTGAGTGTCCCTGGAGGACAAAGCCTCTTTCAAGCAGCCTGAGGATTTTATTTACTCTTTGTAGTTGCTTGCTCTGGATTTTCAATGCTCTGCCCTTGTTTATAACCAAGAGCTTCCATTTGCCAGGGAAATGGTTTGCTCTGGGAGGGAGAGAGGGCGGCAGGCGTGATGGGGGCTGCGGGACGGGGAAGGTTGGGGGCTGCGGGAAGGGAGAGGATGGGGGCTGCGGGAAGGGGAAGGATGGGGGCTGCGGGAGGGGGAAGGTTGGGGGCTGATGGCATTTGCTCTTGGGAAGGCTGGCGCGGGGCAGCGTGCTCCCGGCGTTGGGGCGAACACATGCCGTATTGTGTGGGTAGGGTGCGTGGGTTTCTCTCTGGAAATTTTCTTTTATTCTAGCTTRGTGAAGCAGATCTCATTAGCTTTAAATATCAGCAGGCTGTTTTTTTTTCAGCTGCGTTAGTCTTACTGAGGTTTTTTTTTTTTTTTAGTTGGGAGTAAAACTTGGCTGTGGAGTATTGGCTTGCTTAAATTTTGGGAGATTTGTGKTTTTTTGCTGCTTTTTGGGGCTTTGATGTACGGGATGCTGAGGCCATTTGGTTTCCTCCCTGCTGTTGCCGTTCCTCCGGTACATTTGTGAGCGATGAACACCCAGATTTGAGTCCCCAGGATTGTTTAAAATCACCAGGAACTAATATCAGCCCTATCTAAAAGCAGAAAGGAAATGAAAGCGTCGCTGGGAGTGCCGGAGGGGATGTTTGCTACAGGCCCTGTCGCTGCTGCGTCTTCCCATGTTACCCGGGGCTTTTTTAAAATCTAGTCATCACTGTAACTTTTTCAGGCAACTGTTTTGCTGGTGAATGAGGCTGTAATGTAATTTTTCTCACCTGGCTGAAACARCATCCAGCATTTTAAACAGAAGGTGATGTTGTTGAGTGGGCACTTTATTTAAGAATAAGTATTGCAAATACAGGGTTAAAACCACTAATTGTAAACAAATGCTTTTCCTTTCTCTTGGGGAAGCAACTTCTGTGCATGTAAAAGCCCCAGAGAAAGTCCCTGGTTATTTGCCGGTGGATACTCATTGAATGCGAGTCAAGGCCAGTTAGTTTTTCCTGCGGACACAGTGTGAATTGCCAAATTGGGAGCTGTTGTGAAGGATGCAGGATGTAAACAGTACATGTATTTGTGGGCCACCTACGTAAAAGTTGTGTTTCCACCCCTGGTCACAGGAAGGGAGAGCACAGTCCCGSAGAAGAGACACGGGTGGGATGATGGCTAAGTTAGCACATCTGCTTGGCGTAAATAATTGCTGCTGTTGGTTTGACCATATTAAAGGTGTAAAAGATTTTTRTTAAATGCTTAAAGGAATAGAAGGTAATAAAAGCATAAATCCTGCTTGTAAGGAATGAGGGTTTTAATTGTGTACTTAGGTGACTTTTTTTTTCCCCCGTAATAGTTTTTTATGCTGCAAAATCTGTATAAAACTTGGAATGCGTGTGTGTGTCTACTATACGATAGGTTGGTCTGAGTTTTTTATTTGTTAGCGGATGCTTTTCCCCGGCACCGCAGCGGTGCTGCTGAAAGCGGCGTGAAGCCTTCCCGCCTCCCTGCCGCACGTGCCCTCTGCGTGCCACGGTTTGCAGAACGGTTAATTTAGGATTGCTCGAGGGAGTTTTATTACAGGGGTTATTTTGTAGTCCTCTTCTTGGGGAGTGTCATAATTTTAAWGTCTGGTATCCTGAAGCCTTCCAGAGCGGGCGGCTTGGTGCGCTTCTAGAAGAGAGCAGAGGTGTGGTGGGAAGCTCCCCGTTTATCCCCTCTGGGTGACGAGGTAGCTTTAATCCTGTAATTTGTCTGGGATGTGGTATTGGCCACCTTGGTCCCTGGGGCAGGAAAAGCTGTAATGGCTGGGAATTTGGGGGTGTGTGTGGAAGTTTTGGGGGCCAAGCTGGTTTTGGAAAACAAAAGGCAGGACTGAAGTTTCTCGTACACTTAAAACACTAGAAGTAGAGCAAAATGCAGATGGAAGGGGATGAAGATACATACGTATATAAATATCTCTATATGTGTCTATATATCTTAAGCTCTTAAAGTGGAACTGCATCTTGTATTTCTACTTGCAGGCACCTTTGAATCTTTAAAACTAAAGACCACCTTAAATTGAGTGTTTTGATAAGAAAAACTATGACTAAGAAAGACACTTCAGTAAATGTTCTAGTCTTGAAACAACACACTTCTGAAATTCAGATAAACCCCATCAATCTTTAATCCCCGTGTTTTATGTCCATTGTTGTGGWTTTTTTTTAATTTTCTGAACAAAGCATCTACCAGGCAAATGTTGAGCTTGTTAATGGTGTTTTAGTGTTTGCAGGGTAGTCTGTCTTTAAGTTGTATTATCTGCTACTTGCCGAGCAGGGTAAGTGTGGTCTGGACACAAAGGTATCACGTTTTTAGTGTTGTTGTTTGTTTTGTTTTGTTTTGTTTTTTTAAAAATAATAATAATACTAGATCTCCTGAATCACATGTACATGTACAGTCACCAGTTTTATATTTTGTAATTGTTTTGTATGGTTCTGAGACTCTTTCCTTGATTGTTGCATCTGTGTTTAAAAATTTCAAACTGATTTATGTTGTCTTCTGCTTGAAAATTAATTTATACTTTATTATGCAAAKCACTGATTTTTTTAAAAAATAAGCTAACGCTACAAATTGACCATTTAGTAATTAAAAAAACTAATTACAGTTTTCCAGTAGAAGCATATAAATGGTAAATTTGGGTACCTGTTATTTGTCCACCGTGTTTTCTCTTCTGCCTTCCATAATCAGTACAATGTCTGAATTTGTCAGAGGGAGAGTTACTCCGAATTTGGTCATGTAAAATTTTAAGTTGCTTTTTAAATAGCTTCAGTATATTTGTTTTCATGGGTGAACCCTTCTGAGATTTTTGTTTTTTGAATGACAGCTTGGTGACTTTCCTCACATAACATCCTTTGGGTTTTTTATTCTTACCTGTAGAAAATCAAGAATTTCCAGTAAGTTGTTATTTATTTTAAGACATCCCATAATTAAAAAAATATTTCAACCGTTGGGCAACTAAGTGTGTCATGTGTCTGTCTAGACCTTTGGGATATACCATGTGAGATCAAAAAGCTTGGTATATTTAAGAAAAATGTGCTCTCCCCGCCGTTGGTGTGCAGGGAGCAGACTCGGGGTTACCGCCGAAATGTGGGGTCAGAAAAGGGGACTGCTGTTTGTCAGATTGCCAAAATGATTGATTTGAATCGGGGCTCTTCCCTGAGGACGTGCCTGACTGTTGGAGTTGGCAGTATAGTTTTTCCACTGCAATTTTCGTGATTAAGTGTTGGGGGCTATTTTTTTTTTTTTTCTCAAATTCAGCATTATTCAAAGCGACTTGCAGCACGCCATAGGTTTAATACCAAATGATTTGACCATAATTCTTTTGATTGAAATATCTTTACCTTGTTAAATGGAATGCATCACTTCTTGCTTCACTTGTCAGCTTCATCTGGTAGTGCTCAAGAAAGTGGTGTAATTTCAAACTTGCAGGTTTTGGGTGTTTTGGTTTTTTTTTTTTTAATCCAGTGCATTTCCTCTGATGGCAGGAGGACTGGAGGTATCGGATACACCTGGCCGTATTTACTGAGCCTAAATAYAATAGGAGCTGGTAGGAAGGGACATACAAGCTGTTGATTGCAGACTGGTTTAGAAATTGTGTTGTGTGTTAGGGGCATATATCCATACACACACACACACASAGAGGGAAGGACGGATGGACACGCAAAGGAGGAATATTAATGCCATGGCATTCGCTGGTGTATGTAATATGTGTGATCTCAGATGAGTAATAAATTACATTTCAACCAGTGACGTATGTTTCAATTTGTTTAACTTCCAGAATGTCAAAACATTGTTAAATATATTTTTGAAATGAACAAATCTCAGTTTCTAACTCGGCTTTTTTCTGCTCTAGCCTTGGAGGTGTTTTGTTTATCCATACTTCTGATTTGAGTGTTTCATTGCTTATAATTGGTTCTGAAGTGAGTAGTCACAGGTTCACGTGTACTCACAAAATGTCATCTCTGTGTTTACTGGGAGAAAGAGTAACATCTGTGCTCTTCTCTTTTCTGTTTCAGCTGATCGGAGCCCTTGTCCTCGCGGTTGGGATTTATGCAGAAGTTGAAAGACAGAAGTACAAAACTCTGGAAAGTGCCTTTCTAGCCCCAGCCATTATTTTAATACTTTTGGGCATTATAATGTTCCTCGTATCTTTTGTGGGTGTACTGGCTTCTTTAAGAGATAATTTATGCCTTCTTCAAGCAGTAAGTGTTGGGTTTTTTATTCTTCATTTTTAAGACTCATTGCTTTTGCTTTTTAGTGTCGCCTGAATTCAAATCCATAACTATGTCTGCATTGACAAGTGTTTTAATGAAGTTGCTTTTTTGATTTTAATTAAATCTGAAACTGCTTTATGGCGGTGGTCCCCTAGCTGTGGTCCTTCCATCGGGGAGCAGCAGTATTTCGCCTTGCCAGCGACAGGCCAGGCGAGGGTCAGAGCCCGGCGCTGAGAGAACCAGCTTTCCAATAGTTAAGGGCTCTAATGGAAACCAACCAGGAATGTGAATTATTATCAGCCGGCGTGGATCTTGTGCAAACTCAGCTGTTGACATACCATTTGACRCTAGCCTGGCACCACAGTGCCTGCTCTTTCTCTGCTCTGGCCGTACCGTGGGCACGTGCCCTGCGCGGGGGAGCTGCCTTGGAGAAGAGGAGATCGTGCTGCCCCTTGGCCGGAGGAGAAGGCAAAGCCTGGCTGCCGCTTCCCCCGTCGGTACGGGGCCATCTCCTAAAGCCGCGGACCTGCTCGATGGGACGTTAAGTGCGGAGACGAGCTGCCGTCTCTGGTGGTTCTCCAAACGCTTCTCGTTTCAAGCCGGAGGAAGCCGCTAGAGAAAGAAGTCCCGGGTCAGGCTGACGTCCGTCAGGCTGGCGGCGGCTGGGGTCTGTCYGCCTTCGGCGGGGGAGCGGAGAGTAGGGGGGAGATGGAGGGATGTGTGTCGTGCCGTTAGCTGTAGAGCACYGCAGGGCTTCGAGGGAAGGGAAGGAAATGGCACGGGTTTTCTCTTCAGTGCCTCTGAAAGGGGAGATTTTAGGGAAATTCCTGTATCACGCTGTGGTTGCAGATGGAAGTTGCACATAAGGCTAATTAAAAGTAAAGCGCGAAACCATAATTTTCACCTTCACGTCAGTTCAATGTAAAGAAATGGTAAATACGTGGTACGTTACAGGCCGAAGCAAGAGGTAACTGTGGATTTTGAAATTAGGCTGGAATTTTACCGAGAGTCTGTCCTTAGGCAGYGGTGGCTTCTTTCACTCTGCGCGTGGTGGTGTGTCCTCGTCTGGTGCCGAGGACGTTTTCTGTTCCCGTTGTGGTAGCAAATACAGTAGGGTATTTAAACGAAGAAAGTCCCTGACGTCTGCTTCTCAGGCTGATTCCAGATTTAGCAGGAGAAAAGATACCTGTCGGTGAGTTTGTGACACTGATACTGGGTATTGAGAGCACAGAAATKAAACCAGCTTTCAGGGCAGAGCATTAGAGATTATTTTCAGATGAGAGATCCTAAAACGTCTTTCCTGACAGAGTTCACCATTACAAAGCAGACCTAAATTCACGTAGCAGCCATCTTTTATGCATAAACAATCCTTTGGGTTGGAAAAACATTTCAAGTACTAGCACGTCACAGCTATCTCATGGTGTTGCTCTGAATTTCTTCATATTATTCGTATTTTGCATGCGCTTTGGTAAGCAGCCAGAGATGCATGTGTCGTGATCATGTGTGAGTGAGCAAGTATATATACACACAGATGAATAAATAAATAGAGAGCTAGCAGGTACAGTTTTTCTTACCACTGAGCATAGCAAGTCCTGCAGCCCCTGGCTGGGTAATGCAGTACTGCTCAGTTCCCTTTTTTGAAGCGACACACTAAAAGGTACCAAASCCAGAATTTTGCTTTGATTTAACACTGGCAGTTTAGTAGAAGGTGGTTTGGATTATCTTAAAGCACTGCTTTACCCGAGAAATGAAAGCTAACAGGTAAGTACTGTTTTTGTAGGAAGCATAAAAACATAAATTCGATGTGGTTTGTAGCAGTCCATTAATATGCTTCTCTTGGATGCTGTTATGAAGTATCTTGGCACGATAAATGCATCTATTGGTCCATTCCAAGCAGAAAAATAATGTGTTTGCCAACTGGGCAAAACCCAGAATGACTCAAGTGAGGAAAAAAGGCTTTCTTGTGACATGCACAGTTTTATGAGAACAAAACCATAATTTTCTATCTTTCTTTAAAATGACATCTCATGCAGAAAGCAAAGTATGTTGGCAATTGAATGTTACAGACTTAAGGACACTAACTGAAAGAGTAATTGGGGTTTGTTCTGTTTGAGGACTCACTTGCAATTGTTTTTCTGCAGTTCATGTACATTCTTGGTATCTGCTTGCTGATTGAGCTGACTGGCGGGGTGGTGGCCCTGATCTTCAGAAACCAGGTGAGCCGCTTGCSTCTAGGTTTTGATCACCGAGAACATTACTCACAATCCATGACGTTACAGCTATGCTACTGAGCAAATAAAAGGTGTTAAAATTGTCACCYGGGCACTAATTGAGGGAGGTCTGAAGGCAGGTCCAGCCTTTTCAGGGYCTTTCAGGTTCGGGGGTGGGTGGGTTGAATTCCAGATTAAAGAATTTGGAGAAAATCTGGTAACTAAGGATGTGCACTACAGGCAAAAGAAGTTTCCAGCTCTTCATGTATTACAAAGTGCTTTCTTCTCATTTGCCATCTGGCTCTCAGACTGCTGATTTGGGAAGTTTCCAGCTGGATTTGGAGACTTTGCTATATTTTAGTGGCCAAAATGTTTTACCTTACCTAAAGGACAGCTCTTCCCTGCCCACACCCATAGCAACATAACTAATTTCTGTAGGAGACCCCATAATTTACAAGCATTCTATAACTATATAAAAACCTTAATTTTTCTAAACAGAAAGCGGCAGACTATTTTTTTCTGTTAGGAATGTTTTAAAACAGAAATGTGTTCACTATGGCAAGTACTAGATTTCTATGCTTTGATTTTTTTTCTAATCTGGCAAAATACGAGCATTAAAAGGAGCTGCTGAATAATAAGACCTCTTTCCTCCCCACCCCAATCCTACCGATCTCATTTCCACAAAAAGAAGTCATACATACTATGTTACATATGTTATTAAAAAACARAAAAAAAGCTTTAAAAAAGATTTTTTWAAAAAATAACAACTCATTGTTCTTTTGAAATAGTAGTGTGTTCTCCCTAGCTAGTGTTTTCTTCTTACTCTGTGCTGGACCTGAGTCGYGAACTTGACTTGTGAGAGCAGAGGATGAGTTATCTTCATTTCTAGAAGCCGTCGTTAGCCGTTGCCGTAGGTTTCGTCTCGGCCCCACACAAGGATTTATTCTGAATTGTRGTGGGAGCGCCAGGCTCATCCGGAGGGAGCAGAACAGCCTGCCCGGYGTAGGAGTGTGGGCATCACGGGATGCAGGGAATTCGGCTGACAGAAAATTAAGTAAATGCCAAAGATGGTATTTGCTGAGAGGGCGAGGAAGAATTGCTGTTGGCTTTTGGGCAAAGAAGATGTATTGTTGGGGTTTTTGTGCAGTAAGCGATTTCCCGAYGCGTGTCTTGGGTGTCTGAGCAGGACGGCTACGCTCAAGGATGGGTTTCTCTGCTTGTTTTGTGAGGTTAATGGAGGAGTTGGGGTTAGTATGGGGAGGAGAAGGAAGTATTTAATAAAAGCTGAGGGTAATAGCCTCTGTTTAAATGCTGATTGTTTTGCATGTCTCATTGATTTTTTTTTTCCCATTTCTTTCTCTGTTTCCTTCTCAAATCTGTTGAGTCTAAGTGAGGTGATCCAGGCAGCGCGAGAGTAGTTGGTATTTGCTGCTGTTYGTTCTTGGCCAGTTAGGATAGTCCTGCAAAATCCCGTGTTACTTCTAATCATCGATGTGATAATCGGTTTTGTTCTGCTTTGTTTTTAAGTGTTGCAGTTTGTAATACTGAGAAAATGAGTAGGTGTATTTCAGGTTTCTTTCCGACCTGCARGGGTTGATTTTGTTGATTTGATTTCTAATATGCCAAGCTGAGGAGATACGGTTTTATATCTGCCACYGTTCCACTGCCATATTTCTCAAAACCATGACTGTAAAATGTACAGATACGAGATCTTTTCCACTTTTCTTCTGCTTGAGGTGGAATAAAGCTCATTATCTGGCAGTTATGGATTCCTTGGAAAATAAAATGGTGACAATAAAATTAATGGAAAATAAAATTCATGGAAGATGGTGAGAAGGGGCACAGTCAGCTCTTGTCGCCCGGGGCGTGGTGCAGACCATGGTGCCAAGACCCACCACCCAAACCCGTCGTTCTGTCACCCAAAAGATGCCGGGGATCCCCAGTGCCCAGGTGGAGGGATCCTGCCTGGGGACAACGGGACCATCTCTGGGAGACGCTTGGAGAGTCTCAGAGCAGCAGCACCTCGCTGGAGAGGTGTCACACTGTTAGCACTTCTCAGAACAAAACCAGCAGCGAGGCTGCTTCCTTAAAGGAGAATGGATGGTCAGTCCCTGCGGGACTGTGCTGTGATTGATTTTTAACTGGTATTTGTTTTTTCTTTAAAAAAAAAAAAAACACAACAACACGGCTTTTCCTCTTCTGCTCATCAATTACACTTGTCACTTTAACCTGCTCTTTTAATTTTGTTTCGGTGTGTGTAATCTTGTTTTCATTTTGCCTTCTAGACAATCAACTTTTTGAACAATAATATTAGAAGAGGAATTGAGAATTACTACGATGATTTAGACTTCAAGAACATCATGGATTCTGTTCAAAAGCGGGTTGGTTTGTTTATTTGTTTGTTTTTCCTGGGACTATTTCAGTGCCGGGATGTGGTAGGTCCTGGGCGACAGCTTTGAGTGTTCCCAGTGATGTGATAATCAAATTCTGATGGATGAGGGGGATGAGATCTCATGTTACGGCGTCGCTGCGGGCAGGGCTCCTCCAGCATCCCAGCTGGCATTTGAAGCCCCCTAAATCATTGCAAGAAGCGGGGGCAAAATGCAGCTTTTGCCTTAGTAGGCGTGATTCGGATGCTCAAGGCCAGATCCTGCAAACATTTAGGCTTATACGAGCCCCACAGCTGGATTCAGACAAATTCAGCCCAAATTCCACCCAGGTTCTTACGCTAAGCGTTTCTGCTGGCTGGTCCAAGACATTCAAAAGCATTTCGTTATTCGGTGCTCCTGTTAAAGAGAAATTAGGTGGCAATTAGGCTGTTGGAACCTGGGCCGTTGTATTTTCACTCGAGGGCACAGACCAAGCTCTGTAACAAGGTGGTTATTCAAAGGAAATGCCCGTGGAAGCATATATACCTGTAATTAAAATTCAGAAATTGTGTTGAGCCCAGCTGAGCATTACTTAATGGCACGTGTAGTTGACTCACAGCCTTTTTTTTTTTTTTCAAGGCTGGTGTGTTGAAATGTTTATTGGATTATTGAAGAATTATGCCGTTCAGAGACTATAGAAGAAGCAGAAAACATTACGAAATGTGATGTCAGGGCCCATGTGATGTCAGTGACCATGCCAAATAATGATTAAAAAAAGAAAAAAATTTAACTTAAGAAGCGATATGTATATTTTATGACATCGTTATGGAGATGGCAGCCTGCTTTGAAAAACAGTTAGCATGGAAAGTCTGTCAAAAGCCAACCRTCCTGAGGAAATTTTGTCATTAGACTTCATAATGCTTTAAAGTTTCCATGTGCTGCCCAAAATTATGTGTATGTACAGCGAATATACATTTTAGTGGTTAAACTGCTCCCTTTCCCTTAGTTTAAAATACAAAGTGAATATTTGTATTAAGTCAGTGTAAACTTACAGTACTTGTTTGCCTGTAAGTAAACAGGTAGTTAAATTTAGTAGAACTGAGATTCTACTAAATTACACCCAAAGTGTTTTGGTGAGATGTGTTTTTTATGCCTTATAGCAACACTTTTGTCTTTTAGACTCATTTAGAAATACAGTCAAAATCCTTAAATAATTGAAGGAGTACATTACATTCACTCCATCTTGAGCTGTAAAAACATTGCTGGATGATGTCCAGACCTGAAAAGATAGTTTTTCAACTCAGAAAAGTTGGGAGGTGGAACTTAGCAGTGAGTACTTTGCTCTGGCACCTTGGGCAATGGCACAATGAGTGACAGAGGAATGCTACCTATATCTTTAGTTCTTTTCAGTTGTATCTATTGTATAGATCCCTATATGCCTTGCTGATAAAATGGCAGAATTGCTGGGTAGCTCAGTGCTCTTAAAATTGCATTATTATTATTTTGTTTTCTAGTTATTAGAAGAGTTTCTGTTAAAATGTGACTTTTTTTTTCCTTTGCCTTTTGTGTCATTTTTTTCCAGTTTAAGTGCTGCGGTGGGGAAGATTACAAAGATTGGTCGCAGAACGCGTACCACAGCTGTGGGGCGCCGGGGCCGCTGGCCTGCGGRGTGCCCTACACTTGCTGCATCGCAAATAAGGTAAGTCCCGGCATCTCGGCATCGCTGCTCTCTGCCGGGTCACCGGCATTTGCTTAAAAAGGTACCTTACTTTAGAGAAGCGAGGGAAAATGAGTCCCTCCTGGAAACGGGAGCTATGGATCTGTGGGTCTTGACAGCTTGAAAAGGAGGCAATGATGAGTTAGATGTATTGGCTCTGGTCCGTGTCACTGTCCCACAACACAGACCTGGAAACGCCCAAGGGATCTTGAGAGCTCCTCTAACCTGGCTTGCCTGGACCAGGGCTGCTTAAAATTAAGTCTTGCTGGTGTTTTCCCCAGGGAAAGCCTGGGCCCTCATTGCTTCCGTGGGCGGGGGTTGGAGCGATGTGCACCAGCTGCTGCGTGAATTAAAAACCAAACGGAACGACTCCATCATCCAGAAAAATCCAGAAATGTGGGCAAATGACCTCAGGGTTAGGGCATCCTTGTGGGTGCAGATCTACACTGGAGCTGCGGCTCTGCCCTAACCCATCCTTGGAAACTGCCCACCTTGCCGCCCTGTAAAATCCTCCCTGGAAGGACGCCCTGTCAGCTGGAGTCTGGGCCAGTTTCTCAGTCTACGATGAACTGGTATATAACTGGGGCTGGCAGCACTAGGAGCAGGTGTTAAGTTCCATGCAAATGATTTGGTGCAGACCCCGTGTTTTATATAAATTTTTGCAGCTTTAATTCGTCGCTGTTCGTTTGAGGGATGAATGTAATGCTGAATTTGGTGAAGAACTGGTCCTCCATTTAAAACTGGCATGGGCAGTCCTTGCCTCGCTGGGTTTTGGTCTTTGGTCTGAACACRAGACAGAGAAATGGAGTATGTGTAAAAGCAGATGCAGTGGAGCTCATGATGGATAGCCCAAYGGTGSCTGTTAGGTGCTGCTCTTTCGAGGTCTGCCTTAAGGATGGATGTTTAATTAAAAAAAAAAGRAAAAAAATGCAGTAATTGTGTTAGTAATCCTGCTGGGTGTTGCTGAGAAATGTGTATAATATGAAGATGTTTATTACATATGCTTACACATTTTTTGTGTATGCGAAGGAATCTGTTTAAAGCTGTGCTGAGTTTTAATTTATTCTCAGAAACCAAATCTAAACAGTTATGTTTTAAGTCTTAGGTGTTTGGGAATAGGAAAGTCGTGTATATGAAAATAGTATGTGCTGATCCACAGCAGCATGGAGCAGAAGAGCTCAGGATTTTGCCTTCAGTTGATGGCAAAGGAAGATAGAGCTGGCTAGTAAAGAGTGATCTGGCTTTTTATGGGTCATTCAAAATACTGCTTGTTTTTCTGTGTCTGTCATTTCCCTGTTGAAGCCTTGCTTCAAAAGGTTAGTCCATGTGTGTGGAAATACAGCAGTACCATGAAGGTGAAGCGCTGCCGTAACCAGTGACCAGTAATGCTGGGTGCCTTCTCAGCCGAGGCACAAATAGTCAAACACGTYGAGGATTTCAAATGCAACCTGTCAGGCAGGAAAGCACTAAAATAAGAACTTCTCCGAGGAAAACAGGGACTATATTCTCCATATGCTTCACTGGCAACTGGGGAGGTGGGGATGAGACTACCTGCAGCCTAGAGGTAGCCTGCGAAGTGTTACGCTCAGTGAAGTTAATGGAAAGGTGGGGAGAAGCCCCAAAATAACAAGCGAACTTCTTATTTCAGGGTAGGCAGTTCAGCAGGACGCGGCGGTACGTTAGGGCTTGCGGCTTTTCCGCCCCGGGATGCCGTCAATGTGCCTTGTAAAGTCCCAGCGGCRYGGGCACGCACTGGGCGGGATGACACKAACACCGTGGCTGTATGGCCGGCTGCCTTGAGAGGGGGGGRAAAAAAAAACCCAACCAGAAGATGCATAAATCTTCTATGTTTGACAAATGCTTCCAAATACAGGCTGGTTTCTGTCCTGGAAAACTACAGATATGGTTTGTGATTACTCATTCACTTTGTAGTCATGGAAAACTCCTGTTAATGTCGGAGGTTGGATTCTGATCCTCTTAAAAAGCCCTGTGCTAAGACGAGCYGGGCTCATACTGGGGGGGCTCTGAAGGGACGATTTGCAAGTCAAAGTATTTATTAAAGACTTRCACTAGTGTAGCAGATAAAAATTAGTCCCCAAATGCTTATAAACCTCTGCTTCTGATGCATTTATCTCTGTTGTGTACGTTTTCTTGCGCCGTGATGCCCTGCGTTTAAAATTAACTGACTGTGTTCTTGTTACCACGTATTTTGCGGATGTCCACGTGTTTGTCTGCTAGGCTTAAGCGTTCTGCAAATGTGAAATTACTCACAGCAGACACAGCGACACGCTGATGCCTAGTATTGCAAACCTTGGCTTCCAAGAGTATTTATTCCCTGTGGTTGACAGGTGGGCACTCCTCACGTTTTCGCAACAGACTTGTGAAATAGAGGGTTTTTTTTTAGGAAGGCGCTGACCCTTGCTTGTCAGACAGTTGTGTGTTCAAGGTGAGAGCCTGGCTTTTGGGGATCTTAAAAAAACTTGACCCTGGTTGGTGTTTCTGCCATTTTGTAACATCCAGCTTCCTTCCATCTTTTGCAAACATTCCTCTTCCTTCCTGGGGAGGTGACCCTCGAACCCCAGCCTACCGCTCGGAGGCCACCAGCATTTAGAAGTCTCATCTCTGCATCTTCTCTTAATTTTGAGGGAGGGCCCGTCAATACAGTAGAGTTTGCTCTGCCTTATTTCCCTCATTTGTGTATTCTCATTTTCCTCCATGTCTTTGGCTTTGTACATTGCTGCCTTTGATGCCGGTAGGCTTTACGTTGGGTGATTTGTAAGTGAAGGAGCTATTTCCATGTTAGCTTTCCCAGGCCAGGTAGAGCTTCGGGACGCAGGCAAAATATGAAACGSCTACAGAAAATGCGTTAGTGATCTGTGATGAATGCAAGCACTCAGTCTTTTTTTAAATATATGAATTTTATATTCACATATAATGATATGTAAAACATATAATAAATTTGGTCTTGTAAAATGTTCATGTAAGCATTCATAGTATTGGACATTATTTGGGGTTTAGATATTTCTGAGCTTAAATTTGTCATCATGATGGCCATGTTAACTCCTGGTTTTGTTAATAAGATGTGTTAAGTTATTAAGACCTTAAAATTAAAACCAGCTGTTTGTTCTGTGGAAACAGCTGTGGCCTACAGCTCTGTCGTAGCTAGCTTTGGTTTCTGATGCCACGCTGGTTTTGCTGGATAGATACGGTTCAAATGTCTTGTGTCGTGACACACTGGCAATACTCATTTCTCTGAAATCATGTAGAGGTCTATCTAAATCTGACCCTGGGGCTGCTGGAAGAAACCGGTGTTGGACTGGGAAGTAACCCTGTTGTTGCTTTTATATGAGYTGGGTGAACACAAGAAGAGTAAAAGTAACTTTTTTGTGATTTTTGTTTTCTGCTACAGTTCGTATTTGTTGTTTTCTTTTCAGACAGCCATTATCAACACTATGTGCGGGTACAAAACCATTGACAAAGAGGTAACGTAACCAGTGTCCACCCTGTCGTGGCAAAGGGTGGTGCTTCTYTGCATCTTTTTGGTCAGTTATAAAATTGTCTTCTGCATACTTAAATCTACCAGACAGTTAAGTCAGCAATTAAAATGATTTTATCTGGAATAACTTCCATATGTTAMAAGAACTAATCCTGTTTGATTATGGTATCTTCCCTTCTTTGTATCTTCCACGATTCCTTGTTTGACGTGCATGAAGCACGTCTTCCCAAAGTTTATCCCCCTCATGCTAACTGAATTAATAATGCAAAGAAAACTGCTTTCATATTTTTAAGTAGTGACTTGAGCTATTTGTAAGCCTTTAATAGTTATTCCTGAAAGGGGAGTGGGGCTTCCCAGGTTGTGTTGGCAGCCTTCTCCTCCTGCCGGGAGCGGGATGTGGCCGCCTCCTTCGCTTTTCYCTCTTGGGAATAGCCTCAGTGGCTCCAGAGTAGAGACCACTGGCTCAAGGCGCTAATTGCGGAGTGATTAAGCAGGGAAATCTGTAATTGGATGTGCAAGTTCTCCACTCCTAGCTTTGGAGTGCTGGCGTTGGGGCTTGGTCTGAAGAAGCCCCTCTCCCCAGCTCATTTGCGGCACTTGGCGCACAATGCCAGCTTCAGTTGTTGGTTTTTGGGATTACCGGTTATCTTTACATATGACCTGTCTTCATTTAGATTCATTGATTTATGGCTTAATCACCTAAACGCTCCAGCCTGGCTCTAATGCCCAAAGCACTTAAGCATATGCTTAACTTTACCCCATTCATCTGCTCAGGACCCTTTGCAGCCTCAAGTGCTTTCTGTATTGTGGGTTGGGGTCACGGTGCAGCGCAGCTTGCAGGACTGCATCTGAAATCCTCTTGTTCCTGCCCTTTKTAGAGTCTACTGCAAAGCACTTGCTCCGCAATTTATATTTTTCTACTGCTGTACTTTCAACTTGGAAGCAGAGATAAAAGCTAAAGAGAGAATTCTCTATTTCCCAAGTGGTCTAAAATGAGAATCGGATGCATTTCATTTAGAAAAGTAGTTGCAAGCGAAGATTGGAAAAAAAAAAAAAAAAAAAAAAAAGAAATAAAACAAATTGTTCAGGTGTGGAACAACCAAAAAACAGGTGGAAGAATTAATGATGAGATCTGTGTCAAATTCAGCAGGTTTAAAGAGATGGGAAGGAGGACCAAATTTGCCTCCCTGAAATTTGAATTATCATGTGTTACTGTATCATATGCCAGTGCATCTGCCTGTTTGAATGTCTGCTCCATTATTTTGCAGCGCTTGAGTGTTCAGCATGTTATATATGTCCGCGGGTGCACGAACGCAGTGCTTATTTGGTTTTTGGACAACTACAGCATCATGGCTGGCGTGCTGCTCGGCATATTGCTACCCCAGGTAAGAAGGGGCCAGTGCGTTCACCATTAAAGGGAGGATCTGATTTGGTGCTGTGGTATGCGGTATCCCATTTGACTATATTTAATTATAATTTTTTACTTAAATTTAACGTAACTGATAAACTGAGGTGGCATTCCGGTAATTTAGTAGCATTACTGTGATATATTGCAGGGTTAATTGGTTAATTTGGTTTGTTTGTTAATTTTTAATTTTGTTTTTTGAGTCCTCTCCTCCCCCTAGCTGCGTCCACTAAGACTTTCTAATGCTCGAAGGCACAGGGGCAGTAATTAACGTATTAGCTCTTCACAAAAATGATCCATTTGCCCCCCTATATGCAAAGAAGAATAACACTGTGAGATTCTCTCTGTATATATACCGCGTTCCTGCCCATATATCTGACATATGTATATATAATTTGTAAAAACTGCTGCGAGAAGCGTTAGATAAGCAGTATTTGATCTCTGACTAGAGATGCCCTTCCTTTCGCAGTTCCTGGGGGTGTTGTTATCCTTGCTTTACATAACTCGGGTGGAAGATATCATCACCGAGCACAAGCTGAGCGAAAGACTGTTTGACGAAGCGCGGCAGAGGTCTGCCCCCGAGTTTGCTGGAGCCGGCTGCTGCATGTGTTACCCAGGGTGACTTTGGAAACCTCAACTGTAACTATATTTGAGGTTTCCAAAAAAAAAAAAAAAAAAGGCAAATCCACCTGTTCTGGTTTGTGCTGGCTTCTGTGACGATTAGAATCAGCCAGCGGAGCGGCGGCGGGTCGGCAGCGCGCCGGTGCCGCCCTAGCCTCATCTCTCTTGGTCTGTCTGCAACCAAAGACGTACCAGAAGGGCTCTGTGCTGCCGACGATGCTGCTGCCGTATCGCGATGCTGCTGGAAGGTGGGCTTGTGGGTAATTCAATCTTTTTTGAATGATTACTGAGTGATACGCAGCCGGGAAAAGTATTCTGGGAAGATTTGAAGGTAGATTTCTAGGAAGAGCCTTTGCGTCTTGGGATGTCGTATTTAAATGTTYGTCCTTTCCAACTTTATTTTCTTACTCCTTCCAAAAAAGATTTCTTACAGATCTATATGGTGAATATTAAATATGTGTTTAATAAATTTTTATGCTAATCTCAATCAATGTACTGACAATAATGGATGTGATGTTGAACACTTTCATTGCTCAGTCTCTTGTGCCTTTTAATAATGGGGCAGATGCCAATCAGGTAAAGCTTGATATATTTTTAATGCAGTTTATTACTGTCTGGTTTTTGTATAAACTTACGGGATGTTTGAGTCTTATATGTACTGTATTTTTCCCCTTTAGTAAATTAACTAGGTGATTTATTATTTTCTTCTTTTTTTTTTTTTTTTTGAGTTCTGTATATTGAGATGTTTGTAAATTTTATTCCTCTCGTCAAAATAAAAAAAAAACAACTTTTTTTTTAAAAAAGAACAAAGGTTTTGTTTAGAATGCTTCTTATTTTCTTATCTAAATTAAGCCTGTCCATCAGATACTGAGTCAAAAGGCAGAAATACCTTGAGTTGTGATTCTGGCTTGGGCGCGGGCTTGCCTGGGGATTTGGRCAGAGCCACTGAAGGTCTGTGCCTCGCTTGCTTCTCTTGGTGACTTCTTGGGAAGTCACCGAGAGCTGAGGGGGCTTTATTGTTGCTTTGTCCTGAGCATTTCTCTGCAGTCTTTCCAGCCCCAGCCAGGCTCGCAGGGGAATCGCACAACCTAATTACTATGATGCTTCAAATAAATTCAGGGTAAGAATAAAGCGGGTTCGGTTTATATCCTGTCTTTGTGAATCTTTTCTGACRCTCCACTAAGCCACACAGAGGAATATCTGATGTCATTCTCTCCTTGCTGCTTTTCTTCTGCTTTTTTAATTTCCTTGTCCTGGACGTGTTTTCTGCTTTCTTCAAAACTCAGTGTTCGCTGCTTAGCTCTCCGCCGTCACCAAGGATTTCTGAGGAAGCTTCACGCTTTTCCAGGAGCCAAAGAATGACTCATCSAGTTCTTCAGTGTTTCTGATGGTGTTTGGAGATAGAGATCCCGCTGCGTTATCAAGCCTGTCATCGGCAGCGCCAGGTTATTTCCTACACAGCACACTCTAGCGTTGGGTCCCGCGCATGGTTACGTATTTAATTGCTCCATATCGTTGTCACCTACATGTTCCTGGTCTCTGTCCTGAATAATGTGTTTTGGTAAGTTAAGAAGCAAGGTGCGTTTTAAGGGTGGATTTGTGTCCAAAGAGAGGAAGGGGAAAAGGAGGGKGCAGCTTCGGAGGACCAAGCTGACTGCTGGTGAAAGGGAGGAAGATTGAAGCCGAAACTGGTTTATTGTGGCGRGTGGGCCGGGAAGGTGGGAGCTGAAAGCACCAAAGGCTGAGGTGTTGCCAGAGGCAGAGCCGTGCCCTGGCCTTTAGCAAGAGGGGAATGACKCTCGAATTTGAGACGGCAGGAAGGCTGTAATGGATTGTGAAGGAGGGAATGACAAAGGTAATTTTTCTTTCTTTCCTAATAGTGTCTTGTAAATGTGCTGGTGGTTTGAAGTACAAGATACCCGGGAAAGCAGGAGATGRCGGAACTGTTGTTAAAATTTGGGTGGTTTAAATGGAACAGGGGGAGTATTTGGGGATACGAGGGAGCCGTTGTCCTTTAGCAAGGAAATTGCTGGGCTACGGCGGGGGGGGGCGGTTTACCTGACAATCACGAACTAAACACGTGTGACTTTGTTTCATAAATGATTGATTCAAATACTGTTGACCCTTCCCATTCCCTCAGATCTGAAGAAATTAACTCTTCTCTTCACAGGCCCATGGGGACCAGAGGGAAGGATGATGCCGCTGGGGAGGCGGCTGGAGGAAGGGGGGGCAGYGGGGCTCTGCTCAGCTGCCTCCGGGCGCCTGAGCTGGGGGAGAYGATGGGGAGACCACAATGGGGGGGGTGAATTTGCTCTTAAAGCGTGAGGCTTGGCTCTTCTCACTGTGCCGTGCTCGCGTCCCGTTAGTAGGCAGATTTTTGAATGGGTTTGCAGCGCGCACGAGGTGGTTTGTGTACGAAGTAGCTGGTTTTGTCCTGAGCGGCCGAGCCTGCGGGGCTGTGCTCTGTCCTGCCCGGTTCATCCGCCCGAGCGAGGTCTGGAGCAGATGTGGTGCGGCCTTAGTGAACCTGCGGCTCCTCTCCGGCTGGTGCTTCGCACCCATCACTGACCCAACTGCCAGCGTTTTCTTTTTAAATATGCACATCCCCGTGTCCACAAGCAAGTCAGCTGGAGGCATGTGAAGGGCCAGAGTCAAAATGTCCTGGTCTGATTTTTTGCATTTGGCTGTAAGTGAAAAAAAAAAACACTGTGGCCACACTAGCGAAGATCATCTGGGCTTTCCCAGACAGCTGACATGAAAGTTGATTTTAAAATGGGTGAAGAATGCTGATCTAATTCAATCCCTGCCTTCCTGGCAGGAGCAGCCACGGCTAGACCGCTCCTCACAGATGCATCCTTAAACCTGCTCTTCAAAACACTCCTTGCCTGCTGTTTAAAGGACTGAGGCAACTCTGCAAAATCCCAGAACTGTTACGGGATTTTTTTTGTGTGTGCGTTTAATTTTAAAGTGCTCCGACCACTGCGAGCTTCCCGTGGTTCATCCTCCGCGTGCTCCTGCTCTCCCCGTGCCCCCCAACGCCCTGCCCTCCGCCGATGTTGGGCAGCTGTTTGTGCTCCCCGCCTGCAAAAATCACCCCTGACGGTCCTTGCTGTTGCGTTGCCTCTCTCCTGCCTGCATCCCGGAGCTTTCCTGCCTGCATCCCGGAGCTTTCCTGCCTGTCGTGGGATGGCTGTGCAGGGCAGCTGCCTGTTCAGCGACCGGAAAACTGAAGGGTTGCAACAACTCCTCAGTGCCGGCTGCCTGCCGAGCCAGCGGGCAGTGATACCCAATTTAACCGCCCTCCCTCCCCTGTGGGCTCAGGGAGCRGGGTCACTGCGCCGCTTTAGCAACGCGGGGGGGTTTTGCGCTGAGAATCACGCACCATTCAGCTAGAAATAGAGATTTACCTCTGTATTTCAAATAATTACGGGCCATCCAGGCGCAGTCTTGGCACGGCACTTGGGCGATGCACGCTGGTGAGCTGAGGACCTGGCTGGAGCATCGTGCACGGTATATGCTGTGCGATGATGTTACGCGATAAAAATCTTTAATTAGTGCGGTTCTGGAGGAGAAACGCTGAGCAGCTCTCCCTCTGGTGGTGTGGGTATGCCATATCGCGAGGCACTAATTAAATCTCTGCYTGCCGTTAATTAAATCTCCACTCGGCGTGTCCATACAGCACCGGGTTTTCTCCGGTGGCCCTGTCTCCTGCCCTACTTCAAGAAGCCCCCTTGTGTGGGCACAGCTTCCATGGGCTTCATCCCCCCAAAGCTGGAAATCCCTCATTAGCCCCGAAGCTCTGCAGCAATTGGCATCTGTTCATGAGGCAGAGCGGGGCATGCGGGGTATGGCTGYGCGTTACAACCTGACCTGGAAAACCAGCTTCGCAGGTGGGATGAGCTAATTTCCTACTGATGGGGGAAAAAATGGGTGTTTAAGATCTAAAGACCATTTAGCTAAAAGTTGTTTTGCAGATTTGTATTCCTAAGACCCTTTTCCTCACTAGGACTTCCCAGTTGTCATGCCTTTTCTGTACAAGCTGATTATTAAAAGGTGCTTGCGTGGGTTCAGGAATTGCATTTTGGTAAGAAATAATCAGGTGGGTGTTCAGCCGCAGAGTGCAGGTGCTCCCGCTGCCCGGGACCCTCTGGGATCTGCTGGGCCAGGGAGATCAGCTCGACCTCGAGCACATCGGTGGCACGTGAAGCTGCTTTGGGTTTGCATCCTCGTTTGATGTCTATGCCTTTCTGGGGAGCGGGGAGAGAGGGCGGCAACCTCATCTGTGGTGGTGAGAGCAATGCTGCTGTTTAACTTGTCAAAATTACCTTCAGTCCATCGTGCTGCTTAAAACTGGCCCAGCCCCAGTCTGTTTTCGCACTCGGGATGGGAGTATTGCTTTCGTTTGGATTCAGCTCCAGGCTTGAAGTCTGTCTCTGCAGCTATAAGGGCTAAAATTCTGCCTTGCAGCAGCGATAAGAGCCCTCGGCAAAGGCAGCTGTTAAATCCCCTCGGGAAAGTGGGTGTCCTGCCTGTTTCCAGCATGCTCCCTTGAAGGAGGTGCTTTTTCTTCCATGGAAAGTTTTTTCCTTGATGAAGAGGTARAGGTAGGTGAAAGCTACCTGGAAAGGAGAGAAGGAGAAGAGCCGATCTGCCTGGGACGTGCACAACAGGGCAAAGCTGCCTCATGCTTCTGGGCGTTGGGTACCGCTTTGCAGCTCACACCCCGTCACAGTGCTCAGCCCTCCCTGGAGATTTCCTGTGGGTCAGCGCCGTGGGTGGGTGCYGGCAGCAGGTTTTGGGGCTGGGGAGGCTTTGCCTGGAGAAGCACAAGGAGCTGCCGGCACCGGCTGAGCATCGCTCGCTGCAGCGCTCCCGGGGTGCTCCCTGACCCCACAGTGGGAACTGTGCGGGGCTGATCCCTTGGCTGGAGCAAAGCAGAGCAGCACCATCTCCTCCCACCTGAAGCTACAGCTTGCTGGGTTAAAATAAGCATAACAATGCCCTGGGGGGGTTGGAGGGTGYTGGGACAAACCTGCTGGCTGAAGGGCAAGAGGTGGGGGGGAATGGGCTGGGGTGTCAGGCTGGCGGGCGCCTGACTGAGGAAGGAGCTCTCCCTGAGGTCCCTGGAGCTACGTGCAGGCACAGGCAAAGCTGTTGAGCTGCTGGAGAATATTGGCCCTTGGAGAAGTTTGCATGCAGGGCTTTGAAGTTTCTGGGATTTTTTCAAATGTAACTGGGTTTTACGGACTGGGACAGCTGCCTCCCCCCATCTTTCCCAGTGGGGATGTTGGGCGCTGTCTGGTTCCATGCAGCACGCTCCTTTGCTGGGATGGGTAAGTGCAAATTCAAAGGGCTTCATGGGTGCTGGGAAAGGCACCAGAGGAGCAGTGCAAATGGTGCCTGAAGCTCGGCTGCAGGCTGCGGTGAGTCAGGGAACACGGTCCTCTGGGAAAATGGCCAAGTCCATGGCGGAAGGGGAGAAGATGCAGGTAAGGAACGTAAGTGTGAGCTCTGAAAGCCTCGACCTTTCCGATCACAAGAGTAGGGAGCCTGTGACGAAGTGTCCCTCAACCCAAGACCTTTGCTGCTGGTGCTCATGGTGAGGTTGGCAGCCGTCATGCTGGAATTGGGCATGTGTAATGCTGCTGTTGGGACATGCCTTTGCCTCTCTTGGGTCTTCTCCTGGCCCTTCTCTCGGTGGTGAGGGGCTGTGCAGCTGCAAGCCCTCCTGGCTCATCTCAGGGCATCCGAGATGATGGTGATGATTTTCAGTCCTCTGGCTTGCCACAGCATCAGACTTATCCCAGGCTTGGTGTAACTTTGCTGGCTCGCTTTTCTTGTAAAACGGCATCTCTAAACATGGCACTGACCAGGACTGCTGCTGCTAATGGTGCTCACAGCCCTCCTGGGGTCCCTCTCATAGAATCATTAAGGTTRGAAAAGACCTCTAAGATCATCAAGTCCAACTGTCGACCCAACACCACCATGCCCACTAAACCATGTCCCGAAGCGCCACATCCACACGTTTTTTTGAATGCCTCCAGGGATGGTGACTCCACCACTTCCCTGGGCAGCCTGTTCCAGTGTTTGACAACCCTTTCGGTGAAGACATTTTTCCTAATGTCCAATAAAAACCTCCCCTGGCGCAACYTGAGGCCATTTCCTCTTGTTCTATCGCTTGTTACCTGGGAGAAGAGACTGACACCCACCTCTCTTTCTTCCATGGAAAGTTTTTTCCTTGATGAAGAGGTARAGGTAGGTGAAAGCTACCTGGAAAGGAGAGAAGAAGAGCCAATTTGCCTGGGACGTGCACAACAGGGCAAAGCCGCCTCATGCTTCTGGGCGTTGGGTACCGCTTTGCAGCTCACACCCC
>JASVER010000024.1:7152111-7311861 GCA_030449065.1 Oceanodroma leucorhoa
GGGGCGGGGCAGGCAGGGGTGGGGGAGACCCACGGGCGTGGGGCGGGTTTGGGGGACGGTGGGTGCGGTGCGCGGAGCGTCCCCTGCGCCCCGTCCCGCACCGGCGCCGCGGGCTCTGGCCATGGTGCTGAAGGCGGCGGCCGGGCCGGGGCCGAGCCGGGGGGCCCAGCGCGGTGCTCCCCCCGCCCCAGGCCTCCCTCAGCCGCTGCCTCCCCCCGCCCCGGCCGGGGCTCAGCCTTCGGGGTCTGCCTGGCCGGGGACTGGGTTATGGGGACCCCTGCACCTCGGACTTGCTGGGATCAGCCCAGGCGCAGGSTAGCTGTGCATTCGGGTGGGCTGTGGGTAACATCGCCCAGTCCCGCGGTGAAGGGRGAGGCCGGCTTGGCCCCGGTGCTAACCAGACACTTTGCAGCTCAGAAAACACATGGGGCTCGGTGGGTTTTGGAGAAGCAGTGATCTGTTCTTGTGCACTTGATCCAGCCTCGGTCAATGAACTGTCCCACAGAGAGGAGCGGCAGGTGCCCCATGCACCCGGGAGAAGGGAGTGAGGGCACCACGGTGCCAGTGCTGACAAGCAAGGYGAGCAGGTCTTACTTTCTGCTTGAGCTTTTTTGGAGGTCTGTTCTTTCTGCTGCCTCCTGGGACCCGTTCATCCATGCAGAGCCCCACTACTTTGCCTATTCATTGCTTTGAGAAGCAATACCCGCATTGCTACAGAAACACAGGCCATGGGGCAAGGTTGAGGACTAGGAAAAGGCAGTGTGTGCCTATCTCTGTGTGTACTGTTATAGTCCTGAACGTGATCTATCTGCGTCGTAGATCAGATAGGCAGAATGAAAGACCTAATAGTATTCCTCCCCCTTCCCCCCTTTCTGGCTGAATTGCGTATTGTTTTCATACTCTAACAGTCTGCAAAGTGCTCCAAGGCCTCCGTGTGTGGCCACAGGCAAAACACCGTGATTATCTGGGTGATAAAATCATTTAATGTTTTCCCTGCTAGTCCAGCTCCACTCTGATATCTCCCTACGGGAGGTATCACCTTGCCCTAGCTATCTGCGTGTGCTGCAGGACTTAGGAGGATAACAACTCACTCACTGAGTGTGCAAAAGTAACATTTTTGCAAAAAATTGCAGAAGGGAGCTCAAGGTCTATACGGACAAGAAGAGCCTGAGAGCCCCGTGAAGACCAGGTATTACAAAAGTCCCAAAATTTGACTATACAGCTGTATTTTCGGAAAGTGGTCACTTTAGTGGGTTTTACTGCATTGCAGATTCTTTTCTCTGAAGGCTTAGGATGCTTCTGGTCTTCCAGCCGTGGGGCTATATGATGGGGGGTGGGGGGGCGGGCGGATTTACTACCTCTGGAGAACTAGTGACTTCTTTAGGGGCTTGAATGCATTTTTTTTTCTTTGCCTCCACATTATTAGGTTAATCATTGCTTGAACTGGTTGCTATGGTTTTGGCAAACCCATGGAAACTTGATAATGAAGACTGAAAGACTCCTTTTCCATTTATCTTTTCTCTATGTTTAGTGCATGATGGTCTCATTTCTCTTGACGGGGCTGTCCCAGCGCCAGTGCCCGGCCTTTATAACCACGGCTGCTGTAATGGCCTCCGGACTTTTTGATGTGGAAGAAACAGGTGGCTGCTGGGACCGCGACCATTTCAGAGACGCAGGCTTGTGCCCTCGCATACTTGCGGGTGATGGGTTGAAAACAAACTTAGCCCGGGCRCTGCCAGGTTTGGTTGCTGAAATCCCACGCAAGGCAGGCTCAACTTTTATTTTTGCAGCCAGGGGAGACCCCCTYGCTGCAAGCTGATGTTTTCATGCCCCAGATACTCAGTTTTAGGTCTCTTTCTGTTCAGACAAGAAGATTTTTGAATATGTGATATTATCCTCTRTTACAGAAATAAGGAGGCTTTAAACCTGTCTCCTCCTGAACCTTCCCTCTCCTCTGTAGCTGCATTTTATTGCTGAACTCTGGCTGTAGGAATATTCAGCAAACTCTGGCCATGCCTCTAAAGCGGAGTCTCCTGCAACTGCCTCACCAATGCTCTGTTCTGCTCAAGGTTAAAATGGGGGATTGAGGATAACAAGCAGTTTAAAACAGAGGCCGTAAATTATGTGCATGGCTCAGAGAGGCCAGGCTCATTGCCAGGGCCAGGGAAGGGGAAACACCGGGGTCCTTTCCTCAGCGACAGACTCGTCCCCCTCCTCCTTGCTCCTGGCCAAGCTCCCTCGTGTCTGAAGGCTGGCGAGAAAATGAAGGTGATTCCCATAATCCCAGGGCAATTCCTTTGACCTCAGGCCTCCACTCCGCTCTCTAAATACGGCTTTAAGTGAGTCGCCTCCTGCCCTCTCACATTGTCCRCCTCTGACATTGCAGTCAGGTTTCCTGGCGGAGGAGGCAGCCGGGGCTGCGAACCACTGCCTGTCCCCTCCACGCCGCCGGGAATCAGCGGGGGCTCCTGCAAGCAGAGCAGACCCTCTCGCCTCTTCCAACGTGCATCGGGGTGCCCCGATGTCCCCCAGAAGTGCCGCTGCGCCGGGCCGTGGCAGGATGCTCGGCTGCGGTTGCACGCCCGTCCTCCCGCACCGCCCGCACCTTTCGGTGTAGCCGCGCTCGCCGGCAGAGAAAAGGCGAAGAATCGAGATTCTTTCACATGGTCAGCCCTCAAAAGTCTGCCTTTACCCCCCTCCTCCCAGCTATAATGACAATCCAAAGAGTTCCTGATAGGGTTTTAAAAGATGCTTATTCATTCACCGTCCACCAAGCATGAAAATCCAGCTCATTTGTTCATTTGTTGCCATTCTTCGCCCAAACGACCCCACAGGGGCTGAAGCCTGTTGCCGAAAACTTGTCACTCACACTTTTAACTTCTTTTTGTTGTACTTCTCTTTACTTCATTCTTCTGGGTCCCCACCTCCGCCACCACCCCACCCTCTCCTCCGGTCACAAAGGCAAGTCTGGGAAGCTCTTTAAAGCCACAGTGCCCTCTTTTAAAAATCAATACAAAAAAAGCAATAGCTGAAAGGAGATCCCAAGTTTGTGTAAGGAAGGGGGAAACTCCATCCCGTCTGCGCAGCCCAGACGGGGAGGGCGGGAGGGGGGACGGTGCCGGGTGTCAGCACCCACAAGCCGCCTTCAAGCCCTGCCTGGGGTTCGTCTGGTGCCCTTGCCAAAAGAGTGGGGCCTTTCTGCGTCAAAGGAAGTGTAACCCGAGGGTTTAAGGGGCTTTTAAGGAGAGGGCAAAAGCATCAACCAAGCAGCCTCTCTCCCCGCAGCATCCTCTCCTCCACTCAGAGGCTTTTCAGCACGCGACCGACGCGGCAGCCCTGCTTTCTAACAAGACTGACCCAGGGCACATCTCCCCTTYGGAGCTGTGGGCTTCATAGTGCAGAAGAAAAGGATAAATCAATGTGTATTTGTATTTGGAACTGGGCTAGGCTGTGCTAACTAACCTCTGAGCAGGTCCTATCTGCTTGTGAATCCAAGTCCCTGGCTGGCAGACTTAGACTCTTCCCAGCTTAGACTGTTTAGTGATGCTCTGCCTCCCTGGAGGAGGACGAGCGTGGTAACATCCATGGCATCTTTCTTCAGTCCCAGACACACAGTGTCTTTGGGTGGGTTTTATGGCAAAAGCTTGGTGTTGGCTTTGCTCGGGTCACCCTGCCTCCCTGGTTAATTCTCTAACCGGGGATGCTCCTAGAAAACCCATGCCGGGGCAAGCAGGAGACGTGAGTTTTTGGCTGCACGCTTGCTGGCCCCTCCACAGCTCCATGCACCCTCGTAGTGGTGTCCGCCGGGGCATGGGCGAGAGCAGGGTGGTGGGGATGAGGCATCTGAGATCACCTCAGCCCCCYCCACTCCATCATCGCTGGATCTCCCACCCTGGTCAAAGCATGGGGCTTCCCTCCCTGAAGGACACACACAGGTTTTGTGCTTAATGGTCCCCATGGACATTTCTGATTGCATTTAACCCCTGCAGCCAGGAGTTGCGCAGCTGCAGCCATGAAGAAGCCGTGAAGCCTTTTGCTTTTGTTTCAGCCACAGCTGCGAGGTTTTACCTTGTTTTTCTGGGGCCTCAGATGTGATTTTTACCTGGACTTTGTGCAGTTCTGCCTGGAGTGGGCCCCGGCATGAGGAATCACATCTCCATGTTCAACCTGAAGGGCGTGRGTGAAGCGTAGGCTCCTCGCTCAGGCTTAGCCACCAATATACCCAGGTATAAAGGCACCTGCTCRCTCGCGCTCCCCTCCCCAGGGCAGGGGCACTGGCAGGAGCTAAAGGGAAAAAGAAAAACCCTCTCCCTGTCACCTCCCAGGTACCAATCCATCATCCCCAGGCCCCGGGCACCAGTGGCCCAAGCCCTCCCGTTCCCTCCCCGGGCAGGTTGTTTCAGCCACCGAGACCTCGCGCCTGTGGGACAGGGGGAAGATTAATGGGGCAGGTGCTGGTGCCCGGAGCTGGCCCTTGCCCTGATAAGGYGGGAGCTGAGATAGCGCTGGGTCAATACTCAGCAGCGGTGGCCACCTGGAGCTGTGGCTGGAGCCACCTGAGGGGCTCCAGGGAGGAGAGGTCCCTGGGGGTCCTTCCCCCAGCATGGTCCAGCTGTGTCCCGTGGGAGATGCAGCCACCATACCCCGCCACATCCTCCTGCGCCGTGCTGGCGGGGACCCCCCTGCTCCCGGGTGGACCCCCGGCCTCCCCCGGCCATCTGCTCCCCCTGCCCGCTCCCGCCCATCGGCTTTCACCACATAGCCCGGCTCCCGGGGCAAAGCCAAGGTTTCAGCCTCCCCCGCCGTTAATAATTCCCGAGGGAGCGCRGCGTTCCCATTTATCACCCTTCCTTTAAAACCCAGCTGTTATTCATGTGCGTGCCCCCCCTCCTCGCCTTTCCCCGTGCACTGCTATGCCCTCGCTGCGATGCCCCAGTGTCCCCGCATTTGGGCAGGAGGGGGGTTTTGTGTGCGAGGGGGTCCCACCATCAACCCCCCCCAGCTTTAGGTGCCAGAGCTTGGAGATAAACGGTACCGCTGGCTGCGTGCATTAAAACGGCAAAAAGGCACCTGTTGCTGGACAAAACTGCAACCCAGGGTTAGCTGAAATCTTGTGTGGTTTGAAACTGCTCCTTTGGTAATAAACCTTGATGTGGTTCATCCTCGCCTGCTCCTGGAACCAGGTTTCATTGAGTACTCGGTGGTGGGTGGACGCCCTGGAAGGAGGCTGCCAAATCTTATTATAATATTTTCTTTCAGGAGCAGCGTGCTCCTGGCTGCAGGTTATTTGTCCCGCTGCCCGCTGGCTCTGTACCTGGGAGATGCTCCTGCCCTGCCCGGCTCACTTTGGGCCACTYTACATTTACCTCAGTGACCTGGGAAACTTACGGATGGGACCCCGGGGGTGTAAATAGCAACTGTCCTTTTAATTACATTTTTTGTGTGCACTTCAGCAGGCTTGCCATCCTATGGTTTGGCTTTTGCAGTATCACAAGAGGACTTTTATGGAGGGCTTTCTTGTTTTCCCATGGTCTGTCCCTGCTCTCCCGCGGGATGCCGCGCCGTCCTGGCTGCCCCGCGCCGGGCTGCACGGCCGATTAGGGACCCCCTTTGTCACCTAATTGGATTTTTCTCCCCTTGTTAGCCTGCAATGAAAATGTCATGGGCGGCAGGGAGGTGCCCATTCATCTCGAATTAAATTCGGTCGCCTCTCGGACGAGCCGCGCCGCTATTCACCCCACAGCAGGCAGCTGCCGCTCGCCGGGGGATGCAACTGGGGGTCCTGTACCCTCAGCCACCTCGGGGCCGGTCGTGATGCCGGGACAAGGGGAAAATACCCAGGCTTGGACAGTCACGAGAAAGTCTGGGGTCTGGGCTGCCCCCAGTTTCTCTCTCYGGGTGGTCCCCATGGCTTGCTGGGGGATTTTTGGCCGCAGCCGGCGTGCGGGCCGTGCACAGCGGTGTGTTGCCAGGAGGTGGTGCTGGGATCCCGCGCCCTTGGCCTTGGCCGGACATGGGCCAGGATTCGGGCATGCTGCGTTTTCCAGGGAGCCATCGGTTGTGGGGGGCTGCGAGGGGAGGGGAGAGGCGATGCTGGGTGAYGGCTGGCAAGGCAGGAGCCCCCGGCAAGGTCCCGATGGAAAAYCAGGGAGCCGTGGATCAGACTGGGAAGGACCCTTCCCTCGGAGCAGCACGCCCTGTTCCCAGTGCCCGCGGGCGTTACTCCAGCATCCTCCTCGCACACCTTTTGTGAAGCTGATCTGCGGCRTTTTATTACCTCTGAAACACAGCTGATTTTGACTCTGCTCCCTGCAAATCGCCTGCAGAAACAAGCCAACCCCCTGCAGAGAGTCTGGGGATGCTTTTGGTTTTTCCAAAAGTACAGAGGGCTCGAACAAAAATGCGGAGAAGTCACTRGAAGGACAAACCACAACTTATGCCTAAAGAGCAATATTTTGGGGAGGTTTTTGGTCCCTCGCTGCTCTGACATTGCCTAAGCCTGCCCGTGAACCCCCAAACCCCACTGCGGTGCAGGGGGGGACCCCTGGGCAAACCATGCTGCAGCGAGCACGGGTTAGAGATGGTTTCTTAGCTGAGCTTTTGCGCTCCRGGCTGTGGCAGGGTGTTTCATAAAAGGCAATTAAAGAGCTGTCAGCCCCGTAAATGCAGCCACAGAGGGGCAGCTCAGGTCTCAAAACGGGGCTCGAGTCAAGCCYTCTTGGCCACAAGGCACCGGGAGCGAGAAAGCGATGTAGAGGTGATGCGAAATGGGCTCTGCCGTGGGGTGGGTCCGAGCCAAGCCCTCGGGGCCGGCTGGGGGCGAGCCCCGCTACGTAGGTGCTACGTAGTCCCCGGTATGTGTTGTTAAATAAGAAAGAGCAGGGTTTTTTTTGAATACACCATACGAGTAGAGAAGGTGAAATTATTTGTGGCGAACAATGGCGTTGATAACTTTTTCCGTTCTTTGCTTTCCTGTGAGTAAACATCTATTCTTCTTACTTTTATAAAAGCATTCAGCATGGGAGTGTGAAGCGCTCAGGATTGTTTCTGTCCTGACTGGGTGCCTCCCAGCCGGGGAAAGAGTTTTCCTGTTGCCTGCCCAAATTCCTCCTCAGTGATCCTCTAAAGCCCAGGGCGGCTTTGCCTTTCCCTGACCGTGCTTGCAGCCGAAAAGCTCCCTCACCTAAACTTAAAGCAGAKGAAAGAGCTCTGGCTCTCCCCAGGGAGAATTAATGACCTGCAAACAGACGGATACTGGCAAAATGTTTTTTTCTTGCTCCCCTGCCCTGTCTGCTGCTGACATATATATTTGTAGAGACGCTTGGAAAAACGCGGCCTTGGATGTAGGGTCCCCAGGGGAGTTTTCCGAGATTGCAGGGGTTCACCACTGCTGCAAGCACGTGATGGGCAGGGAGGAGGAGGAGGAGGAGKAGGAGTTGGAAGGGGTCCACAGGAGCATCGGGAAGGGAAGGCCATTAATTTCCTTACTCAAATGGCTTCTGCCGATGCTGCCTGGGAACTGGGGTCCTCAAAATCCCCCCTATGGGAAAGCAAAGCCAAGCGAGGCAGGTAGGCGCCCTGCTGCCTTGGCCCACAACCCGATTGCGTCAGTGGTCGAGCTGCGAAGCCAGGGCTCCTGCTCCAAGATATTTTTATTGCCTGGGAACCAGGCTGAGGAAAGGTGTGGCCTGCTCGTTTTTTTTCCTCCCCCCCCTCCTTTATTTGGCCGAATCCAGGAAAACGCAGGGGACGGCTTACGTTTTGGAGCAGTGCGATGGGCTCTGCTCTGCAGACAGCTCTGTGCAATTCACAGGGCCACAGAGACGCTGCTCACCATCCTCTTTCCCCCAAATTGTTATTTTTCACATCCCCTGACAGTGTTAAAAATGAATGCATCTGGTTCCCCTGGAGCAGAAGGTGGGGGAACCCTGGGGAGCCCCGGGGGGGGCCACGCTTCCCAGATCCCCGCAGGAAGGAGCCGCTGCCGGCAGCCTAAAAACAGGCTGGTGCGTCACGGCCAGCGGTTTCTTGGCACATGCTGGGAAACCCCGAATATGCTACGGGACAATACATCAAGAGGGCGAGGGAAAACAATAATATCTCAGGAAGCAGCCCGGGATACTGGAGGGGAGAAGCCTGATTTAGACCGTTTCCTGGCCTGAAGGTCTGTGCCTCGGCGCGGCCGTGGCTCTCTCAGTTGTACCTGTCACTGGAGGGGATGAGTGAGACCGTTTGCAGCTCCCTGCATGCTCCTTAAGCTACTTACTTGCCGGTTATTTATTATTTCGGCAAGTTGCTTGTTTTTCGCATTCACGCTATTCCCAAGCAGCCTGGCCCACGCAGAAATGAGCTCGCTACTGGAGAAGGGGGAAAGGCTGGAGGAGGCGCCTGGGGGGGGAAATACGCATTACTTATAGCACTGGCCAAATTTGCCTCCCGTGGCTGCTCACCCGAGCTTGTCCTCTGACGATGCTGCCACTTGTCCTTCCACCCCTCCTGGCTTTGGCACGGAGACTCCCGCGGGAGGGCAGTGTGTCTGGCYGCTCACCTGCTCTTCTCCTTAAAGACTGCAGAAAACCAGGAGAAGATGATTTTACGGTCAGCCTTTTTCTGAGCCCCTTTTGTATTCACCAAACAATGCCATGCGGGCGACCAGCAATGGGGCTGCAGTGGTCCGAGCGCCCCTTGTCCCCCCATGCCTGCCGTGGGGCATCTCTCCCGCCGACTGTTCACCAACTCCCAGCTCATTATCGCACCCAAACCGCTGGCCCCGGTAAGGCCGTGGCAATGACCCGGCTTTGCTGCAGAAGCAGGGATTTGCAGAAAGCAAATTAAAACTACAAGCAGGCAGGAGGGGAGGGGGCTGCGCTGCCTTCCCCGCTGCTCCCCCTGTACTTTTCACCCCGGCAAGGTCAGCCCCGTAAAACACAGACGGGGGATCCCCACGGCTTCTTGATTACTGTTGGTGTAACCCCTCGCAGGAAAATCTCGCTGGTGGAAACGGGGTTTGGCAAGGCCTGAAGCAGGGTCAGGGAGCAGTGTCTATAAGGGTTTTTGCTATAGGGCATTTTGGAGTAAAGCATCGTTTCCATCCTTGGACCCCTGCGCTCCTCTGGGATACCCCGGCACAGCCCCGCTCCATAGGACACCTTGGAGGGGCACCAGCCAGGTAGGGGCTAGCCCAGCATTTTCATATTTCTAGAAGCCAGATTGTTTTCCCAAATCTTTATATATATATTAAAAAATAGTAAAAAAAAAAAAAAGATTAATAAAAAAGGTCTTGGCCATGGGACCTGGCTCTCTGGGGCCAAACCATGTGGCCTCTGCCTGAGCAATGTGGGATGGGCTCCCACCACGGCAGAGCTCCTGGGCCAGCCGGCAATGCAGCCTGCGGGGCAGGGTTTTAAAGCCTTCATGGTTTGGAAAGAAGAAACCAGTAAAATGGGTGTACTTCAGCCAATAATGCACAGCAACACACAKTTGATCTAGTATTTGTATTAAAATAGAAGTTAAAGAGCCCTTTCCCAACTCTTATTACTCTTCATATGACTTTCTTGACTTTACTAACTCCAGTCAGCATTCCTAAGTAGCTTTTTTTCCTTATTTTTCAACAGAAAAATATTTTCACCTGGTCTAAATGGCTCTGCTCCTGCTCTGTGAGAGTCTGGGGGCTTGTAAAGGCTCCGACAAGCCGATGGGCTGGGTGTCGGGGCTGAGCAGCCCATGGCAGGCTGCACCAAACCTCTGCCAAGGGCTCCCCACCGCACCTCCGCCTCGGGTTCACGCAGAGGGGCTTTGCCGTGTCCCTAAAAGGCTGAGAAATGCCTATCAGCCAGCCGGAGACTTTTCCTGCCCTGCTGAGATGGGATGGAAGCTCCTTTCCTGCAGGGGGGATGCGTTTGGAGAGGCCCTGCGCATTCCAGTAATTCCCCCCAATTACTTTAATTTCCCTCCCCACCCTTTTTCTGTAACACTGCTGTGCCGTTCGCGACGATAAAAAGTATTTTAATTCCCAAAGAAAAAACAGACCCTGGAAATCAAAGTCTCTTTTTAGAGCTTCTCGGAATTGGAGTGGCCAGGGACTAATAAAATCCCGAGTTACGAAGTGTCGCGGAGGCTGAAACCCTCCTGCTCGTCCCACAAGGAGGGCGAAACAGGGTCCCATTCATCGCGGGGCCATCTCCTACGGAAAAGCCGAGAGGGGAGCCCGGTGATAKACACGGCACCGGTGGCAAGGTGAGGAACAAGCTGGGCTTTGTYGGAGGTGCCACAGCCCGTGCTGGGCGGAGAGGCGGCTTTGGTGATGCTGGGATGTGCTGGACCTGGCTGTGACCGGGCTTCGGATCCGCTGAGTTGGTGGCGGCCGAGGGAAGAGCCGGCGGCTCCGCAGCGGTGCCGGGGCTTCCTGCGGCAGGAAGCGCGGCCAGAGCAGCCACTTTCCCTGAGCTTCAGGACTCGGCTCGTATCCGAGCTGAGCTTTATTTGCCTGGCAGGGCAAATAAAGAGGCTTTTTGCCCTGAGTCCCTGCCTTATGGTAACTTGCAACAGGTTCAGCCTGCCAGCAAACACTTTGCGGMGCAAGGATGAGTTTTGGTCTGCGCTTTGGGGACGGGGAAAGAAAGGCTGCGTGCACTAATTCTGTGCTGGATTTAACTGCCCAGCGGGGCTGGGTGCAGGATTAACCAGGGCACGGTGAAATACAGTGCAATGGATATGCACAGCGCAGGGGCAGACAGCACTTTGAGCCCCTCCCCAGGACAAGCCCCAGCAGGGCCASGACCCCTGGATTAGTTATTAGTTGCTTCTCCCTGTGTGGAGCCTTGAGGGCACTAATTGGCCTTAATGGCCCTGAGCAGCCTCACCTGGGGCCTCCTCCACACCCATGGGCTATTTAAGCCCAGCCTGGGGTTGTTGTCCCTTTGTTGCCTCCAGCTTGGTGTGGAAGGGTGGGAGTTTGAGGAGGGAGCTGAGCAGTCCTGCAATATGGAGGTGGGTCAGCTGCTGTGCCAAAAGGCTGCTCCATAAGGTCCCTTTGCCTCCTACACACTGGCTGTTTTGAAGATTAAAGCCCCTTYCTGAGCCCTTGGCAGCCACCTGATGGAGAAGCAGCTTTTTGGTAGGCAGAAGGTGGGGAAAAGCCATCATGGGGCAGGGRAGGAGAGGGTTTCATCCAGCAAATGCACTTTTGGGAACGGTGAGCCATGTCTGATGTGAGGCCAGTGGTGTGGGGGAGTGGGCAGGTGGGGTCCTCTGGCTGGGTCTTCTTCTTCTTGCTCCTGGCTGTGGCTGTGCAGGCAAACCTCTGGGGTGAGGATGTGAGGTCCAGGCTTGAAGCAGGACAGCTTTGCCTCCACTGGCCCTGCTCAGTGAGGATGTAGTGTAGGGGGGGGAAAAAATGCTCTTTTTTCTCTTTCCTCCTCAACCATGGTTTGAGTCCCTCCTCCCTGCTTGGCAAAGGGCCTGCCTGCCCCTCGCACCCAGAGGAATACGTGTAGGTCGCGTGTTTGGCTGCGGCAGTTTGCAGCCCTAAATGGATGGAGRTGCCTGGGGAGCCTTCTGTGGGGCGAGGAGGTGGGGAGCCCTTCTCCAACCTGATCTGCTGTGCTGCTGTGTTTCCACTATGGGATGGGAAAGCTCTCCTGGAGAGTGGGTAGGGACCCCAGACGTTCCCCTGAGAAGCAGTATTGCCAAGGTACTGCTTGGCCAGTGACCTCCAGGCTTCCTTTTGTTTCCTGCCATCTGCATAAATACCTGGGAGAGGTTTCCAGCAGCTTATCCCTCTGTTCTCGGTGTGSTCCCCTGGGTCTTGCCTGATGGGCAAGAAGCTGTGCTTTGGAGGCAGGATGTAGAGGTAAACTAAGGTAACATCACATCAGCTGGGTCAACGTGATGATCCTTAAGTTGCTAAATTACGGTGGGTTATGATATCCCACTTAATGCAGGAGATTTACAGCGCATCAGTTCATATAACTGCCTTTCCAGAGCCTTCCCCATCCATCCCTCCTCAGAGCCAAGCAGTATGCATATATGGGAATGGATTTGCTTGGGAAAAATGTTTTGTTCTATCAAGAGCCCYAGGGGGTATTTATTTTATTTTTTTTTATTTTAGGACATGATATTTTTCTATATTCTGTTTTTATTTTTTTGGAAATCTGGCATCGGCCAAGGAACAKCGCCTGGTCATGCTTTGCGAGGCTGAGCGTGCCTCTCCTGGCACGGGGCTGCTTTCTACAGTGTGGACGATGCTGGACAAATCTGTCGAGCAGAAGGTGCCGGAGGAGGAATTAACCTTTAAAACACACACAAYGCGCACGCAAAATATTCCTTCCTAATGCAGCGCTTGGGATCTGGGCAAACGACAATAGCAGAGCAGCAGGGCTGTGTGGGATGCACGGCCGGCCTGGCCTGCAGCAACGGTCCAGCCAACGCAGTCAGGGCTGGGGAGCTGCTGGCAGCCACCGAGGAAAAGCTGAGAGTGTTTTAAAATCTTTATATTGGCCAATGTGTCTCTGGTTTCCCGATGGTTCTCCCTGCCTGGGTACCTTGGGTCTGATGTGTTCYCCTGTGGCTGAGCTGGATGTAAGGATTTCAAGAGCAAAAAGTTGGATTTATAGACTTCCTCCTCCCCCCCCCCAGTTATTGCATTTAAAAATACATTTTTGGTAGCAAGTGGGGAACCCTGCCTGGCCGAGCAGGGGTTGTTCTGCGATGTGCCCACCACAAGTAAAACCCATCTGGCAGAGAGAGTTGGGAGAAAAATTAACTGTTAAAACACACATGTACAAAACCCCACCGTGCAGGTAGGCTCAAGCCCCTGCCAGACAGGCAGTGCCCATCGGGAACTATAACTCGAGTGGCATTTGGGTCTGGTGACAAGGACGGGAATCCGGGAGCCGCTCTCATGAGGGGCGGCGGGGCAGGTGCAGAGGAGAAGCACCATATGTTAAACAGCCCTGAGGAAGCTTTCAAGCCTCCGTTGTAAAAATTGCCCGTCTTTCTCCCTGTATTTAATGCATCTTTGTATGGACACTAATTCCTCAAGTATCCACGCCAGGGTTGACTTTTAGTATGTTTGTCCAGGCAGGCTGCCAGCGAGCGGTTCCTACAAGGCTCCCAAGCTCTGACATTTGTTAACGCTGCAGTAAATCACAGCGGCTCTTTGGGCAAGGTTTTTCTTGACAAAACGGCGGAGGCGAGAAAAAGAGAGAAGAGACCACAACAAAATGCAAAGGGCTTATTTAAGCTGGAGAAGAGTAACCGGCCTGAATGAAGCAGATGGGGGACAATGAGGGAAATCTCCAGCTCCGTGCCCTCTGCCCCCTCATCTCCCCTATTCATTGGCGGGCAATAACTGAAAGGGAAAAAAGCTCAGGATTGGTACTTTTGGCCGAGGAAGGTGATGAGGGAAGCCCAGCCGTCCAGGTCAGTCATGGAGAAACCTGTTGAGATGTAAAGGTCTTGGGGCAAAGTGTCAGACTGAGATGGAGCTTTGGTAATGGTGGGATTATAACCCTGAAATCTGCTGTACCAAGCCCCTTTGGCTACTCTTGTCCCCCTGCTGTATTTTGGGCGAGGATGTGTGATGTGGCCCCTTTAGCAGCTGGCTGAGGTTTTGGGTGGGAAGATAGTTTGGGGGGAAACAGCTCACTCGGTGTTATTGAATGGGGAGCTCTCACCCCAAAGCAGCCACCTCTGTGGCAGCACCTCCATCCCAATGTGGGCTGCATCCTGTTCCAGTGCTGCAGCCCCTCTCCCCGCGCCTCCCCCCGGCCCCGCTGCAGCATGAGTATTTATTTATCCCTGCCAGCCTTCTGTCTTCCCTCTTTTCCCCAGCTTATTTATGGCTGTTGCCTTTCAGCTCCTGGCCACTGCAGCCTGAACTTGGCCATTATGCGCGGCTCGTTGCGGAGGCCATCAATCTGCGGGGCCAGCATGCAGCCTGATGGACTTCCCTCATCATCATCAATTTTCCGCGCTGTGCCGGAGCATCCCTTTGGATCTGGGGCAGCTGCACATGTGCCGCTGGTGGCCTCTGCGCTCCCACCCGGGACRCCCGCCTCATCCTCACAGAAGCCTTTTGTCCTGGGATGCTCACGGGCATCAGGTGGGTCTGCTTGGTCCAGACATTCAAGCAGGGCTTGGGGTGGCTTCAAAGAGGCGATCAGAGTGCATCGCACAGAAGAAAGCACATTAGTTTGCTCTAAATAAGCTCCGTGGAGTCTTSCTTAGCCAGCCTGACATTTAAGCAAATTCTCTATATAAATTTGGCAGGAAAGTTGTTCCTATTCTATATCTTGGGTGCAGGCAGAGGYGGGCTTTGCCTTTGCAGATTGATGCCTTCAAAGGGGCTGCAGAGCTGAAGCTGCTGCATTTCTTGCCCTTGGAAGGACTCCCAGGGTGTTTTTCCCATCGCACTGTGTGTGGGTGCCGTTGAGGCATCGTGCCCTGACATGCGTGTGGGGCTGGGGTGGGAGGCGGCAGCTCTTTAACAGCAGAACTCCTCCTGGTTTCAGGGKGATGTTGGGGAGGCTTGCATGGGTACTGCCAGCTGCAGGGATGTGTTTTGGAGGGGAGGTTAGAGACGCTGCTGAGCTCTCCCTGCCCAGCACCGGCAATGTGATAGCCTTTGGACCGTGCCAGTTTTTGGGAGGTGCAAATCCCCCAGAGGAATGGCTCGGGCTGCAGGGAGATGACACCCAGCTCAGCCCTCCCATGTGCCCCCCAGGGCTGTTGGACATTGGGGTGCCTAATGCCTCCCTGAAGTGTACCAGCCACCCCCTCCTGCTTGTTAGGGGCAGGAAAGCAGCTGGAAACTTGAAGGTAATTCTCAGTGGCTGGATGGTTTCATCCTGATTTACCCAGAATAAGTCAGACCTTGAAATATGGCATGGTTCAATTAAAAAAAATTAATCAGGAGAGCTGCTCCAGCCAGGCTGTGATTGGGGCCCCATGGTTTGCTGGGTGCACTTGTCCGGGGCTGAGGGATGCTTTTTGTGGCTGGACATTGATGCAAACTGGCCCGGGGCCACGGGCAGCTTTGTTCTGCGTGTGAGCGGTGCTCCCGTGGGAGGTGCGGCTRCCCCCTCCCTCAGCCGGGGAGTGGAGGCTGTGGCTTTTGGGGGGAGCTAGCAAGGTGCCAAAGGGTCGTTTGCCAGAGGGATCAAAGTTGCTCCGGCTAAAGCGAAGCAGGGCTGGCTGCTGATCAGACAGCACCATCGTGGGAGCTTAATTTCATCAGGAGCACTGGCCAAAGCCCCTGGTGTCCTGTGGATGCCAACAGCAGCTCCTGGAATGTSTACCCCTGCCCACAGCCAGTTTGGGTGTGTGATCGGGGCTCTGCTGCTGCCTTGCTGTGGGTGACACTGGGCTGTCACCCTCTGACCTGCGTGGGGAGGTGTGAAAGCCCAGGCTGGGTCTCRCTCAGCTGCTTCAAGTTGCTGCCTCATTCAAAAATAACCAGGTGGCTGTGGTGGCCTGGCCAGGGTGGTGGGCGGCTGGTGGTGTGCCTCTCCTTCCCGCTGGTATTTTTAGGGGTGGCATTTAGACTTGGCACAGGTACAAGCAGCCGGAAAATGTGTGGCATTTCCTCTTCCCGACAAGCGATCCAGGGAGGCTGGATGATGCCCGTGGTCCTGCTGTGCCAGCTGCCTGCCCGCAGGTGACTGATAGGAAAAGCAGGGGCACTGAAGTAACGTCACCCGCGGGTCCTGCTGCCCAAGGAGGCACTGGGGTTTGGCAAGGCTGGTGCTTGCGGGTCTGGCTGAAACGGGGTGGCAGGGTGTCGCACGGTACCTACCATGCCTCTCCCCCCAAAATGCTGCTTATTCCCAGTGTGGACKATTGCATCAAATTACCAGAACATCACTGTTTTGCATGAGGTGCTTTTGCAGGGTCACCTCTATCTGCCAACTGCTATGATGGGGATTTTTGCTGTTGGTCTGGTACAAGCTGGGGACTTGGAGCTTGAGCCTGGTTCGTGCTCCCTGYTGAGCCTGACATCTTCTGACACTGTCGCAGCTTGAGCGGGAGTAGCAGCCTGGCCACCCGCCGACCCCTCTGCCTGATGCATTTGCCATGAGCAAAAATATATGACCTGCAGTCTTGCCCTTGCCCATCTCCCCTCCCCTCCTTCCCCCTCCTTTCTCCCATCACCTGGAAAAAAAATCCAGTGTTGAAGCCCCATCTGCAGAAGTCTTTTAGGAGAGGGGAAGCCCATAAATTTCCCTCTGGCTCCCCGACCTTTGGTTTCCCGAGGGAGGCGTGCAGAGGGAGAGGAAGTATTTTCCCTGAGGCGGTGACATGGCGGATGGGGGTCTTCCCTTGTCAAGCCAGATGTTATACAGATCTGCAAACCCGGGCTGTTGGTGGGGAAAGGTGCCCAGAGTTTTGCCTTGAAGTCAAGGAGAAGGAAGCTGGCAAGCGGGCTACAAAAACTTTGCTCTGTCCTGCTGGGGATGGTACTGGGAGAAATGGCAAACCCCCAGTTTTGCCCAGCAAGACATACCCCCGGCACGTGTGCAGGAGGAGTGGCGGAGGTGAACCTGATCTCGGTATTTCTATTTCATACATTATAAAGTGCATCGTTATTCTTCGAAGCGATATAAAAATCGGAAGTGCTATTCTCCGGAGCCTGGYGGGGAGGAAACCTGCTGTCTTTTATCAGCCCGGGCTGTCGCAGCAGCCCGTCCCACAGCACACACGTTTGGGTTTCAGCGCAGACGCTCCCCGCGGCGTACCTGCGCCCGAGGCTGAACAATACCTGCTTTCTTCCCCRGGAGCGGAACGGGGCTGCCCTGCCTTTCCAAAGGGGAGATTTATGAGGTGCTTGACTGCAGGGGACACTGCCTGATGCAGATCACTTCTGCTCCTCCCCTGCTCGGGAAGGAAGGGAAGGAAAAGAGATCCTTTTCAGTAAAGGCTGAATAGCAGTTGCCACATTGGCACCTGGCTTTGTCCTGGTCGGGGGTAATACAGTACGGTACAGCATTGGGTAATGTCTCTACCTGTAAAAGATGGGTTTCAAAGTTAAACTCAGCTTTGATCCTGCATTAACACTCCATTGCTAGAAATCAATTAAACCAGGGCTTTCCATCTCCTTCCCCTGAAAACCAGGCACGTCCTAAGGCAAGTTGCATCGGTGAGGTTCACCTCAAATCTGCTGCTGAGCTCACTGCTGCCTCAGGCCAGGTGAGCTCGAGGCACTGGGGCATTACACTGCTAACCCTAATATCGCCCTCCACCTGATCTAAGGAAAAGTGAGGGGTTGCTAGCCAGCTGTGAACCTGAAGCCATTGCATGGGGCTTCCCCTGAGGCGTTACATGGCTGGAAAGGGCTGGGAGGTGTCCCTGAACACAGTCCAGGTAGTGCCACCTCTGGTCTGCTTGGTGAGGACACATTACTCTTGCTCCGGCTGACTTGAGGCTATAAAGCTACTGGTATCTTCCTGCTCCCCCTTAATTTTGCCGTGGGAAAGTCTGGGTCAGGTTCATCTCTGACACCCTACCTGGGGTGAGGGCAATAAACCACCCGCCCCAGGCCATGTTTCTCTTTCAGTTTGCTGGAGGATGCAGTGGCACCAGGTTGTAAAAGGAGATTTCYTTGGGGATCCCCCAAGGAAAGGTGCCAACCAACCTACTCCTAAGGAAGAAGATGGGGAGTTTTCAGAGAATCTCAAGTGGACAGAGCCTGGTCTGTGTCCAGAAGAGCTGCTTTTCTCTGAAGGAGACAGCCCTCCTTGCTGTGGAGGACCCACAGATGCACCCCAGCAAATCCCCCCTGCGACTGCCAGCTGAGAAACAAGGTAAGAGGCACAGTCCAAACCCRATGTACACCGCAAACAGCCTTTCTGCAGCTCCATAGCTGCTCATCCCACCCCAGTTACCTTGAGGAGAGCAGCTCCTCCTAAGGCTGTGCTCCCGGGGTGGCAGCTGAAGGTCAGGGGGGACTTATTTGCTGAAGTAGCCAGAAAGGGCTCCCTGGGGTGAGTGGGGRTGTCCCCAGCTGGCTGTACCCCCTCTGAATGGCTGTGGGCTGAAGTGGGGTGTCCTTACGAGAGGAACTGTCTGTGAGGGTTTGATCTACCCCTCARGTCTGTACTGTGCCTCGTGTGCCCTGGTGCGTGTCCTCCTTYGGGACTGATTTTTATCCATGACTTGGACGCTCAGTGGGGATTTAGAAGGTCCGGCTCTGTCCTCCTGCGTGTGCGTGTCCATGCTAGCATGTATAACGGCTYGGCTCGGGGGGACATTGCTGGCCGCTGTTTCACAGGCAGCTCTGCACCTGTTTCTCCCCAATGGTTTAAAGCGTAATAAAAGGATATAAATACTGTGGTGACGCTCGCATGGGCCAGCTCACGGGTGGCGTGCAGCCTGCCGCGGGGCCATCAGCTGCGCCTCAGTGGGTGCTGCTGTTCRGGGAAGGCAATTTGAACCCCTCGGTCTTGCAGCATCAGGGAGAGATAGCTAAAAGATTTTTTTATTTGTTTTAGGGAAAATGATTTCCATCCTCCCTCTCCCCCGGCCTCTTGACGGTGATGGAGTCCCAGTGCCTGGCGCAGGGGAGCCATCCTGCACCTTTTCCTTCCATCGAAGGCTCTGATTTTGCAATCRGRAYRKGGAGAAAGCAGCCCCGGTGCCCAMRTGTTGCCTGTGCTGGTTAAAAGTTRTCGGGAAGGAGCGYGCTYCTGCCCAYGGGAAGYCTGCRCTGAAATMAAGGGTGGCCCCAGCCCTTGTCCCCACAGACCCYACCTGCTCTCAGCAGTGTGAGCCTGTAATCCTGTTTTCTGACATCACCCTCAGTCATCAGGGTGACAGGTATGACATCACAGGGGAGGATTAGGCCATCCCCAGAGCAGCAGGTGCCGGTGGCCGCAGGTCCCCTCTGGCACACATCCCGGCGGCCCCTGCATGTTCTCGCCTCTCTCCAGGGAAGGAGCCTCTTTCCAGGAGATGGCAGCAGCTTTTCAGAGCTGGGACAGTGTTTCCAGCCTGTTTCTGAGGACCGGCAGCCGGGAGGCAGGAGGAATAATGGGGACAGAAGACTCGGCTGGGTGAAACGGAGACGGGTGCTTGGGGAGCTGCTGTTGTGGCAGCGGGGACCTGGGCTGACGGCGAGCCTGTCCCTAGCGATGCTCCTGGGGGTGTAGCATGTCCTTTCGAGGCTTCCCCATCTCGCAGGAGACGTCACTAAAGCTTGCGGTTAATTTTTTGCAGCCTGGAGTGCTTTCTGCCTGAGCTGAACCTTCTTATGAGATGATTTTGCTTCTGTATTTTTGTGCACATAAAGTATTCGGAAACTTTACAGCAGGGCAGCAATTTTTTGTGCAATGAAAAGTGCCGCCCGAGAGCTCCTTACGGGCCCCTGAGGCACATAAGCACCTTCATAAAGGGGTAGGTAGGAGCGGAGGGATGAATGCACTGATCTTCTTACCAAGCTGTCATGTGGCTGTTAAGGGAGAAGAGTTATTGTTTCTCTTCTAGATGGGAAAAAGCACGTCAGCAGGAGAGCTGTCAGACCCCAGGCCTGCTGGATGGTACTTAAGCTTTGCCTGAAAACTAGCCCAGAGGTGGGGGATGGAGCCCAGTTATGGGCATCCTCCTTCGGAGAGCCCAGCAAACCCAGGATTTGGGGCAAATGGGGCTGGTGAGAAGAGCTGAAATGTAAAGCTTCCGCACAAACCAACTTCCCCCAAATTCCAGGGAAAACGTTAAAAAGAGAATAGCATGAATAACAAGGATTGCATTTTACGGTGATTTCTTTTTAGCTTTTGGTGCCTGCCAAGCAATGTTTGCTGCAAGCAGAAGGCAACTTTTGCTTCCTTCATTCCCATGAGCCCTTCTGGGCCAGAAGAGCAATGTTTTAGGAAACATCGTGGCACTCAAAGTTTCACCAGTGCTTTGAATTAATTTGAAGTAGTCGAGTGAATGCCCCATCCAGCCCTCTGGCACACAGAAAGCCTCTGAGGCTGCCCCAAAGCTTTCCAGCACAAGGCAAAGGGATTTCAGGAAAGCAAATGGAAAATGCTTTGGGAATTGGCCATAGTGGCTGGAGTTTGCAGTCACTGGGCTCCATCCGGCAGGAGGAATTTGCTTGTCCCTGGGATGGATGTGGCTTTGGCTAAATAAGGAGCTCTTTGCACATGGCCAACAACTCAGCTGTGTTTCAGGGTGGAGAGTGGTCCGAGATGGCTTATAACAGCACTGTGGATTTCACAGGCTGTTGCGGAGGTGAGGTTTGTTCAGTCTTGAAGCCTTTATAGTCTGATTTTAAGCTCATTTGCCATGTTGTATAATCCAGCCAAGTCACCCCCTCCCTGAAAATTGCGGTCTGCCTCCAGACACAGAAGTGCTCCTTCTGCAAAAAGGCTGATCCCCACAAGCTGTTGCTGGGACATGGCCTACAAAACCCACTTGTAGGACCTTCCTCTGCTGAATGCTATGGTGTCTGCAGGCTCTTGCTCTCCTCAAACCTCCTGTGGGGTGCCCCCTTTTCTCATGCCCATCCCTGCCACTGTGGATGGGGTTATGCATCTCCAGCATCCCATTGTCTTCCCTTCATCTGGGCCAGAAAGCCCAGCTTTGCCTTGTTCCTGCCTGCTCCCTGCTTTGGCTGTTTTGCTTTTTGCTTTTGCTTTTCTGTGACAAGCAGGTGCCAACAGCCCTGTTGCTTCCCATGGCTGCCCTCCTCTGTCCCCACCAGTTGACTGTGCAACAGGACCCGGGGAGGGAGGGCTCCCCCAGCCCCAGCTGACACTTTCTGGCCTGATGGCTTTGTGAGCGGCTCCAGGGACAGCTGGAGGCTCCCTGGGCTGCAGAGACACGCACTGCTCATAAATAAACCCTGTCCGTCAGTCCCTCTGCCTGGATGTCTGTCTGCTGCCCCGTCCCCCAGAGTGGGGAAAAATGGGGATTAACAGGGGGTTGGTCTCCAGCAGGGTGCCCAGAGCATTTCTGCTGGGTGCAMCATGGTCCTGCCCCCAGGGCACGTCCACATGCGGGGCTGGGCTGGGGAAGATTGGTCTCACCAGTCAGGGACCAGTATCGTCTCACGGCTGCTGGACCACCCTTCCTGACCTGGGTTTACAGCTTTTGCAAAGAGATGGTCCAGGATGGGTCCCTGAGCCCACCTGCCTCCTGCTTTTGGGCACTTGCTCAGGTGGAGCGTTGAAAGCTCCTGGGATTTGTATTTGCACCAGAGATCTGGATTTGCACCAGAGCAAGGAGAGCTTGCGGTGCYACCCGTGGTGGCTTTTGGAAAGACTCAGGGGGAGACAGGTTCCTCCACCCTCTCTGCCCTAGGTCTGTGGGGGGTGAAGATCTCGTGKGGTGGTGCTTTAATGGGAAACTTTGGACTGATCCAAATACCAGTCTCATGGTTGGGGAACGCGGTKTGTTTTTTGGAAGTCCCTGCAGATGTGAACAGAATAAGCCTCAAATGCTGACCGAGAGCGACATGAAGGGAGGGACATCCACGGGTCGGTCACTGCTGTCCTGGTGCTCTCAATGTCTTACAAGCTCAAAAGCTTTGGGATCGTGGCTTTTGGGTGTACATGTGCAGTCATTTGATTCCTCTGTGGCTCTGTTTTCTCTTTTGTAAAATAAGGATAATGATAYGGAAATTCTTTTAAAGGGCTTTGAGGTCTAAGGCTACTTAAGCAGGGGGACCGTTACAGTTTGTTGTAACAAATCTTATTYGGCGCCCTGCCTTTGGTACCCACCTGTGTAGCAGGAGGCATCAACTTCTGCGTGCCAGGAACAAAATGAAGGCAATGGTTTGGATCTTGGGATCATCAGTAAATCCTTATGCCTTTGATAAGAAGAGTAAAGCCCTGCCTTTCAAGCAAATGGTGTGATCTGGGTGCCTTATGATGCTTCTTTTTTAAAAAAAAAGAGCAAGTGGGATGGGAGCAGTCTCCCAAGTGGTGGCAGGGGTGCAGCGGGCCTGCCAGGAGACAGTTTGCAAAGCGAGGAGATAAGACGCCAAGTGACAGCCGCTAGTGAGCCGCTTCCAGAGAGCAGGGTATAAATAGACAACAAAGGGATTTGGTGTCAGAGCAACACTCGCACCTTCCCGCTGCCCAGCCCAGCAGGCGCGACCGGGGAAACGCAGCTGAGCCGAGCCGGCAAAATCTGCTCCGGGATTTAAGCGTGTATGGATAATGTAATGACGAGATAAGGCATTTATCAGCCTGTTATGGTCCTCTGTCCATCTGCAGTGGGCTTGCTCTGTGGCACTGACTGGCCATAGCAGGTGCACTTGGACGGTCCTAATATCTGCTAACCCCCCAGCCAGAGCCTGGAGCCGCTGGCTCCTGCCTCGACTGCCCAGACTTCTCCTACACAAGGCTGTTGGCGTCCTAAAAAGGTGCCCTGCTTGTCCCAGCTCTATCCCTGGTAATTTACAGGGACACCTGCTATGTGCTGCCCCAGGTCCGGGCTTATCCAGCCCCAGCCGGTGCTCCTGCAGGGTGCCTGGGCTGGGGGCTGGCTTGTCCTGCCGGGCAGCCTCCAGCCTCGCCTGGGCTTCTCCTGCCCTGTGCCCCCCTGGCTGGGCTGTGTTTCCCCCTGAGGTGCTGTTGTCCCCAGATGCTACATTACAACCCAATTTCCCCACCACCTCTCAGGGTGGGACCAAAGCCACCAGGCTAACAATGACATAGTTACGATGGGTTGACGCAATGTTGTTGTTTTTGCCATAGCAGCACCAAAGGTATGGGGGGGAAACTGCTGTTTCTTAAAATACCAAGGGTGGTGCATCAGTAGGCAGTAAGGCCTCTCCAAGCTTGCYGACTATTTTCAAAACCACCACAATTTTTATAGCGTTACCCATGGCAGCACTTTGCCAGCGCCTTCCAGACAGGTTTGTGCCTTTTGGGGTCTGGGTTTCTTTCATAGTTTGCTGCTGAGGCTGGCAGGTATCGGCTCCCATGACACGCATGTCCTGCCCTGAGCAGCTTGCATGGGCTCTGTCAAGCACTACCATAAAGATTGCAAGAACTTGGCAAAAATGGGGTGAAAAGGACAGGTTTAGGCTGAGGTAGGAAAATGAGTGGAAAGACCCATCACAAAATCTGCGCGATGGAAAATCAGCCCAGCCTGCAAGAATAAGAAAAGACCAGGTTCATATATGCCAGTGTAAATCCACGCCAGCTTTCTCCGCGGCAGGGTATGGGGAGAGGCATCCRTGGTGGTGTGCGTGGGGCTGCCGGGGCTTGCAGCGAGCTCAGCTGCGAGGATGCTGCAGGCTGCGGTGCTAGGGATGGACAGACGGGCTGACGGTGGTATTTGGGGCTGGGAGCACAAAGCAGGACTGGTCCCCTGTCTGTCGGCCGTGTGAAATTCCTGGGATATGGAGGGTCTTTTGTGTGGGGATCAGCTGTCGGCCGGCTGCCTATTTTTAGGGTGGCAGATCCCACGCTATGCGAGGGGAAGGCTGATGGCGAGAGAGGTGTGCGGGGACACTTGTGCATGCCCCTAGGTAGACCTCACCTGCGCTCCTGCACTGCAGGTAAGTGTTTTCTACTGTCATTTATACCGCTCCATGCCTGGGTGTAGGTACATAATTGAGCAGAGACTCAGTATTTATGCCCAGTTGTATCTGTTGATGGGTTTGGCCAGCTTCTTACAGAAATGAAGTGGGATATGATAGCAGTGCTTCTGTGCATGGGCCTCTGATGCGTCCTCCGCACTGGCCAGCTTCAGCCTGAGCTAAGGGCAGAGAGGGAGGAATCCCCAGGGGTTTTAAWTTTTTCTCAGGTTTGGGAAAATAGGTGGCCTTGCAAAAAGGTTAAAGAAAAAAAGAGATATTTTCATGTTCTGCTTGAGGGGAAGGCTGTGTGTGAGCACAGCTCGTATCAGACGCCAAAGAGTCCAAACCAGATGTCCGAGGAYGTAGTAAACGGGGTTTCATAAACTCCACTACTCCACAGCTGTGTACGATGGCGTGTATCTTCCTGTGCCAGTGGCTCTGTTCCGCGTAGATGGACTTGTTCTTTTATGACCAGGTGTATGGAAGTGCATCCATGTGTACAAATACAGCTTTTTGGGGTTTGTTCGCTCGTCTCCAGGCATGACCTGAAAGCTTTGCTTAAATGTAGCCAAAACCAAGTCATTCATTGAGCAAAACTAGTCTTTGCATAATTTTTTAAGCTAACGTATAACATAACGACGTTTTTTCCACTGACTCAGCTCATGGATTCATCATCCACACTGGTGATGCTGAGGGAGAGGRAAAGAGCCCATAGCTGCTCTTTTTAATAAGGAAGCCTTGCAAATGCTTTGTCGGAGAAATGTCTCTGCCAACAGTACGCAGGCTTTCTTTACATGTGCTAAACTGCTCGAGATGCAGCTGAATTTCCTTAAACAAAAGGCATTTGTTTAAAAACACTTTGACGAAAGTGTTGTAAGTGGATTTTCCCCCCCCACCCCCCATAGGAAGCAAACACTTATGGAAGTGTCTTTACCTGAAGTGGGGTTTTCAGTTACATGAAATTTAAATGTACGCGTTCCTTCTTTTCCATTTTTCTTACAAAAATGTTTGGTTTTATGTTTTGCCGTTTTAAAAAAAAATCCATCTTTTCTCTCTTGTCCTCTTTCCAGTAGATAAAAAGAGAAAACGAGTACAAAGGAAAACCCTGCAACAATTCACCTGCTTCCCAAACTTGTTGCCAAATGTTTTGAAGGCCACTTTGAAGGCCCTTTCCTGTGGAAGGACGCTTTCTTCTGCACCCAGCCCTGATTAGAAATTAGTATTCTTGAAAAGGATTTCCTAAAAAGGAAGACAATTGCCATGTCTCCTAAYGCTTCTCTAAAAATACACAATCAAAGGTCCAGGCTGATCAGAGTGTAAATGTACAGCAACATGYTATTGCGCTGCAGTTTGGAGAGTTGCTTGGTGCAACTCGGAGTGAAGGCAAGGAAGACTGCAATTGCTTTCATTTGCTAATTACRTCTGTTGCCTATCAGGGCTGGAAAAACACAAAAATAAGAAATCCTTTGCTCTCAGGCCGCAGTAATTCCTGCAGCAAGTGAGCCCTTGGTTTTTACCTGGTGTAAAGGGTTGTTTATCAAAGGAATGACAAATGCCTATAATGCTGGGATGCAGCGGTGTTATCTTGATTGCTCAAGCCGCTTGGGATACAGCTCCCCGCTCTCCTGCTCTGGGTGGCAGTGCTTGCTGTCAGCGCTCTGCGGTGTTACGGCTCTTCGTGGAAATCCTCTGGATTTGTCCACGGAATGATGGAGGGGATGTGCTCCCCAAAAGCTGCACTGTGAGGCTTATGTGGCTGTACGTGTACCTGCTCCCGGCTGGTGGGAGAGCAGGACCGATGGTGCAGTGTCCCGGAGGCTCCTGAGCACCAGTGGGGTGGCTTCAACCTCCTGTCGGTTTTATTTTCTTGCTGGTTTTGGCCCCCATCCTGGAATAAACAKATGCATATGTACAAGCCTGGAAAGAGAAAGCAGAGTCTGCACCTAAAACCTGCATTGAGCCRGGAGCTCCTGGCACACACATTTCCAGGGCAACTGCCGCAAGAAACAGGACCGCCTGGGCACCTCTTCCAAGCGCACGCAGGTCAGCAGTAAAGCGCAGCGCGCTTCAGCAGCCTGTCGCTGAAGTCCTGACACATGGGGATGTGACGGTCCTGGATCCCAGACCCCTTCTGAATAATGTCAGCAATTGAAAACAATAACGGGGGAAATGAGAACTTCAGGACGGCAGTCACTCTTCTTTAAAAAAAACAAAACAAAACAAAACAAAAAAACCCCAAAAAAACCCAAACCAAAACAACCAACACAAAACCCCCCCGCAAACTCCAATCTTGGTCTGGCCAAAGAAATAGCGAGGGCTTGCCAGCACTAGTGGCTTGCAGGAAAGTCTCRGCGTTTGCAGAGCAGTGGCCAGGGTGTTACGTTTTTGACTCTAAATGAGGTTAATGGAAGTTACATGTACTCAAATCCCCATGCACTACTTTGAAAATGCAGGAGCTAACAGCGATTATTTATTGATTTCATTTTGTCCCTCTGGCTCGTGTGGGAGGTTGAAAGTAAGAGAGCAGCCGCCTGCGYGCATATGTGTATGAGAGGGAGGGGGAGAAAGTGTGTGTATGGATACGGAGAACGTGGGGCTGGCGCTTTAGAAAGTTTGCAATCTCCAGGTTTGGGGATTTTTCCAGGCAGCAGTTCAGATGGTCCACGGGGGGCCCTGCCTCTATGTGCCCATCCGTCCTCTACCATGCGGCTGTCCTGGGCAGCTCGTGCCGCTTCGCCTGCAAGCTGCCCAGGGTTGCAAAAATTGGCAGGGCAAGGAGGAGCAGAGAGCTACTGGGTAAGCTTCGCTCCACAGGGACACCAGGTCAAAAACCCAGGGTAAAAAGTAAACTTTAGTCAACTTAAAAGGTTGATTTTCTTTTTTTTTTTTTTTCTTTTCCTCCCTCTTTCTAGTTTTTCAGGATCTCAGCCCATGAAACTTGGCGGTTCCTCAGGATGGAGGAGGGCGGCCTCTGGTTTACATGCAGCAGTTGGTACCCAAGCATGCYCGAAATGTCTGTCATCAGTGGAAATGAGCATCGCTCTGGCAAGGCTCTTCTTTCTTTGCAGTAAAGAACAAGCAAACTTGCTTATTTGTGGTTAATGCTTGTTCCAGATGGCCAGAAATAATACATGACACACAGCCCCACCGTTGCCCAAACTGTTGAAGTACTGTGGAACATGTTTGTAGCACAAAGACAAGCTGGGGAGATTGTTTAACTTACTGGTCTCCAGTTTGGAGCAATTCCTTCAGCCACAATATAAATGCAGTCTCCCAGCAAGACTAAACTTTCTCATAGAGGAGAGTAAAATTTGCAGAGGAGAACAACTGTGTTCCTCTGTCCTCCTCCACTGAAAYGATGGTCTCCATGTCATCATCTTGGTGGCCACTTTGAGGCCAGTGTTTGCCATTGATGCAGATACAGGCCCTCCACTTGCCACCACAGACCATGGTTTGCCTCTTGCGTTGATGCTGTGAAGAGGTGGCTCGTATGCACTTGTATGCCAAACACATGCCWCATGTATATGGGAATTTTTGCATGGGGTAGATGCTCTTGGCGAAGCTTGGCCAACATTTCCATCTGTATTGCTGCTAAAACTCATGGGAATGGGGGGAACTTCCCATCTCAGCACCCCAACRTTGGTTTGATTTACCACTCCCCTTGCTAATTCAAGGTGTGTTTTGGTTTTTTGCRGTGCAGACAAAGCCCTAACCTGCCAAAACCTTTCTCTGTGAATTTTATAGGACTGGAGTAGAGGTCTCCAGAGGAGAAAGTCTGCCTTCCTGCTCTTCAGTTTGCCAGCAGAGCTGTTATAAGGTGAGAGACCTTTTCCTGCATTGTGAACCACCTTTCCAGCAGCAGTGATGTGGTGCGAGTAGTCTCAGCCAGCGTGTGGGGAGCAGGGGGGCTCTGGATGTGCACCCCTRGCCTATGATGCCCGCCTTGCTATGGAAATGGGTCAGTGGCTTYTCTGGCCTTTGTGCCCAGTGCAAGTCTCTTCTCTCCTGCCCTGGAAAAAGTGACCCAGAGAGAGGTGCGATGTTTCAAAAGGGGCTGGGAAGACAGGGAATGGGGCARAGCTAAATATCATCAGTGTCTTATGCCTGCAGAGTGACAGACATGTATGATGACTCCCCCTGTACCCCAGCATCCATAAAATACAATTATTCTCTGGGACGTCCTTAAATGAAGAAGCATTTTCCTAGTCGAGCCCTACCCTTCATGCCCTGGCCCCGCACCCTGCTAACCGGGGGTGATGTTCAGCCATGCTGCCTCTGGCAGCTTCCAGAAACCTATTTCCCATGTCACCTCATGCACAACCCCCTTTCAGGCAAAGGGTTACTTGCTAAGATGCAGCTCTGCCTAATTAAGAGTAACAGCATCTTCTGCTGCAGTGAGATTTGTTTTTTGAGAATTTATCACTCAGGAGCATGACCCTGAAATAACTTCCTGGGCCGGACTTGGGACCCTGTGCATTAACCCTTTGCTCCAGCCCKGCCTCTGAGACCTGCCTCCTTTTGCTCCCAGCTGAGTACTGCCCTGTGCCGTGATCCAGGCGCCTGCCGGCAGTGGGAYGCAGCCAGGATGTCTCAGATGTACTTTCAGGTTGGAGCAAAAAAGAGGCGAAGCCTCCATGTGTCTTATGGTTTTGAYCCCAAACAATACGCTGACGGCATAAATTAGGAGTTGGCTCAGGCTCACTTGAAGCTCAGCCCAGGTTTGCTTGAAACTCAGCCTAATTTCTCCTGAAAGCAAAGCTGAGCGGGAGAGGAGCGCTGGGTCGGGGAGGGGGTGCTCGGCAGGTCACAGCAGTCCGAAGAGCYGCAGTTTATCAGCTCACAGCAATTATCAGCCCACAAAAGCAGGACTGCCTGTATTTCCAATTTCTTGCCTATACAGAGCCATGCAGATGATGGGCAAAGATGCTCTTGGCAGGTTGGCGTGAACTGGGGGAGCTCGGCTCGTACTGCTGCAGTGCAGGGAATAGGCACCTGGTGCTGTGTGAAAGGTGCTAGTGGGATCGGGGGCTGCTGGGTGCCTGGGGCAGAGGGGTCCAACAGTGTCCTTTGGCAGCTCTTGCCCCAGCAGTGTCCCTTCGAATTCCAGGATAGCTGTTTCCACAGCCTGCTTTCTGCAGTAATTTTGGTTTTATTGCCTTGGGGAGAGGGTTCCTGCAAACAAGTGAAACACAGGCAGGGGTGATAAAAGGTGCAAATTGAACTGGCCTCATGCAGTCCCTGAGAAGCAGCAGTGGATGAAGAGACTTCCCACTCTTTTACAGCTCTCTCCTCTTTGTAGTAAATTGGGCTTGAGGTGTTACTGCAAGGAAAACAATATTTTTGTGATGGCTCCATTACGGTTGTGACTGTCCCCTGCAGAGCGCCCTATGGACTGGTGTTTTCTGTTCATTACACCTCACTTCACTAAGACCTGGTTTCCTGCTGGCAGTCTCATATCCCCCATCTTTGTTTTCTTTTATTTCCCTAAAAAAATAGGAAGGTAATTATTTTTTTCTTGCATCCCTGCTTATCTCCCAAAGGGCACCTTCCTTACCAATGGAGAGGTGCAAAGGTGGAGTGGGCAGCAACGCGCCCTTGAGCTCACACCCCTGGTGCCTATGGGCCCCTTAGATCTAGCCTTTCCCCTTTTTTCTGGAGGACAATTTTGGAAAGGRGGAGGGAAGGAMGGAGAGGACCATGTACCCATCCCTKCCCTGGAGACCCAGGGTCTGATGCTGCACCACATCTCTGGCAGGAACCATAGCCCTGATGGGGCATCTCTCCATGCTTGCCTTTGTCTTCCCTTCAGCTTGGGGTCCCAGCAGATGCTTTGCAGCCTTTCTGCAAATGTTTGGGAAGAGGAGCCAAAGTTAGGCCCTTCTGGCAGCGTTTCCACAACAAATCCCTGGCTCCCAGGGAAGATGGATGTTATTAACCCAAGCTGAGTCCATGGGGGGTCCCCAGGCTGCTGCTGGGGCCTCACCTCCAGCTGGTGGTGTAAACTGGGGAGGAGATGAAGGCAGTGGTTCTCCCCCATCCTTGCCAGCTCTGGTTGTCCACAAAGAGKTGAAATCCTGGCTGTTCAGATGATGAGACAGAGTAGCAGGAGTTCCTCTCCCTTCAGGGCTATCTGCTTTCCATTTAGTGGGATTAAGGTCTGACYGTCCGTTCCTGCTTGCCGTTTGTCTGGCCTGCCCCGATTTGGCAGTGCTCCTTGCTACTTGTTTCTCCTCTTTAAAGGTCCATGCTCCACCCCAATGGGGGGCTCCTGGTTTTAGAGGCAAGAACGTCCTTACTGAGCTGTGTCCAGGCTGCGAGGCTAACATTAGACAACAAGGAGGTGACTCAGCCCTTTCAGTACATGTTTCCATGTAYCCAGCTGCTGTAGGAAATAAACAGTAAGTGGTTAACATCAATAGTAAGACACATATAGAAGAAAATATTGTCCTAACAACATTAGATCTATGGTTTAAATTGGTCAATGGCAGGAAATTTGGAATTAAGGACAGACACTTGTCTCAGACTTCTCTATTTGCCTTGGGAAATAAAAATAAKTCAGGCACAAAGTGAACGAAATGGCACTGGAAATGCCATATTACTGCATTTCCTGGCTTTTATGGCAGGGAATGAAGAAGGAAGAATAAATGAAGTCTTTTGTGTCCTTCAGTTCAAAGTGATGGCAACAAAATCCATCCAGGTCTCTGGAGTCAACAGAGACTGAGACTAGTTTTACTCAGTTTTATCATTGTGCTGTGTAGCCAAGACACTGGAGAGGTTCTTCCTTTGGGGGCAATTTTTTTGTTTCTTTTACTTGAGCAGTTTATTGGGCTTTTTTTGTTTCAGTTCCACTGGGACTACTTGGATACCGGAGAAGAGGTTCCGTCCAAAAAACCCTCCCGTTTACTGAGGTATGGAGACTTTTGAAGTTTAGAAAAATTTCCAGGCCAAAAATCAAAGCAAAGCTGTTGGAATTCTATCACTTGCGTGCACTGTCTGGGCAGAAGGTCTGAAACTCTTGCACTATGCCAATAGGTCTGTAAGTCACACGTGTGCCTGGTAAGTCACCTCTTGTTGATGGCAAGGAGTGTTTGTTCAATGATCAGCTTCACGGATGTCAATGGGACCGTTGCAGAATGTGAACCGCAGGATAAGGGCCAAGGAAGTCAACTGAATGACTGAAAGCTTTTGCAGCCTTTAACTGTCAGGAGACAATTATGTACTTCTGGAAGAAGGTGCTGGTCCAGAGCTGCTAAGCAATCCCGCTGACGAAAAGGTAACTTCTGTAGACTGGAAATGCCTTATTTGTCTTCAGTTCAACAGCTAACCTGGGAGATTTCTGTGAACAGCCCGGTTTGGTGTGTGTTTAGGTTGGCTCCCAAAACCCAAGAGAAGGAATAATCAGGTTTGAAAAGGATATTGGCTGGGTCAGGGATGCTGTTTTCTCCCTATGTGTCTCAGCATGGAGGAGGGGTTGTTAAGACTGGAACAGAGATAGACACAAATACCAGAAAAGCCTTCGGGCTGGAAATGTGGTGGGCATGTTACATCGTTTGCTCTTTATCCTCTTTTTTGAAGAACAGTCTGTGGACATTTGGAGATTATGCCGTTAGCTAAGTGAACAAAAGAGATTAATGTTGGGCTGGTTCGTTCTTCCATCCTCCACCCATTTTGGAATTTGTTGCCACCCTGCCACTAACTGAAATAACGTGGGGACCAGCCGTGCACAGCGCTGCTTCCTCTGTCCTAATTTCCCCATAGCAGCAGATTCTCCACAGAGACCACCACACACACACGCACACGGGCAGAGGAAAGAAGGAGCCAGACTTTCCAAAAGCAGGTTTTCTTCTAAGACAGCTTGGTCACATCAGGATCCCAAAACACAAGGCTAGCATCCATCATAATTCCTTTTTACCGGAATCAAGAAGGGCTGAGGGGTGTTAATTTTATGTTTGCCTGTATGTATTTAAATGTGTGCACACGCACACATTTAAATGCACATATGTCTGTGGGAAAGGTCTGAGCTTGGTCTTGTCTGACTTTTGGGCACAATGTYGGTTGAGTTGTTATCTGAGTGTGCTACAATCCTGAAAACAGCCCTTCTGTGACATGCTGTCTTTCCTGCTGGGGTCAATCAGAGGAGCCATCCTTGAGGCTCCTCTGTTCTGTCACCACATGTTGGAGGTACCAGCCTGAACAGGAGCAGATGATGGAAGAGCAGCTGTACATCTCCAGATGCCAGGAAGGACAAAAGCAAACCTCCCTCCACCAGGAAGCAGCTGATTTCCCTGCAAGTGCTACAGAGGATTCATCCTGTCTTGAACGTCCCTCTGGATGTCCCATAAGTGTTAAACCCATGACTGAGTTTCAGCAGTATCTCCTGGCAGGGAGCACTCTGCCTTTGTGTGTGGTGGCAGATAGGATGTGACATTTGAGCCTGTGGGTRTCTGGTGACATAACTCCAGGCAGCGCATGAAGACACCCATCTCCCTCTAATCAGTGGAAAGCAAGCGGGCTCCTACATGAGCTGAATCACTCAGCAGTCCACCAGAACCCCAGGGAGATCCTCAGCGTGTGGATAATGCACRTTTTTTAACGTGTAACACCAACTTTCCCCCGTGCTGACCCTACCTGCAGCTGAACAGGGTTGTGGCCAAAATGGTGGTGAAGTCCTGGAGAGCAAAGCCRGCACCCGGCTCCCGTGCTGGCGTGCCACGCGGGTGTGTTACACCCCCTCCAGCGCCGAGGGCTGAGGTATGCTTCCTGCGCAGCTCACTAGTGTGAAGATTTTGGTATGTGACTTGCGGGGGTCTGGGAATTTGGCTGCCCCTGGGCCATGGTGTCTGAAGCCTGGGTCCAAACAATTGGTGTGCATGCACTCTGTGGCCGCTTGGAAAATGCTGCCGATGGAGCCAAATTCCTTCCTCCGACTTGCACGCAAACAAGCCACTAATTTCACCGGCAGTTGAATGCACATATCTGAGGGCAAAATTTGGCCAGAAGCCTTTGGGCAGAAGTTTTAATGTAACCACCCAGAAAAAAAAAAAAAAAATGATGGGGAATTGCAAGTGGCATTTTGCAGAGAAAGAAGAGGGGGGAAAAATAGAAATCAATGCTTTGAAAAGCTTTCCACTGACAAAACTCTTCTGAGTTCTTTAAACAGCACAACGGCTATTGATGGATAAAAAATAAAACAGGACGGCATATCCTCTTGAATTTATTCTGGTCCCAGTGGACAGCCCCTGGCATTTTTTTCAGAAGAAACTCTTGAGTAAACACGTTGTCCAACACGGAAAGACACATAGCATGTCATAAAAATCATTTGTAATATGTTCTGGGAGACACACCAATGCTGTCAGGGCTGGGGAGCTGCTTAGCTTCACTTTGATTTACAGATAAATACAGCATGTCTGGGGCTCCCAGTTGCTGACTGCATGGGCGAGCTCCTGATTACGTGCTGTGCTCTAACTCCATGGGATTAATTGGGACCACCTGGAAGCGTGGCAGGAAGAGGGACCTTCCTGATTGCATGTGGTTGTAAGAGCTAAGGAGGAGTGCTTGCTTAAAGAGGTGGGTCTCAGCTTCTCCTATCACAGGACTGGGGACCTAGAGTAACCTGAAAGGTAAAGAAGATACTGCAAAATTAGGRTTTTCTGGATATTGCCATGCAAGGYAGAGCTCTGAGCACTGAATGTGGCTACATCTGCCTGATTTTTAACTGTGATGCTCATTTTAGCGTTTTTGGGGTTTTCTGCAGGCTATCGAGGTGAAGAATAAAAGCAGGGGCCAAGTTGAGATATTCTGATGCTTTCTAGGACATGATGAGACCTGCTTGAGGACATTTGYCCTTCAAGGCCATGATGCAGCAAAACAAATATGGGAGTGGAGTGGCCTGGGAGGAGAGGGGATGGGGTTTTATGGAAATACCATAGCAGCAGGTGATTACATCTTGGGCAATGTAGCAGTTCACACCGGCCCTGGCAATTTTATTACTTCTCTGGCTTCTGTGCAAAGGTAACGCATGCTAAATGATTAGCTGTGCTCTGATAGTCATTAATTACTGGGCTTTCCCTCTGGAAATGGCAGGCACTTTTCACAATGCTGTTGTACTTCAACATAGTGGCTGGGACACAGCAGGAGTGTGTTTCAAGTGTAAATAAACATTAGTTTTTGGTACAAGATGGGTTTGGGAGAAAGGCCGGGACTGTGGAAAGGAGCAGGCCAGCCTGGAGGATATGCCATGGAAAACAGCTTTGCATCAGTTTTTTTTTTAGTAAGTCACAGCAAGGGTATGAAAAAAAAGTACAAGTGGATCTGCTGGAAGGGTTATAATATTGAAGAGAAAACCTCATGTCCTGCAGATGGAAAGAGAGGAAAATAAGCTCTGCGTGTGCGTGCGGAGAATGGGGGTGAAGTGAAATTAGCTTGTTAAGAGTAAGAGCTGCTTGCAGGTGATATTTTACCACTCCATCTTGTATCGTTCACCTGGCGCAGGCCAGCTCTGCCCAGGTACGTGATGGCATGAGTCCTTGCCAGCGAACAGGAGCTGTCGAGTTTTTGGCCAGGGCTCGGTTTCTGAACCTAGCTCCAAGCATTCCCCAACATGTAGCAYGTTTGGATCCCGATCTCCACCTTGCTGCAGTCTCTGATTTTTCCAGCTCTGATTTTTCAGCCTGCGACTCCTGTCTCCTGTGCCTGGTTTTGGCCAGGGAGGTTAATCCCTGGCCCTGCAGCTTGCATGTGAGTGYACAGCAGTGGGGACGTACGTGGTGCCTCTGTGCTTTCCCAGGCAGGGGTGTTGTGCTGAGGCCAGCGTGGTGTTTGCTAATGTTACTGCTCCTGGTTTGGCTTCTGCACTGGTATCTGCTGTGCTAATTCTGGGAGGGATTCTCCTTGTTTGATTTCAGGCAAGGAAACACATGAGTGAAGATAAAGACCTTTTTCTCATCATCCAGAAGTGGATAGAGATCCCTGGGAGAGACGTGAGCTTATTGCAAGAAAGTGTGAATAAAGCCAAGACAGCATCACCTTCCACCCCTTGCTGCCAGCGATGCCATGGGCTCTACAGACCTAATGCAGGAGGCTGTCGATTGGGAGGAGGCATTTCAGGGGACACTTCAGGTTTCCAGGGCTTGGAAAGTGGTGTGTGAAAGTGCCCCCCCRCTCCCAAGACAGCAAACCATCTTTACCATCGTGCCCTTTTGGCCATTGGTGGTGAAGGCAATTTTCACCCAGATAGGCTGTGCCTTGGGCAAAGACTGGCTTCTTTCTTTCATGCCAAGCCAGCTGCCCACCAGCTTTGTTTGCTGTCCCCAAATCGCTGCACTGGAYGGAGGAGCGGAGAGCTGGTGCCTAGCCATCCTCACTGTGCTGCCCTGGCTTTAACAGCCCTTGATGCAAGGGGCTATAAAGGACAGGGGAGCAGGAGGGGGCTGGTTTACAAAATGCAAGGGATAACTGAGATGCTTCTGCATGAAACTGCCATGGCTGCAGCCGTGGACTTGGGTGGGCTGAAGGTCTGGGTTTGGGGTTTTGGTATCTCCACCCCCCCGCCCTCAGCATTTCCATTTCTTGCAATCCGGCATCTTGGAGGGATTTCTTGGTGGGTTGCTATTCCAGACAGGTTTCTGTAAAGTCGCTCCACATTTTATGAAGCTCCTCTGACCCCAGCCACGGGCAGCCTCCTTGGCGCGGCAGGCTGCAGCTCGGAGCAGGAGCAGCCATGTGCAGGGCACACTGGATGTGCAGGCTTTATCAGCGAGACCTGAGGTAAYGGGGCAGGTGCTCACTGCCTGCCTTCACCACGGCTGTCCTTAGCATCGTCGACATGAAAAACTGAGCAATGACACCTTTCCCCTCCCCCTTTCCCCTTTTTTCTTCCAAAAAGGCTCAAAGAGCGTGTCCCTTCCATGGGTCTCTTCCTTCCACCAGTTTACCTCCCTCCCTGCCCTCAATTGAAGACAGCTGCCAGGAAATATTTCTGCTGTTTGGCTGAAGTGAAAACATATGGAGGTGGGGGGAAAGAAAGCACAGCATTTACAACTTAATTACTGTCATCTCTGGAAACTTGGGTCGAGGTGGAGAGAGCAGTGCGTCGAGCATAYGGGCGCATGTGCGTACGGGGTCGCGAGACCCTCAGAGATGGCGGCTTTGGCCAGAGGCAAAGTGCCACAGCCCTCAGGTGGTCCCTGTGAGGAAATGGGGGCTCCTCCTTGAGCGTGGGCACTGGTTTATCCCAGGTTTCCAGACCACCGAGGTTGGGCAGGTCCCCTCTGCCCTGGGAGGGGTGCCGGCAGCGGGGCTGAGGGGTCTCTGTGAGGARAGGCGGGAGCTGCCCTGGGCACAGCCGGTTCCCGYCGGTTCCGGCAGGTTCTGGCGGCAGCACACAGCCCATCCCCTCAGCCCTGCTGGTGGGACGYCTCGGGGAAATGGAGGTAAGAAAGGGGAAAAATGCTGGAAAAAGGAGAGGAATGCGGGGAAGAGAGTGAGGAACAGCCCTGTGAGCACTGGGGTGGCGTGAGGGGAAGGACGGGGGGTGTGCTCCAGGCGCCGGGGCAGGGACTCCCCTGCCGCCTGTGGAGACGCCATGGTGGGGCAGGTGCACACTTGGGAAAGGGTTTTAATTTTGCCTTTGTTTCTCACCATCCAAATCTATTTTAATTGGCAATGAGTTCAATTAATTTTTCSCAAGTGGAGTCTATTTTGCCTGTGACAGTGACTGGTGAGGGATCTCCYGTCCTTGTCTTGACCCATGAGCTTCTTCCTCCCATTTTCTCCCCCGTCCTGCTGATGGGGGTGTGTGTGTGTGAGAGCGGCTGGGTGGGCRACAGGCAGCAGGACTCAGTCAACCCGTCACAGTCTGCTCTTGGGTCACATCATTTATGGGAAGAAGAGGAGGAAAGCAAGCACAGAAATGTGGGTTTCGTCTACTTGGCTGTGGGTTTAAGTGACAGACCTTGAGGCATGGGCTCAAGCCCTGCCGACACTAGTTCAGGTTGCTGGGTCCACATAAGGCTCTTAGTCACTTCGTTGAAAGCGAGTTAAGGGAAGCGTTTGGGTGGGTTTTCAGTTTCAGAGCACTAGATGCTTTGATGATGAATACGGGGCTGCACAGGTTTGGCACCGAAGCCCCTRGGTTTCTGTAATCGTGTAAGAAACCCTGCGATGTGTTAATTTGCKGGGGCAAGAACGTGTTTTGTCTAAGTAAGGAGGAAGAAAAGTTGCTTTGACACTTGCAACTGATAATGTATTTCGTGAGACAACCTGTTTGACTATGGGACATTTGATAGATATGTGCGAAGTTAACTGAAGATAACGTAATTTTATTGCTATTGTGATGTGAATTCAGACACAGCTATACCAAGAAAGGTTTCCCTCCCTTTGTTTTTTTGTGGGATCACATATACTTTATGTATGACTATGGAGATTAGCTGGTTTAGGGCTAAAAGGGAGTATTGAAGACTACTTCTTTGGATCACTCTTTGTGGTTTTGTCCTAGTGAGGCTGGCAGCATGAGGCAGCTTGTTGGGCTGCTTTGCTGTTAGCACAGCCCTAGCTTTTTACCAGGAACAATATTTAACTGCTTACCGTCAGCTCTTCCGAAAACAGGTCCCTACAAGAACCCTTGTGTGGCTCTTTGGAAGGGCAGCCCCAAGAAATCAGCTATATGAAGGTATTTATAAAAGAAATTCCCTGAAGGAAGGAGGCCTGGATCCACAATGGATGCTTCTTGGCACGGTAGGGCAGGAGTGGAAAAAAGTATCAGGCTGCTGCTGCAAACCTGGCCCTGTCTTTATGGAGGCAGAGCAAGAAGAGAGACCCAGTGACCCTGGTGTGCAGCAAGTGACAGCACAGCATTAACAGGTAGATAAATATGTATGCTGCTGAGATCATACCATTCGTACAAATTGCAGACAATTAATATAAATAGCAGGGGGGTGTGAGCTCCAAGCTAGGGCAGGATTTTTCAGTGGCTGTTGCCAGCAATGGTCTGTGAGGACCCTCGCGGCTGCTGAGCGATGCTGAGCTATGTCTGACTTAGACATAGCAGTGTGGCCAGCCAACATTTTTTGTCAAAAGACATAACTGTCTTATTTCATTTTTCATTATTTCTTTCTGCATTTGGGCATTTTTTTTTATCAAAAACATCACTGTTTTCTTTCCTTTTTCCAAAGGTTCCAAACAAACAAGCCTTCAAAGTGAAACAAGCCTGATTTTTCTTTTYCCTCAGGGAACTTGTTTTCCATCTTTTCAAAAACCAGTTCTCGCTAGTCCCTGCTGCTGGGCCTCCCGGTCCTGCGCGAGGGGAGCATCAAACAGGGGCAGGGGCTGGGGGGTGCTATTTACAACCTGAGAGTGTTTGGGAGCAGTTTTGGGTTCACTGTGCTGCAGTTTCCCCACTTTCCAAAATGCCAGTTTCTAGGGAGAATTGCATGAGTTTGAATTGGATCCTGCTGTGTAACTCCCTGGTCCTTAAGACTTCTTTTTTTATCCAGTGGAGCAATAAGCATCAGCCCTGGAGCTCTCTTGCACACCTGCAGTTATTGCTCACAGTTTAACATGTCAGTCCTTCTGCTTATGTTATTTTTTCATGTCTGCTTTTGCACATGTCACTTGATTTACTCCACCGAGGAGTCCAAGGACTTGGCCACAGCAGCATAGGAATCAAAGGCAGAGCTTGTTAGGACGGCAATGTCCCTCGCAAAGTCGGCTGGGAAAACGTTGCATGCCTGCAAATATCCCAAACAAACAGAGGGCAATTTCGGGGAGACGTGGGCAGGTGAGTGCAATCAAAACAAACTGCTCATTTAAAATAATATACGGGCCTGGTCTTCGCTACTGTGGACTCTGTGCAATTGTTTGGGCCTGAGCTGAAGTGGCTGTAAAGTGCAACCACTCAGATTTGATGGTGGTTTACACTTCTTTGCTAAATGTGTGTCCCTACAAGAGATACTGGGAAATGGTGACTCGGGAGACGTACGGATAGTGGTAGGCTATGTAGTGGAGACCTGGCAGCAGATCTCTGCTGTGTGTTGCTCAACACCTCGGCCCTCCGACCACAAGAAAAGTGCCTGGCTGAGCCTCTCTGTCCAGTCCAGCCGCTGTGGTCCTGTTCTTGTGTAATGCAGTGCTCACTGCAAGGCCCATCAGGGCCTAGTCTACCCAAATGCTCTCAGCTGCAGCATTGGCTTTTAGTGGTAGGCTTCTCATTAAGCCCTCCAGGAGTGATCTTACCCATCTACAGCATGATTGACAATCTTCTGACCTTCCTTGCAAGCTCTGGCTGTCCACAGATGATGGCCCCAAGGAAGCTTGTTCTTAACCTTTCCCCAAAAAGCTCATTTCAGTCGTCTGCCTAGCAACATGCATGAAAAGACCCTGAAAACAYGGAGAAACTCGGAAAGGACACAGAGGGGTTGCAATGGGATAGTTGTTCTTCTATCAGCACCAGACAAAGCATTAAGAGGGAGGGAGGCTCACACAGTGCTGCCCCTAAGGGCTTCTCAGGTCTCCCTCAGCACCGCTCATTGCCTTTCTCTGGATGATACRTGGCATGTGTCTCTTGGAGGTGTGAGATGAACATGAGCAGGCTTTTAAATGATGCCCTGGTGACAGGAGTCTTTCCAGACCAGGAGGAGGATGTGTTCATGGGCAGCATGAGATTCAGGACTTGCAAGGTAGGGATTTGATAACTCCAGCTTGAAACGCTTTGTGGCTGGCAGTTTATTAATTTTCACTGAGGAGGAAAGGGATGAAGACACAAAGAATGAAAGGCTGTGCCCAAGGCCACCAAGCAGAAGAGTGGCAGAGATGGGAAAAGGACCAAGTTGTTGGTTTATCCATCAGGTCATACAGCCCTAGAACTATATGTGGCTTGTGAGAGAATGGCTAAAAGGACAAAAAAAAAAAAATAATCACAGGGACTGTGAGGAAGCCACAGACCCTTTATCTGAGGCTACCCTTGATGCAGGCTTACACTTGCCTCCAGTGCAGATGGTGGGCATCTTCCAATGCTGTTTCCCTGTGGATGAATACAAGCAAGTGGCCAGCCCCAGGCATTGCACTTGCCTGTGAGATATAGTTTGTGTGTCTCAGCCTGGGCTGTTGTTYACACCAGGTCCCCAAATTGGACATGTGAAACAGAGCAGCTCAGAGACCTGCTCCCAGCCATGTTTGGGGGCTGCCTCAAGGCAGTTGCCACCTTGCCTCGCTAGCCTCTGACAAAGCAAATGACAGCTCAGGCTTGTCGCTGTCAATGGCAGCATTTTAACACTCTCTGGCYGTGAGCAACTTTAGTGTCCTATGCATAATGTGCCACTGGCCAGGCCCTGGCTGTAACCTAAACCAAGGTTGAATGTATTCTTGATTCTGCCCTGGCAGGAGACGAGAGGATCTTGCACCATCCCAATCTTTGCATGTGTGAAAAGCATGGCATTTGCTTTCTTAAAATTATTTTTCATTTGGGGTAGGGTTAAACAGGTTGAGCAAGCGTAGCAGAGAGTCACCCTTTGAAAAGGCAACCTGAAAGGACTTTCCCAGGGAGACAAATCCCAAATCTGGCAGTTATAAAGCTGCTACAGCTGTCAGATAGGCTTCTAGGAAAAACAACAGGACAGTGAGGCAGGGCTGACAGCTGAACTGGTACAGGTGATGGAAGGCGATGCTGCCTCACCAGGGACTGCGTTGACCATCGGCCTCCCTTAGGCTGTAAAAAAACAAATTGCATGCCAGAGCATGCTTTGGACAAAGCTGGTTTGGGAGCCGAATGCACCGGGATGTCTGCTGGTGAGTGCAACTGGATTTTCCATCTGGAAGGCATGACTGTCTGGCCCAGAAGCCAATTTAAAGTACAAATTAGATCTGGCTGTTTGTCAGAGTCTCCTCCCCAAAACGCAGTAAGGACAGGGTGGTTATATAATATAAACCATTCTCGGTAATTTAGGGGTCCTGAAACAACAAACAAGCCAAGGGGGGAAAAAAATGGTTTGCAGAAGAATTCAAAGCCGAAGGATTTGGGCTGAGGAATTCAGTCCATATGATCCGGCAGAGATGTGTGCTGCTATTCCTGTATGTCTTGAAAGGAAACTGCCACCAGATCCTCTGCTATTTTCTGTTCACAGAGCCCTACTGATAGGCGTGATATTTCAGCCCCGGCGCTAACCCCTGCGCTCCAAATATGCAGGGACAGTTGTGCAAGCAGCCAAGCACGGTTCCCTGCTGCCGAGGAGGGGCACCGGTGGGAGGCAGCTCTCCTTGCTGACACGCKACAGAGCCCTCAGGAAAGGCAAACCGAGCCTCCATGGATGACATGGGTTATGGTGGCTTTGCCCTGATCATCGCAAAGTCCACGGTGCTGTATGCTACCTGTGTGGGATGCCGCCTGACACGGGCAGGATGGGTGTTTGCAGGGTTGGTGGTGGGCAGCAGCATCTGCGAAGCAGGGCTCTCTTTCCCTACTGACCCCTCTTAAAACAGAAAAGTGTGTTTTTATTCTCTGCATTGGTAGCAGCATTTGGGGGGGGGGAAAAAAAGCTATTTTGAGCCTGAAGGATGTGAACCATCATTACAGGCTAATGTCCTTAAAGGGAAATTGCAAGGGTGTGTTTACTGCTTCTTAATATTGATCTAGTAAGTATATATACTTTACTCCCCGCTGTTTGTAATCAGCAACAGGCCTCTCAAATTTGAAGCAGGTACCAGTGCTCAAGTGTAACTTCCAGTTATTTTTATTCTCATGCATATGAAGTGGATAGCACTGATTTATTGAGAAGAAAGAGGGAGAATGTTCTAATACATCAAGAGGCGGTTTCAGATGCCTGTGGTAAAAATGGGGGGCTTGGCTTCTCCACATAGATACTGAGTTTTGTGGTTGGAGGACCCAGCTCTCATCTCTTCTCATCGGGACCTGTCACAACGGATTTCCTTTTTCTGAACCAGCATACATCTGGAGTGACTACACTGACGTCAAGCCGGCGTGAGACACAAGTGGCAAAGCCCAGGGAAGCTAAAAAAGTTTTTTTTCCATTGACTTYAATGAGTCCCAAGCGAGAGGAATTGGGCATTTTCTCTTAGAGCGCTAAGAAAACAGCTTGTTTTGTTTCGGACATGCCCCTTGGGTGCCCCAGTGTGATGGGGATACGGTGCCCCCAAGGAATACTGCAGCCCTGGGTGTGCCCCGCGCATCCAACATGTGAACTGGCCTCACCAGAGTGCCTTTGGGGTGGAAAAACATCTTTCCATAGTACCCTTGCAATGCTGCTAAAAGGAGACAAATCCCTGGTGACAGCTAAAAACCCAACAAGCTGGAAGAGACTCCACAGATGGCTGAGGATTTACTGATAGACCTGCCTTTAATAAGGCAGGTTAACCACCCTGCCAGGAGGATTTACATCAGGTGCTGCAAAAGCAACAGTGGTGGGAGGGCAAACCCCAAYGCAGGGAGCCACGCTCCTCTCCGACACCATCGATCTGCTCCTAGGGATGGGGCTCAAGTCATTCCTTCTTCACTTCTGCTTTGCTCTCCCTCCTGCTGGAGTGCAGGGATGAGCTGTGGGGAGCTGCGGTGTGGGAGGCAGAGGGCACGAGCAAGGGCTTTGCCCTGTGCAGGGGAAGCGGTGGCGTCGCAGGAGGACATTAGCGGTGTTCCTTGTCTCCCGTCTTTCCTCCATGAGCAATTTCCAGGGAAATCGAACCCGACTCCGCTCCATTAGCCGCTAACCTCCCGGCCGCTGGGTCTGTCTTTTGCATTACGATGGAGCAGAGCCACTTTGCGCGCTGCTGTCAGGGTCTGAACGAGCTTTGATAAAAGACCAAGTGTTGGAGTGAGAGGAAGTATTTACCAAAAGTTGTTTTCAATTTCCTGAGCTTGCTGTATCCATTCCCCTTCACTCCTGGACTCTGAAACAATCCATCTTCTGGGGGAGCCTCGCTTCATTATTTTCGCTTCCCCTGTGCAGTTGACACTTARTCTGGGTTTCCCAATCCTCCCAGCTCTGATTCATTAGCTTCAAAGGCTGTGCAAAGCTGCTGTGGGTTCCCTGGCTGCTTGCATAGGGACACATGCCTGCCCCAGCACTGTAGGGTTTGGTTTCCTAGACAGAGCTTTGACACAGCTCTGCCTGCCTCTGGGTATGCACGCGGCATCTGGTTTCTCCTGGGCAGGCCTGCTTGGCCCCAGGATTTTGGGGTTTCCAGCTCACCCTATAGCATGTTCACCCCACATATGTTGACTGGTTGTCCCAGGTTGCTGGCAGCCTGGACACAAGCTTGATCTGCACCTGCCAAAGGTGAGGTTTTCCTAGCGGGGTGTGTGTGTGTGTGTGTAAATCGGTAGCGGAGGGTGAACGGGAACCCTGTGCCTGGCAGAGGAGAGGGGGAGGTTAAGAGGAGGGTGGGCTTTGCGGTGGATGCGATAGCCCAGCTGGGCAGCGAGGCTGAAGGGATTCAGCAGTAGCTTCTCACTAAACTATTTAATGGTAAAGCCAAATGCAAATCAGTGCTCTGACTTATCAGTCCCATGTGTGCCAATGCACCGTGGCGAGCACCTCGGTGCATGAGTAACTAACCAAGCATGCAATGCCTGAGCTCGGCTTTAATAAAGGGAGGTTTTCTACTCAGCAAGGGGCTCAGGGGAGTTGCAGTGGGGAAATGAGGAGCTATTTCTCGGAGCCGCAGCCTTGTGCTGGAGAACAYTGTGTTCCAGGGATAGCTGCCTCTCACCCTTGGAGCTGGCTCTGCTGGTGTCATGCCTGAAAATCTCACCCTTATTTTTCTACCTGTATGAGCAGATTTTGAGCATTCAGTCTGAGTGCCTCTTTGCTATAGCTAACGCTTTGCACTGCTCTAGCCGTGCTGAGAGCTTGTAGTGATGGTCGGCACCAGGGATTTCCCAGGTTCACCAAAACTACAAGTGTTTCCAAAGCAGTTGTCCTCGGGTAGGTATATCTCGGACCTGAACAAAACCCATCTCCCACAGGTTGCTGCGTGTATTTTTAGGCTGGCAAGATAATGGGGAAATAGTGCTGCAGGGGTGGAGACTTTTTCTTGTTTTATTTGTAGCAATGTTGTTGTTCTTAATTAGCTTSTCTTTCCCACCTAGGCTCTGCAAGAACCAAGGTAACAACGAAAATCAGGCCAGCAGAGATGACCATCTCTACAGACTCCAGTGGCACCGAGCACGACCCTTTAAAAATCAGCTCCGGACCTGGAGGGGAAAAAACAAACTACTGCTGAAAAGAAGTAAAACTTCTCCCCACCCCAAACTTGACCGTGAAATGCTTCTGTTGGSAGAAAAAAGTTCCTTCCTCCGTGAAGAAAGGTGCAGAGTCTGGTTTGCTCGAGTCGTTCCCCTCATCTTCTGAACAAAAGGTGGGAGGTTAGTTGAAAACACAAGGAGGAGTGTGGGCAGCCTAACTGTGCGTCCACCGCTTGCTGCCTGGCGCTYTCCTCCTGCAAAGCCTTCCCTCTGCGGGGGGTGAGGGAGGAGGGGTGGTCAGCCTTTAGGAAGGGTTGGCCCCAAACTGTGCAAAACCCGGGTTTGCTTCATCCTGCCTTGGAGGCTCTGACCCAACCTTTGCAGGAGCTGCTGGTGGCCGGGCTCCTGCTCCTTCCCCTGGCGCAGCCCGGCTCTGCTCAGTTGTTCTCACACAGCTCCGGGGACAGGTTCCCACCACTGCGGCTGCATGAAGCTGCTTTGGCTTTGATGGGAGGGAGGCAACAATGAGGTCAGGCATTTTAGGGTTATGAAAATATAAAGCCCCAACCAGATACTACTAGCTTTGCTTCTTTCTTTCTGCCCTTGCTGTTGTCAAGGCTAGGAGTTTATATTGTGCAGTGAGCCCTTTTGTTTTGTAGGAGACCAAGTGATTGAAAACAGCCATGATACTACTATGCACGGACAGTACATTTTTTCCATGTATTTTCATAACCCTTTTCCCAAAGGATCAAATGTGTCTTTATTCTATAACTCCACAATGGGTTAGAGCAGCTCCTCGGGCGGGAATTGTTCTGCTCCATAGGCTACTTAATACTTCCTATAAACAATTGCCAAATTAGGTAGGTAATACTCAATATTCCTGACCTGACCAGCAAAGTATCTGTAGCTGCSTATCAGAGGAGAGACAGGGCTGGGGATGTCAGAGGTGAACCTGGGGTTAAAGATGACAAAATACTGGTTTTGTTTTTTGTTTGCTTGTTTKTTTTTATAAACAAGTGTATGTGTATGGGTGCAACTGCATTTCCCTCAAAAGAAATGCAGGGAAGCTTTGATCTCAGACCTCTRTTGTACCTTAGGCATCTCTGGTACCTAAGCCAAAGTGTACCTAGTCGAGAATGGAGTTTCACCAATAATGTTATGGGATATATTTTTAAGTATGCATGAGCCTACTTGCTTTTTGTCCCTAGTAACACTATGTAATTCTCTAAATGTTGTCTAAACTTGAGCCATGGCATTGAGACTCCAAGTCAAAGCAGGACCCCTTGGTCCTTCACAGTCCTCAGGATGGGAGGTTTCCACTCTTCTTGTCCTTTGAGGAGGGGCTGCTTGGGGCASATGGGACACTGTGGTGGTGTCCCATGGGGATCCTAGACCTTGCCCATTCTGTGGGTCCCTGTGGCACTTGCTGCCAAGCTGCCGGGGAGGTGACATTACCCTGCCGTGAGCCTGGCAGTCTGTGGGACACAGAGCAACTGAGGACTAGGAAGGTCCATGACCAGGAAAGGAGAAAAACCCCAAAATCTCTCCCCTGCAAGTATCCCATTTTTGTGAGAGTGCTATGACCGTTCCTCACAAGGGCCCTGAAAGCAGACGTGAGTTTTTCTGTTCCCCCATGGCTGTTTCTCTCAAATAGGCCCCCTTGAGATGTCCTGGTCTCACTGCCTTGCCTAGGAGGGACGTGATTGCACTGGCCTCGGCCCCTTGCAATGCTCCATCTGAGCAGCATTTTGCAAAGGGATGGTCTGCAGACTCACGCACTTCCACTTGCAAGAGTCCTTTTTTTCCCCCCCTTGTTTTTTTCCCCTCCTCCCTCCTCTCCTTTGCACTCAGAAAACATCTGTTTCCAGATGTTGTTCTTGAGTCTAATAAACGCAGCGAAAGGCCTTGAGTTAATATATTTACAATAGCTGGAGATGTTGGCTGCTAGTTAATGGCTCGTTCGAGCACACCAAGACCCCCACGTTTCCTGAGAGGGGAAAAAAAAAAGAACAGAAAGAAAAAGAGAAGTGGGGTGGAGTTATTCTCCCTAGTAAATGGCCTGAAAAGGGGAAGTTCTCCTTAGGCAGTTTTGGAGATTACTGGTGAGATCAAGCGCACAGCCATCTCCATGCACTTGGCTTCAACTTCCAGTTAGTGACAGGATGGGCATTTCTTTTTTTTTTTTTTTTTTTTTATGAAAGGCTCCACTTAAAGCGAAGGAAAGTGAGGAAGGCCTGCTGCTGTTGCCCACCCTTTCTAGGCCAAACGAAGACCTGCTGTAGACACCTTGCTGTCTTGGACCATGCGCATAGAAGCGAGAACCTCATCCATGCCTGGCTCTTCCATTTCTGGCCTGCGGCGTGGAGTGGTTCATGCCCATGGTGCCTACCTGGGGTCAAAGAGGGTTTATGGTTTCTTGCAATGAGACCACATTGTGCGCTGCGAGGAATYCCCGCACGTCGTGCCCCTTTGTGACCACTGTGTGCCTGTTGCAGAGTGCAACCTCTCTGTAAGGCACTTTGCCCACGTACAAATGCCCCTGAGAGGGACAGAGTGTCAGTACCAGCTACAGACTGACAAACCTGGAGGCTTGCATACCTGTATGTAACCATGTCCAGTGCGTCAGTTGACCCAGTGCCATGTGCTACATGTGAAACKCTTTCTTTCATTGTACAGAGGGGTTCAGCTGCCTTGGGAGGTATATATTGCCTTATACTTGCTCCAGATTTCATGGCATGTTTGTGTTGAGGTCCATAACTGTCCTGGAGGACATGTTAGAAGCGGTGGAAGTGTGTGGTTACTGTCCTTGTAAGGAATTGTGTCAACCTCCCTGAGGAGAGAGGGATACAGCCCCAAGCTCGGTGTATTGAGGGCAGTCTAGCCTGCTCTAAGAGTCACCGGTCAGTGAAATCACTCCCTTTGCAACTGAGCATCTGCTTCTACTYGACCAGCCTTGAGTCATGAACTTGCAGGAGGACTGGTTTCAGGCTGGCACCCACCTCCTCTGAGGCTGCTGAGAGAGCTGAAGGTTGGGCCGTGCTGAACTCAAGGAGCGATGACTCCACGTGCCGGGGTCCGTCTCTGGAGGCAGCTCGTTTGGTGAGCGGTGCTGCAGACTCGACATGCGCAGTTGGCTCAGGTTCGTAGCTCAATTAGTCCATTTATATTGGCGTGGGATGACAGGGCTCCTTAATGCCTCATGGATAGAAAAATTACCCTCCTGCACATCTGCAGCTAAGGCTTCTGCGTGAAACCTGGCTGAGTGCAGCTCCCCAGCCTTGCAGCAGCTATGACATACCCCCTAAATGAACTGATCAGCTGGAGAGGGGCTGGCGGGAGGCAGGAAAAGGCACTTATAGAGTCATTCAGGCGATGCTCATGTCTGGACAGCAGGATCTCTATCACAAATCAGAGCGAAAGAGCAGAGAGCTCTCCCCAGCCGGTGTGGGGAAATGTAGACACCCAGCAGATTTCCGTTTTCAGCTTAGAGGGTGCATTTTTGTGATTTTAGTGCTTGGGCTGGTATAAAGGAGAGAGAGAGAGAGACAGCCTTTGGTGAAGCTATGATGTGTAACACAGGCGGGTAGCTGCAGTCATCAGTAGTTCAACCCCAGTCTTTATTTAAGTAGTGTACTTCAGAGCTCTCTAGGATGTCCAGCATCCCAGTTGCCAGCTGTTATTTCCCCGTGTAGATCTCTGCTTCCTGAACACTATATAATCAGCCTCTAAGCGTCTCCCCTTCGTTTCTCACTGTCTGCTTAAGTGCTGTGATGGCAGATGGCATCTTAGGTAACTCCATGGACCACGGTTTCTCTCTGGCAGAGCCACAGTCTCAAAGACTCCTTTTCCTTTTGCAAAGAAATAGGCTGCTGACACAGGCATAGCTGGGAAGAGACTGAGCAGGGAGTAGGAGACCGGGGCGGCTGTGCCTCCCAAACAAATAGACACCCTGCGTGTGCTGGGTCTGTGGGTTACGTGGATTTGTCCCGCTCACATGAGAAACTGTTGAAAGGCTGCAGCCATCAGAGGGGTGTTTTCCATGCGTGCCAGAGTAGCAATGCAAATTTGAGCAGCAAGATGACAAGAAACCTGCTAAAAGAAATAAAGAAAGGATTTCCTGSCTCGTAGAAGCTAAAACCCCATTTCAGGAAGCGAGTGGCTGTAAAAGGCAGGAGGCCATTCAAAGAATCGGGACTGTGTGCTACCGGGCCCTCCAAGGGTTTGTCTGGTGGAGAAGAAACAGCTCGTGCTCGCTTTAACCTGCTCCCAGAAGGTCTATTTCTTCCAGCCCTCTGAAACGGAGATCGGGCGAGAGATGAATATGAGTTTTCTCTGCCAGTAATTTCCAGCACAGACTGCACGCAAAATCTTCATTTAAAATGTGTAAATGACAGCGAAAGAGCCACAAGGGAGCCAGATTTTAAGAGACCAATTTGCTGTCCAGGTTTTAATGACTGTGCACCACAGTGGGCCCCGCGCTGCTTCGCTGCTGTGTGCGCTCAAGAAGGGGATCAAAGGACAGACAGACAGACAGGCAGGGGCTCAGCAGAACCTGCATGTCACCCTGGAGGATAAAATATTGTATGTCATGCTCGGAAAAATTGGGAGAGGTGGGCCTCCCTTGCTCCCGAAGAACAGAAAGAGGCTTTGTTTCCCAGACGCGTGGTTCGGAGCTGCCCTAAYGGCATGTATTGGGGAGACTGCTCCCCGCCAAGGGGGTTTTCTGTCCGACACCCCGTGCCCAGCAGGACATGGAGGAGGTGATGGGAAGCTCTGCTTCACTAGAGCGTCTCAGCAGATTAATTCCTCTGAATGCCCTCGGTGCCCCGCAGGCTCGGCAGGTTGTATGCCCAAATCAAGCCCAAAAGGTTCCCCCCTCGCACTGCAGCTTGTCAGCCTGGGGTATTGCTCCCTGCTGCCCTTTGCTTGTTTTTTGCAGAGCCCTCARCTCCCAGCTCTTGTTTCCAGATGTTTACTTCTGGTTCCCACCCTGCCTGGCTGCTCTCCTCAAAATATTGGGGTCAAAATACCCCACCGCTCGTGCCTCAGGGTTGCCCTGGAGTCTGCGTGGGGGACGCGACAGTGTGTTTGTACCATCCTGTAAAGTGCCTTTCGGCTGTGGGGAGGAAAGAGACGCAGGCTGGTGTGAGCCCAGCCTCTGCTTTACAATCTCTTTCCTGCCGCTATAAATAACCTCGGCGAGAGTCACTTCAAAGGGAAGGGCTGGCGGCGGAGAGGTGGTTTGGGGACCGAGCGGGACGGGGGCGTCCCACTGCCCGATCCCACCCCGGCGCTTTGCATAAATAAATAAATCATGCAGCAAGGGAGAGGTGGAGAGAGAGGGCGAGCAGAGGAGGTTACTTTGGGAAGCCGCACAGCTCGCTCATCCCAGCCCCGTAGTTTGGAGGGAGTGTGTCATGTTACAGGGGAGCCACGATCAGCCAGAGCACAGCGTTGCCGGAGCAGCTGAGAATTACCTCTCTCTAATGGGGACTTTCATGTGCGAGCTCCTGGCCGGTCTGCGAAGGAACTGAAACTGGCAGCTTAGAAGGAAACAAAAACCTACCAGCGAACCAAAAGACTGAAACACAGAAGGAGAAAAAAAAAAAAAAATCCTGATCAAATTTTTCCCCCCCCTCCCACTCTTTGCTGCAGTTGGATCCTTTTTTTCTGCATCTCTTTTATGTGTGTGTGGTTTGTTTTTATTTTTTTAAAGACCCCCCCCATCCACTTTTGTCATTATTGCTGTTATTTGTCATTTGCTGGCACTGGGATCCCCTTGGACGTTCTTTTTCTATGCCTTCTGGATTGTGCTTCTCGGAGTAGGAGTGAGGCTTTATTTATTCTATTTATTTATTTATTGTTTCTCAGGACAGGGAGGGAATGTTGGAGGAGAAGAGCTGGAAAGGCGTCGGCGAAGCAGCTTTTGACAGGGGGTGCGCAGCTCCCCCCAGGACCAGCGACGGGGAGAGATGCTGCCGCCTCCCTCTCCTGCTGGGCTCTGGGCTGCCTGGCGTCTCCCTGCTTTCTCTGGTGCTGAGCCTCCTGCTGTACTTTCGGACCTCTGATCTGCAGTCCCGGGTGTCCCACTTGGAAGCGGACAGACCCACACAGCTCCCTGCCTGGCTCTCAGCAGACCAAATGGAGACAGCTATTTTGGGAAGAGTTGACCAACTGCTTGATGAGGTCGGTGTCCTTTCATTTTGCAGTACTATAGGTTTTAGGCATGTGCATGCTYGCTTAGTTGCATTATCTATTTTTTTCCTCCCTTAAAAATGTATTTCTGCACAAGTGATGCTGCTAGGTTGAATTTCCCATGCCTTCAGGTCCCTCCCACCTCTCAAACCCGCCTGGCGTTTGCTTCCCTCTGCCCCAGCCCATGCTGTGGCTGAGCTCCGGCACTTTGCAAAGGGGAAAACCTCATCTCTGGTCCTGGCAGGGAGGGAAGAGCCTCCAGCCCTCTCTGTTTKGTGACTGGTGGCATTGCCTGCTGAAAGAGTTAGAGCTAGATGTTAAACCTGGGAATTCAGTGTGGGTTTGATCCCTGGGAGAAGGACAGGCAAGGCATGCCACAGCCAGCATGGCTACGGGAGGAGGTAACTGCAAACACATCAATGTTGTTATGGGCTGGCTTTGCCGCCGTGCCAGCCCTGACCCCTTCCACGGCTCCTGGCTCAGGAAAATGAGACAGTGTTACTGCCAGGATGGTTCCTGGTACTGCCAGAGCATCAGTGCAGAGCATATGGCTGTGCTATGCCTGCTTGAGCCCCATCCTAACTCCACGGGAGCCAGTGGGCTCTTCCTCTGAGGATGGGGGAGAGCTGCTGCTGAAGAAGCCTGAGGTTCAGCAGGTCAATAAAGAGGGCCCCAAAATGCAGATTTTTGTTGCTGACACCTTTTACTTTGCTGTGCTGATGCTGCTGGGGGCTGCCCTGGCTCCTCTGCCCTGGGTGGGATGGGTACCCTGCAGGATTCCTCGCCTCGTTGGGGCTTTGAAGTGGTTTTGACATGTGTCAGGGAGCAGATGGTGGCTCACGTCTCTGAGCTCTCCAGGCAGGTCCACACTGACCTGTTCCCACACCTCTGGGGGAGGCTCGGGGCTAAGATTCAGGGCTGGGCCCGTTTCCACCCACCTCTCCTTTTCTCTGTTTACTCCAGCCTTGGCACGAGACAGGCTGCAGAGGYCCCCGGGGCTAGCCCAAAAACTGTTTGTGTCTGAAAAAGTCTCGTGTGCTGCTATTGCCAAATGAGGCGAGGAATGGGATGATCAGAGTRGTGGCTATTGGGACCTGCCTCGAGGCAGTGCAGCCGGGCACCTGGGGACCCTTCCACGCTTTCTAGGAGCAGTGAAGGTCTGCCGTGAGGAGTCTAAACCTACAGCTGACAGGCTCGGCTACCGCTTACGGGTCTTGTGGGAGCAGTCCCTGGATCAACTGGGGTTTGCAGCCAAAAGCTGTGAACCTCGAGTTAGCAAACACCATAGGAGCTGAGGGATGTGGTTTTGAGTGGCCTCTTTGGATGAGGAATAAGGGAGAGACAGGGTCCATGGGGCAATACCCCATAGAGAAAAGCTTTTTGGGGAGGCAGAAGTGTTGCAAGTGGCYGGACCTGTGCCCCGCGGTGGCACCCTTGCGTGGGGACACCTTCCCCACCACCRGGCAGGAGATAATGTGCGGCATTTCCCTCCTTGCTGCTGGCGCGAGTCTCCTGGGAAGTCGCAGTTTATCTCTACCAAGTGATTTGAGACGTGCCACAGGACGTCTCCCGGGAGCGGTGCCTGGGGCCGGATGGCCCCCTGTGTCCTGCTGGCTCTGCTGGCCGCAGCACCTTTCCGCCTTTTTATAGTCCGTCTTAGCAAGGAAATGGGGCTTTCATGATGCCCACGTGCCTGGCAGCACCCCTGTTCTCTGAGCAGCCCCTCCTGAGCCCCTGGAGGTAGCCCCAGCCCCCCCCCCCCAGCCAGTGCGGGGAGCARCTGTGGGATAGGAACCACTGCTTGAGGGGCCAGCACTTGCTCCCGGGTACCACCGGGGTTACCAGCTCCCTGCAGGGCTACAGCTTCAAAAATAGCTTGGAGAAAGGTGCCGGAGCCTGTGGGGGAGCAGGGATGCCTGGCCCAGATTTCTTGTCCCTCTACACCTGGGGAGGTCTGCTGCTTACAGGGAGAGGAAGGCTGGGCCCCCAGGGAGGAGACCCTCCCCGAACTCTGCTGCCTGCTGCAGCTAAGCTCCTAAAACAGCTAATTCAGACCTCCACACCTCAGCCAGAGGCACTAGCATGGGCCAAGCAGCTCGAGGTGCAGGGTGGGGGAGCAGACAGATGGTGGGGTGGCATGTGGGGCTTTTGCTTAGGAAAGAAAAACAAATCCCCCTGGTCGCCCTTTTCATTAGGTCTGAAGTGGGGCTAAGTTGGATGGGTCTCCTGGACTGGCTGGCGAGGGACAAGAAGGACGGAGAAAAACAGGAAAAATAAAGGGGAACAGGGAAAGGATGGGAGAAGAAAAATGAGGAAAGCAAGAGACAGTGCCGAGCAGGACTGGGGGGAGAGGGGCTGTGGCTGGGCTTGCCGTGATGGACATGAAAGCAGGATATTCATTCCCCCCTGCTCAGACCCTCACTGCCTCTCATTGCCACATCCTCGCAGTTTCCTGGTGTTTCAACCTTAATGGGTTTCACAGCTGCCAACTCAGTGTTATCCATCACAAAATAAAATAGCAACGCTTTAAAGAAACCCTGGCTTTGGAAGGAGCTGGTTTGAGCCGGGCAGGGAGGTGGGAGATGAGGGGAGCCATGGGCACAGGAGCACATTTCTAGCTCTGGTGGCTGTGAAGATCAGCTGGAGGGACGTGAAGAAGCAAAGTCTGCGAGGGCTGATAGAGGAGTTAGCTGAGGTTATGCTCAAAACCCATACTGTTCTGTGCTCCGAGCTGGAGCGTGTGGTGCCCTCCAGACTGTGCCATGTTTGTGCCCAGCTGTGCCCCAGAGGTCCCCAAGGGTCTGCGAGCAGCCATGGGGACACTGTACAGATTGTACTGAAAAGTGCAAAATGCCAAAGTCCCGTTAGATGCCCTTCTTCTGGACAAGCAAAAATAAAGCAAACTGGCAGGGAGAGGAGCTGGGTTGGTTTGTTTAAAATGTTAATTTTAAGCCAGCTGGTGGGGATGTTTTCCCGGTCTTGGAGCCCAGTTTTGGAGCACCTGCGGCTGGCTGTGGCAGTGTTTCCATCTCAGTTCAGGATGAGCAAGGAGAGGGCAGCAGATGCATTCCCAGAAGCAGCCCGACCAGTGCTGCTTCACTCGCTACTGTGTGAACCTCTGCCTGTTGTCAGCAAATACCAGAGGGGAATTTTCTACCAGACGCAAATTGATTAAGTTTTCCCACAAAAACGTCTGTGTGGAATGGGCCAGAAGCAGGTAGTTCAGGGAGAACTTTAGCTCCACGTAGGAATTCCTCTGCATTTATGGGGCATCAGAAATTCATACAAAGAGCACAAATAAACTCACTACTGGCATTTGCAAGAACGGCAAAGCTTTCCAAAGAAGTAAACAAGGTCCTTTCCCATGCTGGGTAACATTTGGTACTATTTTGCTTGCCAAAAGCTTGGCAGGGTGGAGAGCAGGATGGATTCAGTGCTGCTGCTAGGAAAAAAACCCACAAATTTGTGTGCTTGTAGAGATAGAAGTGTGTGTGTGTAACACAACAGCGGTTACCCTGTAAAGCATGGAGGAAGATCAGCTGCCCCTCTGCACTGTGATGAGTGCACTCAGCCTCTCAGGGGGTTGTGTCGAAGGTATTTGTTGTGTCTTTAGTGATGCTGAAGGGATTCAGGGGCTGTGCCATGGATGGGGAGGGAGCATTGATCCTCATTGCTTTCCCAATAGGCTCATTTCCCTGGGACTATCTTCTTATGCGAGCAAAGGAGGGACACCTAAAAAACTCCCTTTCACTCCCAACTTAAAGCTTTTTTTCCTCCTTTTGCTTCAATGTCTTGAAGCACACTGCTCAATTCCGCATCCCAGGGTCAGCAAGATGGCGCTAAGCATCCCCTGTCTCGATCTTTAGCTTAGTGTTTTCCACCCCAAAATCATGAGATATCTATTTTTTTCTTCCAGTTCCTCTGGTAGCTAAGTCCTGTTTCCTTCTATCTGCCTGTAATCCATGAACCCAGATGGTGTTATTTCCAAGCTTTTTGCTCCATCTAGGAGGGCTCGCTGCTTGCTTTTGCTCTATGCCACATGGTCCTGCGATTCCAGGAGCTGGGCCTTTAAGAAAAAACAGCTAAATTGGAGATAAAACAATGAGAGTTAACAAAACCACTGGCCCTTGAAATCCTCCTGATGGTTGTAATAGATTATCTATTTGAGACATGTTTCTTTTAGCTGTTGGAGATAGTGGTGGGAAATGATTTCACCTCCCCGGGTGACTGCAAACAACTACGTCTGCTAAAGAGCTATTAATCTGCCCCTTTTGAAGAAGTGCCTTCTCTTTCACCTATTCTCAAGTGCCCATCCAAAATACACAGGCACTTGCAAGGTTTAGGAGGCCACAGCCATGGTCCTTTAATGTCAGAAGAGGTCTTGCTTTCACTGCTCTGTCCACTCAAGCCAGCCCTGTCCTGTCTAGCGGTGAGTTAACAAAACCCATGGGAAAAGCCCGTGCTAGCTTTATTGCCTGTTTCCAGCATGTGTTTCAGCCCAACTCTCCTTGCCCTCTTGCAGACGGAGGGTTTTCCTCTTTCCTCTGCACTCGGCGATGTGTGATGGCTTCCTAAATACAGAGTGCACATTCCCCACGTGGGAGCCGGTCAGCTCTGGTCCCAGTGCTGGCAAAGGCTTTTTCAGCCACTTCCATATGTGTAGGGGCAAGGTGCAGTGGTTATGTCATTGGAAAACATGACAGGCAAGAGCAAGCAGGCTACGCTGACAAGCTGATCCTTTCTGTAAGGAGTGTTTTCAGCATTTCTGTCAGGGCAAGGGGTAGCCAGTTGCTGCTCTGATGTTTCATGCTCTAGGTGTCCCCCACATGAAAAAGCAAACCCCAGATCCCAGAAAGGAGATGCAAACACTAGATTCCCAGAGACCACGTTCATTTATTTTTGCTTACAGAAGTCAACCTTGCCCTAAAATTGAATGGTCTTCTGTTGCCTGGGAATGGAAGTTTTTTCTTGGAAAGGCCAGTTTTAGAGGAAAGCCCTTTCTTTTTGCTCTCCTGAGCAAAGCCGGCTTCTTGTGTTGTACCAGGCGGTATTTTGCACAGTGGTAATGAGGGAAGCAGAAAAGGCTGGGAATTCGTTTGTTTCGCCATCTCAACCCAMAGTTGAACTGAGGTCTCCAGAAGCCAAGGATTTTTTCTGTTGCAGTCAATGTTTGTTTAATAGACTGTGCAGGAAACTGAACTCCAGGCGTTCCTAAATTCCTGGTAGGTTTTGCCTCCCGCTGAAGGGGAGCAATCCCACGGCACCACTGCCCTTTGCACTCCCCAGGGATGTGCAGAGCGCCTGGGCTCCAGGGAGGCACTGCGATGGCTAGGGATGGGGAAAATGCCCAATGCCAGTGAGCGCCCGATGGCTGCATGGTACCGGTGCTTGGGGCTGTGCTCCCAGCCCTGCCCAGCAGCACCCGAACCTTCCTCCCAAGGGGCCCCTATCCTTGAGAAGGCTATTTCGGTTGTCCCAGGTGTTTCCACTACCCTGACCCTGCAGATAAAGTCGTGGGGAAATGCTATTGCTCCTGTTCCTCTCCCGGTCGCGCTCAAGTCCTGCTGGGTCATCACTTCCCTTGGTAAGTCCAGTTATGCTGCTCCTCAACTTGAGTGCCGGCAGAGCAACCCAGCCAAGACTTCATGCAGCAAACCTGAACTCTGCCTTCCTCCCTGGCCGTTCCCCCTTGGCCCCTGGGGTGCCTCCGCACTTGGTGGGGCAGGGATCTGTTGCATGTTTCCTTGCAGATTTCTGCCCTTTAAAGGGGCTCTGCTGCAGTGTGTCGGACCCTCGCTGGTTGGGAAATGACTTTCTGCTCCGGCCTATGTGAACCATCACCTCTTTCCTGTGCTAAGCCCGATTCCCAAACATGGGAACCCCACCCAAATGTGGCAGTCTCGTGTTCAGACATTTTGGTTGGCACATGTGTAGATGGAAACGGGAACGCGTATGTCTACATACCAGTTCAAGTATCCAAATAAAGGCTCTGCTGTCCTACTTGTGCCCATGTTTGACCGTTAGCACAAAGTGTTCGAAGCCAGGCAGTGCTGCAGAGCCAAGCCATGCCATCTGGGGGTGGCAGCTAGATGGGAACGTGCCCAAATGCAAAGATTCACATATCTGTGCTTTTAAACTGGCAATTCTTGTGTGAAACCCTCTCCTTGCCCTGATACCAAATCAACTCACTTTCAAAACATTTCAGTCTACCATGCAAAAAAAAGCTCTGAAAATACTCAATTTCTAGTCAGCCACAACAACCCTTACTGATTTTGATTTGCAATAAGGAAGCCAGCCCTTTCAAAGTGAAAAATGGAAGTGTTCCAGCCAGTTCTGCCTTCCCTCATCCCAGGCAGAAATATGTTGCCTTTTTTTTGTTTTTTTCTCTCTAAAAGAAATTTTCCCCAAACTGATGCCTTCTTGCAGAAAGGTGCTCATTTACTTGTGAAAATCAAGTCATTTCTATACGATCCTGGACATGGGCTTCTGCTGAGCCCAACATAAGGCTATTTCTTTCAAAATGTTGAAAGAATTTCAAAATGTTGAAAGAAATTCAACATAACCCAGTTATGAAGTAGGTTGGACAATAAGAAGATGCAACTGGGATGAACAGCTGGGCTTGAGGATTAGAAGGGAAGAGGGAGTGACTCCTTAGCACAGGCACCCCAGCAGCTCAGTCTTCGCAAATCATCTCAAATCATTAACCAAGTGCAGTTCACAGGCATTAATGAATAACTTATTTGGATTGATTTGCATTTTCTTCACTAAGTCACAGTTATTTTAATAAAGTCTATGAGGAGTGGTGTCAATGCTGTCCCTAAAGTGCATTTTGCTTAGGACATGGGTCAATTTTATTTATTTTTTTTTTTTTCCTGGTTTCCGGTGAGGGAAGATGTGGTGGCCTCAGGTGGTCTCTATTGCCCCTTTAAGAGATACACAGATGGGGCCAGAGAGCAGGAGACTGACATGCTGGCACTGTTAGAAATCCAAACTCATTGGAAATGAACATTTTGACRTGATTCCACCTTGTGGAAGCTCTTGATAGGTTTTGTCTTGTTCTGCACTTTGAGGAAAAATTAAGCTTCACAGCCTCTGAAGGTTTCAGGAAATACTGTTGCTGTTTTCAAGGACACCTTCAGCCACAATTTTTCAGTGGGACCCTTCAGTCTGTCCAGGTGTCTCCGTGAGCATAAGGAGTCTGCTGCAGGGGGGAAGAGTACCTGCTTCAGATCTCCATTTTTCATCTGCTGAGTGGGTCTTCTGAGAAACGTGCCTTTCTCATGAGGACACAGTCACCTCTTTATTCGCCACTGCTGGCTTTTGATTTTGTAATGCCTGTAAGGAGGACCACATTTGGAGGCCATTACGAAACTCCCTCAGCCTGCTTCCAATCAAACCCCGCATTTCTAGTTAAAGACTATGAACTTTAGTGCCTTTCTTCGTTCCCAAACTGTTCTGCTCCGTCTCTCCCATCTCTACTTGGGCAGCAYCCCCCAGTCCCACTTTTCCAAGAATTTGAGGCTTTGGTTTCAATGGTACTAATRAACCCTTTTGCTCTTTTTCCTCCCTTGACAGAAATTAAAGTTCCACTTGCCAAGACATCGAGAAGTTCGAGACACACACCAGCGATGCAACTGCCCRGCAGGTAGGGATCTGGGACGGCTAGCACTTTGGAAGGGCCTTTTTTGTCTACGTCTTGTTGAAAGCTTTTTTTTAATGCCGTGTGGTATACGAATGCAGAATTATGCATACTTGTGTAACAGTGTGCTTGAGGTATAGGAAATCAATATGGAGMTGTGTGTAACAAGTCGGGTACATATATAAATACTAACTCTGCATATGACAGAAACAGCAGGAAAAGTGATAGACATCCAGGTAGACATCTAGATAGTCRATAAAGAGAGAACGATACATCTAGAGGGCAAACGTTCCCATTAATTTTAAACATCAATTTTGAAGTGAGCAGAATGGCTTTTGGGAGGTGCATCTTTCTTGGCTGATTTGAGAAGGTTTGAGACATGTAGGCTAGACCCAACACCAAAGCTGGACAGCTAAATTTTGGTGAGCCAAAATGCCTCTGGGGTGAGAAGACTTGAATTCCTTGGTGTTATACAACTATCTGAGGCATCTTGCAGAATAACAGTTTTCTGTTAGAAGCGGCCATTTATCAGGGGGTTGAATGAAGTGGTCACTCAAGGTCCCAGTCATATAACATACAGAAATATTATGGGATTGCTTAATTGCATTATGTTTTTAATCATGCTAATATCAAAAGGCTCTTTGAGACACATCTTCTGAAGTGGTTTCAATACAATAAGTGACAAATTGCTATGGAAAAAACATTTGTGAATGGCATTTCATTCCATTACTATGAATCATGCAGCCTTCTTCATTGTCTTTTGATGCATTTGACTGTGTAGAAAAAAATAGAGAAGTGCCAGCTACCACTCACATCCAAAGTCGATGAAGTTTTGGGAGCGTTTGAATGTGTATATCCAAACTGAGTAGCTGAAGCTCATCTTGAAAAGAAAGAGGCAGGGAAAGTTCTGTCTGGATGAGCATCTGAAAGCGGCATTTTCATTTTCTGTGGTTTTTCCCTTGGTTCTCTTTGGTGCCCAATGTGAGGTCTTCCACGGCGTCTGCTGGTACACATATCAAAGTGTATTCAAATATGGTCAACAGTGGGATAGTGGTGGATGAAATGATGAAGGGGTCTGTCTTTGCTGTAGGTAATGTTGTCTCATAATCAGTGTATTTAGACCTGTGTACAGACATAGGAGGTACAGTCTCTTGTCAGACTAAAATGGATTGGTAAGGTAGCAGCTTGTAAAAGCAAGAGGTAAAGCTATACAGGTTTGTGATGGAAAAGAACTAAAATTCAGGATCCAGACTTGTAGAACATTGGAAAATGCCTGATTTGACTACTCCAGATCAGGACTGTTGGACTTTCTTTTTAGTCCCAGAAAGAAATAACAGGAACTATTTTGGTCTAAATTTAAAAGACAGTACAAATGAAATGTCTTCTAAGTATCTCTTCTCCAATGATCAGATCAAAACTGAGTTCAACTGTTCTTAAATTGCAACCTTTTCCCTTCAATGGGAACACAAATCATAGCACTACTCCATTTTCAAGTTCCTGCCTAGACTTGACATATAAATGCCATAAAACCACAGGAATGAATATCCTCCTGGTGTTTCTGCGCCAGCTTGGAGAAGGAAACTTAGAACTTGAATGCAGAGCAGAGAAAAAAGAGATTCACTGATTTTTTTGAGGCCCTCTGAATGTGACCCCTTACACCATGTGTGTGATAGATGAATCGCCCAAGTATTTCAGCATCAAGATCATAATAGTTGGTTACAGATACCCACACCCCTTGTGAAGCCACGGCRGCAGTCGGTGCTGGATTTCTCATAATGCTTAGTTGCCCGCTCGTTCCGTTAAGCTCATAGTATTTCTGAAGGACATCTTTGATTCAGGAGAACAATAATAATAATAAATGTCTCATAAAGGTTCAGTCTTCCTTTTTACCTGTCAAACTTGCTTGTCTTCATCAAATATCCTGTGGGCACAGAAACTATTTGTAAAAATTTCCCCCACCCTGCTAGCTAATCCTTCGAGGGAAATGAAGCTATAGTCCAAAGCTGATGTTGTGGCAGGTGAAGTCTTGATTGGCTTTGGGCAGTGCAGAAATGATGGCACCTTCAGCCAGCCGTTGTCTCATCCAGACCCTTTGCTCTGGGATGTTTCCCTTTGGTGTCCAGGCTGATGCAATGCAGGCCACCTGAAAGCACTGTCGTGCTGTTTCAACATGGTCTCTCTTCCAGCCKGAGACCTTGGGAATCCTTTTCCCCAATGCATTTTTTCCCTTGTGTTTAAAATGCCCTAAGGACCAGGCAACGTGACCGTTGCGGGAGACCAAGGTATTCAGAAGCACTGAGAAGCGTCAAGATGTTGCAAGACTTGGCTCATGCCCGTTGCTTCTCACTGGCCCACTCCACCGCCTATAAACACATCATGTTCCTCACCAAAAATAAATGTTTATCAGAAGTGACATTTGAGTTCRTCCCTAACTGTGAGCCAGGTCCTTGCATGGCAATGGAAGGGAAAAGGAAGACAAGYTCATTTGCTGACCTGTTCAGTACGGATGTGGAGGTCCCAGGCAGGGTCACCCATTGCTTCAGGACACAGGGGGTTGTAAATGTAAATGGTTTGGAAAAGCTGGGAATAGGGGAGCAAGAAGACTGTGAAGTGTGTGACTGTGCTGCAGCTATCTGAGCGCATGTGATAAGGACCGTAGGAATAACACGGTCAGGAAAACAGCGCAGCTGTATTTATAGCAAATGGTAAGGAAATACAAGTTTCCTTCGGCTGGGAAGCTGCTACTTCAGATCACTTGGGCTGGGCCTGGGTGTGACTACCTGTGAGTGAGATGTTGCTGCTCGGCATTGTGTTTTTTGAGCTCAGAGGTCGCAATGGGCTTCTCCAGCGGTGTCTCAGTGGGGAGGACACAACCCCCAAGGTTAGCACAACCTTCCTGGGTAATTAATGACTCAGTTCCCTCCGTCTGATAGATAATTTGTGTGATTCCTTCTGTCCCCACTGCCTGCCAGGCTGATCTGGGACAACTTTGTACAGGTTGGGAAAGGGCCCCGAAGCCTCAACAGCAGCAATGACTGTACACAGCTATTCACCACCCCCAGACCCTGCTCCATGCCRGGGCCAGGTGTGGACAGGGAGCTCAGGTTTTGATCTGAAGTCGTTGTGTGCTAGGATGAGACTTGGGGAGTTTTTCTGGGGCTGAGCAGATGCTGGCTGGCACCATGGGTCTGATTTCTGGAAGCGAACCTTCCCTCATGACTTTTGCTCAGGTGAGGGAAATGTTTCTTTTCCATAGGGGATCTGGATGTGGCTGAGAGCTTGGGAGAGCTACCTGAGGCTGGAGGATCCTCTCACGGCCAACTGATCTCCCTTGATTTCTGCCACGTAACAAAACGCTGCGAGGGAAAAGCATTGTATTTCAGGTTGACAGGGTGAAAACCTAATCTTTCCTGGTCTGATCCAGACCCTGTCTGCTTAGACAGTCTCAAACAGCTAGGGATTACCACCAAAACCCCCTCCCACAGCCTTCCTGGCAGAGGTGGGCGCTTGTGTATTTTATATACTGTGACTCTCTTTATTAGACCTTTCCCATCTTCCTCTCTTCAGCTCCTATTTTCACAGTCCCCACGTGGCTGTTTTTCACTCTGCTGGCTCTCTGTTCCASTCTTCAATATCCCTTAAAAAATAATAAAAAAAAAAATGCTGGCTCCTTTTCCTCTGCCCCCGCAATGCTTGTTTTGGTCTGGTTTCTCCTTAGGCAGGTTGGGAGCCGGCAGCGCTGGAGGCGGTCAGCCGTGCAAGCAGGGAAGCGGCTCGGAGGGATGCCGAACGGCTTTTCCATCCCTCCCAGTAGCAGCATTCGGGGGCAGAGGAGGGAGCTGGGCTGCGGGAGGAGGCAGCTCCAGCCCCGTGGGCTGCCGGGGACCGGGACTGGCAGTCACAGGGAGGTTGCACAACCCTCCCACAAACCAATGTGCTTTCTGCTGTTACAGGGGCTTGGAGGCTGGTGTGGGGCAGCTGCGAGGATTTTGGCATTGGCTGGGAACTGGGGTACTCTCAGGAGTGTCTTTGAGGCTTTGCAAGAGAATGTCCCCTGGGCATTTCTTCTCGTACAAAACCTCACCCATGTCACCTATCTGCCCCGGGGTGCGGGGAAAGCTGCTTGGCCACTCTCTTCAGCTCCCATTGACCTTACAGAAGTATCAGCAGGAGCTGCCGCAACTCAAAAATGTTGCTGCTGTTTCCCTTCTTGCAGGGTGGCCCACGAGAGCAAAGGTGCAGCGGTGGCCCCAGTTGCATGCCGGGGCTGTGGGCCACATGGTGTGCACACTCGGTCCAGGCATCCTGCTGGCCCTCTGCTCCCCCCCCCATGGGTACACCCCTCCTGTGTCAGCTGGACCCCTTGGCACGGCGGCAGCTGCTGGAGGAGGCCGGCAAGAAACGGTGCGGGGCTGCAGCGGGGCTTTGGCTCCCACCCAGGATGTGTCACCCAGAGCCGACAGGGCCAGCTGGCAGGAGGCAGCAGGATTTCCCACGTCCCGACCCCTGCCTGGCCCCGCAGGCAGCCGGCAGAGGGAAGAAACGTCGGGAAAGGCAGAACCCGGGCTGGCGGACGAGGGGGTGGCGGGGATGGCTGCAGCAGGGGCAGACCCCTGGGCAGCGTGGGCTGAGCCCTCGCCCTGCAGCACCCGGGCAGGATATTGCATCCAAGTGGATGCATCCGTTTCTCCCTTGGGATTCTTAGCTCCTCCCCAAACGCCTGTGGGGAGGTGAGCCAAAAAAGGGAGTCAGTGCCTGCTTGCTCCCCACCGGGCGTGCTCCGCCTCTTGCCAGGTTGTTTTCATGGCTTTTATGTTTTCTTACTGTCGTTTTTAACACAATCCCTTTTCAACTTGCTGGGGCTGCTCGGACAGATCTGAGGGCTTTTGTGAGTTTAAAAGCCTGAACACACTGGTGAGCCCTGAGTGGTGGAGAAGGTGTTTGGGATCCCTGGCGTGGGGTGAGGGTGTGGAAAGGTCACCCCAGCTATTTAAACGCTGGCAGCCACGAGCTGTGTTGGTGGCCCTGGCTCAGAGCCACGAGGAACGTGAGGTGGGAGCGTGCAATGAAACACCCGTTCCCATGGCCCTCCTGTCAGGAGGTGCATTGAACTAGTTGAAACGCTGCAGTTTTGTGTTTGGCCCCTTTTCAGGACCGTAAGTCAGCATGGTTTTCTATGCATGGCTATGCATAGCATAGCATGCTGACTATGCAAAAGGTGTTTTCTGCTTTAAAAGTATCTAAAAGCAGCTTTTTGACAACCTCTAACCAAAAAATCGGAAAAAAGGACGTTGTCTCACGCAGCCACTCCTTGCCAAAAGGTTTGAGCTTTCTGAATTGCCTTTTTCCCTTGAATGCACTGGCAGAGCACTCGCGGCCGGGCTGGCCAGAGAGCCGAGCTCTGGAGGGAGCAGTGCCCGGGCTGCCGCGGACGGGCATCCGGCACCACCGCAGCCAGAGCAGCACACTGCCGTGTCAGAAAATGCGATTTGCTGGCACGGCATCCCCACGGCACGGCACATCTGGAAGAAAAATTGCAGCATAATCATTGCTTAAATACCTCTCCTTTTTCCCTCCCCTTTATAAGTAATCTCCCTGGGAATTCTATTGTTCCCTGAAATTTAAATATATTCCCCCCCATCCACATTTTTTGGGCCCTCCAGAGTATATACACACTTCAGCCTCAAAGGTTGCTCATGCGCCCTGGCCTGCTGGCTGTATTTTGGGTTGGGGTTTGTTTGGTTTAGACATACTGTTGTTTCATTTGTTTTGAAGATGCAAACCACACAATGAATTCCACAGATTCTGTGAGCAGTTATGAATAGATGAGGAAGAACAATTCAGGAAACAAACAAACAGTTTGTTTGGTCTCTTAACTCTCTTTCTCTGAACACGTAGGCAGCTGTGCTCTTACACAACTGCCCAGAGCGGCTTGAGGAGTCACCCCTGCCGTGGCTTTTGTCACCTGGAGGTTGCCACATCCATGGCTGAGGAATGGTAAGAGGGAACAAGGATGCTCCTTATCCCTCTAAGCATCAGCTCATCCAGCTTAGTCTGCGTTTGGGATTTAAACCGACTTTATTAAGGAGTATTTAATTGATTTTAATGAACCTGCTGTTGTTGCCACAGTGCAGACTAGGGGGGCTCGCGTAAGTCATTAATACAGCTGCGAGTGCTGCCCGGGCTGCAAAATGGCTGAGGGGCTAGCACATCCTTATGGTGCTACCATGCTGATAGAGTTGGGAAGGCAAAAACCTCTGCCTTTCCCCCTTTATCCAAAATATCGTTAGAAACAGTCAATGCATCAAAAAGGGAAGGCGCTGAGGCATGATGATGGGCACAAGTGCTCTGCAAGAGGGTGACCTGTTTATTTACACCCATTTGCTTGTTTGTATAATTCCCTCTTGCCATGTTTAGGCCTGTCTCCTGGATGCCCCAGGGCTCCTCTCTTTGTCCTTTTATGAACTTTCTTATTTTAAGCTTTTTTCTTTTAAACTGGCTGGAAGGTGAAAGGAAATTCCCCAAACACACAGAACTGCTGGAGGTCTTTTTCTCTGGAGGCTGAGCTCTCCCCAAAGGTGCAAACAGGTGAACATTTGTGTCCAGGTGTGCATGAGTCTTGGTGGCACAAGCGTTAACTTTAATGGTGCTTGTATATTATATCCCAAATGTTATATCCCAGCCCTGGATAAGCCTTGGCTGTTCGGTACAGCCATCCTCCATCCAAAACCAGGGATAAACTAACCTCTTCCCCAGACAAGGGCAGAGAAAGATGTTGAGGATTAAATGCGCAGGACAGACAGAGATTTTGGATGGAGGAATGGATGCATGGCACTGCACAGGAGCAGATACCTGCTGTGGCGGGCTCCAGCCCGAAGCACAGATTGACGCAGGAGAAAAGCATTGTGGCTGTGCCTATTTATATCAGGCAATGGTCCCACCCTGACCTTTACTGTCCCTGCCAGGCCGCATCCAAATAATGGGTCCAGCGGCGAATGGCACCCCGCGCGCAGACTGGGGCCTGACAGGTTGCCTGTGGGGCGCCAGGGACGCATGTTGAGGGCTGCAGCAGGGAGCTTCTGCATATTTGATGGGTTTGTGTACAGATGTTTGGTAGAAGTGTTTACACCATTGCGTGCCTGTGCTTACAATGTATATGGTACATATGGGCATAAATCAGAGCCTTGACAAAGCAAGGCAAAAACATCCCAGCTGGCTGGGGAAACCCGAAGAGCACATTGCGCTGCTACTGTACGGCGACGGCTTTGATTCACTGTGAGTGCGCTACCGGGGTGGAGGATTTTTCCCAGGCCTGGGCTGTGTGCACATGGCCGGGCTGGTTTGCGTCAGCCGCTGACGCACGTCCGGGCCCCGCGACGTGGGTCTCGCGTGTGCTGCCCATCCTGGCAGCTTTGCGGCGGCCGGAGGAATGAAGGCGAGTCGCACCGGCCGCCAGGCTCAACAGCGGGGCACGGCGCCCGGCGGCATCCAAGCCCCTTGCGCAAAGCATGGGCGCCCGCCAGCCGGCGAAGAGCACCGAAAATACCCGGGACGGGCCAAGGGAGATGTTGCAGGCGCCAAGTGGCTCGCTCCAAAGCTGTTTGCAAGGGCACTTTGCTCCAGCGCTAATGTTAGCTGCCGCTGCATGCTCGAGGGCAATGGGGAGGTAAAAAGCAGGCTGCTGGCCTGGCCAGTGGCAAGGATGGTTCTGTTTGGCATCCCTGCGGTGGGGCAGAGWGTGGGGTTTTGCAGCGGGGCTGCAGAGGCCCAGGAGGAGCCCTCCTCTCTGGGGCGTTGGGTTTCGGYGTGGTGATACTCGATTCCCTCTTGGCTCTTCCGGGCATCCGCCCACGCCTTTGCCCAGGCCGGTGGAGACCAGGGGCCAGGCTGATCTGCCAGTGCCCAAAGGGTGTCCCAGGGTGTGGATCAACAGGAAGAGCGGAGGGAGGCTTTCCTTCCCCCAGATCACCTTTCAGCCCCGCCCCCCCCCACCCCCCGTGCCAGGCTGGGGCCACAGGTACGGCTGATGGTACAGGGGGAGAGGCAGCGTTTAAAAGGGAGAGGTTGCGTCATGCTGGGCTGGGCGGGCTTTGGGAGGCAGAAACCTCATCTGTTAAACACATACCGCTCGCCCCCCCCCCCTCCCCGCCGGGGAACATTCAATCCTCTCTTTGATGGACGTCCAAGAAAATACTTCTTCCACATCCTAAACTTGTTAGCACCAGTTAATCATCTTAACCTTCTTCCCCTCCGAACACACACTCCAATGAGTTTCCCATCGCTGGCAGCCGTTAAAGACGCAGCGGCGCTTTTTGCGCCGGCCTTCGCAGGCAAGCATACAGCCATTAATTATTAAACATCCCGGCTGTCCCCCAGGTGGGAAAGCAGAAACCCATGTCTCGTGCTGAAGCCACTTCCAAGTGACTGTCCAGTGAGTCGCTTTGAGGGTGGATGCACTTGATACACCTCTCCTCTTCCAGGAACTGGACCAGGTCTCTGCCCCTCTGTGCACTGCCTCTTTGACATTCATAAGCATTGTGAAATATAAGCCCTGGAAAATATTTGCCTGCATTGGAGCAATGCTCCAACGCATCCCAGATTAACGTTGCAAAATGCCAGTGGCATGACAAAAAAATCGGAGGGTTGGAGAGACATGCTCACGTGCGGGGTCTGTGCTGTGCAGCTGGTGAGGGGAGATGGCTGTGGCATGACGCCTGCTAACTAGGTATCTCCCCTTTATTTCATCGGGCTATTTCTCCTCTTTCCTATCTGGAAACCCCCTTGTTGCCCATTGAATGTCTTTGCTGTGTTTCCTCCTAAATAAGGTTGTGTTTCAGATGGGGGAAAGATGACTTCTTGATGCATCCATCCCCTCTGCAGTGCCCGTCACTCTGGTGGGGAGATGATGTGCCCTTTGATGCTATCTACCTCTTGCACATATGGGTTTGGGAGGCAGCCCGCTCATACAGCCTCCCCGGCCCAATTCACTGCCTCGCTCCCCAAACCAGGGCTGGGGTGATTCCTGCTCTGCTCGCCCATCCTGTTCCAAGCTGGCTGCCGAGGCTTGGTGTCTGTTTCTTCCTCATGCGATGTCTTGGGCGAGCAGCATCGCAGCCGGACTGTGCAAGCAGGAGGTAATTAAATCAGCGTATTCCCTAGAGGGGCTGCTGATTAACAGCACATTTTCCCCACGCCGGGGGGCTGAGACACACACGGGCAGTATCAATCCATCGCTTGCCTCACTCCTCTCTCTTAGGATGTCTGTTTTTTTCTTTTCTTTTTTTCCTTTCTTTCAAAGAGAAGATGAAGATTATATCAGCTGAAGTGGAATCTGAACTGACAGAGCTTTGTGCGAGGGACTTGTTTATTATGATTTGGTATTGCTCCGGGCAGCGTGTGTGCTACACTGGGGACCACCCAGCGATCCCATCCACACCAGGCTCCCCTTGCTGTGCGGCTCAACCAGCAGCAGGTAGAGGACCACGGGGCCGTGGRCTGTGCTTTGCCTTTGGGAAGGAGTCTTCCTGAGGCCAAACCTGGTACCGGGACGTGGCGCTGGGTGGATGCGGCCGGATCCCAGTGGCTGCTCTTTGCTTGTCCTCCTCCTCTATCATCAGCCGCTGCCGTCCAAGGGAGGAGATGTTGCTGGAGGCGACGGCAGCTGCTGGGAGTTGTGTGTTGGCCTCGTCCCTGACGGAGCTTGAAGCACACAATGGGCTGGGATTTTTTTTCCCTTTTATTTAGTTTTTAAATATTCGCTCCTTATTAGAGGGATTTTGGCAGCAAAGAGAGAGTAGTTATGTCTCCCAAAAAGGCAGCCGTTGCCTATAGATTAAACCCTACTATCTACAAGTGCAACACAGATGAAAGAGGGGTTGAAACCCCCAAAAGCACCCCACAGAGCTTATGGGTCTGTGGCACAGCCCTGGCCACAGCGAGGAAGCCACGTCTCAGCCCTCTGCTCACTAGGGAGCGATGTACCCAGCCCTGACCTGTCCGAAACCCAGGGAGAAGTTGTGGTATTGTGAGGCTGTTTGGCATTACTTGTGCCATGTGATTTAACGTGGTCTTAGAAACAGAAGGAAAGGAGAGGGGGAAAGAAGTGTGGTTTTTTTGAGAGATGTACCCTTGTGTTTCTTAGTTTTACCCCCAATTCGTGTGGTGATCTCTTTCTTATGGATAACCTGTGTGCTTATAACAAATGGTTTTTTTTCTGGGGAAACAGGAGGAGATGGGGGTTATCGACTGTGGTTGTGAATATTTCTCTCCTTGAATTTCAAAGCCATCCTGGATAGATCCCTATGCTCTGCTATTGCATTAACCTGACTCTTAACGTGCAGAGGTCCTGGAGTTTCTTGGGACAGTGATGGGAAGTGGCTCTCAGGTCCTTTAGGAGGGGGAGCTACAAACATGCGACTCTTGGATTGAGGGCTGGTGTGGGGCATGCACTGTCCCCGCCTCCACGTGGTTTGGCATGCATTCAGCCATTGCTGCCTCCTCCACATGGGTTTTTCCTTGTGCCTTTCCCATGCAGCAAACTGCTGCAGACCTCGGCCCTCATTCCTCCTCTTTGCTCTTTTTTTTCTAGAACAGTGAGGGCTTGCTGTTTTGGTAGGACTTGGGGCTCTTTAGCAGTGGCTGAGCAGCCCCAACAGTTTTTTGCCAGGCATGCGACCCTGCAGCGCATGTTCACCACCCACCCCATGTACTTTGGAGAAGTTTCTCTCTAAATATAATGCCCTTTTCCCCTCGTGACTTCAGGGCCTTTTCTTTTGGCTGGGAGGAAGAACTTCCGAGTAACTAGTTTCTAAACTTGGTTGGTTTTTCTCCAAGTTATTTTTTCTCTGCTTYGGGGGCAGGGGAAAATATCCTTTTTCCATCTTCATTGCGCTCTCTTTTCTTCTTGAGATTATAATGGGATCTCTCACTACCTTAAAAAATAATGACCTGTATGCCTAAATAAGAAAAATCTTTCAGTCTCAAACAAGATGGAGCTCCTGACAAAGTTTAGCAAACTTTGAATAAGTCAAATTTGAGTCAAATTTGCCACAGTGTGAAGATGAGAGAATACAGGTGCTTTCCAGACCACACTCAACAGGGAGGCAGCAGTTGGTTGGGGTTATTTTTTGCCTTTCCAGTCTGATGGYGCTCTCTAGAGCTGTGCAAAGCATCTGTTTTGGGCACCGGAGGCGACAGGGAAGGGATCTGCACGCTCAGTTCATTCTAGGTAAGGAAAGCCATGAATCCTTTTATCCCCGWAAGCCAACACGGGTTGTCTCCATATGTGCCTGCTGCTCCAGCATGGCTCCTACCGGGCAGAGCCCTGCGCAGCGGTAGCCAAGCCAGGCAAATCTCTCAGAGTTCAAGACGTGCTAAGAAAGCATCAGCTAGGTTTGGAGGAATGAATGAATGCTCTCCTCTTCCTGTGCAATAAAACATGCTGAGCAAACCCGCTTGGGCTCAGAAACCCCATTGCATTTTTCCTTTTGAAAGGACTAGCATCAGCCCCACTCTCCTCCACATGCTCTGTTTGGAAACAAGGCAGCACATCAGGAAAGAGCCCGAAGGAAGAATTTATGGTGTCTCTAATTAGTCAGTTTGTTCCATCCTTGAAGAAGAGGATAACGAGCGACAGGGATGCATTGCCGGCCTCTGGAGGAAGAGCGCTGTGGCTAGGCTTATGTCCAACTGCTGATAGGGTAATTAGTGGTAACTGGGAGCTATCAATCATCTCGGGTGGAAAAATGTCTCGGTTAAAGGAAAGACCCTCCCAAACATTTTCATAACTCAAAAGGGTGTGAGACAGGGTCTGGAAGACAGTACTGGCAGTCCGTGAGGTATTTGAGGAAGGAGTCTATTAAAAGATAAATTGAACACAATGGTCTTTTGTTCCTCCCCGGGTAGGTGACAGAATTTGCTGTTACAAAAGTTGCGAAGTATTTTGGAAGGAGGAGGAAGGAAGAAGAAAAGAGTTAGCAGATGGAAAAGAGGGAAGAATAACAAGAATTAGGGAAAAAAAAAAGTAACAGTYCACTAGATATTAAAATCAGCTGCTAATTGCAAAAATTATATAAGAAGAAAATGAATCTGTGCAATTTGACAAGTGAGTAAAATATATCATTTGCATTTTAAGTGCATGATGAGAGAATTTATTTAAATAATTATTAGCTATAGTAAGTTCCAACTTTCTACTTTTCCCAGACAACCACATTATGAGAGAGATTGTTATTTTCAGCAGGAAGTAAAAATGCCATGGATTTTGTTTTTTGCTTTACCCAGCCATGATTTACTTTGGCCAGTTTTTCCCTGTGGTTCCTTCCTAATTCTGTAGCTCTCTGAGGAATAGGACTTGTGCAGGGCCTGACCGAGTGCTGAAGAAGCGGTCAGCTCCTCGATGGAGGAATGTCAGACTTCTGAATAACCAGCTGCAGTTTTCAAAGCGGTTTGGATCTCCAGAGCTTTCAGACACCACCTTCCGTACTCCTGGCATGGAATAGGATGTGTTAGAGGATGTAGAGTGGGAGCTGCAGAGAGACTATCAAACATCTACTCTGCCAAGAGTAGGGTTTTATTGGAGTGGTAGCTTGTTGTGTTGGCATGTGTGTCTTCAGACTGAGAGTTGCGAGGTGCTTGTGGAAATGTCCAGGTGTTTGAGGTGGACTTCAAAAACACAGAACGAGCTGGAGAATTAGTGGGGTAGTGCCCCTGGAGAGCAAGAGCTGGGGAAGAAGTTGAGGAGACTTGGAAGTCTGGCAGGGAAATGCTGTTAAAGGCATGAGATGAAACTGTCCCAGTGCAAAGGAGTTATAGGAAGGGATCAACTAAAGAAAATCATAAACTCCTCAGCRAGCTGAAATTCAAGACAGAAGAAAAGTAAAGCTGGAAGGGTTTAAAAAGAATGGGTATGCAAGATGAAAATCTGAAAGCCTAGGGTGAGGTGGGACTATCAAGGACACCAAGAAAATGCTGAAGGAATTCATTGTGAGTGAGAAGGAGACCTTCCTCCTCATTGGAGCATGAGAGCTGGTCACACCAGCCAGCGAGGACACCAACTTCCTAGAGAAACACTGCAAGAAATCTCTGAGCCTTTGAGGGCTCATGGAGGACAAGTGACATTTCAGAAGATAAGGGTGAGGCAGAGATGGTGACAGGGAGGAACTCAGTTTCCCTCTGTGATTAAGACCCTGTGGATAAGGTAAATAGACACCACGTCTTCTGCCTTCACCAAGTTGTCTGCCGTTGACTCATGCGGCGAGCCGTAGTGCAGGTTGCTATTTGAGAACTACATTTCAAGGGGCAAATGGGCTGCTGAGGGGGAGCAATGAGAACGACCAGAGGTTCAGAAAATACGGCCTCTGTGGAGAGACTGGAAGAATTAGGTTTTGTTTAGTCTAAAGACAAAACTGGGGAGAACAGGACAGCAGACTTCAAACACATAAAAGGTAACCACAAAAAGGAGAGAAATAAAAAAAGCTGCTCTTCGAGTTTGCTGTGCATCAGAGGTCATTGACTGACTTAAACAACAACACTGGAAATTTTGGGTAGTCTCTAAGAAAGATAATAAATACGGCCTTATGAGTCAGGGCATGGGTATCGCCTGGACCGGCTCACTAGGGAAGAGTGCGGTGTCTCCATCCCCAGAGGACAGCAACAGGTTAGAGAAATATTTGCCCAAATGGGCTAGGTAGAGACTTTTTTTCCTTTGGTTGCTTTGAAGATGTTCCCTCCTCGATTTCGTGTCACTCTCATTCCCCAGGAATCCTTTAATCTCTGTTTGGTTTGCTCAGGGGAGGCAGAAAGGGAAGAGAAAGGGGATAGTCAAGAGCAGCGGTTTTCAGCTGCCTGTTTGTGTGAGCCCGGGGGCACGCTGGCTCTTTGGCAGAAGGTGGCGGAGCGGAGTGAGCCTGCCACCATCCAGTTTCAATTTACCGTCCAGGGGTCTGCACCGCTACTGGAAAACCCCGAGGGGGCCTCCAGATCCAAAGCATGAAAACCCACCGGGCGAGCTGACCCCAGGGGCCCTTCGCAGCCCTGTTTTCTCTGCTTTCTGTGGTGCTAAGTGCTTCAGCATGGCAGGGACAAATGCAATTGTTTGCTGCTTGGAAAGAGCTTGCTGACCCATGGATGCCTGCCCAAAACGAGCATTGTTCTGCCCTGTGTCGGCCGTCCCACTGTCTCTCCCCTGGCAGTGCCGGAGGTGCTGTGTTCGTCCTGGGTGCAGCAAGCATCGTGCGGGCCATCGGGTCTTGGCCCTTTCTTGCCCTTTGTTTTCCCAAGGGGCTCTCCCAAATGTTTGTCAGAATATTTCTGTTTGTCTATTGTTGAACCCTCATCTTTGAGCATTTCAATCTGCCTAATGGGCTCGCTGTGGTTATGCCGATGGCCCAGATTTTCCTCATCAGATTCTTCTGGCTCTGGAGGCTGACTGGCTCCTGTCATCCTTATCGATGTTTCTTGAAACAACCAGATGCTTGGAGATGCAGTTGGAGTCTGTGGCTTAACTCCACTATCAAACCCTCTCTTTTATTTTTGAGACTGCTGCTTAATCGTGTTAATTTTTCTGTGAGGCTCCATCTCATTGTTCGCTTTGGGCATGGCTTCCCATGGACTTCTCTCGGTGCTGTGCTTGAGACCCTCTCCTTGGCAGGGACTGGTGGTGGTGGTGGTGGTGTGCCGGGATGCTCAGAGTGCCTGAGCGCAGTGACTTTCATCCTCAACAGCTGCTGATATTAACTGCCGAGCCTCGGTGATGTCATGGGTTTGATTTCGGAGGCGAGCTTGAGTGACTGGCATAACCTGGTGCCTCAGCTTAGTGTTGGTCACATTTTTTGGCAGTGAAATCCTGATAGCCTTTTTGCTGTCCAACATTTCTGCGATCCTTTGAAGAACCTCTTGTGGCTCTGCAAGGGTGTAGCCGAGAGGGGAATGTTTTGGGGACGGAGGGGCCTGGCCTTTGCAAGGGACTCGTGCTCTCTGGAGGGAGTTATACACTCAGATTGTCTGCTGTTGCTGACAACTCCTGAAGCAAAATTTCTTAAGGGTGTGCTTTGGGTAATCRCTGTCGTTTAAAATTTTTCTTATTATTTTGAAAATTTCTGTTGTCTTTAATTTCCCCCACAACTAATAATATTGAATTATGGCAACGCATGTGGCATTTTTGCCTTTTCATTTTCAGCTCTCTGAGTTAATGCTCCCTCCACCTCCCCTCGTATCATTTGTCCCCTGGTGGAGGGAGGGAAGATGTCTCTAAAAGACTATGATTACCCTGGATCTGTTGTGTGAAAACTGCAGCATGGCCAGTCTTTAAAAAAGGCCAAACCCACCATCTGGGCTCCATGCACCCTACTGGGGTCTGCCTGCTCCAAAACGGGGTCACGCTGTGCTGAACACCCGTGGGGCCGTGAACAAGGGGATCCCTGCCACYCCGGGTAAGGTTGTGCTTGCGCTGCTGACATTTTAATCAGCATTTCATAGCTAATTGCCTGGCCACAGCTATCTTGTTATCAATTAACATAGTCCTGAATGTCAGGAAGTAACTGTATCTCTCTAACTCGCTAAGGCTGCCTTCTGGGTCTGTGAAATGGCTGGATTTCCTCACAGGGATGGATTACATGTTTACATCTCCCCTTCTGCTGGAGTGCGTAGTGAGGATGACCCAAGGAAGCAACAATAACGTCTTTATGTTCCCTCTCTGTCCTCCTCGTCTTGTATATGCTATAGAGCAGAAAAAAATCCCTCATATGTGAGCTTTTGGAGCAGGCTGGAAGACACCCACATTGCGGACACTGGACTGCCTGAATCCAAGAAGTTAGAGAAAAAAAAATTAAGCAACAGCATTTGAGAACCTTTTAAGACTGGACACTTTTCCAGATGTCAGGAAATGCCCTTAAATGTGTGGGATCGCTTCAATGATCCTATCAGTCCAGAAAGCATTGCTGTCTCCGAAGCTGGAGGATATCTCTGCCATCAGCAGAAGGTCTCACACCATGCTGACCCACTCTAATACTGTCCAGCTTTTAAGATCTGATATTCTGGGACATGGGACTTTCCAGATTAGGATAAATATGACCCACTTACAAAACTAAGCATCCCCTCTTCTGAGCCCAAAGAGGCTACAGCGTGGAGGGTGGCTTTTTATCTCTTTGTGTGGGTGAGGAAAAAGGGGTCATTGCAGTTCTGTTTTAGATAGTCACTGGTTGAACGRGCCATGGGGAAGGACAAGTGAGCASAGGGCTCTGTGGCATGGCCCTGCTGTTCATCACGTGTGCCCCCTCTATATGTGCAATAGGGTGGACTCATCCTGTCTGCAGACCATGGCTGCTCATTTGCTCACTTGGGCTACAGGAAAGGCAGAGCTTCTTGAAGGAAAGTTTCTATCTGCATAAAAGCCAGAGCAGCTGAGAAGGGACAGTGCAGATGGTGCTAATTTCCAGAGGCCATATGTTTGGAGGGACCCCGGGTACCCCCACAAGAATTCTTTGTTTTCTCAATGTTCATATTCAAAGGTGCTCTGGAGGTCTCCTCTTTGTAGGAGGCCGCTGCTTCCTCCCACTCGTCCACTCCCGACACGTTTGCTCCGTCCCCTCCTCCGTCCCCTGCTGCTCGACAAGCCCCGCAGCTGGATAAACAGCAATCGCAGTCGCTTACAGCCCTCCAGTGCCTTTCAGCGAGACGCCGGCACGGAGAGATGCTTCCTGAGCTGCCCGTCGTGGGCGGACGGTCGTGCTGCAGCCCGCACGCCAGCACCAGCATTGCTCTGGTCCCAGCAAGATCAGGTTCAAAACACACCGGATCTGGAGGTGCTAATTACAAACGTGGGCTCCCTGTTCTGCGCAAGGCTGAGGAATTTGGCGACCTGGGAGCTCTATGTCTGTCTGCTGGCTGGGCTTTGCTATGAAATGGTCTTAGAAATGTTCACAGTAGCTTTGATCCCCGCTCTGTTGACTTGTTGTCCATTCTCTGTTGGCTGTTTATGGAAAGGGGATCTAAGCAGCACCGCCTCTGTCTCACCCCAAAAGAGCCTGCTGTAAACATGGGAAAGGAGGAACCCCCATAGGTGTGATTTGCGCTTGTGGCTGTCGAGGTTGTTGGCTCTTGGTTGTGTGTGGAGCTCTTTGGAGTTCACCACCATCGAGACCTGGCCCACCTGGTGGCAATCAGGCCTCTTTCTACACAGCTGCCCCAGTCTGGCTGGGACGGCAGGAGCTGGGGAGCGTGTGGGACAACAYGCAGTGGTGTTGCGGTGACTGTTGCAGTTCACATTGCTTTCATGAAGGGTTCTGTGCAGCCTGGGCGACTTGTAGGCTTGCTCTCTTGGCTTACAGGGTTGCCAGCATCCCTGACCAGTCCAGGGCAGCTCTGCCARACCCCTGGCCAGGGGCAAGCCTTGCACGGCACACAGCACGGCCGGTGCTGCCCAGGAGAGGCTGGCTCAGCCCGGCCACCGGTGGTTAGAGCAGTTGAGAGTGGAGGCGTGAGGATCCCCTCCCTCCTTTGCCCGYTCTTTTCTCTAATGTGCGTTAAATTACTTCTTGTTATATTAAAGACTGAGCCTCTTTAGAAGCTCTGCTCAGCTTTTTCATTAATCACCATGACAGAACATGACAAATCCACTTTGCTGAAGCATTATTTCACTTTGTAAAATCCCCGGTGCTTTGCAACAGCTTATCCAGCAGTACCTCCCCCCTCCCCACTGTCCTCGGGACATCTTCCCTCCTCCTCCTTCAGCCTATGCAAGATGATGTTGCTTTTAGAAGTGACTATATCCGAGGGCTTCGCTTTCTTCTGGGTCACACGGACGGTCCCGGCATTTGAAGCCCTGTCCCTGGATGGTCTCTACCGATTGACTTATTGCAGCCAAGACTGTGTCCCTGCAGCTCAGTGATGTGTGTTTACACAAGACTGTGCAGTCCCCCCTTCACATAACCATTAATTTTATAGAGGGCATATAACAAAGATGGGCCTCCAATATGCCTCCTGCCTTTGATCTGTGTGGGGTGCATGGCCTGATGGGCCCAGAGCTGCCGGCATCGCTGATTTACTCTGCTCTGTGGACGTAGCTTCTGGAGCAAACAAGAGCTTATGTTTTCTCTCAGCGGTATTGTGATACCATTRCAGGCTGTCCTGCTGTCTGGTCGCGTTTGGTCTGGAAGGGCAGGGATGGCTCAGGGTTTGCTTGCCTTTAAATTTTTCTTTCAACGTTAGCTAAATGGTTTGGTTCATGCAATCCACGAATGCCCCAAACCCACGCATATGGGTAGGCGGGTTATTAAGGGTCTGTAGTGTTGCTAATGGAAATAAAGTCCGTGTATTGGCAAGTTGTAAGCATTGACCTTGTGACAGGGTGCTCACTCTGAAACAAAATCTCTCYGAAACAGTTCTCTCACAGAACTTTATTGTCATCCAAGCCAGACTCAGAAAACTGKTTTTTTTTCTCCCAGACTGGCATAAATTAGGATTCCTGGATCTGAGTCTGACCTTGCCCTCAAAAATGAACTCTCTGATCAGAAACCCTTTTGTTGTTTAGACTTGGCATAGCAGGTAGGATAGCGACCTCAGCACCAACGCCGGTGACAGGCGCTGCCAGACCAACCAAAACCAGGTCCCCCTTGAGCTCGTGTCCTAAATTGAGTGGAGCTGTTTTGAGTTGTTGAGCCTTCTGGCTGTGAATGTTGACCTTAGCTCTGTTGGTCACCGTGAAGGTGCTAAACTTTATTATCTTTTTTATTTTAACCAAAAGGTACCCTTTAGAGGTAATGTCTTTTGATCAACCATGATGAAAGCTGAGCAAAAGTCTAAGAGTGGCATTTAACAGTGCAATTTTAGGTGACCAAAGCTTGATAGCCAAACCATTTGCCGTAGTCCCTGGTATGAAGGAGTCACGCTAAGTGAGAGATTTCCAATGCAGAAAATGCTTGTTCATCCAAAGTCTCCAGTTTCTTTTATGGACTTTCAGCCAGGGGCATTTTCAGGATGATGACATATTCTGCAGGTGCTCACCATGACATCCGTCTCCCATGCAAAGAAGAAGTTGCTGCCTGTTATCTGTCAGCTCGCCTGTTATACTGCTTAGTCTTACTTCTTGGCACTTTATGTAAAGAAAAAAAAAAAGAAAACAGAGCGTCTATAAAGTATGGAAAATGTAGAAACCCCTGACAGTTGTATGGTGTGTCTCGCTTCTCCCACAGAGAGGAAACCACAAAATAGCGAGTCCAGGGGTTTCTTTACACACACAATATCTGTCAGGATTTTGAGGAATTTTCTGGGAACTGATGAAAGAAATGTGCTGTTTAAGCCCTGATATATACTATACAACGGATCTGTACAAGGAAGATGCAGTGCTGCACACTGGCAGCTTCCAAAAGGCTTTCCAAAATAAAAGAAACCCAAAGGATTTGAGGGAATTTCTTCCAAGGGGGCAGATTGGCTCCTATGGGAACAGAGGCAGAAGAAAAGGGGCAAATTAGCTTGTACTAAAGAGAAAAGATACCTGATGTGTTTAATAGCTGTAGTTTCCTCATTAAACTTTTCACGCCTTTGCAAGATCACCAACACTGGTGGAAAATGCCTAGGCATTTTAGCAGCAAAGGGGCTCTTGCCTCCCCAGATTCAACTTTCTCAACCCCGAAGAGCGGGCAGGATGTGAGGGGGAGTCACACAACTAATGAGTCCCCCATGCTCAGTGGTGTCACACTCAGGGAGGGGACCCGTGTGTGCCAAAGGACCAAAAATGAGTGTAACGGTGTTGAGAGCCTGACTTACATGGCCTTCCCAACACAGGGCTTTCTGAARCTGCCCCACACTTGTGACTGTAAGCAATGCTGCTAATTGTGGGGATACCTTAATTAATCAGCAGGGAGATGGTGGAAGTGCATCAGCAAATGGGAGCAGCATCAGCCCCRAAAGATGGTACAATGTGTTTATCTAGCCCTTCTTGTTAGGATTTATTGCATTAAAAAATTAATTATTGTTTATTTTTCTTCTCTCTTTCAGGTCCACCTGTAAGTACCAAACCTCTATGGTTTTAGAAGCTGTTGACACAGAATTTGCGGGGCACGAACTAGCAAAGTCTCCTGTCTGTAGTCTCTGGTGCGGTTTTTGCTGGCATCTCCCAAACAGCAAGTACTCTGGGTGCTCAGGACTCATATTGGGGTGTGATTACCCTTGGCTGCATTGCAGCTTYGGAGGGGGAGACAGAGGGAGCACAGGGACGGGGACACGGCAAGTGCGAGGGGTGCAGATATCTATGTGTTACCAGTTGGCCCCCCATGCCCCGGGGGAATCGGCTGTATGCGCTTCACATGCATTGGATGCCACACGCTGAACGAGACGTGTTTGTGAAAAAGGGAAAGATAGATCGCAAACAAATGGCGGGAGCTGAGCTGCAGGGACTTGTTCCCTGCTGCTCACCCGGACTTSCTGAACTGTTGGGCCTTCAAGTATAGCTGCACAACTATCAATTTCAGAGGAAAAATTGTGTTGACAGCTTCCTTTTCAAATGTTAGCTAATGCAAAACCTCAGCGCAGACGATTTAGGCTTCAGGAAAATAGCTAGGTTATTGCAGAAGTTTTCTTACAGCTATTAAGAGACCCACAGTGAACCAGAAGCAGCAATGCAAGGAATGAGGCCATGTATCGACATCTCTCAGGATTATAAAGAAATGCTATATTGTCTCTAGCAYGGCCCTTCCAGAGGAAATGGTTTATATTCATGTACAATAGAGYAACTATACTGGGTTTCTGTGAAGGAACATGAGAAGTTAAACATACGGTAGTCATCTTTTGTCTGTTCATGCAAAAATGTCTTAAACAGTTTGCAGATGACGTTCTGAGGAGAAGTAGTTGCCGCACAACCTATTTTCCCCTTTCATCAAGTCGAAATGCTATGGACTGAACTCCCACAGATATACGAGCACAGCCCGATTTAATGACAATAATCTTCCAAAAAGTTGCACCTTCCAGGCCAAAAGGTCTGAAAGTGTTTTACAGCTGGATGCCCTGATCCACGCAAACCTTCAGTGATAGCTTATCCCAGGGCTTTCAGGACTGGCCGCTGAAGTGGATGTATTTCAGCATTAGCTTTGGGTGATTGGGAGGAAAGCACTGCTCTGGAGGGGGCTGCCAGTGGAGTCCATCCAAGGCTGTCCCTGCCMCTCCACCTTGGGTAGGCATATGATGGTGCTAAAGGGATGGGGCGGGCACAAAATTGGTAGTGGTGGTGGCATTTCTGTTGCTGCCATGAGAAATCRGAGAGAAATCAATAAATAGGTCAACACAGACGTCTCCCGGAGAGCAGTCTGTGCCTTTGCAGCGTGAGGAAGACGCACACTCCAGGCTTTCTCTGCAGCATTAAGGGTTAGAAACTTAATATCCTAATGAAAGATTGAAGCCTGGCAGAAACACATGGGACCACCAGAGAAGTGCTGACAATATATGCTACCGTATCCTGGCTTACTGCGACCCCTGAACCTGTCTCCGCACGCAGACTTTCAGGACAGGCCTCGAGGAATGCAACGGCCAATAGAAATAACAAGAGGAAGTCGGGCAGACCGAGCGTCGTTAGCCAAACTGGAATTTGTCTTGGGCTAACAGCACCCTCATCTCATTCAGGACCTCTGGGGTTTCTGATCGGCTGGCAAGCAAGCGAGACCGGCTCAGTCACCGTGAGCAAAAGTTCACTGCTGAAGAGTCAAGCAGAGTCCTCCATGTTGCCATAGGAAATATTTTCCCCCCTCATATTTCACATGATTAAAACCGCATGGAAACACAAGTTTATGAGCAACAGACCTGGGCTCCTGCCTGGCTGGTTGTCATACACATCATTCTGGATTGCGACCCCAAAGCGCTGACGACCACACATCTCTCTYCCGTTTTTTTTTTCCCAGCTTGCAAAACACAACATGCCGGGCAGCAGGGCTTAGCCCCCGGTGCTGGTGTCGGCTTGAGTGTGGGGACGGGCAGAAATACTCATTAGAAACGTACTGAGCCCTGCTTGTAGCCAAGGATGACCAGGAGAAAAGCCAGGGAAATGGATGAGCAACACCCCAGCAGCAAAAGGGGCCTTCATGCTCTCCTCTTGCCCAACAGATGCTCCCACCATTATTCTTGAAGTCAATCAAGGCTTTGGTGAAGGCAAGGGCAACCCGCAGTCATGTAAGAAATTTGGTGAGATTGGGACTAAAAGGGGCAAAGGAAGGAAGGAAATGATGAAATCGTGCAATAGTCCTGAGGTTCCCGGACTCTTTCGCCGTCTGGACCACATCCGAAGGAAAAGATCCTCTCACGGACRTTTTCTCTCCCATTTCTGAACATGCAACATTTCTGTGGCAACTGCAGCAATTCCATACATGAAAAAATAATATTTAGCAGATGGAAACTAAGGAAGAAAGTCAGAGCCCTGTAATTAGCTCGTTCTCCATGGACTTGCAGATACCTTCAGAGCCCATGCGGAGAGCTGTGGGTAGAGCCATGCCGAAAGGAGAGAAAACTTCACAAACAGGAGATTAGGAAACCGAAGCAATCAGAGCTGATGGTCAAAGAGCTGTGGCGAGATTTTTAACCATTCTGTTTCCTAAACCCTTCCATGTGATTTCRTCTCTTTATCAAGCCCTCCCTTCAGAGTTTGAAGCTAACTTTCATCTTTTCTGTGTATTCTGTTTCAGGGCCCTACAGGAAGACCAGGGCTCCAGGTGAATACTTCATTCTTTCCTTTTCATTCCCTTGCGCTCTTTGTCTGGCAGTACTTTCATCAGTAGGCCTCCAGGGTTTGTAAGCTGGGAGAAGGTAGTGATCTCGCATAGCAAACCTGATGTGGAAGAATAGCATATTGCAAACAGGACATGGCTCTTAACAGAGTAGGGACCGTAGGAGATTTGTAGGACCAAACTTAAGGATAACATAATCCCTCTGAACCCTCCTGCRTGCGGGAAACACACCACTTTTGAAGATGCCTTTGTCAGCTTGTGGGTCTGGTTGAAGAGGTGCAGTGTGCAGTATTCTTGCTGATGGGGCTTGCTAATTGCAGCAGGATTTAAGAGGCCTAAGTCACTCTGGGACAAATGCAGGAGTCCATAATAACAGTATCGCATCTGAGATAGGTAGTCATGAGTGAGGAAGGAGCGTGGATTTTGGGGTTACAGCTGCGTGCTTTCCTGGCGATGGCTCCCTCCTCCTCGGGCTGCTGCTCACCTGGAGACTGCAACAGCCGTAACAGGCAGTTTCCTAATGAACAAAATGCAAACCGTGCTGCTGGCTCTTCTGCCTGACTCAGGACAGAGGCTGCTTGTTGCCTTTCRTGCTCCTCTAGCTCCGATGTGGGAGCTGCACGCAGCTTCGCATGACTTCGTAACCATCCGACATGGTATCATCTACCCGCAAGTGCTCTTTCCTGGCTCCCTGTCACAGACAACCTTTCCTTGTAAACATCTGGCGTTTATTTGCTGTCCTACCGGGAGCTCCCCCTTTGCTATTATTGCTTGGAGGGCTGTAACGCTGCGCAGTCACATACCAGACACGGTGCCGTCATGTACCGCGCCGACACCAGGTACTCGCTGGAGACCAGACACAGCTCAGCCCCGACCTTGGGCTCTTCCTGCTCGGGCACCAGCCACAGCAGAGCCAGGAGAAATAAAATGAGCTTTTACCTCAAACTGTGAGGGAGATCAGCCTGAACTCAGCTCTGGAGGAAAGCAGCATTTARGGGACTAAAAGCACAGGAAAACTCAGCATTATGTTCTCCAGCAGCCACAAAGTAATCCCAGGGCAAGATGCTGACACCGGGAGTTTTGCTCACTGCTGGCACACAGAGATAGGCAAATATTAGTGGGGCTGAGAGCCCGCCTAAAACCCTAGAAGAAAGCAGTTTCCCATAATGTATCATCTACAAAATTTAAAATCAAGCAGCTGTTTAGCGTTTCATCCATCTGCAAGGGATGCTTTTGCAAAGCATGTATTGTTTTTGAATTTATCAAAACATGCGCTGCATGGAAAGGAATGCCCCTAATACTGAACGGCCCCCCCAGCTCCCCAGAGGGAAGTGGCTAAAGTTTCACCAGGTAACGGTTTGATCCCAGGCAACAATGTCTGAGTTTGGGATGCACAGCCAAAGGAGCCTCTGCACACACCCAGCAAAACAAGCAGAGTTAAGTGCATTCCCCTTCCAGAGATTTCAGACTACGTTCACACATGTTGGGACTGAACATGGGGGAAGGCACAAAGAGGTGGCACCGATGGGGCTGGTGTCTCCAGCTGCAGAAACCAGAAAACCAGGTTTGTGTCTACAGATGCAGGCAGCCACAGGCAGGGACACTCTGTTTTACATATGGAAACCCCAAACATTGCTGGAAACAGAACAGAGAGATTATTATCACGTCATTTTTGCAAAATATAGAGCAAAAGCTACATGACCGCTGAAGCCATAATCACCAAGATCCTTTCAGCAATCTGCTGCTACCTTCAAATCTGCATAGCCTTCAGTTTTGGTGACCAGGAATGCAGAGGGGCTTGATTTTTTTGGTTTTTTTTGTTTGTTTGTTTTTTTTTTTTTAAATTGCATAGTTACATATATTTAACTGTAAGAGGCAGAAAACTGCCCTGTAGGTAAGTGGCTGAAGAAAATTGCCACCGGTTTTGTGTTCATGTGTTTATGAGGCTCTGTTCAGTGTCGGCTGACCCAAAGTCATTCCCCAAACCGCTGTTAGGATCGTTCACACCCTGACAATGCACTGGGAAGTATCTCAAAGGGGTAGAGGACACTGAACACAGCTGCTCATATGTCTTCTTCCAGACGTGCTTTTTCCTGTGTCAGCTTGTTTTCCCACATTTTTCTCTTGCTTCTGGACAGAACCATATTTTCAAGTCTAAGAGAATCCTGTTTTAAAGTGATAACTCTATAAATAAATAGCTAACACCCAGATGACTTGGTAAAGAAAGAGAAAAATGTGACAGTTGGCTACTGCAGGAAGCCAGTTCCCAGGACCCGGGTTTTATGAAGTGTTGGAAATCAGGTTTATACTTTGTTGGGCTGAAAACTCTTGCTGCCTAAATTGCCATATGTCATTTTTGTTGCGAGATGTGCTGGTTTGTCATATGCACAAGCAAACTGGTGGCTTACGCATGTTCTTAAAAACAGGTTTGGGCACATGCAAACACACTTTCCTCTCTCTCTAACTTGCTCTTTCCCTCCCTCAAAATCCCTGGACAGTTGCACTGCAGCATGAAGCCGTGTCTGTGGCACAGCTCATTTGTGCTGTTTTATAACCTTGCTTTTAGCCAGTTTCCAATTGTCTCTGATTTTGCCTTAATTGCCAGGGAGACAAAGGTGCGATGGGGATCCCTGGGCGGCCGGTAAGTTGAAACCTTTTGTATGTGCCTTGTCATCCCCATCCTTTTCCAACCCTCAAGATTTGCCGGGGAGGGCTTTCAGGATGACCCTTGGTGGGTATCAGCCTGAGAAAAACCACCCTCCCTGAGCCCCACACCTGAGGGGATCTCCTGGTCGCAGCAGGGTGGCCAGCCCTGCAAACCGCATACGTGCCAGGGAGGTGTTTCCATCCCCTCTGCCGTATTGCTCAGACCCTCGGACCCGGTTCAGCATCCCCCCCCAGTTGGGTGCTTCCTGCTGCCACCTCGTGTGCCGTCTGGGCTTGCTAACCGTGGGCTTGCTAACGCACACCCCTGCCTGCCACTGGCAGCTGCCCTTTCCAAATAACCCTGCCCTGAACAAGGCAGGGGCATCGACTTCCTGGCTGAGCGCTGTATTTTGGAGCTGCTCTTTGCTCGGGCATCCCAGGTTGAGGATGGGGAAGAGGGCTGGGGCAGGAGCTGAGGCCACCCTGCTCATCCCAGCCCCATAGCCAGGGTTTTGGGGCGGGGGAGCGTGCCTTTGCCGCTGACGCCTGTGTTTGTCTCTCTCTCTCTCTCTCTCCCCTCCTTCCTCTCTCTCTCTCTCCCCACGCCCTGCACCCTCTTGCATGTGGCTGTGACGGGTGCCACTGACCCAGGGACTAAAAGGGCAACCTGGAGAGAAGGTGAGTTGGCTCCTCGCAGCCCACAGCATCCCCGACTGTCCTCCTCTAGGGCCAGCCCAAGTCCCCTGGTCACAGTCATGGCCGCTGCAGCCAGCTTTGGGCTTTCACCCCCCCTGGCTGCCCCCTCTCTTCCCCGGTAGTGYGAGTTTATCTCCCAAATTCCTTCCAGACCACTCAGCCTCCAAAGACGCTGCGTTTCTTGTTTACAACAATTTACTAACAGCATAAGAGCCAGTGGGCACACGCAGGGCTCCCCTTGAGGCTTCCTGGGTTTTAACTGTTGAGTTTCTTCCCCGCTGGCAACTCCACTTGCCCTAATCAACCCATAGCTCCCCTCTGCCTCCCAGGTTAGTCTGATCCCCGGTGCAAACCATAGAAAGGAAGAAAATGGCACGGCACGTTCCTATTTCTGACATGGTGGGACCTCTTCCTCCTCAGGAAAACTGATGGTATGGTTTAAGTCCGTGGGATGCCATCTCCCAAACTGTTTGTYGTGCAGCAAATTGGTGTTTTGTCCCTCCAAAGAAGCAGTGGTTTGCAAAGCATCCTACTGCTGGCTCCCATGTTTTGAAGTGTTTGACACTTCAGCGTTAGTGTCTTTTCCCCAGAGCTGTGAGTACCTCCCACTCACAAGAACAGCGGGATGGAGGTGTTTGGGAGTGTGAATAACTGAATACAACATGTAGAAACTAGGAAAGGGATGAATATTCACCTGATAGGGGGATCATCTGTGCAGGTCCCTGCCATACCAGGCCCATTTGCTCTTATTCATAGGAGATATAAAGAGAAAAACAGCAAGGAAGGGCAAGGTAGGACAGAGATTCTCCTTCCTTGCTTTCAAGCTTCTGCTTGCTCATTGGAGCCAACCAACACTATCTAACAGACCAAGATTTCGCTGCCTGAAGCCACCCTGCTTTTTCTCTGCGTGTCCTTGTATTTSTCTCTAGCCAAAGCTTTCAACATTAAGGGACAGCAGATACATACAAACAAACAAGGGAAAAATCACTCTTAATTGCCCATGCTTCCCCAAAGCCCTCCGTGAGAGTCCTAGGTCCYTGGCAGGCCCCAGCTTTGTTTTGCAGAGAGCTCTGCTTGTTCACAGGCTGCTTGGTTTATGGGATGCTCCATCCCAAGGCTCGCCAGCCCTGGGTGCTTCTGGAGCTGCCTCTCAGGAATACGCCATGTTTTCCAAAGACAGGGACATGTGCTGCCCATCGCACGTTGTGGGTGGCTAGGAGCTGGAGAGGCAGCTGTTTTCTTTTCCAGCAAGGACTTTGCTGTTTTCATCCACATCCCAACTGAGTTTGAGAAGCACACAAGCGAGGCATTTCTGGTGGCAGCCAGTGAGCTGCCTGCAGCTCCCATTTCCCTGGAGCCCAGCACATCTCTTCTTCTTTTCTTTCTTGTGCAGGACACGGTCCTCCTGGACTCACAGGAAGGAAACAGCAAGGGTTTCAAGCCATCTTTCACACTTGTAATGGGGCAGAACCTCTGTTTTGCCAGAAAGTGTTTTATGTGTTTATAGTTTTCCTTGCTGTACAGCTTCCATTTTCTGACATGTCTGGGTAGCTCCAAATGACATCTCTTCTCCCAAAGCATGGGCCAAGAGCTGGGGAAGGCCAGAATGGCAGCTGCCCCATAAGCCCTGAAGGTCTCACACCTTAAGCACCCTCATTTAACCCCGGTCTTGGTGGGAATATAATTGTCTTTGCATTTTTCTCTCCTCCTTTTCTCACCCCTTTTTTCTCTCCCTTGTCTCTCTGCAGGGTGCTCCAGGAGAAGCGGGCATGTCTATCATCGGGCCCCGCGGTCCACCCGTAAGTGGCTTTTCTCTCTATTTTTGACTGATGCAGGATGTGGGCAAGTTACAGGGAAAGACTTAGGAGGGGTGGTAAGACACAGCATCAGCTGGAGAGCGCAAAAACCCTATATAATGTGGTTCCCATGCTGAGCCAGGCTTGGTTTTATACTGCTATTATATACTATATATAATGAAATTACAGCTCATACTCCAGAACAAATGAGGAAGCCTTCCCTTGCAAGGAAACCATATTCTTTTATTTAAAAGGAAGAAGTGTATTTCCTTCTTGCAACAGAGCTGCTACCGCTTTTGGAGAAAATACGCCCTTTGCTTGGCTGATCTCAGCTTTTGGTTTAATTAGCAGAGGACAAACCCCCTGATTCTGCAGAAGAGCAGGATCAGAGCTAAGCTGGTGACTGGAGAACTCAGAAAGATGGGTAGTTCAGAGTTGTTCAGAGGTCCTTGTCAAGAACCCAAAATCTTGGAAACTCTTCGACAGCACAGTTACCGCTATCTGGAAAGTCCCTTAGCTGGCTGGGGAGCCGAGGTAAGTATAGGCAGGATTTTGCACCCTCTTCCAGCAAAGGTGTCCCTGCAAAGGTGCAACGAGTCAGCCAGACAAAGCTTTTTGCAAGGATAGGGTCATAAAAAAAGACCAACGTGAGGGTTTGGAGCATTCACCTGCCCTAAATGCTGGATGTTTCTTGCACTGCGGTTCAGCCATCAAGCCTCTGCTTTTGTGCGGATGCAGCCACTCCTCCCCACTCCATCCCTGCACAGCCTCCACCAGAGATTTCCATGAAAAAAGACCTGGAGACTCAATTTTCTCCCTCCCAGTGGTCACTTCCGATTTTGATTAACCTGTGAAGAGCACCGTCCTTGACCTGCAGAGAGGATGGGCCACTGGCAACTTTTGTTTCATAGCAGAGGTCAAGTGAGAGAGACCTAGGCAGTGCGAACACTTGGCTACATCTGGCTTTCCAATTAACTTTCCAAAAGCCCCATGATAAGTGTTTCTAATAAGAAACAGCTTTGCCAGTTCCCAGGCCCACCTGCCCGGCACGCTGGAATTTGAGAAGTGTCAGAACTGAAGCCCGGGACACAAACGGCTCTCCCCAAGTGTTTTATACCCAGTAGATGGTCCCTGGCCACATGGCCAGGCAAGGAGGAAGGGCTGGCAGGTCTCTGAATGCCAAGCTCTGAGCAAGACCACCCTGCTCCACTAGCAGCAGATTTTGGAGGGTAAATGCCCCATTGCTTTTGCTGTTTCTCACAAGCTGTAGCTCTCAGCCTTCTGTATAGTGTGGTTATACTAATTGGAGAGAAAAGCCATCAGTCCCTGTCACTGTAGGTCCTGCAAACTGAGACAGGCACCACTGTTTTCTTGAAGGACTCATGCCTGGTCTGCAGGACAATTTTTAATGCCTGCTTTAGTGCTGCTGCTTTGCCTCATTGCCTTTGCTGCTGTTTGGGAAAGTGCAGAACATGTTGCATCTCCAAAGCAGCAGAAAGATGGCAAATTATATTTAAAATGGGCTTTTGCCTACCCCAGTCAAAGCCCTGAGGTGCCAGGACTGGCACAATTCCATACTTCCACCCCCAAAGCCTACTGTGAAGATGATCCAGTTTCCCGGGGAGCTGGTGATAGGTCAAAAGGATGGCTGAGCACTGAAGACAAACACGGAAACCCCGGCCAAGGGGCCACTCGGAAAGACGTGGGATGACAAATAGTTTCCAGATTTTTGTTTGGAGGTTAAAGTTTTCACTAGAGCTCAGAGCTGCTTAACTTCTGGCCAGAGAGGGACAGTGCGCCGATAGTGGCAGAAACAGACGGTCTCCATGATTTGGCAGCTCCTGGGATTACATACTTCATACGATCAACATTTTAAAAAGAAGACAAGGAAAAACAGTCACCCAACAAAAACAGTCTCTTGGAATTGCTTGCTGCTGAACTGTTGTTTTGGCCTGATATCGTGCAAATCACTCTGCCGTCCTCCAAGGAGAAAGAGGCAGCAGTCTGTAGTCTACAGAGGAAGCCAAATTGCACAATTTCCAGGTTTTCTCCCTAATTCTTTTTTTAGCACTTCTTGTCCAGGGAGGTGTCCAGCAGGGAACCAAAATTAATGAATTGTGGCTAGGCTCTTCTTGATTCTTGCCTTTTCAGAAACCAGTGGTGGACAGATCCTTTAATTTATAGCCTATCTTCCCTCCTGGTCACTGGCCAACAAGACCAGGTGGTTTTATATGTATCTTGCAAAGCAAAGCTGACCAAGTTCAACTTTGCAGAACTAAAAAAACAGTGCAAATGGGATTAGGTCCTGCTAGCGTTGTGTATAAAAACACAACTCTTCAGCAAAACGCAAGGCATTTTGTGGTAGGGGCATCCCTCAAACTCTGCGAAGGGGTTATCTGGCCCCACCTCTGAAGGGCCAAATCTTCACCAAGTCTCTCTGCAGGCAGGGAGAGGCTGGAGGAGAGGTAACGTGAAGGTGAAGGTTTTCCCTGCCAACGTGGCTCTGAGCTCTCTCCCAAGGGATTAGCATTGCTGCACTGTGGCAAACCTCAGCCTTGCAGCCCAGCATGTCCGTCCCCTCCTTCCCCTTCCCTTCCCTTGGCACCACGTGGGATAGCTCTGGTTAACACACAGATGCACCCGTGTGCATTTCTTTTCAGAACTGAACCTTCGTTTATACCCGGCTCGTTCCTAGGAGACCCTTTTGGGACCCAAAGAGTCTGGTCATCGTATCTCAAATTGCCTAAGAAAGCATTTTCTTCCCCAAAATGAAGCATGAGAACACATAAGAAACCTGGGCTTTTTGGCATTGTAGCACGGCTTTCAGGGAAGGCATGCTGCAGCGGTCACTCAATGAGCATGGTACAGGATTTACCTCATCCTGCTGTTTCCATCTACATGGGTGTGCTTCCAGATCTGCTGAAGTCTGGTCCATATTGCTTCCTGACTTGGCTCACACATTTTTTGGGAAATTGGGATTAAAAAAATCCTTAAGTAAAGTGGTATCTTTTCTGGATACCCACAAATCTAGGGGTAACTGTGACCTGGGATGTCACAGGTCCCAGAAACTGAAGAACTATGAAAAATTAACAGCCAGGACATTTTCTTTTTTTTCAGTGTTTTTAAGTGGGTGATGAAGAAGCTGCCAAACACATCCCAAGCCAGTGTTTGCTGTACCTGATCCCAAACTGGTAGCCAACGCTGGCTAGCCAGAAAGAGATGGGGGAAAGGACTTGGTGCTCATGTTCCTCTCATCACACTACCTAACTCTCCTTTTTCTCAGCTCTCAGAGGAAGAAAACAGAACTCTTCTCCAGAATTATTTGTGAGGAAAATGAATGCACTGGGAAATGAGATTAGGGGAGGAGGAGAAGAGGGATGGCTGTATTTAGACACCAGTGACCTGCAAGTTTGTCTTGCAGAGAGCAGCACCCTGCATTAAACGCCTCCAGTTTATGGCAGCAAGAATTGCCATAAAATGAGCTCAGCCTCTGGAATATACTCCAAAAGCCTAGTGTATGGGCTAGGGACACCCATTTAATTAATGTAGAAACTTCAAGGAAACTGCTTGCATTCCAAACTGGACCTGCTCCAGGATTTTCTTGGCCCTGTACAAATTGGAGTGGGGATGAGAGATTTTCCCTCCTTCCCAAGATGCTTTCCCCTTGGAGGGGAATTGGGTCTTGGGTAACTCTTCAGAGAGTTGTAGGATAAATGGGCAGAGGCGGGAGGAAAGGCTCCATAGAGAGGATTTAGGGTCAGTCAGAATCCACTTCAGTTCCTCTAAACTGCTGTCTCTGTTTTATCCTTCCCAGGGACAGCCTGGAACAAGAGGTTTTCCTGGATTCCCGGTAAGTGTAACTGCTAATTTATGAGGTATGGGTGTACAATATTGCTAGGAAGTGTCATTAGTTCTCGCTGTATCTCATAATTTCTGTCTGAAACCAAGGACCTGATCTGGTATCACTGGAAAAAGTAGTTTTTTCTTCATTTGTTTTTCTTATTTTTTTTTCTTTTAAATGATACTTAGGGAAAAAAAAAACAAACCACAAAACTCCAAAAGGAAATTAATTTAAAAAACCCCAAGTGTTAAAATAACATAGTTGAAGCCAGATCTGTTCAGTAAAAGAAAACCATCCTAAGAAACACCCCCAAACAAAGAAAATAACCCCTAGGTAGGTGAAATTCCAACCTTAATTGAGCCTTTAGGTGATATTGCAATAGCAGTGAGCGCCTGTGATCCAAACGGGGCCCTGCGTGATGCAGGTCAGCTGGGGACCATGCTAGGCTGAACATCCTGGTCATGCCAGAGGGAAAGGACAAAAAGCATGAGGGGGTGATTCTTCTCCAGCACTGTTACAGATGGACAAGGGAACAGAAAACAAGCCCAGGAGAGGACAAAGCAAATTTCATTTCAGTCCTACAGTTGCTGGCAACACTCTCTGAAGCATTGAGGCTGCTGGAGAACTCCGACGGTTGCTATTTATTCTTATGCATTTATCCTGGACGACCAGGAAGCCTAAGGCAAACACAAACACCCCCAGCATCCCTGCTCCCGCCAGGCAGCTCAGCTGCTGCTCCAGGACACGCAATGTGCCAAAGCAGGTCTGCAGGGGAGACTCTCACGCCTGGAAAACAGGAGGAATTGGCAGCCTCCGAGCCATCTGACTGGGCTCCACGACTCTGCCCTTTGCGAAAAGGGGGGCTGTGAGCTGGCCCTGGGCTGAGGGGAAGCAGATCTCTCCAGGCCTTTGAGGTCTTTGGCTTGCAGAGGAGCAGAAAACAAATCAGCCCAGCTCATGAGAAAGTGCCGGGTGGGACAGCGCTCTGTGGAGCCTGTTTCTCATCAGATAGTACCTTCAACATGCTGCCGAGCTGTATGTCACCTCTTCCCTGGGACACTTTTATTATTCTATCATTTGCAAAAATTCCTCTTCCCCCAAAGGTGGGTGCCTTTTTAAATCAAAGTCTTGAGAAAACTTCTGATTTTCAACTGGTTTATAGGACACTGCAAAATTTGAAATGCTGAAGATTTTTTGCAAATTGCCCATGAATCTCTCCTCCCTTCCCTTCCCTTCTTGTGTCCGGCGTTGCTGCTGAAGTGGGCTGACAGTGAGCAGGTCGCTGCAGAAGCAATCAGTAAGCTGGGCTGGTACCCAGTGGGCCAGAGACCTGCCAGGACTCGGTGGGAGGGCAGAGAGAGTCACCTCACCTCTGCATCCTTTCCCCAGCCCGTGCAATCTTACGACACATAGTGCTTTCTGGGGCAGATGGACGGACACCCCAGTGAAAGCATTTCTCATAATTTCTCCTTTTTTATTTCAGGGCCCTATTGGCTTGGACGGCAAACCGGTAAGCAAACAGCTTCTCTCAAGGCTTTCTGCCCTGCATCCTGCTAGGTCCTACTGTGTCCTGCCAGCCTGCCTGTTGTAGAGTATGTTTTTAAGAGGATTACTTTGCAATGTCATGCACATGCATGGATTAAAAGAAAAGTAGAAGCTTGCCAGGCAGGAGGATACCACAGATGCCCTGGGGGAGATGCAGGAGTCAGGAGATTAGGGAAGGCAGAGTGTGGATGCTTCCTTTCTAGGCAAATCTATAAAATAGCTGTTCACAAGTGCAACAGCCTGGCCGCTGCAGGGAAAGCAAGCACTCCCGTCCTGAATCGGAGAGACAGAGCAGGCCCCTAGCACCAGCCCTCTGCCTTAGACAGCTGATAGCCTCATTTGAAGTTGACCCTACAGCTTCTTTCTCTTTGCTCCTGTGCTGTAAAAGTTGCAGTAGAAGAGGAAAGGACCCTAAAGACCTCCATGCTGTCCTTAGAGCCTCCTTATAATCAGCTTTGTCGTAGAGAGAGAGAGAGACCTAAGTTCTTCCCATCCTTCAGAGAGCTAGGGACAAATATAGTTACTTCCCTATGAACCCAACTGACATGAAACCCATAGCTCCAGGCAGTCCCTTAGCCAAGTTCCCCACCACATGTCCTCCAGCCGTGCTTAGTGGAGAAGGAGCTGGTAGCACATACCTCTGGCACCTAATTTCCTACAGCAGGACCCTGTATGCCATGAGGAGCATCACCCTGCCAAGGCCAGCAGCATCTCTCTTATACTGCTCTGGGGACACATATGTGAGCCTCAGCAAGGCACAGCGTACTGCACTCAGCTGTAGCTGCTCAGCCAGCCTGAGGGGGGTTTAACCATGTCCCGGCCATGCCCCGCAGAGCCTTTGCATCCAGTATTCATCCTCCAGAGCTTTGTTCTCAGTGTTTTGGGTAGCCGAGAGCAGTGTCCTGTTAGATGTGCGAGCGAAGCTCCACATGCGTGGCATTGCACCTCCCTCGACAAAGTACAGTGACTGCAGGTACCTCCCGAGGCAAGGGGTAAGCAGGTTAAGCCAGCATCTTCTGGAGACTGCAATGGTCGAAGCTGAGGCATGTTTTCTTTCTTTTGCAGGGTCATCCTGGACAGAAGGGGGAGATGGTAAAAAAAATATACGTTTGTCTGCGGGTGACGGGTTGGTTTGAAATTACGTTGCCTCTCAGCTGGAAATGAGCTCATAGGCAGGGTAGCGATCCTAGTTCAGCTAATGCACTAGCTGTGTCCCTACTTCTGTAACTTCATAATAGCAGTGCTGGGATGCATGTCTGTAATTTTTACATTATGGCTATCAGATTCATCATGTCACAACAGCAACTCTCTAGTTAGGCATGGGATATGTTTTCCTTGCAGTTAGCAATTACGTTCTTTAAATATACTCTGGGAGCTGACATTTTTCGTGGTTGGCCTCATAGCAGAAGTAAAAGTTGATGGAAAGTTTTCTGAAAACCCATCTGGCAGCTTTCAAATTATCTAACAAAAAAAAAAAGCATATTTTTTGTATTAAATATCTCTTTTTCCCCTCTTGAAGCTCTGTTTCATATGTGCATCGTACTAAAATGCTTTTGGTTGAAAATGATAATCTTAGGCCATGCTTGATGAAAACCCAAATGTGGTCTTGTTCCTCTCGACATCTCTGATGATGAAATCCCCAAACACGAGTATGCCAAGCTAGCAGCTCTGTAGTCACCTTTGCTCACTGAAATGCTGAACGTTTTCTTCTGCTAATTCTGTTCTTGGAGCCTGAGTGTCAGTGTAACCCTCTGGCAAGCACATGTTGAAGATCCCCCTTCCCGCTCCTCGGCGGAGGGGTGAGCTGACATCCCCCTGTTGCGCAACCCTAGCTCAGGCAGTTGCTGCTCAGGCTTCAGCCCTGGCTGCTTCTGGTTCGATCGCAGTGCGTCGGCTGAGGAGACGTGCTGTCAACTGAGGTCCTGGGAACAATAAGGGTGTGTTTTCCTGATGATTTTCCCCCTCTCCTTTTAATAATTCCCCACTGCAGTGCAGCCAGAACATGTGTGCATTTTCAGTCCTCCAGAGTAACAAAGGGAACCCAGATCTCTCTTGGGAACTTTCCTCAACATTTGTTTTTAAAAGCTGAGTTTCCACCTACTCCATACACTGACAGTTTTTGTCTTATTGTCACTGTAAACGGGAATCCATCTCGCATTCATGACAATGTGTCTCTTTAAAGGGTGCTGCAGGTCCCAGGGGACAACCCGTAAGTATCCCATCTTTTGCAATCGCACCTCCTCCTAATCCCCTTCCCCTCGCGTGCACTGAACTCCTTCATTTACTGAAGGCTTTTTTATGACTTTTCTTTTATAGGGTCCCCCAGGACTAAAAGGAGAAAAGGTAATTTTAATGGGAGACGTGTTGAAAATTAAATGTAAAAAGTAAGCAGGGAAGGCACTCAGTGGACTTGGTGCTGCTCGGTCTGACTTTGAGTGGCTGAGAAATACAGCAAGAACAGAGGGCTCTGGGGATAGGGGCCAGGAGGCAGGGTGCTTGTCAGGTGCAAATTGGCATAGCTGCACTGAATTCAATACAGTCACGATGATTTATACCTTCTGGATCTGACCCCTATTTTATTCTATTTTGGTCCTCTCTGTTCATGGTTTAAACTCTTTCCTCTTAATCCCCTCCTTTCACAGGGTCAGTGTGCAGAGTACCCGCACAGGGTAAGTCATTAGTGTTATTATCGTCTGTCCTGTGCCTTCCTGCATGTTAATCCTCCTTCATTTGAATGGCTTTTTGTTGGAAATATAGATCGTTTCATTAACAAGATGCGTCATCTGGGCCCTGAGGGCAGCGCTCGGCTGATTGATGTGTTTCGCAGAAAAGTAGCAGATAAGGTTTTCCAGGAGGGATGTTGGTTCTCCGGTCTGTTCCTGCCCACCAGGGCTGACCCCCATCTAAATTCTGTCATTGCTGCTTCCTGGAGACCCTCCCATGCTCTGTGCTGAAGCGGGGGAAGGTCTGTGTCCTCACCCCAAAACTCAACGAAACCTGGGGTTTCTGAAGGAGTAGAGGTCACCCACTCACACCCTGTGCTGCTGCACCAGCTCCGTCCTGCTTCCACAGCCTCCGCTGCGGTTGCGTGGCCAGGAGCAGTGGGGGGGTTTGCAGACCTCAGGGAGACTCTATCGTCATTCCTCCCGTTGTCTTCTCCCTCATGCTGGTCTCAACCCTGCATAGAGACAAGGGGAAGGGTTGTGCTCCCTGCMCAAAAGTAACCCTGACCACCCCCGGCCACGGTGCTCTAGCTGGTCCCCATGCCAGTCCCCCAATGTGGTGGGCTTTCTGCCTGCAAAGAAGAGGCGGAGAGGGAGGTTGATGACAGCAATGTTTAGTGAAAGCCAGGATGTTGCCCCACTTGCCTCTTCATCCTTGCCTGGCTGGCATGTACCACAGCCAAGAGAGGAGAGAGCGCATCATGGGGTGTGAGAGGATTACAGCGGTAAAATTTAACCAGCTCTAAAACCAAATGGAGTGCTGAAAATCCACTGGAAATGCATTGGAACGACATCATATGAAGTGGCTGGAATTTGTAATCTGGGTGTACAGGGAAACAGGCTTAAGGGCTTTCTGTTTATTTTTGATGGGCCTCTGGACAATTAGCTGGGCTCTGGTCCCTGGCCCCAAGAGAGCAGGGCCCTGGATGCTCCGCGCAGCAGAGGCACCAGAGAGAGCTTGGCTGGCAGTGAGGGAGAAGGGGTCYGTCGGTATGTGCCAGTGCCGGTACAATAATAGCTGGTCAGCTGTGTTTATTTAGGCGAGACGGCTCACTAGATTGTTATGTTAAAAAGAAGCTAACAACAATGTTCACCCCAGTGGYGTCCCGGGTTCCTGTTACAGCCCTTGCCTCCGACTGTCCTCAGTGCTCAAGGTGAAAAGCAGCGGCAGGACCCGCAGCAACACTGGGAAACGGAGATGCAGATTGTGCATGACTGGGAGTAGCCAGGGCTCAGACCTGGGGGCAAAAGCATGCTGGTTCGGTGGGTTGGGGTTGTAGGCACTCCAGGGTGACAGACCGCAGGACTGTGACAGCGGGGAAAGGGCTGGTGCAAAGCCTCACGTCCCAGCAAAGCCTGGTGACGTTTCCTTGGCTCTCATGGAGGTACTTCTGGTCTCATAAGGCAGCAAGCTCAACATTTTAAAAAGCCCATGAGTCATTCCAAGGCAGAGATGTGCTCACGGGAAGGGTGACTGTCCTCAGATCAGCTCAGGGGTGGGCTGTCCTGAAGGGTCTGGTCACAGGCTGCAAATTCAGGGAGCCAGAGGCACAAATCAGCCAACAGAGGTGCAGTTCTCTCTTCCTCCCAAAATGAGAATTAGGATGAGGCTTGGAAAAATGCTACACATTTGACTGAATTGCAATTTATTCTGGCTTTGCTGGTTGACAAGGTCCTTTTTCAGATATTCTGGGTGAGGAAATGAAAACAGCATCCTGAAAAACCAGGGATGTTGTTTCAGTTTTGTTTTGTCTTTGTTTTCTTAGGAAGGAAATGTAAGGTTAGGATGTATGTCTTGGCTCGTGCTGTAGTTTCCTATTTTTTTCTGTATGAGTCTGTATGACCTGCACTGCTGTGAGGGACAAGCCCAGGCGTGGGGCTACCCGTTTGGTGTGAGCTGGCTGTTCGAGGTGCTCCCACCCTGGGGAAGGGTGCTCAGCTCAGGGAAGAGGGGGACCAGCTGTGCTCCGTCTGCTCTCAGAAATGCCGTGTGTCTAACTGACCCCGTTTGTGTCATGTGTCTTCACTGTCCCCTAGGAATACCTAAGTACCACCCTTGCAGCCCTGCGCTCTAACCAGATCCTTACGCTAAAGGTTTGTGGGTAATGGTCTGACGGGACCCAGTTCTGATGCAAAGGCACGAGGATGCGGATCCAATATTGCATGCCGCCTTCTGAAAAAAACATGCCGTTGGGACACAGAGCGGGCAGGGCAGGAGCTGGGTGGAARACACTTCAGGTTTCTTCTCTAAACTCTCCCACTTGCACCTGAATCCATTCCTGGGTCTTGTCTTGCCTCTGTTTCCAGGACTGCTTCTCTCCATTTTCCTCCTTATCCTTTCCAGCATCCTCCCTCTGCTTCCCCGTAAGTTGCATAATATTTCAGATACACTTGAGGAGCCCGGCAAAGCCAGGTCAGCTGGGTCTGGGTCACTCGTACAGACATGCTAGGCACACCTAGCACAGGGGTGTGGGGGTTTACAACAACATCCCCTTTGAGAAGGTCAGCGCAGTCCCAAACACTCTCCTGAGCTATGGGGCCTCCTGCGCTGTCTTTTAGAAAGAGAAGGATTTCCTTCAGATGAAATCAGCCTAGCCAATTTTCCAGCAGCACTGCTTTTGTTGCGATAGCTTGTGGCTGTCTGGATCAGTGCATTCGAACAGAACTGCCTGATAACAGGGCGGCGATGCTGCAATATTGGGTTGCCACTGCACTTTGCAACAGGACTGGATCCTTGCTTTCGCTGCAAACACGAAGAACAATGTTTAAAGGGGTTGAAGTGTGCCGCTTGGATGTGTACAGTTACTGTGGTGGGAGACCTATGGGCACACCTCTCAGATCTGAGTGCACAGCTCACATGGGGAAACGTTACACACAGGGGCACAATTTTGTGCCTGAGCACAGAAAGCCTCTTTTTCTTCTCCCTGTATAAATCAAGAGCAGCTTCAATGGAAAACTGATAGGAACAGGAAAGTGGATCAGGCCAGAGGAGCATTCCTGGGCCTGGAGCCGGCACGGTGGGTGCCAGGCTGACAGCAGCATGCATGCAAGTGGAAACTGGATACAGCAGAAGGATGAACAAATGCTCCTGAGCTTTAGTGCATTTGATTTCTGTGTGTCCGGGTCAGCTTTGTGCCCTAAGGCAGCATTCCTGGCTATAAGCAGTCAGAGGCTGATGTTACTCTTAAACGAGGAAGAGCAAAGCACAGGCTGCCAAGGCAATACCCTGCTGAAGGCTCAGAGGCACCAAGGTCTAGTCTTCTCCCTTGGCCGTGATGGGTGTGTCTGCTCAGCTAAATGAACCTCAGCAGGACCTCTTCGCTGGCCGCGATGCCTGCTGCTGGCCCCGGCTAGCATGTCTCCACTCCCTCCTACACCCTGAGGAAGGGTGAGGCCCGGAGATACACTGTCTTTCTTATAAGGGAAGATGGAAAGAAATAGGAAACCGTACTTGGAAAACTTGGAGAAAATTGGCATTTTGATAGTTACCTCAAATCTTGTGATGAGAAATTAAGAGAAACAGTCCTGTCTCCGGAGAGCTTAGCAGAGCCACTGGTGGGATGTCTTGCAGTCAAAAATCCCCCGGGTAAGTTTTATTTCCGAGCAGAGAAAGCGGTAAAAGCTCTGTGCAGTGGGAGCATCGGCTTGGCAAGTGGTCAACAGGACTGGCATGTGGCAAGTCCCCCTGTGAGCAATACACGGCACGGAGGAGCTCAGAGGTCTGCCAGCAGGTACCCATGCCGTGCGCGGCTCTCACGCGGTGGTTTATTTTCATGGCAATCTCTCTGTTCCCCTCTTCTCTGTTCTCTCCCCTGGCTGCTCTCTGACTCTTGGTGCCCTAACGGCCTCCTTTGCCCCATGRCCTTCTGGTATGATCTTCTTCAGCTGTTGCCTCTCCTCAATTCAGTGCGGCTGGCTCCACCTCCGGTCATAAAGAGACGCACTTTCCAGGTAGACTTCTCCTCCTCATTGCCTGTTTCTAAGCCTACCTCGATGCTTGWGATTAATCAGCTTGCTACCTGTCTWTCTTCCCCTACAGAGAGGTTTCYAAGAGGTTTGGGCAGAGCTGAGGGACTTTCTTTGAAGTGGAGGAAATCTTTGATGTGATAATGYGGCTAAAAAGAAATGCAGTGAAGCCAGTTTTTTAAACTAAAAGAAATGGGCCATGAAACTGTTCTAGGGACTGTTGACAAGCAGTCTCCTTAAGGAGTYAGTTCCTGCATATTCAATCTCCAGAAGAGATTAGAAATCTCGTGCTGAAATGCAGCTAATGTCTGTGAAATTTAACTGAGATGAATTAATAGGCAAACGCTTCTTCGAAGGGCTAGTCTAGYCTGAGACACTTGGGAAAATGTGTTTAAATAAGCTCTTATAATGGTTTCATTAAATTGCATTAAATCTTTGTGTAAACACATTTATTTTGGTTTCCAGGGCCGTAATTCATGTTTAGTTTAGTTTATTTTGGGAATGAATTCATAAAATGAATTATGGACATATGAATAGCGAATAAGAGTGTCCATAGTCAGAGTTCATGTGGCTTTTAATGAGCCCACTTTAAGCTCCCTCGTTCCACCAGTTGGGATTAACTTTTCTGCGTGGACAAACCGCTGTAATTACCCCACTGAAGTGTGCTGAGCACCCCCTATTAAGTGGCTGGGTTTTGTCACCCTGCTGCGTGTCTAGACAGTCAGATGGTAGCAGGGAACTACAGTCGGCAATACAGGCCTTTACCACGAGGTGCCTGGTCCTTGCCCAGTGCTGGCAAAATCTTGACGTTATCACTTCAGCCCGTGGTCTCAATTCAGTTTCAGTTGATTCAGCGCTCGCACCACACAAAGCCCTATGGCTTGCGCTGCTTGCCCTTCAAAGCGACAGTCCGAAGAGCCAGGCCAAGGACTGACCTCTTGGAAAGGCTTTGAAAGCTGCAGTTTGTATCCAGGATGAAGTGGGAAACTTGAATAGCTGCCCCACGTCCTGTCGTCAGCCAGGGCTGCAAATTCCCCGCTGTCCCCAGAGGCTAACTTCACCGGAGAATTTTGCTGTGATGCGTTTTGCTGTTGCCGTATTCGTTCCCTAAGTGTAACAAAGTGTAATCCACTCCTACRGATCTGCCAGCACCAAGCAATTCCAGGAGCCCGACATACGAATACTAAGAAAAAATGCGAGGCTGCAAAATAAATGTTAGAACCAGCGCCTGAGAGAGGAAAATCCTGCTGCTGCCTCTGAGCACATCAGCAAGAGTGCTTTGCCTAAGGGCTTGGGCTTAGCAGAGACRTGAGCTGAGTGGAGACCTGTGTTAGGAGGCTGAACAAGTATCGCATTGCTGAGGCACAGAGTGGCTAACTAGTGTTTAAAAGAACTGAAAAATAGCTCCAGTCAACGGCTAAAAATATAGAATGACATCTGATGAAAATGACACCTGATCTCCAACTTACCGTATCCACTTACAGTCTAGTTAGACCTGTGGGGGTCTTTTTGTGCTGAATGGAATAAGACTATAATGATGTGGTAAATAACATTTTGCGTGTTTAGGGATCTGTATGGACGGGCATTCGCTTGCACAAAGCACGCTCTGTCTGACGCAGCGAAGCAAAGGCAATGAGGATGGGAGTTTGGGTGAGCTCCTCCCAGCCATTCCCTGGGCTGAGGCAGGGCTCCAGCTCTCCCCATCTCCCCGTCCCCTGCCAGGGTGCCAGCACCCATTCCCAGCACTGCGCTGCATTTCCAGTGCCCTAAATCTGGAGCGTAGACTGGGCTGACAGTGGGAATAGAGGAGGGAGCCAAAGGGAGACAGGCAAAGCCCCCTTTGCCTTCCCATGGTGCACCCATGCTGGGGGTGCTGTAAGACGCACGCACCCTTTCGTGCACCCATAGTGGGAGTGCTGCAAGATGCAATGGGAGGGAAGTCTCTGAAGCTGGGCTGAGAGGTCAGGACAAGAGGAAATTTAGAAATATACTCCAGTGTCCTCCAAACCTCTTGTCTTCGTTGGATCCAAATTGCCTCCCAGATTTAAAAGCTACGAGACCATTTACAGGACTGTTGACTAGCACTGAGTATGGAGGACAGGGAAGCTTGGGAAGGATCCTGTGTCCCCTTGCATGGGCCACAGGGTGAGCCAGGATCCACTTACAATATGGGGAAAAGAGAGGCTGCGGGTCAGGCGGCGAGGCGGCGGCTCTCTTGAGGAGAAGGGCTGTTGCTCCACACATGACTGAGCTTCCCATGAGCCTGGCCCGCATGTTGGAAATTTTCTTTTAAATAGAGCTCATGGCAGAAGGGATGAAATTTGCAGCTTATTACTTTCATTTATCATTCTAAATAAAGCAAACACCCCTGTATCTGCATGTTTTACTAAAGGCAGCCAGGATAAACAACACACTTGGTAGGAACACATGCAGGGGACAGATTTCGTGCATTGTCCTGAACACACAAGTGCCTGAGAGCAGACTTAGTTTTACCCAGCAGCAGTGTATAAGGCTGTAGAGAGGATGAATGCAGCAGAGACCAAACTGCACACCCATTGATTTACAACTGGGAAACAACCATGTTTGATTTCTAGCTTCCCATGGATCCACCAAGGAGAGTTTTTCAAATTTAAATTGGGTCGCTAGCAGTAGGATGTCATGATATTTTATCTGGGGAGGGKGAATGGGAGGGGAGCCCATGAGACTAACAAATTAGTGTGGGTGCCACGGTGCCTTAGGAGTTTGCTGGATTCATCAATTATAGATCAACAGTCTGGTATTCAAACGTGGCGCTTCCAACCCACTGTCTCCTCAGCGCCGCTTGGTCCCAAGTCCAGGTCCTTTGGGCCAGATGACATTGCTGAGGCATGAGCCACAGCCGCCGAATGGCTACTGAGGGGCCTGGGGAGGAACCGGCTGAAACGGCTCCGTTTCAGAGAGCTTAAAATGGCAGGTGGCTCTGCACGCACTAGCTTGTTAAATCTTACAAAAACAGGCTCTGCCTGGCGTCCATAGGCCTGTTTTGGGCGGGCTCCAGAAATGCCATGATGATCGTGTTATTTTCTTTTGGTTTTGTGGCGTTTCTACTTTTGGACCTTGGCAAAACAGAGGGAGTGTTGTCCGACAAATATAGCACAGAGAAAAAACTAGGCTGAGGTAAGACACTGTGGCTCTGCCTGGAAGTGCCAGTGTGGTCACGGGAGGCTTTGCTTCACATATGACTGTCCCGTGCTTTGGAAAGCCTCCTGAGAAACTCAAGAGATGTTGGACCTTGACGTATAAATTGTACTTGACTGACTCAAGAAGAAAAAGATCTCTTTGGRCTGCTCAGTCATCTGTAGATCCCTTTTAAAGAGAGCTCTGACAAGGTGGCCTCCGATGTCTTTGCAAACTGTCGGGTGCTGGCTCCTGCTGCCCAGGCAGCCCAGCCGTCCTCAGCGGGGCTCTGCCTCACTCTTGGAAACCTCTCCTGGCACTAACCTGGGACTTGCTTCTACCTCTTCTGCTTCAGCCAGACTGGCCTGCCTTGGGCCCTTGGGGTGGTGGTGTGAAGGGTTTGCTCTGCCTGCTGATAACCCCTTGTTTTAACAAACCTCAGGGTGAACAAGGACAAGCAGGAATCCAAGGTCCCCCGGGGCCCCCTGGCCCGCCAGGGCCCACTGGACCGGCTGGACCCGAAGGAACCCCAGGACAGCCTGGGCCAGTTGGGCCACCTGTAAGTCCAACTACAAAAAAGCCTTCTGCTTCCTCTTTCCCTAGGGCGCAGACAATTTCCTCTGGCCTTTGTTGCCTCTTCTGAAGCCAAGACAGCCACGGACAGSAGATTTGCAGGGGACGCAGATATGTGGGGAGGAAGAAGTTCCCAGGAAGGAGGGGGAGCGGGAGGGAAGGCGGAGGTGTGTGCCCTGCACCCTTGCTATCTGGACACGCACGTGTGAGCGGGTGACACCAGGCCCATTTCCTCCTCCTCAGCCTCTGCAGACGGTCACGGGGAGGAAGTAACACGTGGGGTGTAATTATCCCGCTCACAGCAGAAACCTGACTGATAAGAATCCCTGCGACCCCTTTGAAGTCCTGCTCCTGTCCTGTTCTCGGGCTGGGGAGCAAGCAGTGAAGGAGGGTGAAAATGGAAGCACCACTTAAAATAATACCATTGCTAAATGGCAGGGGACAGGGCAGAAGATCCTGCTAACGTACCTCTCTCTTGCAACAGGGCAGAGCGGGAGAACCTGGGAAGCCTGGCAGAGATGGAAAGGTGGGTACCAGAAACCAGCTCCGTTCCTGGGAGCTGTGGGGAGAAACATGGCACGCTGGCCCTGCAGCGACTGCAGCGTGAAAAGAGTTTCCATCTCTGAGAGTTTTCAAGACCTGCTAGCAGGACAAGCGAGTCTTGTCCCCTGAGGCAAAAGCACCTCTCCACACACAATATGGGGGTCGGGTATCCTGTAAGCATTCTCACCTCTCTTTGAGCTCTGAGGAGCCAAAGATGTGATGACTAAACATTTGAATTGCTATAAGCAGGCAACACTAAGAGTGGTATAGGCATCAGAGCCTGTCTAGAGTATTTTCTCGTTCCGTCTGCTCACATCAGGAAGGCAGCTCCTGTATGGTTATTTTGTTTATTTACATTTACATACACACGTATCCGGTATACTTCATGGTTTGTATCAGGTAAATTGTTTGGTTATTTCTCATTTAAAAACACAAGTGGTTTGTTTGTTAACGTATTCTCTCTATTTAGCTTGTCAGAGGAAGCTGCAGATGCCTGATTTACTCCAGAGCTGCACAGTGGGCTGGGAACAAGATTCCCAAGCAAAGCCAGAGAAACAGAAAAGATTCTGGAGCACAATATATAAGGCAAAGCAGCTTCTTGGTCTTCAGATTCAGCAAGACCAAGTCTGGGGGGATGAAGTGCTAAGGGCATGAATTTATTTGGGAGTGTGGATTAAGATAGTATTCATCTACATAAAGAATAGATCGGGCATGTTTGAGCTTACCGGTGCCAATCATCTCTGTAAAGGGGCATTTCAAACCAAAGCAGTGAGCATSTCCCATCACCCTGCAGTCCATGTAACGTTGTCTACATTTGCCAACTCCAGTGTCTGTTTTCATTTTATCTACAGGGCTTACCTGGGCCTCCTGGACCAAAGGTGAGATGTCTGGCCTCACTTAGAGGGAGCAAGGTGATAAACAGCGAGGTGGACGCTCCTAGCAAGGAGAGACATGTACATGYTAACGGGTGGAGGAGGGGGAAAAGAGGTTACATCGAATAGCTGAGAAAGATTTCTAACCCAGCTCAGTATTGCCTCTGGGGCCCGGCCCATGTGCTGACTCATGGGTTTTGTCCAGGCGACACGTCTGAGTTGCATCTTGACTGAGCGAGGCACGCCTCATCAGCCCCTCTTGCAAAATTCTTTGCCACACACAGCTTTATTGGCTTCTTCCACTCTCAAAGCATTTACCAGCGCTTCAGGAACTGATTTTGCAATGCTATTGTTAACTCCACCACAGTTTCCCATTTATTCACTTGCCAAAATGCGAGTGTGGGGGGGTTGTTGTTGTTGTTTTTCAGCTGCAACCATCCACCCCCCTTTGTTTTTATTTGAGATATTTAGCCAGGGTGAGGAGATAAAAACCGCAGAGCTGGGGCACGGCGCTGGCATGAGTTATCCAGCTGCCAGTGCTTATTGCGCCTTTCCTGCTAGGGCTCAGTCCAGTGCAGGTAACAGTGACCCACGGGTCTGAAGGGTCAGGGACTTAGTGGAGTCACTCCGACCAAAAAGTGAATTTTCCCCACGGAATGCCCTTCCATCCCAGCATCTTCCCAGGGAAAAGGGCAGGGATTTGTCCTTCTCAGGCCAAGCCTCACTTTCTTTTGTCTTTTTGCCTTTTGCAGGGAGACCCTGGGATTCAGGGATACCCTGGCAGAAAGGTAAGAAGGGGAGCTCCAATATCGTTAAATGAATTAAGGTGCACTGATGCCTTGTGAGATCACGGCTGTATATCTTTGGACTCCTCTGGAGCCCTCTGCCGAACTCCGCTCCTGCTGGACATGGGGCTGCGACAGGCCCACAGATCCCCTGCCGTCATGTAAGGAGAGGTTGGACCCAGAGATGTAGCTCCCCAGTAGCTATGGTACAGATGTCTCCCTGTCCGTGTGCCTCTCTACACCCGCTTCCAGGCGGAAATACACCTCTCGGGCATCCACACCCGAACAGGAGTTCGGCCRTTTGGAAAGGGCCAAATCCGTGGCTGTGTATTGCTCTCTGGAATAAAGCGGGAAAGAGTCGATCCTGCTCCAGGTTAAAAGGCAGAAGCTGGCAATGCCCGAATGTCTTCAGCAGCAGCTAATTAACAGCAGGGTTGTAATGAAGAGACAGAAAGAGAGGCAGGGGAAAGACACAAGGAAAGATCAAAGGGGAGAGAGGGAATGAAGAGATACTGCTAAAGAGATGTCAGCTGGAGAAGGGGAAGGCGAATGTTCCCAGCAGGAGAGAGTCCTGTGTCCCGTGTTATCTCCACGTTGCTTTATGGGTGCTCTGCGAGCAAAATGGCAAGACCTGAGAGCTTTTTAATTAGTTCTGTATAAACTGAGAAGTTTTTGTTATGTCAGGAAGTGGAAATTATAGCCCCCACGGACCACAGCCCACTCCTGCAGACAGACGCAATTTATTGCCTCTTCTTCCAGTGAACCGTCGGTTTTTCCATTAAGAGCCCATCCTGTTGTTTCAGCGCAGGGCGGGCGGTAAGGGGGTCCCTGCAATGACTTCGCAGCGAGGGCCTCTCCTACGAGCTCCTCTTACATGAAAMAACTTGTCTGGCTAATTTACTTACCAAGCAAAGAGCCTGCACTGATCTCAGAGGAATGARCCTGAGGTTGTGACCTTTCTCTGGGAAAGGTGGAAGGAAGGGATGAAAGTAAGGGAGAAAATCCTCCCTGGTGAGTGGGTCAGGGGAAAGGGAAAAGAGGGCAAAGAGTTGAGCAAAGGTGTTAGCTCTGATATGATATAGGATTGTGGGACCATTCCCTTCAATCCTTACATTTCGYACCCTGAATATCCTTCTTCATCCAGAATGGTGCTCTTCTCCCAGAGAGACCCAGGTGGTAGCTTGCTGTGTGGTAGGCACCTCTCTGTGGTAGGCGGGACATCCCTCTCACATCTTTGCTGACCTTTCAGGCATCCCACAGGCTCCTTTTCTTGCTGCTCACTGTGTTTGCTTCTTCCTCCCTTTTCTTTCTTCTCTTCCTCAGGGTGAGGTGGGCGAGTCAGGCCTGCCCGGTGCGCATGGCCTCCCGGGAGCTACTGGCCCCAAGGTAACCCTTAAACTCAGGGTCAGTGGGGCTCTCTCCCAAGGGCAGAAAAGTGGCACCCAAGCCTAGAGATGCACTAAAGGAATACGGAGGGGCTGGGGCTGGAGGCAGTTCTCTGGAGCCTGGTATGAGCCATGTAAACAGAAAGACTCGCTCCTGTGTAAAGGGCCTGAGCAATTTTTGGCCAAAGCGATTCCCCTCTTTCCTGAACCAGAACCAGATGCAGCCCTGCACAAGCCCCCATTAAAGACTAAAACTGACCCAACCTTTAGAGGCTTTTGCATGGGAGAATGAGGATATTCTGGTCAATGAAATGGATTGACGGTTTGTCTACACCCAAAACATRTAGGAAGCATTAGTAAGGGCAACTTCCAGCATCCACTCCAGCAACGTAAACTGCCTGGCATTCCCAGGGCGGGGTGGGCKGCAGCCACAGTTCAGGCTGGTACCGTGTTATGATCAGGAGCCAGTTCTCTCTGGAGGCCTGGGGTTGCATTTATCGCACACTCCCTACTTCAGCTACTTTCTCTTGGCCGTTGCTGTTAACAATTGTTCCGCTTGCTTGATTTCATGTTCACTGTCCCTCTCTGTTTCCTCCCTCTCTGTTCTTCGCTGGGCAGGGTGAAAAAGGGGACGCTGGCATAAAGGTAGGCATGAGAAATACGGTTTTCTACCGCGGTAGCTCATCTGGGAGATACTGCTCCTTGGGCCGATGGGTTGTAAGAGGAAGTTGGGTCTGAGGCAGCTCTGTGGGGTATTTGATGGAGTACACATCTGTGCTCTGATTAACCACAGACAGACACTCCAAGCTCAGGCAATAAAAGCAGCCTTTATCCATTTGGTGGAATTYGATTCTTACCAAAGGCATTTCTCTGACTATGAAGCTCGCTAATGATTTGTTACATCTCTCCATTTGATGGGCTGGGTTGGGGTTTCCTCATAAAATCTGGTTAGCTGACGCATCAAATCCACTCAAACTCTGCAACTCAGGCTGAGGTTTGGCACCAGGCTTTTCTGTCTGTTTCTGGACACTTTTTACAGGCTCATATGGTCTATGCCCAGATGTTATCTATTTGATTGAAATTTACTGTACCCATATATTTAAAGTATATTACTCAACGTAGACTGTGCTTAAAACATTACAACATTGGCAAGTGTTCATGACGGTCAGAGCATACTGTGTCATGCCATACTTCTTAAACATCATGAGAAAAGACTGGTCCTGTAATATTTTGAAAGGCATTAACAGTGACACATAYATTTAAAGTATTTAGTATGTGGCATGCATCTCATTTATTGTGCAGCATATACACTTTATATATTTTTTCCATCTGGGTGAATTGCTATTTGAAGGGAGAAAAGGCCCCTTCAGAACTTAACACGGATGTGTTACATCGACTTTAACGAAAAGTTCTTTGGAAATGCAGGCTTTGGGTTAATAGTTGAATAGAACAGCAGCAATTGTCCTCCTGCAAGAAAACAATACCTCCTCAGAAATAATGCAGTGCATGTAAAGTCCTAAGGTTCTGCCGTGTCCATTTTCACACCAGTGTAATTCCGTCAAGCACAAAGGCATGGCTTCTGGTTTGTGCCCRTGTAAACGAAAGCAGAATTGTACCCAGAACTAACATGTTTTGGGGGCTAGGAGTTTACTGCTGTCTCAAYATCCAGGAGCTCTCCCATTAAGCTGAACTGGAGGACTGAAGCTTGAGCGTGGCCTGGGTGGGAGAAAAGGCTGGAAGGAGAAGCTGTGTTCCACCCTTGCTTATACTCCCACATTTCACTGCTCGCAGACACCTGCTCTGCGTGCACCCATGTACAAGGACTGGTCAGCCCTTGATTTGGGCTCTGGCAAAGGGCAAGTCTCCAAGTCTTCCAGTGATGTCTCAGGGTCATCCACATCCACTCTGTTCTGTGTTGGAGAGCAGTGACTCAGGGCGACCCTGATGACATGCTCTAGCTACTTGGGCCCTTATTCATCCCACTTCATAAAGAGTGGAGATGAAACCTGCGCTTTTTATGGTACTAAATTGCAGCTCCAAAGAGCCACCTCCCCATAGCAGCCTCTTCTTTCACACAGACTTTCATTTGTTATTGTCAGGATCACTTTTCTCTCGACTTCCTTTCTTCTTTGCTCAGAGGAATTGAACTGGAAGTGCAGAGGTACCCTTAAATCAGCAGCCAGACATCACCCAGTAGCAGCTCCTGAACACCCGCACAGCGTGTGCATTTTTTGTCTTCGGAAGTTGCTTCTTTCTGTCGTCCTCCCAACTAGGAGGATCATTTGGGACTCTGGAAGGCTTTTGATGCTTCCGCCTTTGGATCCAATTACCTGGGCTAGATTCTACCTTCTCTTTGTTTTGAGGAGCCCAGGRCAAACACTATGATTCAGTTTAGCTGCAGTGACCAGTTTTGCATAGCATATCACTGCTTTTGCTGGTGGTGAAGAACATTTCAGGCCTGAAGAGGCCATCACACAGACCCCTTGTTGATTTAATAACCTCTTCCCACCCAGTGACAGATGCAGCACAACATAAATTCTCTCTTAGCTATTTTCTTCTGTGGCCACCATTTGTCCTTTGATCATATTGAGACCTATATCTGTGTCCCGTGAAGGTTATTAGACAATCAGTAAGTGTGATCACCTGGGTCATTTGAATAAGCATTTGACTGACTGCCSCCCAGCCTAGTCATCGCATTCAGCTTTAGTGACATTTTCTTTCTGTTTTTTTGAAAGGTCTTTAGGTTGCGGCTTTTTCTCATGCTCTGAGGAAAGAGCAATAAAGAAAACTGCCCACAGTCTTGCTCAATAACCCCCTCATAATCTGCCTTTTATAGCAAGGAGCAAAAAAGGAAGGGTCTCTGTTTTAATCAGCAGCCTGTAGCCACTACTGCTAACGAGCTGATCAGCATGAGACATGCTCTCTCATGATTGGCACCGAGTGGCTATAAAGCTGCTCACACCAGGTGCAGGGGGAGAGAGTATGAGGGTCTCCTCTGTGCTGGAGGGGAGAGGCATAGCCTAGCTCTTCCAGAGAGACTGGGGAGCATGGAGGTATTTCCTAAATCAGCCATGAAGCTCAGGAGAGCTGGGAGATGCTGACCGCCTTCCTGGAGCCTTCTGGGGACCTGCGCTGGGCATTTTGCCTTTCATATCTGCCTTTGGTTATGTTCCCCRGCTTCTGGCTTGGCTGCACCATTCCAGTGCTGGTTTTGGTGGGCTGCTGCTGCCTGGCTATGGCACCCTGTGAGGCCCAAAGGGCAAGGGGGGATCACAAAGGGATCAGCCCAGTGGGTACTTACTGCATTACAACGGCTTTCAAATACATAGGGGTTTAAAGATGTTCTGCAGAGTTGTTTTYGCTGCTTATTCTCTGGCTTTGGCTCTGGGGCTTCTTTCTGCTCTTTAATGATGCAGTGTCAAGTTTGTGGCTCCTGCTCTCTAATTAGCTCTAGTGCCTGTGTGATCCTGCCGGTGCCAGYGGGGGCTGTGCAGGCGAGCTGAGGCCATCATCAGAAAATGCGGGGTAGTGTGGTTGCTCTGTAACTTGCCCCCTGTAAGGGGCTACCTTGCTCCCTCTCACTGAGGTGGCTTTGCTTTTGCAGGGCTAAATAATTAAACAGCTCTTCAGGCAGGCAGTTTCTTCCAGGAAATTCTCTGGGATGGGGAATTACTTTCGCATGCAGGGCTGCTGTGTGGGGGCAGACTCTSTGAGCAGTGTGGGTGCCTCCCACCAGAAAGCATTGGTCTTCTCTGCTTGGTCTCATTTAAGAAAAAAAAACAGGGAGCACATTTCAGAAGGAGGGACAGAGAGTGGTCCCCACTTTTCTACTACAAAGCATTCATAATTATTGTTTTATTTTTCTTGCAGCTGAAAATACCATAGTTAAGTGTCCTGCATAGGGTAGGAGGTGTTCACACTGCCTAGGTCATGTATATTATGGTATTAGACAGYATTTTACAAAATACAGTTCACAGGATGCCACAATTAGAAAAAGCGCTTTTAAAAAAAGCATATACATGTATCCCTGCTAAGCAGTCCTTCCAAGCAAGGACTAAACACCCAGAAGAAAATAACAGCAGTGAGCAGACTGTCTAAAGATGGTTTATTTTCCATTTACCACCAGATAAAATTCTGGCTAACAATACAAGGCAACCCTCGGATTCTCTGTTTCTCCAAATAAGTTTGTTCATCCTAGAGTCACTGCAGACTGAGTGACTCCCTGTGCCCTGCAGAATACCACGGCACGGGATGTGGTAGGAGGATACAGAAACCGTCTTTGTTCCCAGCGCTGTTGCTGTGGCACTCCAGCAGGGCCAGGCCTGCTGTACACAACAGGCTTGAGAGGTAGCGCTGGGGGGAAATGGCCCTGGCTGGGCAGTCAGCTTGGTGAGAGTCAGGTGGGGAGAAGGGGTTGTGCCCCATCTCACCCAGGAGGCTCACCTGTGCCCCGGGCCCTCCTCACAGAGCCCTGGGAGGACTCATCTCGTGTCTCTTGCTCTCTTTCTCTGTGTTTCTCGCTCTGCTTCCAGGGGGAGAGAGGCATGCCAGGGCTGCCAGGAAGACATGGCACTAAGGTACCTTGTAAGCAGCGGAGTGATGCTTGTCTGCCTGATCTCACCCGTACCACTCAACTGTCCCTGATGCGCAAGCATCACCTGGATTTGTGTGTGTGTCTGTTGGTCAATGACTATCCTCAGCTGAATTCTTTCTGCTTCTAAATTGCAAGATATAGGGCCTAATTTATGAAGGAGATGGTGGGGGAAGAGGCRTTTTACAAAGCAAATGGCATGCCCAGTCTGATGCTGTCTTGCAACATCAGGATCTTAATGCTTTATGCTAGTGAGAGCGGCCAATCGCCGACGTTTCTAGGGAATTGGCGTTTTGTAAATTCGGGGTCCCAAGTGACCGCTGCAACCTTCAGCGATGTGTGTTAGCCCCCTGCGATCAGTAGGGTTATGCAAGTGTGAACCTGGACTAATGCAGCGATGAATCAGGGTCAGTGTGTGAGCAAGCCTGCATGTGTGTGCATTGCAGTTTTAGGATAAATCCTAGAAAATAACATCATCTGCATTTGCTGCCATTTAAAGGCACTCGAAGAGTGAGGAACAGGCATCCCAAATGCACTGTGAAAGCCTAACCCAAGCCACTTGCTGCACATAATCCCTTTCATGACTCTAGCCCGTGTTCACTAAAACCTACTAACCCCTGAGACGATCTGGAATGCTTTTTTCCCCTTTTATTGCATAGAATCCCTGATCTCCATCTTCTGTCCTTGTGTTTTTTAGCTTTGTCCCTGATTTGTTTCAGAAAGCTGAGAGGTATGATCCTGCTGCTCTCTGGCTCCCCACTCCTCCTTGTTTGAACTTTTCCAAGCTCTTTTCACTTTGAACTTGGCTCCCAGTCCTCCTCTCTGCCTCATGTGCTACATCCCAACCCCTCTCATTTCCCACCTTCTAACACTACTTCACCCCCTCCCCTTTCCTTAGACCCTTGTTATCCCTCATATTTGCTTTTGTAACTGGACCTTTTCACTAGGACCTAACTAATACTAACACAGGACATACAGAGATTTTAGAGCAAAGGGTTGGTAGGGAAGACCTGCTTCTTGCATCAGTGCTGTCGAGGGAAATGTGACTGTCCCTGTGGGAGCAGCTGCCTCCTGGGGTTTCAAAGCACCTGTCTGGGATCGCAGGGCAGGCTGGACTCCGTGGTCTCATGGTGGTGGCTTGCTCAGCGTTGCAGAATGATGCCTGAACTGCAGTGCTTGGAAGTCTTTTTTCCCCCTAAGGTGGCTGGCTTCAGAGCTCTCCTGAAAACATTTTACTGCAGAGTTTCTCTTCTGTGATAAAAACAGAATGAGGGGAAATAGCAAGACCAAGGCTCTGGGGTACGAGCTGGCATTTCTCAGGATGCTTGAGCTGATGTATCTGGGATCACGTGCTGAACAGGGTGTTTGGTCCTCAGTCTGTCTTTGCATTCCTCAGTTATTTGATACTGTTCTGCTTGTTGGCCTTTGATTCGCTTGCAGGACTAAAACCGGGGGGGTGGAAATCTGGTTGTCTTGACTGGGTTGTGCTCATGATGTCTGCCTTTGGAGGAGCTTTCTGGAAAGCAGAGCCACTGCCATAGGTGAACAACCTGCACAGGGAAATAGGATGCGTGCTGTGTGGTGTTACAGCATTACTTCTGAGTTTTGCAAAGGAAAAGGCATGGACTTTGCCTTTTTAGTTCCACCTGGCAGATACTGTTTTGTTTTTAAAAGTTTGTGTCCGATTCATTTCAAACAAGGTGTTCCTGTCTTTCCTCTCTCTGCCAGGGCGCTCCTGGGATGGCCGCCGCAGGGCTGAAGGTCAGTTTTAAACTACACTGCAATGGCTTAAGTGGGGCTCGCTTAAGAGCAAGGGCTGGAGTTAGGAGAGCACAAGGCACAGGAAAATGGTCGGACAGCTCCCACTAAAGGGGAATATCAGAACTGCTATTACTTTTGGCGGAGATGCTAGACCCGTCTCCCGCAACACCCCTGCTACTCCGCACCTCTCTGGGCAGAGAGGCTGGTGAACTCGTGATACTCCACAGCAGTTTTGGGATGGCAACAAAGCAAAAGGCCAGGTGCGGATTTAGGGGGCTAGAAGTTACCCCGGGGATCCAAGATGTGCAGTGAGACAACAACGTGTTGTCCTGATTCCCTCCAGCTGCTGGGGAAAAAGACAGAAATAAAGAACTTATCTCCGGGGCTGGTGGGGAGRGTTTTCCTCCTTGATGCCACAGTGATCCCGTATCAACACAGCCTCCCCCCGCCCCCAGCTGCAACCCCAGCCTTGCTCTGCTCCTGTGTGCACAGAGCTAGGAGTAGGCTAATTCCTTAATGCCAGCAGGAGTCTTGACTTATGCTCTCTTGTATCTGGTAAACCTTCTCTTGAAATACTGCAAGGTGGTTTCTCGGTTTCATAAAAGCCTCTTGTCTGAGGCTTGCTGGTTTCTTGTAGCAGCGTAGGAGCTGGCTAATGAAGATAAAACAAGCTCCAGGCACAAATAATATGTATTTAAAACATCCTCGTGCCCTTATTTACAAGCCCAAGGCCTCCATAGATGAACGTTCTTTCCTCCACTCTGATAGCCGTAGGAGGTTTTGCACTCTCTCCTCCTGGTTTTTCACTTTATTTTCCTGTCTCTTCCTCACCAGGGCGAGCCCGGGACTCCAGGAGAAAAGGTACTCTCAGAAGGCTTTGCTCTGAGCCTGCACTTCTGGTTTGTTTGTGTGGTTTTTCTCCCTCTCCCAGAGCAGCTGGGCAGCTGAGGAATGGCTCTGCACTTGCCAGTGCCCAAATCCAGGCCCTAATGGCGACTGCCAGTGTAAGCAAAATGGTAGTAGCATACAGTGATGCCAGAGAGAGAGGGACCATACTGCAAACAGATTCCCTCCCTCCTGCTCACGTCTGTGTTGATGGCAATACCCTCCAGCTGCTTCCTCCTTTTCTCCCTACTCCACAAAATATGCGCAGCACACTTTGCTTAGCAAGTACGTTCCCTCTCCCTCTTCCCTTGTCCCCTTCTGCCTCCCGGTACTTCTGTGTCCACCAGAAGTCTTCCCGTGTTACTGCAGGGGATTGTTCTTCTCTCATGCACCGTATGAACTGCCCTGCACAGTCTCCCCTGTCTCAGTGTAGCGTGACCTGGTTTGAGTTCCGGTGGCGGGCACGGTACAAAAATACCCCATCACTCTCCATCCCTAAGCAGCCGGCTTGGTTTCTGAACAGCTGGCTCCTCTTGTTTGAGGCTCGCTGGGTTATGTTACAGCATGCGACAGCCATGTAACAGACACATTCTCTGTCTCTTTTCTTCCCCACGAAGGGAGATCCTGGAGTCCCAGGGAGGATGGGCCCCCCAGGTTTGCCAGGGAAGAGGGGGCAGCGGGTAGGACATTGCGTGTTTGGGCTTGGTGTCCTGGCAGTGCTGTGCTGTGTTCCCTGCGAGCGGGAGCTGGCAGGAGCCTGCTTTGCGTTGCGTTGCCGTGCTTGCGGGGATTATGTGTCCTTTCCCGGCTCCTGCCCCCCTTGGTGAAGTGTGTTTGTGTGTTCCTGCTTGCAGGAGGTGGGGGGCTGGTGGCAAGCAGGGCAGCGTGAGATGCCTGGGATGTAGTCTTGTCCTGGGGAACGACTAAGGACAGTGCTGCATCTTTTGACTCCAGAAATAACACCCTAAACAGGGATTCAGTAATCTGACCTCCCTGCTCAAGAAATCTGTTTCTTTACATCATCATTCAGGCAGCACAGGATGTTTTCAGTAGCCCTTATGGGCATKTCTACTGAAAACTAGTCCTTGAATRAAAAGCAGGATACCAAAAGCTGAGCAAGGCAGAATYGGGGATTCACAGAGGCCTGGGACAGGATTAGAGATGATATTCTTACAAAAACCCCAAAGGCCAAACCTTTTCTTCAGGCAAGAGGTCCTGCAAATGTTTCCCTTCTTTCCAGAGAGAGAAGCATTAATTCACAGCAGCAATGTGCATGCTCTGGCAGGGGAGGAAAGCTGGGTGGGGGCCTCACAGGAGGCTGGAGGCCAAATTACCTTAGAGAAAGGGGTCACTGCACTCTAGAATTGCCTAAAAAAATAAGATTGCTGCTTGTTAATTATTTTCCATGGAGCCACCAGTGCATGTCTGTTCCTGGAGCACTGATGCAAGTCCCCTGCATGTCAGATGCGTGCCCTTGAGCTCTGATGAGACTGGTGTGCAGCACCAGCCTCTGCAGGTAGCGGCATGGCACTAAGAGGAACTCTGCTAGCCTTGCTGATCTGGTGTGCTGCTGTTGTGGAGAGAGCTAGGCACCTGCTGCGGGAAAGAGGTTTTGAATTGCTCTTTGTAATCTGTACAAGTTGTTAAGGTGTGAGGTGTGAAGACTGCAGGTAAGGACACACCTTTTTCTGATGATGCATTTGAAACATCTCTTCATGGTAACAGAAACCTCAGATATCACTCTGTCCTGGCAAAATGCAGACTCCCAAACAGGACATTGTACTGGAAACCATGGGTTTAGCAACTGGATGGAATGGGCTGAACAGAACTTAACTTCAACATAAAGACCACTAATTGAGCCCCAAAATTCAAAAGATGACCCAGATGTCATGGTGAACTAAGCAAAGTCGTTTCACCAAGCGAATGCTGGGTGCTGGATGCCCCCCACTGCTCGCTGCCCTGTGGCATCCTCCATCCTCCATGGTGCCTCCCGCAGCTCAGCCTGCAGGCCTTGCTCTCTGGGCATTGTATCAGGGGTTTGGCACCACCATCTTCTGTCTTTGCCATTTTTGCCGCTCCTGTTTTCACTGTTTTTCACCACCACTGCGTGTCACAGAGCTTGGCTGCTAACTGAGACACTGCGCTGCTTTTTTTTTCTCTAAGAGCGTGACGAGACTGGGATTTGGAGTTAGGGAACAGGAAACACCCCTTGGGAGAGGTGTGGGAGTGTTGGTTGTAAGATCTTCGCCAAAGCGAAGGAGTGTAATGAGGAGGTGTGAAAACTGGGATGGACTCAAGCAGTGGACAATTTCTGTGAAAAGAGCTGAACAATATCAGGGCACAGATATTGTTCCGTGCACTCCAAATGCACTCCAAATAAAATTCACCCAGGGCAACAACTTCTTCTCTGGATGTATGGAATGGGGAGAGCCTGTGCTGAAGGGCTGACAGGGAAAAGGGTTTAGCAGACCAGAGGGATAAAGAAGATGCACAGGGGGGGATCCTGGATCTCTTTCCCACTCGCCTTCCTTTGGAGAGAAATGGCAATGATGTGCAGAGATAGTCAAAAGGACAGGAGAAAACATTCACTGGCCTGAGCAGGTACTGCTGGAGGATGCCTTGTCTATGCCTAAAATAAAATCCCCTGGGGAAGGGAAAGAGGGTTGGAAACYGGGAACAGCTCATCCTTTGGCTGCTCCTCCAGGACAGAGAGCCTGCAGAGTCAGCCCGACCATGGCTGTTTTACCAACAGGGTGAGAAGGGACGAGCTGGTGACCCTGGGCTTCCTGGACTCCCTGGCACGAAGGTCTGTATCTTCTCTGATTTTTTTTTTGAGGGGGGTGGGGGCACTCTCATCCCCTTTCCTTCCTCCCTCCTGTGCCAGCTGTGCACAGCTCATGCACTCTTAGGTCMCTGTCGCAGCATACAGCAGCATGTTCTGCAGAGCTCAGCTGGATGTCAGCATAAGAAACCCCAGCCAGGGATGGGACGGAGCCACACAAAGGATGCCTTTTTGTGAGGAATCGTGTGCCTTCATGCAGCGAGGGGGAGGCTGTGGTCCTGGGAACATGACCAGGGAATCGTGTTCCAGTAGTCCCCCTTTGAAAGCATGACCTCAGATGTAACATGGCATTTCAGCCTCCCTCCTGCTCTRAGATCCACGTGTGAGAAGAGATGGACTTTTTGGGAGCTGCACTGCTGTGCTCTGGGTTGGAAGAGYAGCCTTGTGCTCGCAGAGACGCAGGGCAGGTCAGCTAAAGCTAAGCTCTGAAGCTGTGGCTTCTTCCTTGTGCTCTGAGATGTGGATAGAAATTGTGCCTTTCAAGTCAGTCTTTCACAGGGTGCWTTTCCTTTGGAAAAGGGGACAGTGCAGTGAATGACAGTGGCCATTTCAGGAAAGGATGAGGGTGTAATGGCAACTCGGTGCAAACAAAGCTTTCCTGTTACTGCCTTTGTATCTGCTCTGTGCAAAGGATGTCATCTGCAGGGCTGACTATCTGGCTGATGACTACAGCTCCAGAGGGARACATACCAAAAAAAGCCATCATCAGGTGGTTTTATCAGCTCAATTTCAACAGYAGAAGAAAACAGTTGTGTTCAAACTGGAGGCTGGGGGATGAGGTCTGTCCACGGGCAGCTTTATRTGGCCCTGGGGAATAGGGGCCAAGCAGCAGCACTGCAGCCAAAGGGATGACGATAGCTGTGACTGCTGGCAGGGCTCTAGGTGGAGCCCCCAGGCAGAACTATATTGGTCTGGTTCCTGGACAGCTGGTGGCTCTGGAGCAGTGACATTTCTGGGCTATCAAGAGGCCAGCTGATGGACCTTGTCTTGGGCCCTGTCTCTCTGAGCCAACAGTTTGGCAAATGAAATTACGGAGAGGGAGAGACTGAACTGTGACGCATGGCTYGTTCTTCCTTGCAAACAGGGAGAGAAGGGAAATGCTGAGAATGCCCTGGCRGGAGGTAAAGGAGAACCTGGCCCCCCAGGCCTGCCCGGGCCCCCTGGACCAAAGGTGAGGGTTTTTTCCTCCAGTGTGGTGTGAGGGATTGATTGTGCCCAGCATGAGGTGTGTAGGAAGTGGCAAGGTTGCATTCGTCTGTGCCCACCTCTGATTACCTGCTGAAAGGRTATCAGGTTCTGCAGGGTGGTTTAGTTTGGTTGTTTTAAATGCTGAAAGTGAGAGAATTTGTAAACTGTGTTTCTGGGAGGAAAATACCCTCCTTGTGCTCAAATAACTCCTGTCTAGGCTCTGTGAAAAACCAGTTGCTCAGAATCAATGACAGCCTCTAGTCCCGGTGGTACCCAAGGCAGGGTGGACACAGGGAGGCAGGACGGAGGCCCTCCAAGTCTCCTCTCTCCTTCCTCTTCTACATCCTCAAGGAGCCGTAGCAGTAAAATCCTGCCCCTTGCCAAAGGACACCAAGAACACTTAAACCTGAGGTCCCGTCTCATATGTACTTGGAACAGCCCTCCTGTGCACTTACTTTGGGTTGGAATTGGGTGCTTTCCTTCACGCTGAATACTCCCTCTGCACTTGGTAGAAGGGCACCTGGTGTGAAGTCACGGCAGGAGATTTGGGTTACCTGGGGAGATGYGGGCACGGCAGGGGCACTTGGCTGGTGCAGTTCTTCCTCCTGGAAATGCAAAGCCAGCAGTGGAGTGACACCCCCTCCACACAATACAAACCCATCCCTTTCCCTTTCTCTTTCTCTCAGGGAGAAGCTGGTGACATTGGCCGGCCTGGTGCTGCAGGGTCACGGGGGGAAAAGGTACAGAGTGCTTCTGCACAACCCAGCTCCAGGAGCTGCAAATTTGTTCCTACATGTACAAAACTTTGCTAAAAAGGAGCATTTTAAAACTGAGCTGTCTAGTCCCAGAGGACTAGCAGAGATTCCTGGAGTTGAAGCAAGTGAAGGGACAGGCTTTGCTAACAGCATGTTCTTCTTGTTACAGGGGGAACCTGGTTCACCAGGAGACCAGGGACCCATGGGCCCAAGGGTAGGTGTCCCTTCACTAACACTTGAAGAGTTTTGGCCCTTCAAAGGGGTCTAAGGATAGTGGGACCACACTGAYAGTCTAGATTGGGCCTCTGATTTCTTGACAGATGTTCTCACCCATCACTAGAAGTGCTTATAGCTGAGCAATGGCCAAGTTTGTGACAGGCCATTTCTCCACTCCATGCCTCATCAGAAGACACCCCCACCTTAGGGGAAAAAAAGTCTTCCGAGACACCTCAGGGTGAATGTTTGGCTCATTTGTAAGAGGAGGCGAGTCTGGACACCCCAGTCTGAACTCAGGCCTTTAGCATATCAGCGGAGGGCAGCAGGAGGGTGTTTGGTGCATGCCCAAGCCTGGCAATCAGTCAGAAAATCCAGTTCCTGCATTCTGGCCTCAGCCTCACCATCTACCAGACCTGCCAGCGTTGATGGTCATGGCATGGTGATCTGGGCTTGTCTGGCTACACTTTGGTAGTGTTTCCTCTACAAAATGTGCTTTCAAGAGCTTTGCTCAATAAATGAAAAACTGGAGGCTCATGAAACAGGCCCCTCTGGGACCCCTTTTTCAGGGTGAACCACAGCTCTGAGTACCCCATGGGAAGGGCAATCCTCAAGCCCTGGCTAAAGATCTGGTATTTTGCAGGGYCCCAAAGGAGAGCCTGGGAAGGATGAAATGATGGACTACGATGGTAACATCAGTGAAGCTCTCCAGGTGAGCAACTGCCCTCCTGTCCCATGAGGTGACGCTGGGTGCTTTACTGTTTCCCAGGGGATGCAGAAAACCGGGAAAGATGTAGATCTGCTTCCTCGGCAGTAGCAGCGAAGGGAAGTACTTGGTTGTTCCATAGTCCCCTTCGTCCCACAGCTCGCTGCATATAGTGTTTTGGTAAATACGTGTGCACCTTGTTTAGTTGATATATTAATGCTGGTGTGGACATAGAGGTCAAGTGAATCCCCTCGAGTGGGCCGTGGCTTGGGGCCAATGGTGAATAAAAGGACTGCAAAGCTTCCTCAGAAGTGTGCACTGATGGTGTGCAGTGAGTGAGCAGCTGTGCSCAGCTCTGGGTTAGCCTGGGTTCTACTTGGATGTAGGAGAAATTGTAGAGTAACAGCTCCATGGGACTCAGAGCTGTTTTTTTTCTTTTGTTCATTTTGTAGGCTCCTTGCTCATCTGGGCCAGTGTTACATTAGTGGGCAACAAACCACCCCCAGGAAAAAGCTTAGTTTTCAAATGGCTGGTTTCCTTTTTGATTTTGTTTTTTACTTTTTTCTAGGAAATACGAACTTTGGCCTTGATGGTGAGTTCCTAGCTTTGCTGTGTGGTTTTAAGCAAGTAGCCATATGTTCATCCTAAGCAGATGGCCTGACAATTTAGGTGCAGCTAAAACATTTGGCCTTTGCTGTTGGGAGCTAAAGTTGTGACAGCTGACAGCTGAAGGAAGAGCTCGTCTTGCCTTCTGATCTTGGCACTTGAATTATAATCGGGCCCKTTATTTCTCTGCTTTAAGAGGTAATACATGCTGCTCAGAACAGGGAGCGCTCAGAAGGGGCAGAGAATAGCAAGGGGGGCTGACCAAAGCAGAGAAGAAGGAGGCCTTGGGTGCCTTGCAAGAAGGCTTATACTGGCAGTCTGTGGTGGACACTTTCTGTGATGGGAGTTGAGGGCGTATTTTCATTATATACTTACTTACATATATGTAAGTATAACTTGACATAACAGTCCTGTACAAAACCAATCATTTAAAACACCAGTGACTACAAGCCCTTTGAAGACAAAGAGAGGCAAAGCAGTTATTTTGAGCCAAAATAAGGGAAAAGGCGTCCCTGTATTTTGCTTCTCGGGAGAAGAAACCTGGTTAGGAAAAAAGATGGATTTTTAAAACGCAGTATGACAGGGCAGCACAAAATGGGTGTAARTAGCCTCACTTGCTAGGCCAAACTGCTCCCTAGGTCCCCTTAAAGTGGGGACTGCTGAGAGTGATTAGGAAATCTGCTCAAAATATTAGTGCCGTTTAACTCTGCTTAAGCTGTGCTTGGGATCTAAGTASTACAGTGATTCCTATGATCTCTAATCTAAAAATATACTTTTGTAGATAGGAAGGGAAAACTTTGTTAAGTTCATCTCAGTTTCAGGAGCAGATAGCTGTGGTCATTTTCGTGGTCTCCCAYGAAAATGTAAAGAAATACATTTTCTTTTATAAATAGTGACAAGAAAGACATTGGGGTGCTGGAGCGTGTCCAGAGAAGGGCRACGAGGCTGGTGAAGGGTCTGGAGAACAGGTCTGATGAGGAGCGGCTGAGGGAGCTGGGGGTGTTTAGCCTGGAGAAGAGGAGGCTGAGGGGAGACCTTATCACTCTCTACAACTACCTGAAAGGAGGCTGCAGAGAGGCGGGGGTCGGTCTCTTCTCCCAAGTAACAAGCGGTAGGACAAGAGGAAATGGCCTCAAGTTGCACCAGGGGAGGTTTAGACTGGATATTAGGAAAAATTTCTTCACCGAAAGGGTTTCAAGCACTGGAACAGGCTGCCCAGGGAAGCAGTGGGGTCACCATCCCTGGAGGTATTTAAAAGATGTGTAGATGTGGTGCTTAGGGACATGGTTTAGTGGTGGACTTGGCAATGCTAGGTTAACGGTTGGACTCAATGATCTTTAAAGGTCTTTTCCAACCTAAATAATTCATGATTCTATCTACAACTCACTTTGGACTGGCCTGCTGCTCGCTCAGGACTCTCCATTGCTCGGCTTCCCAAGCACATACGATTTTAGGAGTCCCTGGGAAAATTCCCCTGCGATTTCCCCTTAAACTCCGAAGAGCTGCTTGGTTTCAAAACATGAAAATAAAAGCCCTGTTGATAATCTGAAAATGAATTTTTCTTTATCTAGGGACCCCCAGGACTTCCAGGTGTGGCTGGACCTCCAGGGCCACCAGGACAGAAGGTATTTGCTCAGCTCAGCACTTGCAAAGCTAAGGGAATCACAGGAGTGGTCCAGGCTGAGTTCTGCCCCACGACCCTCCCCAGTGCTTCTATTCTCCCTGTCCAGCACTATCAGACTGTCCTTCTGGCCTCTACCGCTCCTCTGCATGCACGATATCCTGAAAATCTCTTTTCCCACGATGATAATGCCTTATCTGAAAGATGAAGGATCCTTTCTACTTGCCCTCCCCTTTAGGAGGCAGCTTATGGGAACTGATCTCTGTGTGGCGATTGTGTTGGTTGGGGACTATGTTGTAGCACTGGTGCCGTGAATTGTCAGTCAGGATAAACAAGGCTGGTGAAATTCTTAGGCAGTCACACAATGTGTTGTTTCAACAGGGTCTTCCGTTTTCTTTTTTTTCCTRTGACTATTAGTTACCAGAGTCCCTACAGACTGTTTCTGTAATGCCCACTCTTCTTCATCACAACGCCATGCAGAAGGAGTCAGAATAGCTGCTTTCAAACTGCCAAAGTAACAATTCTGTGTTTCAGGGYGAAATTGGCTTGCCAGGTCCTCCAGGCCATGATGGAGAAAAGGTGAGTGCCTCTGTGGATTGCTCTTTCCTTCAGTGGTCTTATCTGGAGTTAGTATGTTCCATCTCCATCACTGACATTGCACAGTTGCTTTTCCCACAGGGGAAAAATGTATTTTGCTTCACAACAATGAGCATTAATGGTTTATCAAAGTCCTAACTTATAAGGAGCGTCTGGGATGGCAAATCTACTTTGTCCTGCCCATGACTCCTCAAATGGCATTACTGTGAGTGAGAGGAGGAGCAGTGAAAGAGGCTCCGGGCCAGGGAGTCGTTCTGCAGGAGTAACCTTACTCTTACCTGTAAATGTTTCACTTTGTGTTGTGTGGATTTCYTTTAGGGACCACGCGGCAAGCCTGGAGAAATGGGCCCCCCTGGCCCTCACGGACTGCCGGGAAAGGATGGACCACCTGGAATAAAGGGAGAGCCAGGCCATATCGGGGTCACAGGAGAAAAGGGCGATAAAGGAGAGCCAGGACAAGCCGGCTCACCAGTGAGTAAATTGAAGCCTCTCAGAGCACTGCTGGTTATCCAGGGTATGGGGCAAAGCCCTGGGACTTCTGGGATATCTCCGAGCCCCTCAGAGGTGGGTGCTGGAGGCACCTCATTGCTGCTGTATGAAGTGTACCAATACAGAAGCGAGGTCTTGGCTCCCTGGCAGATGTGTTGTCCATCTTGCTGGAGTGGCTGTCCCCAGCTGCCTGCCCTGCTCTCTGGGCCCTGTGTCACTTCCTCAGCTTGCTGCCTGGCATATTGCTTAAACTGCRAGGCCACTGTAAGCAAGCAGGCCTGACTGTGAGCAAGGCAGCTGAGGTACCAGCACACACACCCTCCTAGGAGGACAACTGCATGGGGTAACCCCTTACATCCCTGCCACTAACTGGGGCAGAGTGCCCGGTCTCCCAGCTTCAGTCTGTCACAACTTCTGTGTCCCCAGCACTAGTCAAGAGGGTTTTACGCAACAAGCTTCTGCCTCTCTACGAGATTGCTAGGATAAAAATCTCGCTGTTCCAACAGCTGGCTATTGGGGAGTGATTTCTAGCACGGACTCCAGCAAACTGCATAACCGTGAGCAGAACTTGGTGGTGGGAAAGCAGGCCCCCATCCCCGCTCTGGGGACCGGCACATCCACAATGACAGGAGGATGTTCAGGCATTTGCACATCCAGTTCCAATACTTATGAAATCCTGCATTTCCCTGGACATCTGACAGTTGTCTGGGGTTTCCAGTGTGTTCTTGGGATGACCAGAGCCAGTCTTAGCTCTTGCAAGGATGTTTCTTGTCTRCCTGAATTAGTCTTGCAAAAATCCACAAATCTTTCTTGATCCATAGGGTCTTGATGGCCCCACTGGAGAGAAAGGCGAACGAGGTGACCAAGGGATGCCAGGACCATCAGGATTGCCAGGTCCCATTGGACTTCCAGGATTGACAGTAAGAGTGAARAAGACAGGCTGCTCTTTCCTGCTTGGCAAAGAGAAGACAACATAGAGCAACACACAAGGGTTCTTTTCCCAAAGCGCCGAGTCTCTTGGGAGCCTCAGACCCCTACCCCTTAGAGTTAGGTGTTTGGGTCTCACCAAATGTCCATCAGGTCAGGTCTCCAGCAGCAGGCAGGGAGCCAGCTGGGCATCTGCTCCCGTTGCCATCTGGAGGTGCTGGCTCTGGCAGCTGCCCGCAGAGCCTGCGTGGCGAAGTCAGCAGAGAGGCCTAGTTTGCTGGCAGCGTGGCACCCTTGCYGACCCGCTTGCCGTGCTCCCTCCCTTAGAGGCTGCAGTGCAGCAGAGAGGCGCCAGGCCACTGTCAGGGAAYGGCAAGCAAAGTCCTGTGGCACTCCCCTTGCACAGCCATGAGATACCACTCCCAGAGGCCTCCCTCTTTGTAGGGTGTCTCCTCTGGAAGCAGAGGTGCAGGAGAGCCGCAGGTGAGCTGTTTGTGAAATACATGGTATGTTCCTACTCCTCCTTTGGGGAACTGCTGCTTCTCAGCATATGGCTCCTGATGGAGCGAGACTCCATAGTGCAGCTGGTGGTGACAGGGTCTGTTGTTGTGTGCAGGGAGAGAAGGGCCAGYCCGGGGAGCGTGGAGACAAAGGAAATCCGGGAGAATCGGTAGGTCACCTTTCCCATTTTCCTTTTGCAATCTCGGCAGGAGGGGAGGGATGATTTGGCAGCAGTGCTGCTGAAAACCAGCACATCCCACCCTCTTGTGACACACCCTTCACTGAGGACAGCATCTTGCGRGACTGAATTGCCAGCCACCTCTAGCTCCTGGTGCCCTACTTTTCCTTTACACAAGAAGAATCTAGCTCATGACAAGCAATCAATAATGAATGCCTAAGGAAGAACAGAAGATCATGTAAAGCATAACAAATATTTTCTTCAGCATTTGCAGTGAAGGGATTTCCTGAACAATACCTGCATGTATCTACATATATATATTTTTTCAGTAGATTTTGGGTTTATGAATTTGTCCATTCTCCCCTCAAAGCTCACTCCTAGCTTTTGTAGTGCCCTGCAGCAAGGAGTCCCATGGGCTGTCAATACACTCTTCTGTGTGTGCAGGGCCAGCCACCTTCTTTCCTATCTTTTGAAAGAGCTGCTAGCTGTTGACCTTGTGCCTCCTTGCAGGAACAGTGGTAGAGTAGTGGAAGGGGACCTTTTTCTGAAAAAAAGTTCACTGCTCTCCTTCCTCCTAAACCTCTGCAACTGCTGCATAACCCTCCCCAGAGTCCTGCTGCTGCTTCTCAGCCACTCTGTCCTGGATTGCAGCCACTTCCTAACGCWGTCCAGGCTTCCAAGCCCCGTAGAGCTCAGCTGCGCCCTGTGCCCTGCCTTCCCTCCGAGCAGTTCCCCTTCACCTCTGAGGGCAGCAGATTATGACAGTGACTTCTCTTGCATTGCTTTCTAGATATCTGGCCCCCCTGGACCCCAAGGCCCACCAGGACCTCCAGTAAGTTTTGAGTGATTCACCTGAGGAGCAAGGCACTAGGAATGAGGATAGAGCGGGAAGTGGCTGGGGAGGATTCTAGGCAGAGAAAACAGCCAGAAACACTGCAGCGCTGAAACAGGAACATGCTTAGTATCACTTCCAAACCCACCCCCCAGGGTAGGTCAGAGCTAYGATGGGCTGGGTAGGTAAAGAGAGAAGGTTATGTTAGTCTGAGATGAAAGGGAAGACAGTAGTAAGAGGGGATGGACGGGATTAAAGGGATCAACTGCAAAAATGGTCTTAATAGCAAGCCTGGCCCACKGCCAGGTTGTTCTTGGCGAGAGCCTGCTTATTACCAGATGAGAACAGTACATGAAGTGCCCCTTACACAAATGAAGAGGCCTCTGGGCTAAGCATTTGTGCCCTCAGTGTGTCAGAAAGCGAAAGCTGTGCACTAAGCTGGGATACCTGGATTTTAAAGCACATCCTTAAACATTGCTCATGTTTTGTCTCTCGTCCCAAATACAGGGTCTTCAGGGCCTCCCAGGACCCAAGGTAAGGCTGCAAAACTTTWCATCCTGAAATTCCACTAGGCTGTCCCAGGTGCAAGAAATTTTCAGTAACAACCTCTAGCTTGGAAACRTTTATTTACCATCTTGGTAAGAGGACAAATACTTCTAAATATTTTCTTGAAGCAAATGGATTAGCAGCTCTCATTTTAGGACCCAGAAAACTGGTCATTTTTCTCCAGTTTTCACCCAGAGAAGTGGGAAGCCACTGGCCCTTGGAAATCTTCCCATGAGAACATAGTTGAAATCTTTGTCTGCAGGGTGAAGGTCTGTGCAGCGGGATGGACAGCCTGTCATACAATCCTAAGGAACTCAGCTCTAGTTTAAAATTAGCCAGGTTCTATACCCTGTAAATTTTGCTGTAAAGCCATTCGAGAACTTCACTGTGATTGGAAGCTTTCTAATCTCCATCTAAATGTGTTTATGCTCAGCCTGCACCATTGGTTTGCCTGCTGTAAAACGGTACCTAGATGAAAAAATATTTGAGTGGAAATGTTCAAGGAGAGCTGTGTTTTTCCTCTGACATTCTTGGCAAAGACTGGAAAATGTGGAAAGCGTCTTAATTCTTCTGGTTATGCTTACTATTTGGTTACCAGCGCTATTTGGGTGCTAAAGGGGATGGTATATTTATCCTGATTCATCTTTTCTCCAGGTGTTGATTACAGATACAGTTATCTGTCTTGCTTGTCTGTAACTCACTAGCCACTGCTATCAAGTGTCTGGGAAACTTCCGTAAGGTGCAGTTGTCTTTGGAATACATGCCAAACAAATGCAGGTGAAAATCTTGCACGGCACAGACTGGATTATAGACAGAGGAAGTACTGCACCAGTTCCTCCTTGAACAGAGAACTCATGTAGGCTTAATTAGCAGGTGCAATGAGATGTCCCGAGTGTGGAAGTTTTTGTTCCATCCCTGCAATTTGCAATGAGGTTTTTTATAATGGGGCTTTCAGTAGTGGCAAGGAAGAGCATTTTGTACCCTTTGCAGACATGTCAGAAATAAGTAACTCTTCCAGGTATGTGCTTGAGCCAAACAGTGGTGTCGGGCAGTGACACGTGGCTGTATGGAAACTGGAGTGCCGGTAGGGCGAGCCAGCAATGTGCTGTCCTAGAATTGTAGAAGAGTACAGCAAGCAGGCTTACTGTTTCTGTGCAAACGTGGTTCTTCTGACACTTCTGTTTCAAAATGCAACCAAGATAGTGTTTTAAAATGCCTTATGAACAGGAGTGGGGGGAAGAAGCTTTGGGTTGCATTTCAAATTTATGAAGAAGGAATATTTTGTTTAATACTGCTTTATAGTTTATAATACAGAATTTTAAAAATACCATTGGAAAAGAAACGATGAAATTTTTTCCCAAATTTTGAAATTTATGCCTTTGCATTTACAAAAGTCTTTCCAAAAGTATTTTGGTATGATTCCCCCTCCTCCTCCCCCAATCTTACAGACACCTGTCATTCACTTCCAATGAATCCACATCTTAAAATGTAAAACCATGCTATCGGGTTACTTATATTTACCTGACTCAGCCCAGTTCTCCTTTGACCATCTTTACTCACTGGGCCTGAAYCTCTCTTACTGCCATTGACTTAAAAGAGGCGCTCACACAGAGGTCATTTGGCTGATACTGGTTTTCTTCGGGTTGGGCTGAGAATCAGGCTAAAACATTGCTCCGCTGCCTCTTGTATTCTCTCTGCCGCTTCGGCGCTCTCTGAAGGCAGGAATGTTTGTTATATAAGTGGTGTTACGGTGGGTTTATTTTCTGCTCCATCCTTCCTTTAGGGGGAAGCGGGGATTGATGGAATGAAAGGAGAGAAGGGTGCCCAGGGTGAAAAAGGAGACAGAGGGCCACTGGGATTACCCGTAAGTATCCAGGAAGCAAGCAGCACTTTATGAGCCAAACTTATATCAGCTGTAAAAAGATCCCTCAATAGGAGACGCACGCAGGGATTTGACGTGTAAAGTCAAAGAAAGAGATGATCTATAAATAACTGTGCCTTTGCTTTTTAAACTTAAAGCCTCAATTTCTGTACAGAACCTTCATCTTTTAGATCTGTTAAGTAGATCAGTGATCACTTTAATTCTTCCTGCTTCTGGCAGGATTGGGAAAAACAAGCAGTAGCTTTCCTGTGGGTTCTTTGCACTTTGGGGCAATGGGGCAAAACCAGAAACAGAATTCAAAAGGTCGTGGAAAAGGAAACACCTTCCCAGCAGTCTGTCACCTGGGCCGAGCTTTGTACAAAAGCTTGGTGGTTCTGAATGCATCCAGCTTCTTCACTAGACAATACTTCCCTATCACTTCTGCAGTGGAGTCAATGCTTTCCCTGCTGAGGTAGAAGCCTGCGATGTTCCCTGCTGTTTGTGAACTCCGTCACACTAGACTAGTGTTAGTGCACTGCTTAGCTTAGCAAGGAGGAATTTTGGCAGAATTAGGAAGATGCTACAGGAGCTTTTGAACCTGAAGCCTTTGTGAAGCTCTTAGCTCCCATCTGTTAAAAGCCTCTTCACCCACTGTCTGAGGCTCAGCTGACAGCTGATAATGAATTAGTGGTAACTCAGTCCCACCCAGTTGCTCTGCCAGCCCCCGAGTTCTCTCCTCGTAGAAAGCACTTGCTGAACATACTGCCTGGAAACAAGCACTGCAAAGCACGTCTTGTGTACTGTGTAACTTTGTCAGCCTGTGTTCGAYCACCCAGATCCCCTGTCCCTGACTTTGGCTGAAATGTGCGTGTCTTTGTTTGTAAAATGTTTTCCTCTTTTAGTTGTGCTATATAGCAGTTACTTTCCAGGGCCTGGATGCATCTCGTCTAACTCCAGGCACTCAAGTGAGCTCATCATGAGTGTATTCACTGTGGCTCCATGCAGAGCCAGTGGGGAGAAAGCAATGCTTTCGGAAGGCTCAGATGCAAAGGATTGTGCCTCAGTGAAGCAGTGAGAAGTAAAAATGCAGTCCCCATTTTGCCCTGAGAAATGCAATTGGAAGCTTTCTGCGTAAACGCTTATTCTCTTGAGTCTGTGTGGTATCAGGACAGGGGAAGGAGGTCCCTGTGGCGGTCTGAGCAGAAGATGCCCCAGCAATTACCCTGACAAGCTCATCAGTGTGGCAGGGAATGTGCTAGCTGGTTCTCCTACAGCAGTGAGCCCAATGACAAACCAGGGTCCCTTGGCTCTTCTGATCACTTCCTGAGCTGTGGAGGGGGGAAGACTGGCTCAGAAGTGTCCTCTTAGAAATGTTTTGTGTTGGATCAACAATATCAGCTGGACAACTAGGAATCACAGTTACTGAGCTATTAGTAAAATCAGAGAGATATTGTGGACCTTGTATCCCTCCGCAGAGCTACCTAACTCTCTTCATAAGCTTTCCMATGCCTGATCCAGTGTGTTTTCAGCCTGTCAGACGAAATGCAGTTGTATTAATAAGTGCTGAACAGGTAGTGAAATATTTCACAGACAGACTGTAAAATCCCACAGCTGTATCTGCTGCCTTTTCATGTGTGACTTAGGGCTTGACATCGTGCCAGAATTTTCAGCACATTTCAGCACTATGTGTCTGCAGTAGCCTTGGGCTTYTCTGTGTGGCCAACAAGCTGAGGAATTTGTCATACTCAAGTGGAGGAAGAGTCAGTATTTGGTACTTATAGTCTACCTAAGCTTTCTCTCCTGGCCACTGTCAGAGACAAGACACTTGGGCTAGATGGGCCTTGGGCAGAACTTAGGTCTTATGGATGAGGAAATTCAGGGCAAGAGTCAAGAGGACAGAAAAGTGCCACTTACTCTCAATCCGGTGTAAGTCTGTGCTGGTGACAGGAAGATGAGCCACCTGTTTTATAAACCTCCAGACAACTGGCTCCTCACCTCTTCCTCTGGCGAAGAGATGTAGAGTAGAGCAAGCCTGCAGCTGACTAAGTGTGCACCTACAGGACCTGGGTTTCTTGGTAGGAACTTGAACTGCTGATGGCTCCGCACTGCTTGCAAATGCCTCCGTGACCRCAGGCCTTTGAGCCCCTGAGCCTTGTGTCCCATCTGCGTTGCCCAGCCTGCCCCTAGGGCAATGCAGGTTTCAACTTCACTGTCACATTGTCCTTTTCATCACTGGTCACAGAGCAGCTTCTTCCTCAGAGGTTTCCTTAGTTGGCACCAAGAGAGGGAAATTTGCATTCTTAAGGGGATCTGAAAGTTGCAGGTCAACATTATATGTATTCAGTGTTTCTATGTTTTTGTTGGTTTGCTTGTAAGTACCATCACCTGTCCTTGAGATCTTAATTTTTGTTTATTGCAAGCATATGTTTGTCTCAAGTCACTGCTTCACTCACCTCTCCCCTCCCCTCTCCTTTCCCCCTCACCCTCCTCCCCTCTCCTCTTGCCTTGTTTTTGTTAACCCTCCCCCGTCTGTTCAGGGTGCTTCAGGTTTAGACGGCAGGCCTGGACCACCGGTGAGTTCCATTTCTCCATTACCCTACGTTCTTCCTCCCCAGTATTGTGATTTGTCTCGTCTCTTCCACCAGAGTCTTGTTTACAGCAGGAACAACCTTTTTTTCTCCAAAGCAGGCTTGGGAGGGGGGTGAAACTTAGACTGAGAGGCGATGTCACACACTTGTCTTTTTTGATACTGCGAGTCTATTTGGATCCTGGGATCACAGCCTATCTGTTCCACTTTATCTCAATAACAAGATGAATGAAACCTCTGCATGGTTCCATGGTTCTGTTCTCCTGTCCTCTTTATTGTGAGGGGTCTCCATCCTGTCGTTCTCCATGGTAGCCTTACTTGCCGCCTTTTCACAACAGTAGCTCTTCTGTTTTGTCTTAGGCATAATAACACCAGTGTGTTTTGTCCTGTGAGCAAAAAGCTTTGTGCGTTGTTTTCACACATGGCACTTGAGGCTACGTTGCCATGGGTTGCAGGTATGCTTACAGGTATCTCTTCATAGCCTGGAGGCATAAGCATATCCCCACGAGGAGAAGTTGCATCTAAAAGACCTTCTGCAAGCAGGACTAGCGCTTCACCTCTCAGCAGCAGAATGCCATGCAACTTCAGCAACTCCAAACATGCTTTCCTTCAGTCCCGGATACCTGGGGTCGGGGGTGGTGGGGTGTGTTCCAGTCTAATACACACATCTGAGAGGCAGCAACATCTAACAGTGGAGCAGGAAGATGCAAGATGCCCACCTCTTGTTGCTAACTTCCTGTGAGATGTGAAGGAAATAAACTCCTTGTGCCTAAGTTTCTCAGTCTGTCAAATTCAGAATGAGACAAGTGATACTAACCTGGTTCTGCAAAGCATTCTGCTATTCGTGGGTAACAGCTGTTAGATAAGGGCCAAATATTTTTAATCCCTCTTGGGAAATCATGTATCACCCATGTACAGTCCATTTGGCTATTTAAAAAGAAAAAGCAATTTCTTCTCAGTGTAACTGGAAATAATTCAGCTGCTCTATAACTTCTGAACACAATCTGAATGGCAGCTTATACACTCACTTGTTTTGGGGAATTGTAGATTTAATTTTATAAATGTGCAGGTGTGATCTCAATGTATTTCATGGCACTAAATGATCTTAAAATGATGCATATGTGCAGTCAATTAAGATTTCCCTGATGTGAACTCCTGTGCATGGATCTGCAAGGAGAGTCTGATTTTTTTTTTTTCCTCACTTCCTTCATTGCGTTGAAGTTGTGTGCTGCACGGACTACTTCTCCACTTATATTCTGCAGATCTTAAACTTGTATGAAAAGCTCTCCTGATCCATGAGTCATCCTGCTCAACTCGGAGGCGTTACTTTAGTGACTGAGGATTGCAAGMTTGAGTTAAAAAGTGCAAGACCCTTCTCCTTAAGGCTGTTAGAAAAAGGCTTCCCTGTTCCAGAAACCTCCTCCTTTGTTCCTCCCACAAGGCAGGTAATGGGCCTCAAAAGTATCGCTTTATCGAGGCTCCACGAAGGAATTGTAGATCAATACCTGAATGGTTAGCAAAGTTCTTGCCAATCTAAAGGTATGTGACGTCGGGTTAGGAAGGTAAATGGCTATCTGTACTATGTAGTTAGGTGGGTGTACTACACACTACAGATCTGAAGGCTAAACTTTATCTAGTCCGCAGAGTGTGGACTGGGAGAGTTGTAAGAGACCCTCCAACAGGGAATACCCCACAAGTTCAAGGAATCTACAGAGGGTTGAAAGTGCCTGAAGATTTTTCTTAGCCAGAAGGACTATTGCCGAACTGCTGTGTTGTCCACATTAATGATAAGCTTTGATTGGGTTAATTTCCCAAAGCCCAAGCAAGTCTCAGCAACACTGGGAAGCAGGTTTGGTACACTGGTGGGAGATGGCCCTTGTGTCAAAGGGTTAGCAAAAAGACTGGGTTTTCCTGTTAGCATGATTGAGAGCCTGGTGGAGGGACATAAATGGCAAAAAGGGAACCGAGGGTCTGGGACTGAACGATACCCCTCTTAGTTTGCATCTGTGTACGTATGCATCTGCATTCATCTCTGCAGCATGGTGTCTTTCAACTTGCATGACTGGCTGCCTGCCACCAAGTAACCAAACTCTTTCATTGTTGCTCAACTCAACTGACTCCAGGGGAAAAAAAGAAAATAAGGAAATAAAGAAAATTGCTTATCATATATCTAAATGGCCTTTATTCTGCTACAGCTTTCAGCCTTGTCTGATATAAACTAGAAAGAAAAAATTCCTTCCTGTGGAACTGGTAGAAATGCCTCCTGCAACAATTGTCAAGTGATAGCTTCAAAATTAAAAATAAGGCTCTGTAAAATGATGCTGGTGTGATCTAATGTAGCAGATCCCATGTTCCTCAAATTGCCTCTAACAACTACTTCAAATCCATCGCCACCAACACTGAAAGCTGTAGTGGTGCTACATGACTTCCACCACCAGACTGTCCTTCCCAGCTGTGCTTTTTCCTAAAGGAGCAGCAGTGTCTCCTGGCTTTAAYGAGGCCCCAGAATAAAAACATCCTGATGTGTTTTGCTTCCTACAACYACAGGGTACTCCAGGACCAATTGGGGTTTCGGGACCAGCAGGACCAAAAGGAGAGAGGGTGAGTTTGCTTCAGAACTGACCAATGCTCTGTAACTTCTTTGAAGATACCACAGCTCCCTGGGATAGAGAAGCTCTAGGTTTTTCTAGAGCTGAAACTGCTCTCTCCTTGTGCATGTAAGACCCTCAGCTGGGCCTCGTTGATTTTTTTAGTATCTCATCCTTGGGGTTTTTAGGTGCTTTAAAACACATCCTTTACTTTTCTTCYATAGCGCTGCTGTGCTGCCTGTTTGTACTGAATAGGAATGTAACAATTTCTACTCTTTTTGTCTCCATTTCAGGGCAGTAAAGGAGATCCTGGAGTTGTAGGACCAATGGGGCCAGCAGGGCTTCCTGTAAGTATGGGAGTACTAGGGATTGTTATCTACAGTGCCTGTTTCCTTGCTGTGGTTGATAGCTTAAGATGCTGCTGTAACACGGCATTTGCGATTTCAGCTAGGTTAGGTGTTAAAGAAYCAAAGTTACAAGCTTATGTACGCTRTGGGAGCAACAGAAAGAGCTCAGTAGCTTCAGAGCAATGATTCGGAATGAGGTGGATGAAGCTGAAGGGAAACTTTGATTAATTCACCTTGGTCCTCAAACTACCAAAAGAAGCTGCATGGGACTCCCAGGACATGTACAAAATGCTGCTTTTGAGCACATCTGCTCTGTTKACTTTTCCACAGTTTGGGTCCCTGCCTTCCACCTGTCTGAGAGGGCCCTGTCTTGTCATTGCAGTGACAAAAGCTGCCTTCAGTGAGGTTACTTCCACTGTTTGGGATTACTTTTTGCAAAATGGGGCCACTGTTGGAACTCTAGTTTTATGTAATCGTGGAGCTGCTTCTTTGTTTAACACAAAAAAGGAAGTTTGCTGCTCTTTTCAGGGACTGCATCCTCTAAACTAGTTCGGTTTTTATCTGACCCTTAGAGCAGGGTAGTGGTGTTACAACCTGAATGGTCTAATGGAGGCGAAGAGGAGGTTGTCTGCTGGAAAAGTCTTGTTTTTTTTTACCATAGAGCAATTGGTACAAATGGAAAAAAAAACACTCTTGGGCACACGTTCTTCTTTTTGAGTGGGAATACAATGGGGCCTACTTGTTTTGAAATATTTCTTTCTCTGTTGATGTATTTCAGGGTTTACAAGGTGTACCTGGTGACAAAGGAATCCGGGTAAGTTACCAGGCAAACTTCTTGTATTTAGTTACTAACGTCTTCACGCAGTGATAGACCGGTTAACTCCTGAGCAACCTCAAGTAGCTAGCATGTAATTCTGTCTGCTAGACCTTCGTGTAAGTAACTTTACAGACTCGTATTTTAGAAGGTGATACCTGTAGTCCACATAGTCATCTGYGACATTGTGGTACATCTATCTGAAAGCCACAGGAGGGATTTTCTAATGTGTTCATTGTTGTCATAGCTCTGTTCTCACTGAAGCACGGGACTTCATGTGTAGCAGAGTTAGGCCAACGTGGCATSCTTTAGGAAATCCTGCTTATCTATTTACTGATGTGTGTAGGGATTCCCATGAGAGTTAACTGAGGTGGAGCCAGCAAATCTTATTACGTTACTTTTAAATTCCCCCTGAAACATGAAAAAGAAGATTGCCCTCTAGCAAACAATCCTCCAGAGAATTTGGAAGATGGAAATTTGGAAAAGAGATAAATTAAATTTGCTTACCTTAAAGAATCAGACATGAAGTCTCCTCAGGCATTGTCCTGAATGGATGTGGTGGTGAAGAGTTGGGTCAAAAGCAATAACGTKAATGGCTGCTTTTCTGTCATACCATCTGTGTTATAGGAAGATAAACATTACTAAAAAGTGGAGGTTGAGAAGCTCCTTGCTTTTTCATCAGGTTTTCCACAACATAAGGAATTTCTTGCCTATTAAGGCTCTGACTCGTTTTGATAAAAACAGTTGAGAGCTATAGTTGAATATAATTTATATTTAGAAATATAAATGACTTCTGGATTTGAGTCTTTGTAAGATTACAATTGTATAAATATGTCAAGCAGTTCAATATAGTACACGTGTATGTCTTTATGCATGTACTCACACATACATATACACCTTCTCTTCACAAGACTCTGGTATCACCTAGGTTTATCTGAAAATGTAAAGTTTTACAGTGCATGTGCCCGTGTGGTGATTTCATTATATGAATTTGGTTTTTACACATAGTGAGTGTTCTCTGTTCTTTATCTGCAATGTATTTCTGACCTTACTCTGCACAGAATGGGCAGTTTTGGAAAGCAGTGGCCAACTGGCATCTTAAACTAGGGGAGAAAGGTCCAAGTTTCATGGGAGCTCTAAAGTCCTCCCCTTTTTTTAATCATTGCACTTCTGGCTTTGCTTCTTAACTTCCTTTTCATTAAGATGTGTTTTGTTTTGTTTTGTGTGGCTTCTAAACAAAAAAATAACCTTAACAGAATTCCTAGACTTTTTCAGCTGGTATGAAAACTGGGTATTTTATTTAAAAGAAGGGTCTCACGGGCTGTAGGTAGACTGATAGGACTTCCCTGAGCTCTRGCATAAAAAGCAAAGGAAAACTGGGAGAAACGGTGCCTCCTTGTAGAGGATGAGTTGGAAAGCATGAGGGGGARGTTTTGCTGGTCCCTTGAAGCATGCATGCATTTTGCCTCACTGCAACCAATGTTTTGAAGTGAAACTTGAGACTGTAAATGGGCRAGTGCAATATCTTTGTGGGTGGGATCTTAGAAAATACCACTTTTCCCACTGAGTCTTTGTACAAGGGCTTCCCCTCACTCCTGCCCCTCTTCAAAATTTGTGAACAGGTCACTACTACTTACAGCAGTTAAACAGCACAGTTTTGGTGAGGCCCCTTTATGCAGCTGTTTCATCTGAATGCCTCCATCCCTTTGAAGTCTTTACAGACACCTTACAGGTACYGTTTAGCAGAACTGGACACAGTGCCGGTTCTCCAGGATTTGCTATGCCGCCCCATATCCCCAGCTGAGTGCTAGGTCTCCCCTACAGCGGGATGCTCAGCTTCTKCGTCAGAACCTCCTCAGAAGTGCGGGACAGTCTCGCCCAAGTTAACTGCTGGCAAAACTATCGCAGTTCAGCCCAGAGACTTCAAAATGAACAAGAGGAAAGCTGTGAAGTGAAAAAGAGAAGGCCACGCTCCACTTCTGACCTGTTCCGCAGGGGGCTGAGATACAACACTTGTCTCTTTGGAAGTGGGAGATGTGTTCATTTGAAATGCCTCTCTTTCTTTTAGACAGCAGCAGTATGCATGGCACTTTAATATGAAGATTTTCAGTGTTGAGCACATTAAAAATGAGGATCCACTTTGTTAAGCTCCCAAATAGTTTGCCAAAATCCTCTCTGTTACTTTAGGCAGAGTAGTGCTTTTTAAATCCCAGAAACGCTCCTGCTGCCCTTTGTTCAGTGTGGGAGTACAGCACAGCTGCACCTGGGGACAGGCAGAGACGGTGCTGTGGCACTAGGCAGCAATGGGAACAGACGGCCTTTCGAGTAACCCAGCTGAAAAAGTGCAAACCCTGAACTTGTGCTACCAAGCTGATACCGTCACTGTTATTTTAATGCCTGTGGTTTTTTTTCTTGTGTGTATGTGCGTCTTCCTCGCTCCTACAGGTCCGCCTTTGTCCCCCTTATCCCTTCCTCTCTTCCGCCTTTCTGCCTGGTTCCTTCCTCCTCCCTCCAGAGCAACCCATGCCGCATTTTCCTGGATTATCCTCTCTGTTCCAGTGCTTGGTTCTGGGTGACTTCTCCTCATTGCCTCTCCTCTCCCRTCCATTTCTCTTGCCAGCTTTGGGTTTAACGCTTTTTTTTTTTTTTTAAAAAAGAAGAAACAGCAACCTGTGCTGTCTGATTCTATCCCTTAATTCCTTTAACCCTCCCCACAAGGACCCTAAATTCAATTCCCTTGCCCTGTTTTATGCTCAGCAGCTTTGAGAATTTCCTCTGTTATACAGACAGATTTGGTATAGATATAACTGGCAAATACCCACGCTATACCTTGCCTTGGCTGACCTGCTACACGTGGGATGTATCCTCCCTTGGTGAGGAGGGGCAACAGGGCACCTGGGCATTCCCTCAGCCCCTGTTGCGGCTGGCTTTCATTGACCTMATGCTGCCCCTCCACAAGAGAGTGAGCCTCCTCCTTGGTTATGATTTTTTAATTTGTTTCCCCTCTRCCCTCTCTCTGGTGTAACTCAGCCTGGAGCCTGCGGAGAGATTGTAATATCAAACCATTGTAAGGATCGCACCTTCCTGGGGTACTCTGTGCTGCTAAATAAGAGGGCCAGGGACCAGTCGCTGCCCTGTGGCTGTGCTGCTTAGGACTAGTCCCTTGTGTAACAGGTTTTTCTGGAGGAGCACTGCTCGGAGCATCCCAAAGRAGGACTAGGCTGTGCAGACCGTCGGGGCTGAGTACTTCCTTCACTCTCYGTCCCTCTTCTATTTAGCAATGTTGACGCACCCCCGTGCACAAGCCACTGTAAGACTCAGGCGAGCAAGCACGCTCTTTCAAGTTAAAGCTTTGCTGCTCTGCGATACGGAAGTAATTTTACATCTTAAAAAACCCMMAAAAACCCAAACAACAAAACCAAACCAGAACCACACAAAAACACCCCCAGCTTTTAAGGAAAATATAGCAACCCCTGGTGGCAAACACAGTGTTCATTAGACAGGTTAAGGGAAAGCTTCTAAAAACACTCCCATGTGTGAGAATTTCTTTTAAGAATGAGAATTCAGAGTAGTAAGAAGAGTACAGTCAACGTGGGGAGTCTGGGCCAGCAGTGCCTTCCTACTGCAGCAGGAGAGCCTGCTTGGGGTCTGCTGCAGGTCTTGTCCTCCGAGGCACTAGGCATCTTAGATGCTACCCTGGAGCTCTGGTGGCAGAGGAGGGACCTCCAGCCAGCTGGAGCTGGAGGTGAGGTGGCACGCTGCTGGCCAGAGGAGTGTGTTCCCATCCCGTGAGTCTCGGGTCAGCCAGGTCTCAGAAGGTGCCTGTCTCTCCACCACTGAATGTCTGGGAAGCCCAGAGAAGTATTCTCCTAATGATGGTACTGATGGAGAAGGAGGAGTGCCCCGCCGGCTGACTATAGGCCCCTCCATAAGGTTCAGAGGCACTCGTAGTCCCTTTGATGCAGAGCCCTTACAGTCTGTCAGGGTGGGATTTTAGCAATGGCCAATGTCTTTATGCACTTAAGTAACGGTTAGTAGCTCCGTGCGTTGTTTTTCACTTAACGTCTCAAAGGGAGATTTCTCTTCTTTTAAAATGTTTCCTAAATGTTTATCTTTTTTTAAACTATCRCTGACATTTGTTTGAAATGGATGATCCTAAAGCTTTTTTTGTGTATTCTTTTTTTCTTGGACTAAACTATTATTTACAGGGGGAGAGGGGCAAGAAAGGCTCTAGAGGGTCTAAAGGGGATAAGGGAGACCAAGGAGCGCCTGGATTAGATGCACCCTGTCCGTTGGTATGTTCTGTTTCATCAAATGTATTGTTTTAAGATTTGTTGATGGGAAAGAAAGAAGGAAATCATAACATATATGGTCTTGCAAATAAAATAATGGTCTTGCAAAAGTACAACACTCGGATAAGGCCCAGCCTGGTTCCCACTGCAGTCTATGGCAAAGCTGCTTTCTTCAGTGGGGAACCACTGACCCCTCGAGCAATCAGGCTGTCGAGCGACCATGGTTATATTCCTTCCTCTTCCGGAGCTCACAAAGGTTTGGGGTACATGGGGGTGTCCCATGTGRTGGGAGCCCAGGGCTTTCTCCTTTGCGGACAGAGCCCTGTGTCTCCTTTGCTGCTAGTTATGGCTCTTCTCTGGAAATGTTTAGTGTCATCATGTCTACGTAACAGCAGAACCTGAATGCTGATTTCCTTGCCTTGGAATAACAGCCAGGTGATGTCGTCGCCTGAGAGCGACACAGGGCACTCGCGCTGCATTACCCAGAGGGAAAGCAAATCTCAGTTATTTTAAATGGGATATGTTTCTGTCTATACATCTAGACAAATGAATAAATATAGCAATATGTATACGTTTTCATCTAAACTCATACACTGCAGCAAACACTGCCAAAAATCTGTAGTACTGCCATAAATCCCAGGAGTACTTGTGGATCATGCATCTAGAAATTCAGCTGCTGGGTTTCCTAGTGAGGGTGGGAAGAATGGATGTTTTCAAAATGGAGGAAACAGCATTCTCATCCTCTCAGGTTTAACTCAGAAGTATCTCCTGACTTGTAGATTGTGGAAAAAACAGAAAGGAAACTGCTACTACTGATGACGCAGACAAAACTAAAACTGAAAACGGGCCATCTGTATTCTGGGTATGCAGCAGAGTGCCCTGCGACAGTCCCAGTGGGGGACTCAGCCTCTCCTCCCGTGACATGGGGGTGACTGGCATTAACTGAAATAACGATAGTGGTTGATTTCATAAACAGGGTCTCCGAGGTTTTAAAGGCGAGAAGGGTGAGCCGGGGTTACCTGGGCTGGACGGCCTGGATGCCCCATGCCCATTGGTATGGCGTACCTTCCCTTTCCTGCATGCTCGTTTGCTTTTTGTATCTTGGTTGTTATTTTCTGATACCTCCGAATAGCTGCATGCCCTAGAAACACCTGGCAGTTCCTTCCTTACCTATCTCCATCCTGCCTTCCCTCATGCTGCTTTTGTCAGAAACAGGCCCTTGCCTTCATGCTATGATTCACTGCTGCCGTCAGCGTTACTTTGTGGCATGAGAAAAATGTAGCGGGAATGCAAATRTATTTACAACTGCTTCAATTCTTCCTTCGCCTTCACTTTGAGAACTTTCAGTAGACTAATGTATGAAGACCTGCCTCTGCACTGGCTTGGCTTTCTAGCAAGGAGCTGCAATGCTCATGTCCTTCATTAATGCTTTTTTTAAGTGTTTGTATGTGGCTAGCACAGCCTAACACCGCTCGGTATTACCTCAGTCACTCTGTACATTAAGTTGACTGAAAAAAATTATTCTGTTAGCAAGGCCGTGTGAAGCATATTAACTGGACACTCCCTTGATTCCTTCCAGACAATTCCTTCCAGATTTGTGACTCTCCCCAGAAGTCAGTATGGTACCCATAGCATCCAAGAAACTTGAATTTTGAATTGCCTGTTTCCAGATATCCATCTTATTCAAGTATTAAAGGATGATAACTGTATTTATTGCCTCATCTGACCCAACTATTGTARGACAAAGGCATTCAGGAACACTTAACCTCAGCTGATTTCTAAGTATCCCATTAAACATCACCAATCTATTAATTTACTTTGAGATTTTCTGAAGGTGCAGCATTCACGTGAAGATTTTGCTCGCTACAGCAGTCTCAACAACTCTATAAGACATTGAAGCTTGTGTTCYCCTGCCCTTCCAGCCCCCGTTTGGCATGACTAGGTTTGCTTGAGGATGGTCATTCCAAGCTTTATGCACACTTAAAGAYGTTTGATGCCATTTACAAGGGATGGGATATCAGTTAGTTCAACTAGCTGGAAAAATGTGTCCCAAAGAAAAAAAACACATTTCGTTGGGAAGGTTTTCTTAGTTTCCTGAGGAAACTAGCCCTGAGACTGCCATTAAAAGCCTTTGTTATTTGACCTCTGTGAAGAGCTAACATCAGTCTTCCATCCAGCATTCCCTCCTTTGTGTGCTGCCATTGTCTCTTTGGGGCAGTGACTGTAATGGTGACTACTTGCAAAGTCTCAGTTGCATCTCTGTAAATTCCGGGTAATACAAAGAAACTCTTCTGCCAGTCCCAGAGGTGAAATAATACCTGCCCAGAACAGTCCACAAAGGAGAAAAAATACTGAGCCATGTGTTTTGCCTCCCACTAATAATAGTCAGGTTTCTATAAAGTAAGTTTTGGCTGAATAAAGCACCTAATTTCACAGRCCTAAGGATTCTACCAGTGCCCTGGTAGACTACCTTTCTTTTTTTGTCTCTGCTCTCAGTTAGGATTCACCCTGCATGGCCATATTAGACCGTATACTTCTTTTCGTACCTATTTTTGTTAAGGGAAACTTGCCAGAAAATCTGGTGAAATACAGATGCCATTATTTTTTTATATATAGTGTTCTGGCATGCAAGTTAGCTTGGGAACGTGAATAAGCATGTTTTTTGATCCAACTAGGTAAAAAGCTTAGCATCCAGCTGACACATCCGTGTGTGTAACTTATGGAGGCCGTGAACTAATGCTTTACCTATCTGAGATATGTGGAAGGATATCTTGGTACTAATAAGCATGTCGCGTTTCCGTTCTCGGCAAATTCGCCTGCAACAAACACTTCCTTGTGACCCTGGTCTTCCTTTGATCCCTAAGCTATAACTCCCTGGCCTCCCATTCCTTCATACACCTAACTTCCCATCTCCTCCTGCAATGCACTACACCAGTCATTCCTACCACCACCAATGTACCAATGGGAACGCCACAATTTACCCAGTAATTAACCTGTAACTCAGTATTTCCACATAGTGGGAGGGAGGGGGAGGAAATATCACAAGGAGACCACATKCTAAAAAATGCATTCAGAAAGCAATATGGTTGTAGCATCATGGCAACGTTCACTTCATCAGTCCCTTGAAAGTGCATCTCCTTTAAATAGTTTATTTCTCAATGTGCTACTGTGCATTTGCTTTTCTGTTTGTTTTTTTTCCTTCCCCCTTCTCAAATGGGATGATATGCACTGCAGATTTCTCACGCAGTACTTGAAAAAGTGAGAATTGAGTCATTTGAGTGAAGAAATGTGCCTGCATCATGYGTTGTATAGTTTGACTCCCTGCTCTTGAGTTTCCTGGGGAATAGCAATAGCCCACGAATCTGACACACACACACAGCAGAAGTATTTGACTTCTCATGTCAGAGGTGTAGCTCCTTACATTTGACTTTATCTCCTGCTTAAGAGCACCTTATCATTGACATAATGTCCTGGTTTCTCACAWCAAGTAGGGCTGCACTGAGATGAAATTAATGGCAGTAATTCACAAAAGCATTTCTCAACCATATAGTCTCAGTCTTTTAGTGGCACAGCCCTTAAAGTATCCAACCTTCTTCAACATATAAAAAAAAATAAAAAAATCACATGCCCACCTTGGGATGTGTAGCCCAAGACTTCAGGGTTGCAGAAGTGCCAGGGGATTTTTGCAGAAATCTCACTGACTTTRTTGAGGCAAAAGCCCCCTCTCAGGGAGTCAGCTGAGACGTCCTCAACCAGCACAGGGTCTGCCCGGCTTCTTGCCTTCCTAATTTCCCTGGAGCAGAATCTTCTCAGAGGCAAGAGGGGACCGCTGGGCAATCTCTCACATGATAAAGCAAACCCTTTAASAAACAGGGCAGAAAGGAAATGGAGGTTTTTTCCAGACCCTCCTCAGGACCCAAGGTTAATGCTGCCTCTGGGGTTTGCTTATAACCTCAGCGTTATAGAGTCAAGCCTGAGGACATAGACCAGCCATCTCATGCTTTCCATTGCCAACTTCCTGTGATATTTTTCTGGCTGAATGGGACCTCCTGTGTTCCCTCCTTCCTTCAGGGAAGCCTGGCTAAACACCTTYCTCAGCAAGGAATGATAACAAGCCTACAGACCTCGTGTACATAAGTTCCTTGCGTAGCCTGCAGCAACCCCCCTCTTCAGCCCCAGCCCTTGCTTCAAGCTACACTGGTTATGTCAGGAGAAGTCTGGGTCACTCCAAAGGGGTGAGGAATATCTTTCAGACTATTCCTCCAGCCCTGGTTCAGACTGTTTGTTGCAGCTGTAATAGTTAACCCACTCCTTCTTTCCTCGTTCTCTGCACTATTTTCCGTGTCCTAAACTGATATTTCATCTGTCTTTTCTGCAGGGGGAAGACGGCCTTCCAGTTCAAGGCTGCTGGAATAAGGTAAAATAATCCTGGAAATGTTGTGGCTGTGCTGAGCTGGCAGTGCTACAGGTCCTGCTGATGTTTTTCMGTGAGCCTGGCTAAGAGCAAAGGAGGTGTGGAGGCATGCATGGGATGTCCAGGACCATACCACTGAAAAGCAGCGAGCAAAAATCCCTCTTGTTTGTATATTGCTGTTTAGCTTTACAGGCTAAAAGGGAGAGAATTGTATTTGTGGCCTCTGAGCTGCCTGGCCTTAAAGTGCTCTAATACTTGCACAAAAATTAAATTTCCACATAGTCAACTCTATTACCAGAGGCTGGGAGGTAACCTGGGTGCCASGGGGGGCTGGTGGGAGCGGGGCCGAGGTTCACGGCTTGCTTTCAGCAGAGCGAGTGAGCTGCAGCTCGGTGCCCCTGCACGCGCCTGCCGGGCTCTCGGCACCAGACCCCCCAGTGCTCCTGCTGAGGGGTGGCCTAGCAGCTGGGCTGCAGCGCAGGGCTTGGGGCAGACCCTGCTCCACGGGAGCGGGCTTGTTAGCTCGATTCTGSGCTGGCACTGAAAGAGGGGTGCAAGTACCTGTCCCCTCTGCTCTCCCTTTGCTTCTGATGGTTCCCGCAGACCCCTCTGCCACTCCTCAGGGTCTAGCCTACCTCCAGTACCTGCTGTGTGCATTAATGCCAAGCACTCAACCCACAGCGATAGGAAGAAAGTGGAGGTAGAGAGTCAGCCCGATCAAACCTCCCATCCTCACTGCCCAGGCAAGCAAAAAGGATCTCTGCTGAGATCCAGCACCATTTCTTTTCCTCCTGGAGACCCCGGAGCCAGCTTCCCTAACGCTGTCCTGCTGTCCTTCCAGCCCATGAAGTGGTCCTTCCCCCCTGCTGAGCTGTCACTAACAGTTGTTAGTGAATTGTCACTAACACCCGTTTATGTTTTCTTTTGCAGTGATGATTCTAACCCTGGACTGGCCTGTGTGTGTTATTGTACATAGAATATTTATTTTTATACAGTGTTCTTCTCTGAAATGCCAAAAGTTATGCATTTTTACAAATTATCAAAAAGCTGCATATTTTTTKTACAGAAAATACTAGATCTCCCTCCTTCCCCGTTTGTCAGTTCTCTGTATAATTCTATGTCTGCATTATGCTTGTTTTGTCATGAAGTACAGCTGTAATATTTACATGATATTTGTGCACACGTGATGAATATAGGAACTTAATAAATTATTGCATTGAAAGTGCCCAAAGGAACTGCCCTGTATAGATTTAGAGGTCATTTTCATTTTTCAAGCTGGAATCATTCAAGACTATTTCAAAATATTCTGTATTTTTTATTAAAGTGAAATACTAACAATTTTGCGGTGACTAAATTAAGGTATTGCTGGAAAAACTCACAGTGGCCACTGTACACTGGGAACGTAGAGATTCCATGATTAATAATTATCAGACAAGGTCTGTTTCATGACCAGACTCAGACAGCCAAGCGCAGCCCCCCGCCAGCTCCTCTAGAGGCTGCTGCTTGGCCACGCAGGAACGGTAACACCTTCCCCAGGAGCTGTGGAGTTAGCGTGTACAAAGAGAGTCTCTTAGTCTCTTGCCTCTGGCTAAAATAGAGCACCTCCCATGAGCTGGAAATAATAATAAATAAAAATAAAGTAAAAATAATAACAAATAAAAATAAAATAGAGCACCTCTCATGAGCTGGAATAACCCTCACAACAATGAGCCCTGGTCAGAAGAAATTCTAACATCTTTCTAAATTGTAGGCCTGCAAGTAGCTTAATTAAAGCCTCATTGAAAATTAAGCATATGGCAGAATACCTCGGTGATATCCTAATGAATGTTTATTAGATAAATCAATCCACATGGCTTTTTTAAATGTTAACCAAAGGTCACATGCAAAGTTGCAGAGCGTGTCATTATAATTTGCATATGTACATCTTAATTATCCTTCTTGACCTACCTCTGTTAATGTCTTGAGTCTAAACTACCCATCAAGAAAAACTACACTATCAGACTAAAGTGAACATCACAATATACTTTTCTTAGAAAATGAGCAAAGGAGTGGGAGCCTAAATCCTTTCCCTAAAACAGGTCCACTTTCCTCGGTCCTTCATGTAAGGGGGAAAGACAGTTTGCAGCCCAGAAGCTTCAGGGGGATAGAAGCTATCAGCATTTAAAGATCCCAGCAGAGAAACACAAGCGGTAATTCACTGGTTAGGCTGATCCACCRGAGTCCTGCCCTTTGCATAACGCTGCCACTACAAAGCAGTCCAGCACCCTCTCCCATGGCATCGCTGTATAGTTTTTACCACCAGAGTTCCTGCGGTGCGGTACGTATGGATCACAGGCTGTGTTCACAACAGCTTCTCCTGGCTACAGCTGTGCCAGCTCCACCGCCGCCTCCTATACTTGGCTATTCAATCCCTAGACTCAACTACTCATCTGTTCACAAACTATCGATCAGCTATTTTTTCCAACCGATTCCATACAGCCTTTTAGCACCATCAGAGTAAAACAAGAGGGTAAGAGATGTGCTTCTCTTGTGTGCAGGGGAAAAGGCTTGCCAGGGACTGCCCGAGGAGCCGAGCCCAGCCCCTGACTGTTGCACTCCATCTGTCACCTCACCCTTTCAGAAATTTATTGAACTTCATCTAAAAACTAGTGAGGTTTCTACCACCCTGTGTCCCTTGCCTCCCCGTCCTGCAGGCTGCTCCCAACTCAGATTGCTCTGGCAGTTAGGAAACTCCTTGCAACTTTCAACTTAAACCAATTCATGATATTTACAACCATTTCTTCTCATGCCAACATTGTCCTTTGGATGAAACTTTTCCACGTATGATGTTTTCATGGGATGCTTGGGGTGCTGGAGCTRAAATGGCACAGAAAGAAAATGAACTGCAGAGCAGTGAGGGATTCTTGTGCATTTCCTCATTATCTCATTATCTCATTAATATATCTCATTAACGTAAGACCCAGCTCCCTGTTATAAGGCTTCGCTTAAACTTACTTAAACTTACTTAAACGAATGCCACACAACTCTGGTGTTTTAATTACACACCTGTTAAATACAAAACAGTTACTAAAGACCCAACCAGGTATACTGATGGCAGCCTTGGTTTTGGAAGGTTATAGTAGCGGCAGCAGTGAGTTTTTATTCTGGTCTTGTAGTGCTTGGCCCACAAGGTAGGTAGTTTGAATGCTGGCTATGTTTAATCCTCAAAAACTTGTAGACCCCTAGAAGAACCTGCCAATGCCTCCTGTTCCCTTTGGTGTCTGTAAGCGTATTTTTGGTTTGTAACTGTTATTTGTGATTGCACTGCATGGGATTGTCATTGCTTGGGTTTGTCTGGTCTAAAAGCAAACAACGCATACATCTGTTAAGTTGCCTTGACACAGCTACTGAAAGGTAAAGGAGTCTCGGGATGATACTGTATCTGTTTTATTTCTTGGGCTGTTTTTTGACTGGTGTATTTGTGAGAGAGAAAGCTTTTTGCCTGAGGTGCAGGGGATCTTGAAATGCAATTGCCAAAACTCTTGACAGTACCTGACTTGTGTCAGCAGAGGCAGGGGAGGAGGAATCGTCTGAGCAAAAGAGGTTTGATTTTCTTTACTTCCAGCTTCACCCCAGCGCAATTCTTCTGTTGTCAGTGGAGATGCTTCTGACTGACACCACTGCAAATCGCAAGAGACTTTGGTGCCACAGCTTGCATAGGACTCAGCTATTTTCTGTCAGCAAAACGCAGACACGCACACAGAGTGTCCACACAGCTCTCATCCTTATTACCTTTTTCTTCTTTGTTATCTTAGGTCATTCTGTTCATAACATTGGTTTGGCTTCAAATTAGCTGCTGGACTCTAAAGGTGCTTTTTGTGGGCAGCAGAACTCATGACCTTCCTTTTTTAATGCTTCCTTTGGCATACCCTTAAAAAGCTGAACTTAATTCAGCACAAAGCATTTTAAAACCTTTCTGAGAATGACATTTTGGAGGAGAGCCTAGTGACTTGAAAATTGGTTTAATTTTTTACTTTCACTTGCAAACCAGCAGCTCCTTTTGCATCTTGGCAAAAGGGATTGATAGACTTCAGCTGTGAAGAAAAGTCAGCTCTTAGACCTAATTCTCAAGGGCACTGAGGTAGCTAATTCCCACAGATTTCTCTAGGAAGCAGRCACCTAAGTAGGAGCAGCACTCCAAAATGCTTTTGTGAGCTCAGCCTGTGACGCTAAACACTGACAGACGGTGCCTAACGTGTGTGGGTATTCTGGCAATCCCACAGTGCCTCTCTATCAGTTTTGCCTCTGTTGGGCATCGAGTCATGAGCGTCTCACGCAGCTGACTACCGAGAAAACACAGCACCTCACGCGGCATACACAGAGAGAGGGAAAGGACCCGAGATTATTTGCAGCAGTTGCACTAAAGTATAGAAGATGAAAGACAGCTGATACAGCACTGAGGGAAAAGTATGTGTAAGATAACCGCTCACCTATCATAAAACGGGGACAAATGTTCCTGCGGTTGCTGCAGACCACAGCCTGGTTTTTTTAACTGAARTAGATTAGGTAACCGTTTCAGATTGCTGTTCCTACAGCCCCTGATATTGATACAATCTCATCAGCCACTGGGGATAAACCAGAGGTTGCGAAACAGTGAAACTTTACTGATTAGCTGCTCTTCCCAAATGTACATGCCTTGCATTTCAAGAAAAACCCAAATGGTAGAAGCTGGGTTTGCACCAGCCTGAATCTGACAGTTTAGTTTCAGAGTCTGTCCTTACTAAAACCTGTGACTGGGTTGCTGTTACTGTTGATGAGTGTTAATTCTGCCTGGCCGTTTTCACGTGAAACCGTTTGTCTGCCACTTCAAGGGTCAAACTCCGTGGCTGATAGCCAAAAAGTGAGACAAGTCTGAGGGTGGAGAAGCTTGGGAAATGACAGCAGAATGAAAGGAGAAGAGAAGGACCTTCCTGAAGATTTGCTGGAGATGTTTTGCAAGTTCCCTCCCTGGAGCTTGGGAAGAGTTCTTCAACTGCGCACCAGGAATCTGTGCCCAGATGCTGCCTGCTGGGGCTGCGGGAGCTCGGCGTGCCAACGCTTTCTGCTTTGCTTTCTGTCTTCTCCCAGAGGCCAGTGGCAGGGTTCGAAAATGACACCATTTATATTCTCTTTCTTTGGTCATTTTCACTTCATTCTATTATTGTGGTCAGACTCTTCAGATGAAGAATTAGGCTCGTTTTCCAGCAGCTGCTGTATAAATGAGTGCAAGACATAGACAATATGTCTGTGGGGGGATCCTTTGATCCAAGAAAGGAATCTTCTTGAACAATTATCCTTAGAAAAATCAATCAAACCCCGCATGTTCTGTTTAGAGTGCTGCTCAGAGAGGACATGATAAACCTTTTTGCTACCGTTTCTGGTTACCAGATGACAAACTTCCACCTATATTGTTAATGATTCCATCCTTAACCTTTTCATCACAAACTTTCTTCTCCTGTTCTATTCTAACAGGCCGACTTAGAAGGAGTTTTAAACGTGTTTTTTGTAAGAGCTAATTCCAGAGTTCCTTTCGTCCCCAGGTCAGTTGCTTCTGAGCCCCCCCCACCCGAGAGCCGGACCATCCGCTGCACTCCCGGTCCTCGCAGTGACCACCCTCCCTCGCCAGCCTTCCCCTCGTGCGGCAGGGCTGGTCTCCCAGGTTCGGGGCAGCAGAACGAAATGGGTTGATCTGTCAAACGGCGTCTGCGTGGAGGGGCGAGGGCTGCCACCGCGGGGGCAGGGGGGTCCCCACGTTGGATTTACCGCGGTCAGTCCAGGCACTAAACAGCAACCAGTGACCCGGGGCCGGGGCAGCCCATTGCCAGGTGCCACCCAGGGCAGCGTGGGGCCACCGAAGCGTGAGGGCTTAAGGCAAATTCTCAAACCCCAAAGACCTGGTGGGTTAATTTTCCCTTTTCCTGGCGCGTGAAGATTGCTTGAGACACGTACCCGGCAATCTGGCCAACCCTGGATGAGCTCAGACCAACGCAACAGGAAAAAAAAAACAAAAAACAAAAAACAAAATCTACTCTGCCAAGCAAGCAGTGAAAAGTGTAAAAAGGAAAGCGGTTTGGGGAAATCCGTTCAAACGGTGCCCACGCGCTCGGGCTCGCCAAGGCCGAAGGCAGCGACAGGTCACGATATTCGTAAATTCGGAGCCTTGTTTGAGAGGAGGAGAGCGCAGGAGCGTGAATGTGCAAGCGCACGCGTTCTCTTACAGGGTCCCTCAAAAACCCCTTGCTGGGGAAACGNTTTTTGCTACCGTTTCTGGTTACCAGATGACAAACTTCCACCTATATTGTTAATGATTCCATCCTTAACCTTTTCATCACAAACTTTCTTCTCCTATTCAGTTATAAAGAAATGACTTTTTTTTTTTCTGAAAAGGGGAAACCATACTGGATATTGAAGGTATGAAATATCTTGTCAGAGGAGGAAAATGTGGTGTGTGGAAAAAATCTGGTTTCACTGAATAATTCCTCTGCTTCCTGTACTTCTGCTTTGGTCTCCACTGTGCACACTGGATGTATTTTGTCTGGAGCCCTCCAGAAATATTATTCTGCTGGCCCATTAAGGCCCTTTTTGTGGGTACCTCTCAACATCTGTACTTCCAGATGGAAAATGAGGATCACGAGGGTTAAGTTCCGCTGTTACATGTTTTATATGTTCACTGAAGGGAAATAARGATTTGGCTGAGGGGTGCAGAGGACGTTTCCCAGCTGCCTGAAGGGCAGAATGTACAACTCCGGATACTTTGTACCAACTGCCGTGCAAATCTGCCATCCCTTACTCAGTTCCCATTGCTGAAGGTTAAATTCTGTTCACAGGCACTCTATAGTCTCTTTCCACCACAGCTCTTGCAATTTATTAAAAAAAMTAAAATTAATTATTAAGTACATATCTTACGAACATAACTCATAACATTTCTACTTCATGGAGCGCATTGGGAATCCCATTCGCCGAAGCACTAAAACACATACTTAACTTTGAGCGTGTGATTCCCGTTGGCCTAAATCATGCTATTTGCATATTTAAGTACTCTGGTGAATCAGGGCCATTATTATTAGAGTTAATGAATGGTATTATCTAAATCATTAGGCAGAGCTAAATGATAAGCAATTCACATTACAGTTCAGAGGGAAAGYGCTGATTTCAAGTTCAAAGTGATGTCTTTTAAATCAGAGCGAGTCCCAGAAAGGCGATAACCCTCATTCAAACCCCCTTTGTCGACCCAGCTGGAATAATCCTGACCTTCTGATCAGGAGAGCTGTACCTGGCACCCACCTCCTCCCGCCAGCGCGGGGAAAGTCTACTGTTAAAATAATTCCAGGATTACAAAGAGCAGGGAAAAAAGTTCCACTTTCAGTTTTGTCTGAAGAATTGCAGTGTTTTTCTTGAGACTTCTAACAGATTTATTCAGTCAATAGAGTAGCAGGGGAAGAAATTGTTTCAGTTAGGAACCGGGYTGATGAAAGGGTTAATTTATTTTATTTGTATTTTTTTATTTTTACTTTTTTTTGTGGGGGRAGGAGGGGAGAACCTGACCAGAACTGCAGGCGGTAGGTGTGCTTTTTTTTTCCTCTTTTTTTAATGAAAACAATTATATATATAGTTTGATAATGTTACTTTTACTTTGCTTTTTATTAATGATTTTCTGGGGGCGATTTGTTTGCTCTTTTCTGTTCTCTTGTGTTTTCTTTTAGGTATATTTTTAATGGGCTTTTGGAATAAGTTTGTAAAAGTTCCTCACCCAAAATGTCCTAAGGACATTCCTATCGTGTTTTTTCTCCCTGAGTACAGTAGTAAAGTGGTGCTTTCCATAGGCAAACCAGTTTTTAGTGGGGATAAACATATCCACACAAGCCAYGGCTAGGGACCAGGTACCAGTGACCTCTCCCAGACAATATGGTCTCTCCAAAACTCTTCCTTTACATTTACAAAATTTAAAAGGGCTATGTTAGGRACCAGGTGATTGAAAATGGTCTCTTCAGATCTTAGGTGGTCTGTCGTAAAGAAATTAGTCTGGCAAGAGTCGCTGTGTCCTTTTCAGCAGCATTCGACAGCCTGAAATCTCAGGCTTAGCTAGAAAGCTCTGAAACGGCAATTAAAAGAAACATGTTTTCTTGAAAATGGCAAGCTGTTGGTAGGTACCTACTAAAATATTGTTGTCTCTTGCTATTGTTTCCCCTCCTCTAAACCCAGCAATGCACTCATGTTCGAGCTTATCTTTAGGCTTTGCTTCACACTGAGCCTACGTGCAAATGCTTTGCTGGATGAGGGTCTTCCCTTCTTTTACACTTTTTTGTTTGTTTGTTTGTTTGTTTTTTCTTTCCCCCTTGCCCTGTTTTTGTCCCTATTTTGTCCCAGACAAAATGGCTACTTTCTCTTCTGCATTTTCAGAAAATCTCCGTTGGTCACATTTTGATCATTTTTCCCCTCACTTTTATTATCTATCCCTCCTCCCTTCTTGTACCCCTTCTTTGTCAAACATTTTGATCTGATGAAAACATCATGTCAAAACATGAATTAAGATTGTAGGTGTTTGTTGATAGTTTTTGGAGTTGACTGTAAAGCTTTTGCTGTTTAAAATGCTGGTCAGCAAGATCAGTTTAGCTTTATAGCTTTCTTATGATTTTTTGTTTGCTTCTTGAAGTTATTTAATAAATTTGTTCTTTTTTAAACAGACTCGGAATTAGTCAGAACATTGCAGAATTTTTTTAAAGAAAAACCTGCTAAATTTCTTTTTTTTTTTCTGCACAACATGACTTTGTTGAACTGTTGTCACACACAGAATTTAGTAGGTTAGACAAATTAGTGGTAGGTATGAGAGGACTGGTTGTGAAACTTGTAGAGCAGAACTTGTATTCTTGCTTTCCATTGCACGCTGTTTGTCAGTCCATTGTCCCTGGTGGGGGTTTGTGGGAGTGTGAAATTCCTTTTTGTGATAATTCCATTGTTTTCTCACAGTAATGTTTCAAAATATTGCTTCAGTAAATCTTCCCTTCTACTCTCCTGCAAAGATTTGCTTTTACCCTGATGTTGCACACCACCAGCAGTGCCATCGACCAAGCAGTTTCACCCTTTTGGGGAGCCTTCCAAAAGGAAGCAGGCTATCTCCTTAAATTCCACRGCCTTTTCTGCAGCAGTATTATGTCAATGGAAAGGAGAAATAGACATTTGGTAGCAAGACTGTGTGGGCCACCACGAGCAGGTTCCTTCTCCARGCCTGGTCCCTAGCCATTCATTCATCACCTTCTCCATACCTCCCCCTTTGCTGTGCCAACAGAGCTATCTGCGAGGCCGCAGGGTGACCCCGCTGAGAACAGTTCCTCGAAACAACAGAGCGCCTAAAGTGAGAGAGCAAAAGGGAAAGCCTCCACCGGCACYGCCACACAAGTGCACGTGGACCAACAGTCTGCGACTGCACCAAAGGCAGAGGTACCCAAGCGAGCATGAAGGAGGGCGGTGGAGCAGATGCAGCAAAAAAGGCCCTGCAGCAGAGGCCTCCACTGGCCTGATCTAGGCTGCTTCCCAGCTGCAGCACGCACTTACCCTCAATCATTCTTTCCACTTCTCTAACCATACGGGACTACTCTATTATTCCTTCTTTTCCCTCACCATTTTAAATTTAAAGATAGGGTAAATTGGGGCAGAGCATTGTCGTCGTCATGTCGTGTGTGTCCCGTGCCCCCCCCAGTAGAAGGAGGACTGAGAGCATCCCTTTGATGCAGGGTGGAATGGCCCGACTCCACAACATTCTCATAGTTTTTAATGATGCAAAATTGGCTCCAGATGTTGAACAGCAATGGGAGGGGAGTTTCTGATTTATGGGGAAAGCCTGCAGATGCCATGGGCTCTTCAGCAGTACAACTCACAGTGCCTGACTTACAGGCTGCATCTACAATACACTAATGACCTAATCCCTGCAGGAGAACGATTTCTGAAGCAATTTGTTGTTACATATCTGGTTTCCTTGAATTTTACAAGAGAGATTTTACTTTTTTTTTTTTCCTTTGGTGGCATAGAATGTACAATRTTTAATATTTACCTGTAGTAAAGTGATCTTGAGAGGGCATTGTTTCTGTATATCTTATAAACACTGATTAACTGAGACATTTAAATCTGAATACACTTTTTACATTTTTTTTTTATATTGAACTTTTCAGCCTGTATATTAAATATCCAATGTTATTTGGCATTCATTAATGTAAGTGCTGTAATATACCTTTGTGTTGCCAGTAATTATTACTGTCATTGTGCTGATTCTAAGACATTATTTCAACTCCTCTTGATGGAGTTTAGCTACTTGGAATTTTTTTGGCCTTCAAGAAAATTCCGCACTAAATAATTGCTCGAATGAAGAGAACAAAGGGCTGTTCTTTCCCACAATCTTTTCAACCTCAGTAGGAGCTTCTTCAGCCAAAATGAGCATTTTCTTTTTCTTTTCCACTTTTTCCATGGCAATATGAGAACATGGATATATTTTGTCTTTTAATCCTGGAAATTCTGAATTCCATGTCAACCATTTCTAGCAATATTCTAGAAAAGCAGAGACAGCTGTGCCATAAAGAGTTACTGATCATAACAGAACTGAAATATTGTAATTATYTTGCTTTTCTTTATGAATATTTTTCCACTATAAGTTTTTAAACAAATCTTTTATCAGTATGATAAAAATTGAAAAGACACTAAAGGATTAAACACAATACGTACGAGGAAAGGTATTTGGCTAAATGATTTCCATCCGTATGAATGAAAAATAGCTTATGAATTTTTATGTCAGAAGAAAAACTGTGCCTCAGTTACCTATTTCCTGTGTCCATTAACTAATGAAACCACGCCTGCCCTTGAAACTAGGGGTACACTTAAGGAACTCACTGAATGACTGCTCAGTAGTAAATAAAGTTCAGTTTTGTAAAAGTAAGCTGCTRCTTAACTATAGTGCCTTTGAAGCATTTCTACCTTCTTGCAAAAGAGGAAATTTTGTATATTTAATCACCAGGTATCCATTTATCAGATAAAGAAAATAGTCCTTATCTTATGCTGAGGTGCTGTTTTATATTATGATGAAAAGTGCTATGCAAGAGCTGTGTATTGCTATTTTAAATGCCTTAGCCTATTCATGACATCATTATGAGAATAACGATGAGAGATTCCAGGAGGAAGTTAGTTTGGGGAATGGACTTTTGGAAAACCAAAGGAGGGCTGAAAAACCAGGCAGGAGGTAATGAAAAATGTCTTGGGCTGGATGGTTGTTGCAATGGCAAACGTGACACCATATTTAAAGTGTCATCCCATCATTTTCCAAGAGGAGTCTGGTGAATTCCCTGTGCCTTGTGTTGAAGTTTTACTCCTTTGTGTCAATGTTTTACTGAGGTTTCTATTTTAATTTGCGTGCCATACATATTCCAGTACAATTTGCATTTGTTATATAYGATGTACATACTTTCTTCTCCCTTTTATAAAAATACCTGTTTACTTACACATAGTTTCTGTCTTTTGTAAATGACAACTAATGCAAATAATAAACCACAAATTCACTTACACGTTGTCCTTCCACTTGGGGATAGTTTTTAGGTTAATGTCCTAAGGAGATCACGCCATCGGCTGTTTGCCAGTCAGCCCCAGTAACTATGGAACTAGGTGGCAAATTTCAACCGATTTGGCAGAGAGACAGAAGTCTCAAAAATACTGTTATCACCAGCTCTATGAAAATAGACGGCTGGATAGAGGACAGAGTCCTACTTAGTGCCTGTGCTAAGGGAAAGGCAGCAACCTCAGCTGAGCTATACTGCTGGACACTGGGGAGTCTGCATGGAAGAAAGACAGCCTTACTGGAGCTTGCTCTTAAGATATGCAATTAATCAACCATAAAACAAAGCTACATGAATTGTGGAACTGAGAGAGCGCAAACAGAAGGGACAGAGCCAAGACCAGAGGAAAGTAGAAACTGACTCTCTAGTTATTCCCATGCTGAAATGATCATGATTATCAGCTTTGTGTATTGTCTTACTTTTCTCAAAACTGAGAGAATCAATAACAAGGCATACGTTTATCTCAAAATTCAAGAGTCGGCAGTTATTTGCTAAGGGACCCTATCTAAACTAAAACATTTGCTCAGTTTCTAAGAATCCCTGATAATGTGGGGRGGAAAAACCCCAAATCAGATGACTGAACCTTTGGCAAATGGTCTGGGGAYAGCAGAATCTGTCCTGTTGACTTGGTTTTGGCAAGGTGTGATAGTAAAGGGGAAGGTGCCTTTGGCTTTGAATGCCACAACAGCTATTACGATGATTGCACTATACCCCGCAGTGATATATTCCTCTCATCTAACTTTAGATATCTGAAAATTAGACAACTGCATCAGAGCAGGTTTCCCTTGGCTCCTTTTGCAGCCAAAGGGGAGAAACAGGCGGCTCCAGGAACATCCATCTCTCCCTCCCTGCTCTGCTTAGAGACTGCTGTTTACTCCTCCTCTCCTGTACACCTGGGTTTGTTTCTGTGTTAGCCCAAAGGGAACACGTGCACCGACACAGTGGTGATTCCTTGAGATGAAAGTGATTTGCTGAAAAACCTTTAGCTCTTGAGTTGCCAGACAGCAAAAGTGCGTGCCTCGCTCCTGACCTCCTCTGGGTAGAGTTATAATGAGCCTTGGATCACGAGGCAAAATCCYCAAGGATCTGGATGTTTAACAGTGACGGATGTGTTAAGTTATATAGAAAAATGAATGTGTTTGGATGCTCCAGCTTGGAAAGGAGAATGTGTTTGAGACATATGATTTCTATAATGCCTTAAGGCTTTAAGGTCACTTTTGCTTTATAAAAATGACGGCTCATGGATGGATATCCTTACACCTTGGGAGAGCAGTACAATTTGGCACTTGTGCAATAAATACATGTTTTGGAGGTTTGCTGTGTACTGCCTCACAGACATGAGACCCAAAGATAGGCTTGTTTCAATGCATCTTCATTTATTTATAGGTCACAGTTTGAGATATTTTTTTTTCCCCTGAGGGCTCTGTAGTTAGCAGGGAAAAATAATCAGTTATTCTAATGATTTAAATTGACTGTTTTAGATCAAACTGAGGAACAATTATGAAAGCAGACAAACAAGCAGTGCTGTCCTGTCCTGTGAAGTTTCTCTGAAAAGAACTTGGAAGGTAATGGGCCCATCCAGGAAGACAATGTGCTTGTAAATGTCACCAGAGAAGAAAGGAAATGTGTATCACAACTGCAAACCATGCCAAAGAGCCTAACTGCAAAGGGACAAACATCTTTACTAGCACAGGAAAAACTGATCAGACATAACTACAACAAATCCCTTTGCAAAATTGTGCAAAGTGGGAAATATGATCTGGTTTACTATGCGAGATGCCAGTTTGCTAAGAAAGTACCCTGCAGCACAGGTCTGGAGTGATCTGTAGATGAGTGACTTAATGATCAAATGGTGCAATGACACAGTGCTACATCTTTGCTCCTCCAGCAAAGAAATGCAGTTCTACAAGTGCCAAAACCAAAACATAATTGCATCAGAAGTCCCCAGACACCTGCTGGGATGTGTCACTTTCTGAAAAAAAACATGTGCTATAGTAAAAGCACAAACATTTTGTTGCAAATAGTTTTCTTCAAGAAATTCATATGTGTTACAGAGATGGAGGCTTTTCTGCCTCTTAGATTGGCAGTGCTTGGTTATCATATTAATCTGTGGACAAATGCATTGTTCACAAATGTATCACTTTATCCATCCAGTTTTCCTTGAACTCAGAGACTGAAATAGTTTTTTTTTTTACTAGTTAATATCAAAATTGCATTCCTTTGGAGGCATAGGGAAACAAGCCAAAAGAATCATCTGTGTCCTTTCTCATATTGCCCCTCAGTTTTCTTAGCTAGAATTCCTAACCTGTTTAATTCTTCAGAGAAGCCATTCCATACGTGTGATCACCACAACAATTTTCCCTATACCTTACCCATTTCTAGCTATTGTTTCTGAGCTGTGGAGTGGGATCCTACAGAGTATTCCTCAATTGAACACAATGTTATTTTCTGGTTTTTGTTCCCTTATTCTTTTYTCCGAAATCCTGAAAGATATATTTGTAAATCTCCATTTAACAAAAAAAATCATTATTATTGTGAATGACCATGACTGTTCAAATATTTGTATTAAATTAGTATTTTTACTTATATGACTAARAAATAATTGAGTCAAGACAATGATCTCTGCAGTCTGCATTGATGTGTTCAAGGATAGGTAACAAGGATTAAAATACTTTTAAATAACAAGGATGAAAACACTCTTAATTTTATTTTTTTTAAGCTAATAAGCAGCATTTAACTTTTAGAATCAGTTGGTGTTTGGGCAGGAAAGACCTCTCTCCTTCTTGCTTATGCGTTAGCTAATCTGTGACTTCTGAAGATATCCTAACCATCAGTCTACCTTAAACATCGTGTCAGAATCTGACACACACAMAAAAGTTTAATTCTGAAGTACATGGGATGATCTAATTTAAAAAATTCTACTATAAGAGAGTTCTCCAAAAAGTTAGGATTTAGCTTTTCTGGTTTCTTTAAGAAGAAAAGCTCACCGTACACAACCTACTAGCATAATAAGCCCATAAGCAGTATGAAGGGTGGAGGAGGGGTTAAAAATTGGCTCATAGAGGGGGGAAAAAAAGTCATTACAGAAATATAGATTATTTGCAGAACTCAGTTGTTACATYGGTTATCTACTGCCATAATATATACACACATCAGCTTTGATTGTATTAGGTTATCCTAATGACAGGRCAATGCTTACTGCTTACACTGATTTGATAAAATTCCTGGATTATATAAAAGCCATAAGATAGAGCTTTCAGAGTACTTGACATTACTGCACTACCAGGACGGGCCTGGATACCTGCCAGCCTAAACAAGAGTAAGGCCGTATYTCTTGGTTCTGAAGCTATGAAATATTTATTATAATGTTTGAGATATAACAGCTTCTGTCCAAAAGTGAGAGTGCCATAAACAGGCTGTTTTTCCAATAGCTGGAGAGTTAGGCAGTCAGGAGTCTATAAATGCTCTGTCAATAGATATGTTGTTTATTTTGACAAAGTAACAGATTGTATTTGCACTCGGAAGTCAACTGGCAGATGGTCTTTGCACAACCTAGTGAGGGCAGACTCTGCTAATGCTGRCTGGGGAAAGCTCTCCCTTAATCCAGCATTGCAAATTTTTGTCTTGAAGAATGCTAGTTAGTAACAATTCTTCCCTGAACAACTAGATCTAAATGGCCAGAACACACAGCTACTGTGACCAAAAATCTTGGAGTCTCAGTCACYTTCTGCATTACAGAATTTGTGAAGGTGTCCGCCCTGCCAATTCCTCACCACGTGGTTTAGGTGACCTACTGCTTATCACTTTTCCCTTGCAGCCTTACTGTTCAACACTGAACTTGGAGCTGGAGAGAAAACCCCTTGTACCTTAGTTGCTCTGAAAAAGCAGGCAGTTCCAAAAGTGCAGTTACTGCAGAACAATTAACGTGTGGTAACTCTCTGTTCAAATGCTGCCTTGCTCTGACCTGTTCTACTCGAAAATTGTTTCTTTTTGTGTCACAAAGCAACTCAGAATCTTCCAGAAATACTTGAAGCAACATAAAACATACATATAATACTGTTCACATTTAGGTTAAGGATAAGCTGCATCCACTGGAGAAAGAAATACAGAGGTGAAATTTACTTTATAGTGGGACAATTAAAAACCACAAAGGCAGGAAAATTGGTATTAAAATTCAGAATCTGACTGACTTAAAAAAAATTAAAAACAATAGTACACTATGAAGGTCTTCGACCTCCTCCTCTTTCACACTTCTCCAGCACTCCTGCTTCCTTCAGTCTCCTACTGTGGGGAGGCCATGTTACGGTTCGTGAGTCAATRGTGATTCCTTAGCCATTGCAAGGGCAGCCAAGCACCCAGCTTTTCTCCATGCTGGCGATGCTTCCCCAAACACAGAAACTCTTCCCAGACTGCAATCCCCACAGAAATAACATCAGCAATAGTAGAAACCAGCTGCAAAATAGGAGATCCCTTCTCTCATACCTGCTCTACTGCCAGTAGCACAGTGACTTGCTCAGGGATGAGACTGCTCCTGCCCACTGACGACGTGAAAACTGGCAGCAAGCTGGTGTGGGTGATAAAGAAGAAATTGAGGGAATTAGATTCTTATTTCAGGGAACACAAAAGCTGTATTAGGAGGCTGCAGCCCCACGCTCACTGAATGTGGTAAGCCTTTTCTAAGACTGTGACATCTGATGACCATATTATACTATGAAAGGCAAATGTGAAGAGGAGCCCCACCCCTACATCAGTTTATTTCATCTGATCCATCTGAATGGCACACACCTACATAGTGGATGTGAAAAATACAAAATTAAAGCTGAAAGTGTGGCTGAATGCAAGGAGAATGTTGTTTATAAACAGGGAAAAAATGTTTTGYAAACAGATTGAGTTGTCCTAATGTTGAAAGTTTGTCTCACACAGAAGACAATTTTGTTTTCTTTAAAGACCTCCTACACGTTTGTGTTGTTATCACACAGCAACTATTTGATGTTAATCTGTAACAAACCGGGAATGTTTTCAAAAATTTGTGATGCTCATTTTGTCTCATCTCAATTATTTTTAATTACAAAGCTATGTACCACATGCATGATTGCTGGGATTAATGGATGCAATTATTTGTATCTTGAAATAGAAAAATGTAAATGCTCTTCCTCCTTTTTCACATGGGCTTTAAATTCTTTCATTTTTATGCTTAGTACTTGAAAATCTCCTTCGTGTTCCTCCTACCCTCTCAATATGATTCAATACACTTATAATTCTACAGGTAACTTTTCATTTGCTAAGTTCAAAGTCTCAACAGGGAAGAACCAAGTAAGATTTCCCCTTACGTGTAAAATAATTCAAACTCATGCACGTGAGTTTTTCTCCTACGGTTTCAAAGCATTTTGACCTTGTTTTCAAAAAGAAGTGAGGAACAGAATAGACTCCAAAGCATTAATCCACAGAAACGCATTAGATCTCTTACTCATTGAATAGCTTGCTTAAAAAGAAGAAAGGTATCTTTATTTCCATTTTAGTGACAGTCAAAATACAGCCGTTGTTAGTGAAATGCGTTACCCAGGGTCACAGAGACAAAACCCTAGGTTCTCAACTCACGCCCTCTTTCTTTGGGAGAYGGTGTGGTCCACAATTAATATAACCTGAAGGAATACTTCATTGCTTTTTTCCCTATCAAATGCAATTCTATACAGACACAAAAGTTTACTTTGGCAGAGCCAAAAACAAACTCTGGGAAGCCAGTGAATCTTTATGATTTTTTACACAACAAAGGGAAAGCTGAAAGCATGGATGCCTCTTTATCACTCTGTTCTGTTGTTCTGAGCCACCCTCCTAAAGTAACATTGCACGCGAGCTGGAGGGTCTGGGTTAATACTGTATCTCCTAGAGCGTTACAATAGCCCCCAAATACCTTTCAAGTGAAATCAGTGCAACAATGCAAGATGTTTGTACAGGAATAACAATATATACCCAATTTCATGTAAAAATATCCCTGAGATCAGATTAAGAGGTGTAGCCCTGCACTCTTCTGTTTGCATCAGACTGTGATCAYATATTTGGCACTGCCAACAGACATACTGTGAGACTCGTAATACAATCACTTATTGCATATCTTAGAGCTCAAGCTCTTGAATCCGTGCAGCTGTGGGGGAAAGAAAACACTCAGCTTTCATTTAGAAAGCAAGTTAAGTTTGCAGCCCTCGTGGCTGAGTTGAAAATCTTGTGAACGCCTTAAACGCTCCGACACAACAAGACACAAAGAGCTGCTAGTACTCTTTGTTACGGCCGTTTTAAGCCAGTTTGGGGATGCTGGAACATTTGGATTAGATGCACCGTACCAAGACGCGGCAGGTCACCTTGCCTAGGGACATAGGGATGGGCGGCTCCCTTCCTAACAAAATCCGGGCAGGGTGGGCAGAGGACACCTCAAAACCTATCCTGAGCGTTAGCCCAAGATGGGACTGCCTTGAAACCTCTACGGCTCCAAACTCCTTCACCCTGTGACCAGGGAAAGGATGGGAAGCCGGGCTTTCTTCCTTTATGCTCCCGACTAAGGCAAGCCCAGCAGCTCGTGGAGACCGGGGTCAGGGGAGCCCCTTTTCTCCTGAGCGTGCGTGGGGAGGGGGGGGGGGGAGGATGGAAGAGGCAGGGAGGGGTGCCTGTGGGAAGGCGGCAGCAGCAGCCTTGGGGCCCGGGCAAGGAGGAGCGGCGCGATGTCTGGGAGGGCGGCAGCGATAGGGGGGTTGTTGCAGGCCCGGGCTGCAGTGACTCCTCCTAGAGGCGGTATGCGGAGCAGGAGGAAACCCCTTCCACCCCCCCTCAAGAGGAGCCGCCGCCATCGCCATTGAAACATACAATACGGGAAGAGAGCCGGCGGCTGAGGCGGAGCAAGGGTGCGGGCGGGGGGTGGGGGAGCCAAAAAGGGAAGGGGGGGCGGAGAGGGGGACAAGGAGAGGAGAAAAAGAGGGGGAGAAAAAGAAAAAAAAGAGGAAGGGAAGAGAAGAAGGAGGCGGCGGCGGGCGCCGGCAGGTGAGGGGAGCGGCGGCGCGGGGGCTCCGGGGCCGCGGCGAGGCCCGCTCCTCTCTTTCCCTCTCCCCGCTCCCGGCCGCCCGACCCACCTCTTCCTCCCGCCGCTGCTGCCTTTCTCCGCAGCCGCCCGGGAGGGACCGGCCATGGCCGGGGCGGGGGCAGCGGCCGGCCGCCGTGAGGGGAGGG
>JASVER010000024.1:7311971-7381037 GCA_030449065.1 Oceanodroma leucorhoa
GCGAGGCCTCCCTAGGGGCTGCGCGCGGACCCCGCGCGCTTGTGGCTCCCGCTCGCTGCCTCCCTCCCCCTTCGCCCTGCAGCCAGGCGAGGCCGCAGCACTTCCCGTTCCGGGGACGCGCCTCGTAAGCAGCGGGCAAAGCCTCCGGGAGCGAGCCCGCTGAGGGGAGGGGGGGGGGAGGGAGCGTTTGCGCGGGAAAGCCAACGGCCACTCCCCCCCTCCGCCGCGCTTCAAGGCGCCTGCGCGGCCGGCAACGGAGCGCGCACGCGGCGCTGCCGTGCACCCCCCCCGCCCCTTGCCCGTCGCTCACCGGCTCCCGGCCAATCAGCGCTCTCTCTCCTAGCCCGGGCTCCGCCGCGGCCGCCCCACGCGCAGGTGGGGCCGGCGCGCTGGCCAATCAGCGGGCGGGGCGGGGCGGTGCCCACCGGCCTCGGGCCGCGCTCCCGGCGCTGCGGACGGCCAATGGGGGCGCGCGCCGGTGCTCTGAGGGGAGTGGGCGGGGCCGATGTGTCCAGGCAACGGCGTGGCGGGCGCGAGGCGTGCGCGGGGCGGCCCCGCTCCTCAGCGGGCCCCGTCGGGCGGCTGGGGCCGGGCTGCCGGCACGGCGGCTGGGCCGCCTGGCCCTGAGGTGGCTCCGGAGGCCTGGCGGTGAGCTCTCAGCAAGGTCAAAAGAAGAGTCTGAGTCAATAGCGAGGTCCATCCCCTCAGCCCGCGAGCCGTGCTGTGCCACCGGGGTCAAGCCTCCGCAGTTTGTGAGGGGACCCCCGGGGTTTTCTGGCTCCAGTGTGCCCGTGGAGCTTCTTTCAGTAGGAACGCAGGCTGTGTCTATGGGTTTGGAGTAGGTTGAGTCCAGGAGATGTGCTGCTTGCCCACTGAACAGCACTGTGTTTGCACATTGGTTGTGCCTTCCCAATTTATTCAGGTAACAAGCTTCTGCTTTAGGTCTTATGAGTTATTTTCACCAAGTGGCGTTTGTATACGAGTGCACAGTCTAAGTTGGCACCTAGATATAATGTCTTTGGATTGCTTGTCAACTCCTGACTGTTGAAATAGCTCTTAAGCTGGAGACGAGGAAAGTGCAAGTGTGTTGATAGTCCTGCATGTCCTTGATTTCAGTCTTTGCTTGCTGAGTTCAAGTTTTCTCAATATTTAGAAGTCAAGACTCCTAGATGCCAAGCACACACGAACCATCTGGAAATGCTGTCCAACATGTCATTGGTGAATAAATTCAGTAGAAACCATTCCGGTACAAAACCTTGCAAAGACTCGGGCTTTAGTTCTGTGAGCCAGGACACCGAGGTCATCATCCAGCCGTGCCCAAGCGTTTTAGCCCGTGTGAGCTTCTGGTGTAGCTCCCAGTGTCATGTCCGCTTCTGAACCTCTAGTTGTCTGAGCACTTGGCACGCTGTGCTAAATTTTAGTCTGCCAGATGATGTTGTAGCCACCTGTAAAGTCCAGAAGGATAGGCTGCAATGCCAGCTGTTTTAATCTGACCAGGAATTTACCTAATCATTGCTCAAATATTTAGTGATAACTAGTTGCTAGTGTGTGTTTTGTATTTGGTGTAGTTATTATCTTAGCTTGCTTCTGTCTTGTGTATGATCTGGGATGTGAAGAGGAATGGCCAGAATTTACTTTTYTCCACCAGTGTTGCAACAGTTTTGGTGCTACATCATGCTAACTAAGCTTTCTTTTCTTTTACTGTTTTCTGTGTTTTCTCGTAGAGAAGAATTTAGATTCGATGTATCTTAGGCATTTTGTACCGCACTGAACTTTCTGATGTGCATCCGTGCTTTCTTGCTGGATCTTGACATGTTAATCTCTGAAATTGCTCGCTGGACAGGTTTTCACATTCAGGCTCACTTGGAGGTCGCAGTCTGTTTCTGTGTCTGCAGATTATTCTTACTTTTCTAAAAATGATATGTGTCCTTACCGCCTAAAGATGATTATGAGATTTTGTTGTTCTGAGCATCAGTGTAGGAAGGACTGGAAAGTGGTTTTAAGGTTGCTTTAGTAATGCTTGATCCGTCGGGGTGTGGTGTGGGATATAAATTGCACAATGGTGAGAGGAAGGTCCCAGGGCGGTCTCTGGTTCCAGTGTCCTTGTGGAGCAGTCATCGCCTTCTGCTGATAACCATGGTGGAAGAAAAYGGGCTGGTAGCATCTATAGCAGAGGGACCCTCCAAGTGGCCAGCAGACCCACCTGAGAGTGGCAAGGAGGTAGAGCTCTTTATCCAGGAGGCAGAAGGAAAATATTGATGGTTTCTTGGGCTCTGAAGAAGGTGTAATTCACAGAGAAGGCCCAGCTTGCAAAAATCTACCCTATTTTCATCATATTGTAGAGAGCTCTGGGAGATGTGGTAGCTACTAAATCCCCCATAGCAACACGGGGATGTTGGAGTCATGGCAGAGTAGGAGTGTGCCGTGACCAATTAAGGGATTGGAAAACTTAATTGCTTTAAATTGCCCAAGCCTCATGATGTCGTGGTAGCCAGATATAGACGCAGTTCTTGTAGCTCAGCGAGGATGGACTTCACATAAATGGCATGGCTGTGTTTTGTCATGGAGGCTGTAGTTTATAAGGGCAAACATAGAGACGATGAATCAGCTGACAGTGAGGGAACTAATGTGGGTAGACTGAAGTCCTTTTCAACTGATAAGCCCTGGATGCTTAGCTGTATCATCCAAAGAGAACAATTAGGACAGCAGTGCTCAAATTGTAGGTCTTCAGCTGTTTGCAGCTTTGGGAGCAGTTCAGGTGAGTGCCTCATGTAACTGTGTCAAGGCTGAGCTGACGTGTGTCCTCCGAGGTAAACCAAACCCCTGCCTGTGGGAGGAATGAGCCAGCAGGGCAGGAACCCCTGGGGCCTCGCTGCGGACCAGGCGTAGCCCTTCTGTGCAAGGGAGCTTCCAGATCCCAAGGACTGACAGKCACCTGAGCCTGTGAACCATTCCCTTAGTGTCCACCCTCCAGGATGCCTCGCGTAGATAGCTGGCAACCCCAGCGTACCACATGTCTTTGTCCAGGTCCACAGGAATTGTTTTCTAGTAGAYGTGACTATGCCATAGCTTGCTTTTCCTACCAAAAATTGCCTCCCATAGGAGACAAGACAAGACAAGACCATGCTGTTGTATAATGTCACTCCCCAGTATATCCTGGTCCATGTAAGTTGCAAAGAAGAGAGAGAGAGACAGTGTTAGCAGAGTTTTGAAACCTCTTTTGTATTTAGGCTCTCACAAAATTCCRCAAACATACCTGATCTGTTACCTGCAGCGTATTTGGAAAAATGTTTCGAGATTCCAAAGGTTGCCTTAGCAGCAGGGGAAAAAATGGCTGAGACTTGCTGTGAGAGAGAAGTGAAAAATAAAGGGGTAGAGACAGAGGTGAAAAGTTCAGTGAGGCAACAGAAGAATGAGCYAGAAGTGATTAATTAAACAGAAATGTATATAATGCAACAGCATGCCCCAGAGCAGTGTACTTAGTTATACAAATATGTTTTGATTTTCCATCACAGAGATCAAGTGCAACCACGGTATTTTCTGTGGATGCAATCTCATGATGTTTGCTTTTTTTTCATTGATTTACATGCAGTTGGGATTTGGTACTACAGGAGCAAATATATGAGAGGTTAGCTTAATATGATTTTGATACATGATCGTTTGTAGTGTGCTCTTTCAGCATGGCTCTCTGTGGGGATTTCAGCGCAAGACTTAACTCTCGGGTGATGAAACTGTSCTGCTGGTATTGCAGGAATCAAATTGTAGCCTAGTGCATACATTTATTAAGTTCCACCTTAAAATAAGTTATTGTTGCTCATATTACTCATAAGAGAAGGCTGTTCTAGAAGTTCGCTAGAAACCGAATTCCCAGCCTACGTGTATTCATTAATTTGAATGTCAGTTATCACGAACTGAAAAGGACACTTCATAAAGGTTAATCGGTAGCATAATATGAGATTGAAAGTTTATAAAGGGTTTATCACAAATYGCAAATTTCATTGAGCAGGAGGGCTGGAGGAAGGGACCTCGAGAGATCACCTYGTCCAGCCTCCTGTCCCAAGGCAGATCCAAYGCTGCCTGGGCCATTTCTGRCATATATTCTCTAACYGTTTTAAAGTTGTCCTGGCGGGAAGATTCTGCYACCTCCCCATCTGACTGGGTCCAGTGCTCCACTCTCCTCCCTGCTATACGGCTTTTATAACAGTCCCGCTCTTTTCCTGTCACTTTTACAGGGAATACTTATTCCCTCCACCTTCGAAGAAGCCCTTTACGTCTCTAAAGACCATTATCGTGTCTCCCCGCTTCTTTTTGCCTTCCCTTTTAGTTTGTGTCAGACGTCCGATCGTTCTCATCACCTCTCCTCTGGATTCTCCTTKCTCCGCATGCCTGAAGCGCGGTATCTGCGGTTGGACATAGCTCCTCAGCTCAGCGCTGGCTGTCCTCTTGCTTATACACCTTGGCACAAGGTTTGCCTTTTCACAACGGCTCTTTTTCCCCCCACTGAAACCAGCTGGTTCTAATCAGCGGAGCTGCTTCCTAGCRATTGTTCCCTGTCCTACACAACTGGTTACTCCTGCATCAATGCAATTAATGGATTGCTTGGGATTTTTTTCCACTTGTATCTGTTTAAAGTGGCCGTTGCCTTTAATCCGCACTTGCAAGCAGCAGTTTATGAGCTCTTTTACCACCACTCGTGATTCCAGGCTGGCAGTTCACAAGGAACTCAGAGTGGGATGATAAGCAGCATCAATTTTGAGGTGACCGTGTCTGATAGGTTTACTGGTTTAATCTTTCCCAACTTTTGTTATCGTGCCCTCATAATATATTGCACGCAGAAAAAAAAATTATCTGCCTGATAGACAAGGATACGCCAGGGTTTTATAGATCCCTGCAGACCCTGTGGTGATTTTATTTCCTTGATATCATAATGAAACCAGCATTCAAGTTAGGTTATTGTAGAAACCCACCCTTGARTTTGGTTGTTAAGGGTGAGCTGGTTTTTGTGAATGTCTGGCTTCATATGGGACGGGTGACCCTCTTTGTACATGCACTTGGTTTGTAATAAGCAGGATAAGAACGAAACAGAGATTTCTGTGCCCTCCTTGGATTAATGTTGATTGTTCCTAAGGGCTTACAATGGTGTCAAATGACTCTTTTTTTTTTTTTTGAGGGGGGGGAGGAGGCTATTTGTGATTGTGATAAAATTTAACAGTATCACCTAAAGTCATCATAATATTTTTGAAATTATCCCTCTCCTTTTGTTTCCTTGTTTCACTGAGGCGAATGAATACTGGGAATTAAGTAGGTGTGCCTCCATTGACAGAAATACCATTTGTGGCAGACATGCTCTTCGTTTATTTCAGAGGAGTGAATCTTGATCTATTGTGTTGTAACCAGGATCATAATTAGGCCACCAGCGCAGCTGTCAAAATGGAGTTAAAACTTTCCCATTATGTGACTGAGAATGAGAACTAGGGATGTAACTACGACCACATGCACACTTTGGAGTGGCTGACTCCGGGGTTTGTCGTCCATTTACCTGCAATCTCACTGTTGCCAGAAAAAACAAGGAGAAAACGAGATTTGTTTTCTTTGCCCCTATGTATAGACTAAATTGGCTCTTAATGCAGGGAAGAACCACATCTTCAGGGAGCTTGATGGACAGAACAACCTGGTAGCCAGTCCTTTTAAGATGAGAGATTAAAGACCTCTCCTTAGCTCTGCAGAGGAAGGCTTCTGGGGCTCCCAGGAGCTGCTGTGAAGGTGATCCAGGGAAAATTATGAAAGCGGTGAAGCCTGTGAGCTGGCTCCTGGGGCTCAGCTCCTGAGGCCAGAGCAGCATGAGGGGAGGTGCTTGAAGAATATCTTGCCTGCTTCTCCTCTTCAGCCATGCATTGAATTCCCCCTATAAAAGATCTGTGAAGAAGCAGTGTGTTTGTAGGTAGGTTTTATCTTCTCCTGTGCGAGCAGTACGACTTCCTCTACTTATAGGTGGCACCGGTATCTGCTTTTCAGCTTGTTTAATGCTGTCCATTATGCCAGTTTGTCTCAGCTGTTTATAACTTGCTAAACTTAACAAGCAGCATGGAAATCCTCCATGCTGTGATGTCTGCCTTGGTGTGATTTGGTTTTGTGTGTTTTGTTTTGTTTTTTTTTTTTAAGATTCATTTAATGTGCATTTGATTTTTAAATTTTTTTTATATTCTCCAAACCACTTTTTCTGTGATATTTCTACACTGACAGTGCAGTAGTGAAAAGAAAAGCCATAGCAAATGTTCCAGTTATCCAACTTTTAATGAATAATGCCTCAGCTTTAACAGGTATTGAGAATGGGTTTGGATTTTTTCTTCTGGAAGAACAGGATAATGTATAAAGATGTTTCTCATATGCTGAACACCAATCCCGTTTCTTTTCTCTTGCAGCTTTTGGATTGGAGCAAGAGGATAAGAATCACCAGCAAATAGGAGAGCACAAAGCTGCAAGATGTCGGGCCGAAGTGGGAAGAAGAAAATGTCCAAACTCTCACGCTCAAGCAGGGCAGGCGTTATTTTCCCTGTGGGGAGGATGATGCGCTACTTAAAGAAGGGAACATACAAGTACCGGATAGGTGTTGGAGCACCAGTTTACATGGCAGCCGTCATAGAGTACCTAGCAGGTAAACCAAGAACCTGGTCCTGGAAGTGCTGATCACACACAGACGCTAGGGGTATCCATGGGATGGGATATGAATGTATTCAGCACTTCTGAAAACCAGGCTCTGCAAGTGCAGGATTTGTCGAAATTTCCTTAAAACGCTAAGGAGATTAATTTGCTTTTTGAAGAGGCTGAGGATGGAAATTTTCTCCTTTAGAGGCACCATGCTTGGTCACTAGGTGGAAGGATTATTTTTTATTGCTTTGCAGAGTGAGGAGTCACATCTAGGTAGTTTCTGTCYGAGAGAAAACTGATATGAATTAGGCTTTTGATACACCTGGATGTGAATAACAGGAGAAAAAAAGGCAAACCCRCCTTGTACATCTATTGTGTTTTTTAAGTGAACAAACTCTGTTTCGCTGGCTGCATTTCTCCTTGCAGAACAGTGTCAAAGTGTTATGAAACATGGAGGTTGTTCATTTGTATTTTAAAAATACTTTAGGCTTGCCTAAGTGTGTAAAGAAACTGTGTCAGAGTTTAAATCCTCCCACATACCCYGAGTTTTCTTTTCCCTTGCTTTCTGAAACTGGCCTCAGAGGAAGGGGCAGGTGTCACATGGTGATACAATATACTGCAATATACTGTGGTGTATYGCAATATTTCAGACTTGTCCTATGATCATATCTGCTCAGTTTCTTATTTAATTATGGAAAATAGCACCTTAGCAAATTGTTACAATGCCCGGTGGAGAGAGAGGATTCTGGTTCAGGTTACTTAGGTGTTASAGATCAAGACTGAGGTGCATTAGAGAATCTGTGAGGAGTCACAAGCCTGGATGGAATTAGTGGAGTGGGTTGTGTTTCAGAGGCATAGTTTATTGCCAAAGTGGCATGGAAGAAGCTTGCGTGGAGCCTGGTTGTCCATGTAACAGCATGTCAGTCTTTATGCAAGCATGGCTGTCTTTTTTACACATGAAAGCCTGTTCTTGCTACCAGACAATAAAAGCACTGTTTCCTTTCAAAGGTGTGGAGAAAATCTGAAATAGTGATAATTTCACTACTAATAAATTAAATTTCTGATGATGCCTAATAGTATGTTACAGAAACTTCCACATGTGTGCTGATTAGTTGCAGAATGAGAATCAATTTTTTTTTTTTTTCTGAGGCTACCTCTGGAGTTGGAGTGAGAAAGTATTGCTTATGTGGAAGAAATGTAAACAAAATGTTTAAGCTTGCATTTATGTTCACTCCCAGCTCCTTCAAGAGATAAGTCCAGAAAAGGAGCTGGTTTTAAAATAAAGCAAAACACCACTGAAAAGCAGAATCAAAATCCAAGATGGTGAGCATCTCTCCTGCTTGTTTGATTTTATTTTTTTACTGTGTAAGAACAAACATGTTTGTATTAAGATCATTTCATCCTAGAGAAAGATCGGTTCTCTAAGTGATTTTGGAGAAGATCCTTCACTTCATTAAGAACATGGGTATACTCATATTGGCACAATCCAGTTTCATACATCAAAAATGAGGTCTTGTAACTGCAGAAATCTCTCTCTCAGTGGAGCTGGTGCAGTTGTGCTGTACYGGGGAAGTCTGTGACTTGCAGATCTTGCTTAGTTGTCTGCAACACGGAGTGCTGCTCAGCAGGGATGCTTCAGAGACTGCAGGGAGCGAGGGGGAAAGGTGGAGATGGAGGATTCATAGCTCTCGTAGCTCCCCTGCTCTACCACAGTGATTTTCAACCTTGTTTTGGTTGGTAGGCCTCTCTATGTTTTCTAGTGGAGGTTCAGGCCTCTTCAGGAATGTCATAAATATGAATTTCTCTATAGCRTATATGTTTCCTTTACTTTATCATCGATTGTGAATCACTTAGAAGTCATCTACAGACTTATGGATGGCTGGGTATTGCAAGATGAAAACCATGTTACATGGGTTTTGGAAATGGCACTAACTTTTATAACTGAATAATGTGCTGCATAATGACTCTGCTGACCTTGAGTCTGGGGAGGAATACTTTTTTTTCTTTTCCCACTCCACAGGGATCCATAGCACTCAAAGGAGTTTCTAGGATAAACATTTGGAGATGCTTGTTCTGAGCTGTGGCAATTATTACAAGGTGTAGTAATAAATTGTCAACAGCACATCTGGTATATGCAGCACTTCAGTAGTGCAGACTGACTTATGGTCATCTTTTTACAACGTACAGCGCAGCACTGTTTACCTATTATCTGAACTAGAACAGTGTATAGCTTGGCTCTGCTTCTGGCTAGGAAGTGCCGTTTAATTTAAATCATTAATATGGTAAGGGCAGATTATGTGTGGGCCTACACTTTGTTTTAGAATAAAAGAATGTGTAGTCAACCAGGCAAGAAAATTGCTAGATGTGTAGGCTAGGGACCCACATAATTTGTAAGGGAATGTTATTTTAAGCTGCTTGGCTCAGCCGAGAGAGAGAACCCCCTCTCTATATATAGAGGGTTCAGGTATATATATAGTATATATTGTAATAGAATGGASTAGTGTTTCTGAGCAAACACCCGTTGCTTGTGGATAGTGGTCTTTCCAAACCAAAGCTTCTTTCTGGTTCTTCCAAACCAGAGTTTTGTTTGAAAAGATTACAAAGGTGGGTAGTTCAATTAAAAAACAGTGTTGCAACATCTAACCCTGCTGATCTAGTTATTCCTAATATGTATGTGCGAATATAGTCTTTGGTTTTGGGAAGCCTTTAGAAACAGAATGTGATTTTCCAAGGCTGTTGTCAAAGGGGGTATTATATATCAAACTAGTAACATTTCTTAACATTATCTGATACTTCCTATTACAAATTCCAGTTTTCTCTCATGGRTTTGCAACTATGAAATGGTGGCTACTCAGGCTGAAAGCCTGCATACAGGGGAACTGCTTCAGGCTAAATCTGGGAGGGTGGGAGTAAGGGAGTCTGGTTCTTTAACCGTTTCACAGAAGCAGGTTGAACCATGTTTTTTTGTTATGTTAAAACATTCATGAGAACTTCTCCTCTAAACGCATGGGTGCTTCTCTGCGTTTGAGCAGGGACTTGATGCTTTACAAAAGGGGAAGGGTGGTCTCTGCAATCTTAGAGAAATCTGCTCTGTTTGGCCAAGCTGTAACTTTGAAAAATCACAGGTTGCTCATGCTCAGCAGAGATTTCTTTGATTTTAACAGCTAAAATCTCCGAAGGCTCGGTCCTCACTGAGCATGCTGCAGCATCTCTCAGCTCCCAGTGCTGCCCAGGCTGCTTATGCATCATCCCCCGAGAGCGACGGAGCATGCCTCAATCTCTCAGCTCCAGCGTGTGACAGGACTRCGCATGGGCCCCTCCAAGCAGTGGCTGAGCGTGCTTCGGCCTGTGGCTGCAGGTGCTCAGAAGGACTTTCCCTCTCACTGCTGTCCCCGGCTGCTCCTGGTCACAGCGCTGAGAGCAGGGAGTGGGCTTTTGTTTTCTCAGCGGTACCAGGCGGCGCAGGGAGGAAGCTCTCTGATGAGAAGGCAAAAGCCACACAGAGGCAGGTGGCAAGAGGTCTGGGACTGAAGGCAGGGAGTACATGAATAGGAGTTGAAGGAGAGGCTAATCCTACTTACTGTCTGTGAGGTGGGAAGGGCAGGCTGGAATTGACTGGATAAGCAGACTGGGAACAGGTTCCACATTGGTCAGAGAAGGAGACTGGGAACAGATCATAACATTTTGAGGAGACGATGGTTATGGGAGAAGAATGTTGATGTTAGAGACAGAGCTGGGGATGGATCTGGCTAGTGGGGAGAGCTGAACTGATGACCAGTGGGCAAGTAAATGGCAAGGAGTGTACAAAAACCTTCCAGGAAGATAGAGAGTAAGTTGGAAAAATGGGGCATAGGCCAAGGATTGGATGGAAGGGGTGTTGATAGTGAAGAACCTAGAAAGGAAGATTGAGCCTGAGTATTACTACAACCGAGCAGAGTAGATGGGAGAAATGGAGACTGTCCAGGAGAGGCAACTGAGATAGAAGTCTCAGGTGTGGATTGCCAAGGAAAGGAGAATGGGCTATGGAGCTGGGAAAGCARGTCATGGCTGGGGTAGGGGCAAGGTGGATGAGGTCAAACAGGACCAGAGCTGTCTGATTGCATTCATCCAGGGCCTCGCATGGACCAGCGATTCTCCTGTGAGCGATCAGCCGTGCACGTGGTCTGTTGATGGCCTATATTTGTGTTGCCCTGAAGCACTGAGCCTCTTGACTAGCATCATCCGGATGGTGCATATACATCTTGAGCATCCTTATTCCCAGTTGCCGCGTGGTTTATACTGTCTTTTGGCTTTGGTATGTGTTCTGTGTCACGAGCTACTAGATCCCCATTTTTTCCCTTTGTATGCAAGATTGATTGTGGCTGCACCCCACAGCCATTATCAATGCCAAACCTGTGCTTTGGCTTGTCAACCCCATTGTTAAAATGCCAGCAATCACTGCACTGTATCTCAAGAAGAGGTACTTTTACCTCAACTGATTAGCTAATGTGAAGAAGATCTCATCGGTGTYCTAAGGCTTTTTTTTATAATCTCTCTATGCTGTTTTATGTCTTAGGCTTGAAAATCATATTGCAAAACTGCAGCTTAATTCCTATCCAGAAGGTTGTGTTTACTGGAACAGTGTTGGGCTCCACTGGCTTCAGAGTTAAAACTCCATGAAAAATTGGCTTCAGTCCCATTGGATTTATGGACTTTGCAACAGACGCATGCCAGACTATGCTCTGGGTGTGCATGGGGCTGACTGCAGTCATCATCATCTAAATCAAACGTCAACTGCATGTGTCTCATAATGCACCTTCCCAAAATGTAGGCAAAGAATACGGATGCCTCTTGCTTAGGAAGCAGAAGACATGTGAATGATGTGCTGGTCAGAGGAACTCAAASAAGATGTCAATGGAAAGCCATCTTCTCTAAATTAGGGCAGAACACAACACCAGCAAATGCCTCCTCCTTCAAAGGACATCAGCTGGCATACTCCTCTGCCTGTTTCACTCATCTGCCGTCAAGAGACAAATCGAGCAGATACTTTTCCACTTGCAAATGGAGGACCAAGGACTCCATCATCTGATACGTCTTTTCAGAGCAAAGGTATTATTGGGTAGACTTGTACATGGTCGTGTAACAGCAACTGTCAAAACTTAGCCTAAAGGGGAAGTGGAAACCAAGATAACCTGTCTGAAATCTTTCCGATTCTGCTACCAGTAGTTCTCGTATATCTTTCTTATCAGTCCAGCTGAGCACTTCACAAAAGCAGGCTGGGCTCAGCTGAACAAATAGCTTTGGCCTGGCTATGATGCTTTAGTTCCCAGACACTCCAAATCTGTTGATCCATCAGCTAAAGAAACCTCTTTTTCCTGTACGTCACAGGATGAGAAGATGTAATCCCATTCAGGTCATAGCTTGGCTGCCGCTTGTGTCAGTTGGAAGACAGTTAGGTTCTTCCCTGGTCCCGAGTGCTTATCAAACAGGAGAAAAGGCTCTATTGATAAGACTGGGTGTTGTGTAGAGTCAGTGGACAGATCTGAGCGTTACTCCGTTGACATACGTTCGCTGTCTATCTGAGGCTAAGGTGAACTGTGGAGGGCATAAATGACCTTTTAGCCACCTGCGTTGAAGATATCTGAATTTGAAGTTAAGCTTCCAGTGTGGAGGCATCTTGTGTGGATTTTGAATCTTGAGGGAAGCAAGATTATTTCAGATTTCACTTTAATTCTTAATGTCTGCTGCTGAGACGACATAAAGTAAAACCAACTTATGTCTGAGAATATCAAGATGCCCAATTTCAAGAGAGCTTATTATAGTACAGGACTTCATTATAGGACCTATATTCTCAGACTAGTCTCCTTAGAGTTTGGGTAACCTCAGCTGTTGAGATGTTTCTACTTGAAATGTAAAGCAGTTTCTTTAGGGATCTGTTCTTATCAACAGAGGATGTTGTCATGCACCGATATAATAACCACTGCACTGGCCACATGGTCAGGCAGTTTTATATGGTGACAGTTTATTAACATGACCAAATTCCTGAGCAACAACTTAATCCACAACACAAATTCACAAGCCAACAAAACATATAACAGAACAATAACAAACATGGGGGGGTTATACGACCTGTGCGCGCAGTTTGTTGTTGAACAGATTGCAGGGATCTCAGTCTGGCTGAGGGGGAGCTCCAATGCTCCCTCCTTAACCACGGGTTTTATTGGTATATTTTTGCGTGGTCTCGGTAGGTAAGTCCCCCTTTAAGGGGTTATCAAAGTTTCCACATGCGGCTGGTAGTCCCCTTCCTGTGATGATAACAAAAGTACAAGTGTCCAATTTCTTGAGGCTTCGTGAAAGTTTGTTATGCTTCRGAGGGCTTTTCGCTTCCTCGGTAGTCTGGTAGTCATGAGTTGTTCTGGTGTTAAGGAAGTGGGGGAGAAGTTCTCCCTTTCACTCTCCTGATGTTTGCCTTTAACCCCAACTAGCTCACTCCTGACTTAGCCTTGACATAAGTCAGAGCGTAACTAGTTCTGGCTGATAGTGGTGTGAGGAGTGACAGAGGCATATCATCAGCTGGGCACACACGCAGGGATGCCAAGGTCTGAACAGGGGAGAGCCGTGGGGCCTTGGCTCCACTCTGTCCCCCATTTCTGCATCGTCATGGCCTCCCTGTGTCCAGCTATGTGGGGACTGGAATCCCACAGATGTGATAACTGAAGCCTTCACATTTGATRTTGCCTTTTGCAAGTGCCATTTTATATTCTTAAGATTGACCCCTTGCCTCCAGCATTAGAAAAATATGCATATAGACAATCGTTAGAAGAAGGTAAGGCAATTATTTACCTATGCAAATAATTGGCATCCTTTGATAAGTTATATGCATATTCCACAGTCTGCCATACATCATCTCTGCTTGGATTCCCTTCTTCCCGGTGTCCTGTGGTAGAGGGCTGGCATTTGAGCRTTCTGCGTTTTTTGCTCTTAACATTAGGCAGAGGACATTTGAGTGCACCATCAGGATGCTGCTGGCCAAAGGACCCAGAACCTGGGGGAGTGGGGTGAGCACACAGGTAGCAGGATGTGCCTGTTGTTGGCACATCTGAAAGAACTTCRGTTACCATGCAGGTAAGTATGTGTTGCCTTTTTTTTTTTCCTGATGTGATCTTCCTCTGCTATCAGCACCAATCTGCAAAACCCACTGGAGAGGTCCGAGTCTCTTTTCTTGCTTTATGCTGGTCTGCACAATGGATGGCAATCTGTTTCTGCTGTCTGCTGCTGCGTTAGCTCCACTGGCAGAGGTCTGGGAGTTGGRTCTGCAGCCCCCACAGGAGTGAATATAGCTGGATTATGCAGGATCTCTTTTCAGTCTCATTCTTTAAAGTCCAACTCAAACACTCCAAAGTTAGGAAATGCCAGTGCCGAGGTTGCTGCCCTAACGTTTAATGTAGGTCGAGTGTGTATTTGTGGTGTGATACTGCTTCTGATTGTCCGATCCCACGCTGCTTTTTCCTCATGGCAGTGGCTTAATTACTGCAACCACGGTTCTAATATTTCCTAAAATTTAAGTGCTTGTCTTTGCAACTTTGATAACGTTTCTTGAAAGTTTTGCATGAATAATTGTGAAAATTTTCAACAGACACTGACTGTTTCTTAAACAATTTGCCATGAATAGGCACATAATTCTAAACAATGGCTTTTACATCTCCAACATTCAGTTAAGTGTGTATGCTGTATAGTAGTGAAAATGGGATGACAAGTATGCACTTTTGTTATTCTCTCTGAAYGAAGCTGAAAGCTTGTATTTTTCCCATGAACTGAGAGCTAAACCTCCTGTTGAAATCCTTTGGATTTTAGCCAGAGAGCATTATGTAGATTTTCATTAGATTTTTCATGAAAGTTCTTCTTTTTATAATAGTTACAGTTCTTTATTTAGTTGATAAAAAGGAGTAAGATATCATTAATAGGACACTGATGGGCTGTAACTTTCTTACTCCTGTTTCTGACAGATGTAAATACAAAAACAAAAACCGAAAGGCAGGGACACTGGATACTTTTAAAATGAAACAAGTGTGAATATTATTTTTATGATTATTTGGAGCAAAACATTCCCTTCTCCTTCCTTCTCAGTGTTTCAGTAGTGTTCTTACATGAGAAATAACTTTTGAGTAGGGGCCAAACTGTGTAAGTTAATGAATTACACTAATTGCTACAGTTTAAATAAACTCAGAAGGACGTGTCTGTGTTTCCTCTATAACAATTAGAAAAAGCTCAGTGACTTTAGTCACAGTGTAAATGTTATTGCACATTTAGAGAAACTACTTTTGAAGTGACCTTCTGTTCCCGGAGATGTAGAAGGAACTTTCTACCAATAGTTCATGCGCTGAAGCTCTTACGTTGTCTCTGCTTGCCTCTAAGTCAAACCTTTCATATCTTGTTCTGAAATGAAGCTTCTCACAGATTTTCAATGCCCTTTAATGCAGAATTGCAGCATCACCTGGCTAGTGTGTTGGCTTTCAAAATATTTCTTTAAATGCACCTCAGTCTTTGTCTTATCTGGTTCTGAGAATCCTTGCTGTTTTGTCAGAACTGTCTGTACTAGGTTTGGGGTTTCATTGCATGCTTTACTGTTTTATTGTTACAGGGTTACTGCTAAATTTTGGACTGCTGATGTGCATTTTTATAAAGCGTTACTTGTTTTTTTGAAAGAGAATTCTGACTTGGGACTTGTAAAAGAAGTTATGTGAACCAAGCTTAGCATATTTTTTGCTAGCTATCCTTTAGGGAATTAGGAAGGATAAACTTACGTAAATTTACAAATAACATTGAGTGTGGTTTGGTTTCTGCCTTTCTGTAGCAAAGACCATTTAAATTGGGAAACACCCCTGAAAAGGTAAATGGATATTAAGAAGGAATGTAAAATGTGTATATAGGGTGTACATAAGTTGCATTTTTGTTACTCATTTTTATCTCAATGTATTTACAGCTGAAATTCTAGAATTAGCAGGAAATGCAGCACGAGACAACAAGAAAGGAAGAATTGCCCCCAGACACATCCTCCTGGCAGTTGCAAATGATGAGGAACTGAATCAGGTACCCATTTACTTTTCAGGACAATAGTTATATGCTGTGGCATGAATGAAGCTGCTACCACGAAAGGTTAGAAACAGTTTAGTCTGACACATGAATGAGAACACAATTATTAGAGCAGAAGAAGACAAGATTGTGCCCACTTGAATAAAAGCAAACAAAAAAGAAGGTTCTGAGATATCTCATCTTAAATCCTCTGGGTATAAATTTTGCTTCTTTTGTAGCCTGTGAGTCCTGTTGAAGTGGGTAAACTTGATGCTTAATTTTTTCCTCAGGGACATCCAATACTTAAAGAAAATATACCATATGGAAGACCTTTTCCCAAAAGCTGTAGAAATATGTGTTTTCTATTATACTGTCTGTGAGGTCCATCTTGGGTAGGGATCTGGCTCACTCTCTGTTATTGCTGCCTCCAGGACTGCCTCCCCCTCCATACACCCAGGTCCCATTAGCACCCAGACTGTGGTTTGCAGTGCTCTGACTCTGAGGATCACTTGTGGGGTCACTTCTGCAAAAATTGTTGAGTGAGAAGAGAGATCATGGCATGAGCTGTGAATTGCAGCATTCAGGGGTACCGGAAAGGTTCAGTCAGCATCAGAGGATCTCTTCTTGGTTGGCCCCATGTGAGGATGGATGACATCATTCACACTGTGAAAGATTTCTGCACTTAATTTGACTGCTTTAAATAATGAAAATGTGGTGCCCATGAAGTCATCTAGCCCTGTTTCCAGTCAAGGGGACTGRAAAGTCAAAACAGAGGCCAGGAGAGAGGGAAAAGCATGCTAACACTGCCAGCCCATTCCTTGCTCTGTGGCACTGGTCGCTGGCCTGTGAACAGGGGACCAGATCTACTGTTGTCCGTTATGAATTAGCCAGATTTTGTCCTCCACCTAGTATCACAGCCCATTCCTATTGTTCACCTCTGCCAAGCAGGTTCCTGGGGCTCATGCTTGCTTTCACTGAATCTGCTTCCCTGCCCAAGGGATCTACAACCACTCCTTCTCTGAGCAGGGCGGCGGTGCAATCATTTTTTTTAAGTAGCCTGCAGGCACTGATCATCTCATCTTACCCTCACTCATTGCTTGTGAGTCACCAAGGACAGGTATGCAGAAAGACCAGCACTGGAAGAGAGAAGAGTGACTGACCTGTACAGTAACAGAGTTCTCCAGGATGTGCTGGCTGACCTTGCTGTGACCTGCCAGGTTTCTTGTTATTGTGGATTTTCTCCCTCATAGTTTTTGTTTGGTTCTTTTTTTTTTTTTTTTTTTTTTTTTTTGGTGATAAAGGGATGAGGTGCAATGCTTTGGGAAGTGTGGACTCTACTTACATATGTGTAATATAGTCAGCAAAAATAGCTTGAGTGCAGACTAAGAGAATCTGTAATGTGCTCCTTTACACTGCTTCTCCTTGCAGTTGCTAAAAGGCGTGACTATTGCAAGTGGAGGTGTCCTGCCCAGAATTCAGCCAGAGCTTCTAGCCAAGAAGCGGGGTGCCAAAGGCAAATCTGAGACCATCCTTTCACCTACTCCTGAGAAGAAGGGAAGGAAATCCATGGTGAACAAAAAGAGTGGGAAGAAGGCAAAGTCTACCAAGGCCCGGACACCTAAAAAGGTAAGCATGAGGCAGATACGGGATTCCAGAGGTTTGGGAGAGGGAGTGGATCAAAACCAGCTAAGATTATTAGGAGGAATAAATTAGCGCTTCTGCATCGTTTGTTTGTAGCCACTGGAAATGGGAGGTAGGAGTTGATAATAGACACACCAGAATTTTTTTTTCCTCTAAATTTTAGAAATAAAGGCAAACACAGTGTTTTTGTAATGAATTTTCATAACAAAAGCCTTTAAAGCTTTGAGGGAAACTTTTCAGATTTCCATGTCACCCTTTGCAATAGTTTCTTGATAACTGCTTAGAATCTCTTTATCTCCACACTAACTGTGTGGCAGTGAACTCTATCTTTTAAAATAAAGGAAGCTGTATTTTAAAACATTTTCTACTTGAGAGATGTCACACCTTCAGCCTTGTACAGTTACCGGGTTGCTGTTAAAGATTTTTCACTGTCCAGAGAACTTGTCCTGACATGGTACATGAATGTCATTTTGACAAGGTCTTTGTTTCATGTGTTCTTAGGTGTGCTGTTGTTAATGATTTTTAAAAGAGTTGCGAGAAGAATAAAGGAATCGGAACTTGACCACTGCACCTTCTCTTACGATTGCCCATCCTCTATCACCATCCAAAATGGTTTAATTTGGTAAAGCAGTAACCCAGATCAGTGCTCTTGGTTTGTCATTCCAGAGCATGCATCTTAAAACACTGCTAAATTTTTGATTGGGTAGGGTTAAACGATATATAAGCTTTGACCTAAGCTTTTTAAACTTGTGTTAAGCACATCTTTCTGGAGGCCTCTACGCTTTAATACATTTCCATAGCTGAGAATATGCAGAATCAACATTTAAAAAGAAAACAGAGTTGCTTAATGGGATGCTTAATAGGATGCCTCTGTGTATTCATCTCAGCTACCACCTTACTTTGAATTGTGCACATGCAGAGTTTGGGACTTGTTAGGAAGAGTTAGCTTCTTGACATACCTTAAAGCAAATATTGAGAGATGTGAGGAGATGCTCCTGCAGCCCTGGTAGGAACAGGTGTGCTGCTCCTGGAGCTAGGCTGCATGAAGGAGTGGGTCCCACAAAGGGGATTTTGTATTCAAACTTCAGCTATTATTTATTCGTTTGGTCATTCTCACTGCTGGTATGGAGATGTGATGACTTGCTCCGGTCAATATGGATTCAGATTTATGATTTATTAGCTGAGACTTACGATTTTTTTTCAGATCATAAAATTGTTTTTTTCCTTCAGATTGGAGCATTTGACTGGGTTACTAAATTACTAAGTTTGATTTAGTATGAGCTCTGCTCTGTTAGCACCAAAAATAAACTAGCACACACCCACCCATAAATACAACCTTAATTGTTAGTAAAACTACAGATGGATGTGGGTGCCCTGACTCTTAATGTGACTGCAAACGTATGTAATGCCTCAGATGAACCACTGATGTTTTAGCATTATATAAACAGTGGAGACCTCTGTTGTTGCATAATCTTTGTGGATTAAAAGGCTATGATAAATATATTGATCCAAGAAGATGAGATTTGTAGTAACTGATTAAATCTATCCATTACTGAATAATGGTAAATGTTGATTTTTTTTTTTTCCCTTTGAGAGTTCTTGCTTTTTTCTTCCCCCAAATAGAACAAACAAAAGGACAATGAAAAAGAAGGAGCTTCAAATTCAACATCTGAAGATGGACCTGGGGATGGTTTCACTATCTTGTCCTCCAAGAGCCTTGTGCCAGGACAAAAGGTAATACAAAGTTATAACAGACTGGGATCACAGCAATGGAGCCTAGCCTAAATGGAAGGATGCTTTTGATCTAACACCAGTACAAAATATTCTCTACGTTCTCCCTTAGTGGTCCCAGATTTAAGGCCCAAACTCAGTCAAGTCATGGGCATGGTAAAGGGTCTCAGAAAAGATGTCTGCAGATAAAAGATTTCCAAGAATAATGCTGGTCAGCCTCTCTTCTCTATAGAGAGCCATACTGATTCATTTCTTGGCCTAAGCTGTATTAGAGTTTTGTTCAGTTTGGACTTGGCTGTGTTGTGCCTGGCATACTGCCAAACCAGGTTTAACCTTCCAGGCTATTTATTATTTGTAAAAGAGTGTTTCTGGGCCAGGTCCCAGGATCACCCAGAATTTCCATATGTTGGTTTGTGCCAGGAGCCTGGATGCTCCATTTGAAAGTGGATTGTGGGGCGCCGCTCTCTCACTGTTCAAATTGAGGACCTCACCAGAGCCTACTTCTCCATCTCAGCACAGACTGTGACACCTTGCCTGGCCAGAATTACAAAACTGTTCCACCAAAATACCCGCATGTCCTTGGTGTCCAGCTAACTGTCTGTCCCATTTTTTATTTTTTTTTTCCCCCGTACTCACCAAGAGGAAGAAATTTTGCCTTCCTTAATTTTTGGACCATCTGAATGAAACTGGAGTTTTTCTTACAAATTTAACTATGGAGATCTAGTCAAGTTTTTTTTTTATGATGATTATTATTATTATTTCCTATAGTAAGGTCATCTGGAAAAAGTGTTCTTCCTGAAACTGCTTCTGTAAGACCCCTGTACTGATGGTATACGGTGTTGTGTGAAGCAGCACTTCACACAAGTTACACAAGTGAAGCAGCACTTCACACTTCACACAAGCAACTCTTCACACAAGAGTTCAGTCCGCCTGATCCCATCTCTTGCTAAAGCAGTGGTCTACAAYGGGCCAGACATATACTAGACCCAAAAGACTGCGAAAAGCAGTAATATGTCTAGGTAAATGAAACTTGGATCTCCTTTATTAGAGTTCAGTCCTGTCCTAAGTTCCTCCAGAATCTATGCAGCTTCTCACTTTCTTCTCTAAAATGGGCAGTGCTTATTGTTCTGGTTAAGACATAAATACTACAGTGTATCTTGGAAGAAATGAAGGCGTTCAGCAACTCTAAAGTCTTTTTAATGGTCTTTAGGGTTTCTGTCCTGTGTTGTTGCTCAAAGTGATGAGGCTGTGAAAGCTGGGGAGGAGCCTTTTTTGGGCACCTTAAGACATCAAGTTTTGGCCAGTTCCTGTATCCAGGTGCATGGGTGGGTAAAGCATTCCTTATTTTGCTTGTGCCAGGAAGTCAAAGGGAAATTAATTACTTGGGTGGTGAAGCCTTTATAGATCAGGATAGTGTTCAGCCCTTCATCTTGGTCCCTACAGTAGTTTACTGGGGGCAAGTGTTTTCTACAGGAGAAAAGCTTTTTATTTTTAGTATTTTTCTCTTTAAACAAAAGCATTTCCAAAGTGAGCCTTTTCTCTTCAAAGTCTGATCCTAGAACATGAATTTTCTAGCAGTAACTTCTTCTGGAGCAAGCTCCCAAGCTTGATATATAGGCATATCACAAAACAATCAGAGTGGTGTACAGATTAATTAGTTAAAGGCTAAAAATCAGAATCACACATATTGAGCACAATAAAACTACTGATTTCTGAAAGACTGAATCCAGCCTTCTTTCATTTTAGTTTTTTGGTATGAAAATGATTTTGCACTTGGATTACTATTTTATTTTTTTTCTGCTCTCTTATTATTATTTTACAGCTTTCTCTGACACAGAGTGACATCAGCCATATTGGCTCCATGAAAGTAGAAGGCATTGTTCACCCTACAACTGCTGAAATAGACCTCAAGGAGGAAATAGGTGAGGCTCTGCTACACGCAGAAAAAACAGATCTAGAGTTGGAACAGTAGCTGGTCTACTAGCTGCCTGCTGAGATCCCGTCCTGTTTCATCTGAATCTTCCCCAGGCCATAAAATATCACTTACAACACTTCTGAAAATCAGGCTGGATCTGACTAGGTATAACAGGCTAATCACTAATTTATCTTTTTTTAATGATGGCTTACGACAATCAAAACACAGATMATTTGTTGAAGCACATGAGCAGCAACGGTGTAAATAATCATTATTGCGATCTTTATTGGATTATTTTTACATTTGCCTCTGAAAATTCTGTGAAGAAAATTATATATTAATAACTCTTCTAATTATGCTTTTCATTGTAGGATTTTACATACTTTAGAAATACTCACGTACAAAGCCTTATACTGCTCATGTGAAATAAGGAAATATTATTACTGCTAGTGTACAAATATGGAAATTGAAGCAAGAGGGAGGTAAAAAAGAGAGATGCAGTCAGTCGCATAGAGAGGCACAGAATCCAGCAGYAGGCTTTTGGATCATTGTTTTATACAGTCAGTCATCAAGACCTTCACTGGCACCGCAGCTGTGTTTATTTCAGAAAGTAGTAGGGTTTGTATGTTGAGTTGATTTGGAGGCTGAAAATCTGAGTCCTGAAAATCCCACTCCTCACTATTTTAGCCATAAGCCAGAGTAAGATAGCATTCTTACAGATAATTATATTAAAGTAATTTCCAGTAATAACATACAGGGATTTTCAAAACCAATAAAAAGTAAACTTTATCTGTGGCTAGATAGAGTGGTAAACATAAACTTCAGCTGCTGCTGATAGAGGGAAACAGGATAATATGTGTACAATGTTCTTCTTTTAAATAATGTAGAGTTGGKTTTTTTTATGCTGATACTTTGAAGACAAGAGGCCTTTTGCTCTGTGTCCTTGCAGGCAAGGCATTGGAAAAGGCTGGAGGGAAAGAGTTTTTAGAAACGGTGAAAGAGCTTCGCAAATCYCAAGGACCTTTGGAAGTTGCTGAAGGTAAAAAGGATACTACACTGTCTTTTGGAAACAGCTCATTCCATATGTTCTTTTCTCTGGACATTCTGATCTGTTCTTTATTATATATATGTGCCTTTGCTTATGTGATGTAAACATTTCTGTTGTTCGAAGTTGTTGCTAATATGGACAGCCTGCTTAGGGAATAAAAAGGAAGAAGAATAGGATACCTGTGTGCTGTGCACATCCAGTCTTTGAGCTTCTAGGTGCCACCATAAGTTACAGCAGGATGATTAATTTACCTTAGGCAATTTCTGTCTGTGAGAGTCCAAAAATTAAGGAAAACTTGTGCTGTCACCTTTGTGCCATCTTTCCTGTCCTATTTTTGTACCGCATTCCTTAGTGAGGATCAGAAACAGCTCTCAGTCTASCATAAGAGGTATAAGAACAGTGATAGTTTATAAATTATCCTGCTTTATGCATATTTGATGAACAGTATAATCCAAACAATTACCTTACTTTGAACACAAATAAAGATGCGATACGATCTTTAGAACTGGCATGCTTTTTGGAAGAGCAATTGCTGCTCTTCTCCCAGGCACTACAGCTACATTATAAAAATACAAATTACAGAAGAGSTCCCTTCAAATGTTTAACACATCTGTAGGAGTGAAAGTTTGGGGTTTGAAATTATGTCTTCCTTTGTCTACAAATTAAACCAATTCATAGGGGTTGAAGGTGGCTGGAGGGCAGATGGAGAGAAGTTACAATATATCTTCCAGTACCTTATTTGGCTTAGTATCTCAATACCCAAGAAACTAAATGCTTTAAATAGTCTAGTTTTTAAAATTTCCTAAATGAATAGCCTAGTTTTATAATCTGAAATGACAGGGAGAATTTTGTACAAGATACTTTGCTTCACTTTTGCATTGAATCAAAAATACATGCCATAACATCAGAGTAAACTACTTTTCTCTGTCAACGTCACTACCTAACTAGAAAACAGACTCCTTTTATGCTATTAAGTCAGTCCCAGGGAAGAAGATAATCTYAGTTTAATAGATAGGAAAATGTACGCTCTCAAGCATTGTGTTGTGTTGCGATGTTTGAAATTGCCCCTTCTACTGGTTTTGAGGCAAGCAGTAATAAATGGTTGTTAATCACTGGAGGTCTACTGCTAACACTTGAGCTCCAGCCTAAKGGGCTTGAATTCAAGTGCTGCTCACAGGATACCTGTGTTGTTTTCAGTCAGTTTGCTCCCTATGGTTAAAGGCCTGACATTTCTCTTCTGGTTGAAATTTAAGTGGCACAGTGAAGCATTAGACAGAATTCCTCTGAGCCTGCAACAGAATTCCTCTGCCATGGTAGACAAGTGAATAAATCCAAGTTTTTCATCCTTGGGCATTGATTGCACAGCTAATTTCAGGGTGTTTAACTTGAGATTCCCGAGACCCAGATTTTCAGAAGTGCTAATGGTCACAATTGCAGCAAGAGCAAACTGATGCCATGCTGTGGACTCTGCAGGTCCTGGAGAAATATTACGCTTTTTGAAAAATTAATCGGAGATTCCTAATTGGACATAACTGGTGGAGACTTTCAACAAACATCTCTGATTTTCATGTTGTTGTCTGAAATTACCCAGCTGTGAAGTGGGTCTAAATATTACTCCCCAACACTCTGGAGCTGTAATCATGATGCAGGATATTTGTGTAAAGCATTCAGATAAGGCTGCGACAGCACTGCAGAAATGTCTATTGGGGGATTAATGGTACTGTGTTCAGTGCAAAGTTTTGATACTTTGCATAAAGAAAAACCAGAGGCCATGCTGAATGAGAAAGCTAAAAAATATTATTGAATAACTGTGTGCTAACCAAATGAGCCCCGGGTTCTTTGGTCTCCAAAGAAATAATAATTGATCACAAAACTAATGATGAGACAGTCAGATTATGATTGCAAGTGAGCCATTGTGGCATATTTTAATCCCCAATGTATTTCTCTGGAGAGGTAATGTAATTAAGAAAGTACATTGGATTGAGAGGTCATTGCAGGTGGTTTCTATTCAAAACTAAATGTTATATTTTCGTTTGTATTAGCTGCACTTACTCAGTCTAGCGGCCTAGCAGCAAAGTTTGTCATCCACTGTCACATCCCACAGTGGGGCTCAGACAAGTGTGAAGAGCAGCTCGAAGAGACTATAAAGAACTGCTTAACAGCCGCAGAAGACAAGAAGTTGAAGTCGGTGGCTTTCCCCCCGTTTCCCAGTGGCAGGTATGACTCTTTCTGGCTAGGAGGATTCTGTATTGGGTAGCAACGGTATAATTAGCTGTCAGAGAGCTGCTGCTGTGATAGAGAGTACCCTCTGGTCTGTGGCACGAAAGGGGCTGACCCTGCCTCCAGAGAGGGCTGGGGCAAGTGCCGTCTGACACCGTGCTTCTCCACATTAAAGGAGCTTGACGTGCAGTGTTTGCGTGGAACCACCAGAAAGCCTTTGTATAGAGAAATTAGCTAACTCACAGGAGAGCAGAGTGGACTTGCCGTGTTTTCTCTTGCTAGGCAGTAATTTTCATGTTTCTGCTATGGGCCCGCACCACCTCATTTTTTATGTCCCATCATTTCGCTGTGGTGAATCTTATTAAAACTACATTCGTACTAATAAGATTATACCAGCATAATACTGAAGGCAAGAAACAGCGATGCAGCCTGAGCTGCAACGTGGGGTGTTCACTTAAGTCATCCCGAGAATATATCTTAAACAGAGTAGTCACAAAATGTTTTCTTTCAAAAGAAAATCAATGTTTCTTGAATATAGTTCTGCTTTAAAAAGGGAACTATGAAACCAACTGTGAAACTACACATTTCTTTCTCAATAACTAGCAAATAAAATGTGCTTGACTAAGAAATCCGAAGTATTTACCTTTTTTTTTTTTTTTTTTTTTTAAACTGACAGTTAATCTTGCTTGGTCTCTGATCACAAGAAACCTTACACAAGCCCTACTAACTGCAGAAGTTGTTCTTTTGTGTTGGAGTTCACACGCTTATGTTTAATTTGAAATCTAACGACTGATTTTTTTTGGTAATGCCCAAAGAGTAGAGTACGTGGTACAGTCCAGTTGTGTTAGCCTGGTAGTGAATAAAATGAAAGTAAAACTGCATTTTCATCAGTGAAATCACCACACATCACTGAATACACAGGAGGTGAAAACGCCATTTTTACACAGACATTTTTCAAGACAAAATAATATTTTTATGGATCAGGACAAAAGAATAAATACAGGGGCAGTGCAATTTTTGATGATTTKTCTTCCTTTATACACAGATCTTTTTATTTATGGTGTTCAGTCAAAGCAAAATGTGATAAATTGTTTTACCGTTCTTTAATAATAAAGTTCAGCTTTCAAAAATGAACTGTAGCTTTTAATGCCAGCTTTAATAGAAGTAGTCTCTATAGACCTCATGTCTCCTATGAGCGTTATCTAAGAATAATCCAGTCTTGGAGCATTAGTCTTAGTGCAGATCCTTCTGCTGCTTAGTTGCATTTCACTCTCTGCTGCTCTTACAACTACTCCTGCTAACGAAAAATAGAGTAAGTCTTACCAGGTGCTGCTGGTGGTTTATTTATCAAAGGACTGCAAAGTTGTCTCAAAAAAGGCAGAGTTTTTCAAATAAGACTTAATGGTTTTGCTGTCATTTTATTCCACCTACATGTCTGCATAAGAAATGCTGGTTTTGTTGGGTAGATCAGGAATTATGCTGTATCGGTTCTGTGAATTTTCATCTTTCCTCTGTCCCATCTAGGGACTGTTTACAGTAACTGACATAATGTAGCAATAGATGGGATATCTCAGTTGTGCCAGGGCTTTTCACCTCTGTGATCTTGTCATTAAAAAGCAGAGAAATGCAGTTGAGATGAAATTACTTGTGCTGTGAAGCAGATATAAATTAACTGAAAAACATTTTCAAAAAGTCCTTATCGATAGCTTGCTCCCAGAAAGGCGTATTAGCTGGGTTGCTGCAGATGCTGTCCAGGGACTAAAAGTAGGAAAATCTGTTTGCTAGTAATCATTTGGATTACAGTGAATATGGATACAGCAGCTGTTGATGACTAGTTTCCAAACTCTTTTTTGGATGTTTTTTAATATAAATATGATAAGTAGCCTGAAATCACTAACGTGGAATTGAGTAAGGAGAAGTGAGCAGTACTAAACTTCAAAAGAGAAATAAAAACAAATGCACGTCACAGTGCTATCAGAGAGGGGGAAAAAGAAAATAACATTGCAAAGGCAGCTCTGGATGCTATTAAGAGAAATACCGTAATTTTTCAAGTGTAAGGATTGTTAGGCACTGGGATGGCTTATCTGTGTATTCTGATGTAACCCCATCACTGAAGATCTTTAAGTATATGTTAGACAAACTTTTTTCAGAAGCAGAAAAGGTTCATGTAATCCTGCCTCGGAGGAAGGACATGGGCTAGGTTGTGCTGGCCAGTTTTTTTGGTATGGATCTAACTTCTTCTGGAGCATTATCATGCAGTAGAATCTAAACAGGAGGCATTAAACTCAAGAGCAGCCAGCAGAGTTATGCCCAAGGTCCCATCTGAAATCTCAGCTGGGTCTTAACTCACCTTCAAACAATTCAGTATGTCCCAGTAAAGCCTCATCCAAACTCTCCAAGGTACGTGGCTTCCTACATGCTCATGGAGCAAGCACTGCATTGACGCTCTTCAGTGTTGTGCAAAATCAGCAGAACTATTACAAGCATTGTCAGGCAGCGGAGAAACTCCAGCAGGGAATGCGGGAGAGTGTCCTTCCCTCCAGATGTCAGTGGCAGAGACACACATGTATCACTTCAGGAAGGGATGCTTTCTAGGGCAAGGAATCTGTTTAGTGTTAGACAAGTACAACAATGTGGAGACCTTCCTAAGCACGAGCATACTGCAAGGCAGAGTATTTCATTAGACAGGCATCAAGTTCAAATCGTAGAACAGTTCTTGAAATTATGTCCAGTATTATAGCAGTCGTATTTTTATATAAACAGAGATGTAAAGCAGCTGACCTTCATAGTAACTGTGCTCTTTGTGATGTGCTCTCAGCCAGTTCCCTTACAGCGCAGAGATGAGGGTGAAGGAACTGTGTTGCAACTGAACGGTTTTGTGACTTGAAAAAGGAGTATGAGAACGATTAAGATGAAAAAAATGCTGCTGCCAAGAAACTTGAATCTCAAGAATGTGGGCCAGGTGCCCCAAGAGATGTCAACACAGTTGAAAAGTCCACTTACTGTAAAGACTGGTAGCGTTTAGCTTTTCAGATTGTAAGTTAGAGAATATTACCATCAAAATGAATGAATGAATGCGTCTTGGCTTTTATTTGCCTTGGGGTTGTGATTTCAATTATTTTCACTGAAGTCTCAAGCAAACTGTTTTTAATGACAGAGTGAGGAAGTCAGCTAAGTAGTTGATGTATTTTTTTTTTTTCAGTTTTCAACTAAAACAATAATTATCCCTTGAACTTTTTAGCCTGCCCAGCATGGCATGGAAAAGTTTAATTCTAAGGGAGAGCATTAAAAAACTTTGTGTGGTTATAAAAAGTAGAAGCAAATGAAAACAGTAACTATGCCAGCAAGGAAACTAATACAGCAGCAGATGAATATTGCTATCAAAACCTTGGGGTTTGCTTCTGGGATTTAGACATTGCAAAACGGCAACGGGCACTATCTTAGCAGCAGCCTGTAGTTGGTACAGCTATGGCTTGTTCCTTTCAGCACCACGTGTGCATAATGCTTGCACAGATGGCTGACACTCACTTGTTCTGTTTTCTTCCCCTACCACATAGAAACTGCTTCCCAAAACAGACGGCAGCCCAGGTGACTCTAAGAGCTATTTCCACCCATTTTGACGGCACCAGCTCTTCCTCCTTGAAGAACATTTACTTTCTGCTCTTCGACAGTGAAAGTATTGGCATCTATGTGCAAGAAATGGCCAAGCTAGACACTAAGTAGCAACAGCAGCCAAATGAAACTTTATTTTTCAACAAACTTGAGTAGCATTAAAAGCATTAGAGGTGGGTTTTATTTTTTCAATGTGACGAGGAGGGGGAGTGGTAGTAGTGTGATGTGTTGTGACTTGATGAAGAGCTGTGACTAGAGATGAGAGGGGGTTAGTCCGATTTCTTCATGCTGTCAGCATCCTCTAGCCATTTATATCACCTTAAGCAATTGAGTTACCATCTCTTTTCAGGAGTTTGTTTAGTGTCCCCTGTTACTTTAGTTTAGCAGTTTTTAAAGAGTAACCTCATTTTAGATTTGTAGTGATGAATTTTTCACACATACACACACACACACACACTTTAAAGAAAGCTCTTAAAAATGTTCTGCTCCTTCTTCCCCTCCCTTGAGGGTAGATAGTAGACTTCTGCCTCCAGCCCTCAGAGAGGGGAAAAGGATTTTAGAAGTGATGCATGAGGAGCTTCTGTTTTGCTTTTAACTCGCAATAATCTGTAATTACTGAGAATATTTCATGGTGATTTTGTTTGTTTTATAAGAAAAAAAGAAAAAGATGTGTCAAGTGTGGTTATTGTTACAAATCGTACTTTTGCTCTGGGAATTTCTCACCTTAAAAAAAAAAAAAAGCAGGGGAAAAAAAGCAGCAGCATCTGTAATTAAGTGCTTGCTGTATCACACTTAGCACGCAACTAACCAGCTCTTCAGCTCTTCTGGCTGAAGTATAGTGCTAAGTGACATAATTAAAGCTGCTGTGGAGATGTTGACGCAAAGCTGCATTCTATTCTGTTAAATTCCAGGATTACCATAGCCTCTTCGAGGCTTTAGGCAGGCTTTCCCCAGGTAGTGCTGTGAGCTGCACACGGCAGAGCAGATTCCAGGTCTGTAAGAGGCAGGTACTTTTTAGAAGAGCAAGAGTGGAGAAAGCCAGGGAAAAACCACATAACAAACAAACCACAGAGGTTTTTAAAACCACAGTGTTTATTGTTACAAATCAAGGTAAACCAAGTTTCTYGCTCAGAGCTATCTCAACAGGGAAGAAAAAGAAACATTCCTTCCTTGGTTTTTATCATGAGAACTCCTGTGCACTTCATYTGGAAAGTGCCTCCTTCCCCTTTACAGCAAGGCAGGGCACCCTTTTAATGCAGCACACTGACAGGTGGCTTTAGGAGGTGCTGCAGGAGACAGTATCAGTCTGTCCAAGCAATAAAAGTGCACCCTCACCCCTCACCCTCTTCCAGTTGCTGTATTCCTTGCTGGTTTATTACTGATCCCCTCTTAAGAAGGCATTGTCTGTCCCATTGTCTTCCAGCTCTTGGAGACAAAAAGGTCCCGGCTCTTAGCAATGGTCACCAAGAGACGTCCCACATAGTAACCGTTCACCTGGCCTACGCCATCATCCCTGCCCATTGAAAGCAGGAATGTTACTGACCCTGGAAAGAAGATGTAGAGGTTTAAGTTAAGCAGTTTCAAAGCGAAGTATCAAACCCTACTACATGTAGGTGTTGCGCCTCATACCCACATGTACTGTTAAACACAGGACCCATGTGCTGCATCACAAGGAGAGAAGCGGGCCCAAGAGAACTACTCACAACTCTCTCCTTGCTAACCATCTGCTCCACCTCTTTCAGTAACGGGATTACTGAAGGATTGRGCTGTATGTGCGTGTGGTGTAGAATGATTCTCTCCTCCCAAGAGGGAGTCCAAGARGTAGGCAACAAAATTTAAGTAGAAAGAAATGTAAATAGTACAGGGCAGCTTTTAAACCCCAGACTGCTGTCCGGATATCCTCCATCCATGTGAAACAGCTTTCAACATAGTTATGGTAAGTATTTACATCAGTTGCTTATTAATGAGACTCATCACCTAGCTAGATTTTTGAGACTAGATTGTTCAGTTTGTGTTTGTTGTATAGTTTAAGGGGAGAAAGGAGGAGAAAGTCAAGCCATCTCCTTGTTCCTAGGATTCAATTGGACAGTAAGCAATTTAAAGACACCCACCAGTTGATTTATCAGGAAGACATTAGTGAAGAAAGGACACGTTGCGTCCGTAGACTGACACAAGTAATTAACGTCTACAGTGTCTTTGGYAAGAACTAAGATGAAGCCTGAGCTATAAGTTTATATAGTCAACCCCAATTGTGAGTTCCTTCACCTCTAATCCATGTCCCATGCAGGTTCTGATGTGTGCATGTTCAACAGCTGTTCCCTGCAGAAAAGCAGCCCAACAGCTAAGGCCAGGTGCTAGGAGATTACCTTACCTGGTTCGTAGGTTTTAAGAGGCGTATGTGTCAGGCTGTTGATGATATTTGTCACCGCGATGTTGGCGTGGAGCCCAGCGTGGTAGGCCATCTTCGGTTCTTTCAGATCTGCACAGTCTCCAATGACATAGATGTTCTCATAGCCTTCCAGCTGGAGGTGCTTGTTAACTTTCAAAGCACTGTTACTTGCCATTTTGTCCCCTGTTTTGCCAAACAGTAAGTTTTCAGAAGGAGCTTTGTGTTGCTTGTTGTGGCCTGAGACCCCAAAATGCTGATGATGTTATCAAACATGTCATTGACACAAACTGAGGAGCTGGGTTTTCACCCTCTTTTCTACATGTCAGGGAAGAGATGCTTTTTGCCTTGCTGTAATTATTGCAGTCTCGTGCAATGAATCATCCTTTGATATTTCAGTAGAAACATCAAGAAACATTACGAGCCAGCGTACACAGCCTGAGAAAGTAACTGTATAACGGTCGTACTGCTCCATAGTTGTAGTGCCAAACTGGGCTGTAAGAGGACTCAGACTGAAGATGTATCACCGAGTAACTAATCGGCTGAGCACCCTGTGATACTGATAGTTCAGCAAGAACGATGAATGTGCTGAGGCCGTTTTTGCTCAGAACTCAGCAAGCTTATATCTAGGATGAWATCCTGGCCTTGACAGCAGGAGTTACCATCAACTTCTAGGTGTCATCTGCCTCGTGCTGAACTAGGACACTAAGGTTCCTTGGAGGTATTAGCAGAAGGAGCTGGAGAAGACTGTGGCCATTTGATCTATGGTCTGTAAGTTTCCGAAGGTCACATTTCACAGTTAAGTATTTAATGTGATGTTAGAGCATTTGCTGTATCATGGAATAACCACTGCAGGTTGTATAAGGTTGATTCCTAACCTCACAGTACTCAAGTACAAGACATTGAAGAACGCTGTTGCCTCTCCCCACCCAGTGTTTTTTTCACTTACCAAATGCAGCAGCGTATGCTGAAGAGTTAATCTTTATCCCCGTGCACAGGACCACCATGTCAGCAACCACCTCGGTGCCCTTTTCTGTCCTTACTACCATGTCCTTCTGGAACTGGTTTGACGTGAGGTTTTCCACATTGCTGACCCTTTCACCTGTTGCAACAGAGAGCCCTGGGTCACAAACCTTTACTAGGCGGCCATTTCCAGCTAGCCCAGATGTATCTAGAGAAACAGGAATTCAAGGGAGCCATGCTTAGTCAAGAAAGTCAGAAAGAGGATGTCAGAAGGAGATGCTTTGACTAAAGGAAGAGCAGCTTATAGAGCTTCAGAGTCTAGGTCTTCAGAGGCATCGTTAAATACGTACTTAGTAAGAGGCGCACTCCTTTTCTGAGGAGAATCTCTTTCACCTCCTGACGGACGCTATCTAGCAGCTCCGCATCAGCTAATGCAATTTTTGAGTGAACGAGGGTGACCTGTTGGGGACAAAACAGCAAACAGGAGGACACAGGAATGGGACAGGACTCGCCGCGTGCTGGGCGGGAGCAGCTATAGCTAGCTTCCTCCCACCCTGCTTAGTGCCCAAGGGAAGTGAGCCAGTGAAAGGCGTCTAGTGCTGGTGACAGGCTACAGGGTGCTCTCAGAAGAGGAGGCAGTAGGGGCGAAGGCTGCCACTGCAGCCTGATTTGCAGTGMTCTTGGATACCTCCAGCAGGACCATCACAGAAGAACGGTCTCAGAAACAAGGATGAAGTTAATTGTAACTAATATGCTACTACCTCTTTGGCTGGGTACTCCGTTTTGATCTCTGCAGCCATCTCAACTCCAGCAGCACCACCTCCCACTACCAGGATGCGCTCAGATTTCTCAATCTTGGAGTAAAGAGGAAACTCATGTYACAAGAGAACTGTTAAGTGCAGGAAGTCAGATACCTTCAGCCACTCCATGAACAGACCTTTCTGAGATACAGCACTGGCCCAACAGCAATAAACCACCTAGTTCATTAAGAGGAAACAAAAAACAAGAACCCCATCCACTCCTCCTGTGTACACCGTAACACTTGAGCATTTCAGGTTTCCCCTTGGGTGGTCAGCTGGTCTTCCCCTGGGGCACGCAGAACACCAGACAAGCTAGCACATGCTCCTTGTCCTGGCCTGTCCCTGCAGGCATTGTGGTCTCTTGCTCTTACACGCAGATAGCTCCAGATACCCATAGTGGTGTCTGGGACAGGGAAGCTGAACAAAGGCAGGCAACACTTCCTAGGAAATAAGTTGATTCCTCACCTCTTTAACCATGTCTTCATAGGTTTGGATGGCACTTTCCATGTCAATGAYTTTGTTGAACTTCCCAGGGAATGGCCCATCACTGCCTGTTGCAAGAATGAGATGGGAGTAGTGAAGCTCCTGGGAGGGCAGAAGGTGGAATAGGATGTTAGACCTCTTAAAAACAGAGCCTAGAACACAGTTGTTGCCTCCTAGGTACTATTCACTCATTCCCCCTCCTCCAGCCCTTGCTGATAACTAGGAAAGCACTTGCCACTGTCAGAAAGTGACTTTAGGAAGAGACCTGGTCCAGGTGACACCAAGTAACTGCCTTCCTCAGGGTCTGAGAGAAGCACCATTCTTCAGGTGAGCTGAGAGCTTTGAAGAAATTACCGTAAGTTTACAGGAAATAACCTGATATTTATGCGAGACACTGAAGCTACCATCACAGCTGGCTCCAGAGACTAACTTCTCTCCTTCACYCTCTTCTGAACAGAGATGAGATGATCTGGCTGAAAAGAGTTATCAGAGCTGCTGCCCTTGTTTCTTCCTGCAGTTAGATAAGGATCTGAGCTYCAGGGTTAATTGTTGAGCTCTAAATCCAGCTCTAAGAATAAAAGCTCATCTGAGCACCAGGTGGGCTGCGGTATTTACTGCACACCSACAGCCCAACACAGCTCTAGGCCACTTAGCTTGGCTAGAAGGGATGGTGCCGTTCAGCGTGTGCGGGGAAAGACGGTCTCTGTTGCCAAGCTCTTCAGGATGATTCAACGCTGYGGCCTTTCCCCACATTGCCCCTTGGTTTCAGAGGAGATGGCTGGCGGCCTGCTTCTCTCTGGGGCAGCCCTCCATAGAAGTAGGTCATTGGTTTCATTCCTCTCTACCTCCTAGCGTTACAGGGCCAGTATTAAGCATGAGCATTTGTSTATCTGCCCACAGGTGGCAGAACCCTAGAGGAAAGCAATCGGTGACTTCCCGGAGGGCTTGGGTTGTGGCTTGTTTGGAGTCAGGCGTTTCAGCCAAGCTGAGGGTTACATCAGAACAGGAACCCTGTTGCGTGTGCGAACTCTGAGCCCGGGGGCGTTGGGTAGGTCAGGGTTCGTGTGCTCAGCCCATCTGCACTGTAGGAGGTACGGGGGTGTTTGCCACCACTGAACAGCATTCCCAGCTCTCGTCCAACTCGAGGGCAAAGGTCCAGTTCGTTTTTCCCAGAGCACGATTCTGTCCTGCACACACCCCCGCCCCTCCTCTGGCAGATGAGACTTACACTCCTCGTCCTGCTCAGAGGCACATTTTCTGTAGGTGCCCTGTGGTCCCCCCGAGAGGACTCCAAGCACGGACAGCAGTCTGAAACCTAAATTCCAAGTCATTTCTCCAACCAGACACCACCAGTGAAAGCCAACATAGCCTAGATATGGARTACTGCATTCCTGCAGCCGTGACGTAGCTGAAGGAAAACCCTAAGGAGGAGAGATCCACAACACACCCTGCTGAAGGCTGACTCCCCGCATTAGCAGGTGATCCCGAAAGGCAGCCAAGTTACTCATTGCAAGTTATTTCATTACTCACCTCGCCGTCACTGAGCAAGACTTGTTGCCTCCCCGGGTCTATGCCAACAACCTTGCCTTGATGGAAGCTGTGCCCAAAGGTGACAGAGTAGGAGATAAAAGTCTTCTTGGCAAATCCTGTGGGAAGAGGAGACAACAGGGAAGAGATCTCCCTCTGTAGAGGCTAACAAACCCCTCTTCCCTGCTCCCCKCATGCCATCCTTGCTCAGACAAAACCGTTGTATGCACCTGGGACCACAGGCTGTGCGTTATCTCTGCCCGGCAATGAGCTTCAGGACCTCTGCCTCAGATTTGGTGACAAGCTCAGCTCCTCAGAGGCCAAGTGACACCCTCAGCTAGATTGCTTTGTCTCTGCTCCCCATACAGAATCTCCTGTACTGGTTTGCCAGTAAGTGCTCCACTGTGGTCCAGGGCATTTCAGGCAGGATGTCAGAGGCTTTTTGTCATGTTATCTGCCCCTCAGACCAAGCTTTTGACATCATTTTGATGCTTGTTCCCAGCCTTGAACATGAGGTTTTCCCCCTAAGTCCCCAGCGTAATGGGGTTAGCCCAGTCTCCCAAGTGAGATCCCAGACAAGCCTGAGCAGTTCACCGACAGAATTTTATCATCCAGGGCCTCACTGCGGAGCTGCTCGACATTTCAAGTGCCAGATGCAGAAAGACATTCGTTCACCCCTTCCAGCTGCTGCTGGTTTTAGCTTAGTCACCTTCTAAACTCTTGAAATAAATAAAAAAAGACTATCCGAGTAGKTTTTGCGCAATTTTCCCAGCAGACGTGCAATTAGCCTAATACAGAGGGCCCGTGGGTCCTCCCAGAGCCAAGTACTTGTTTTCCAGAGGGAAAACATMAAGTCTTTCACCATCGCTGGGGCGGAGGAGGCACTTTCAGTACCCGGTTCCTTGTCACTCCCCGAGTACCTCCGAGTTGCTGGGGTCGCTAGTGGGGGGTAAAGACCTGACCCGCCGGGACCCACGCAGGGGGGAAGACCGTGGMAATCAGCTGAGCCCCTACCACTCTCCACGGTGGCGCGGAGGGCGGCGACGTTGTGATGGAAAGCGTCCCTCACGTCCACCAGCACGAAGGGGATGCCCCGGGACTTCAGCAAGCTGGCGGCCGCCGTCCCTCCGAAGCCGCCCCCGACCACCACCACCCGCACGGAATYGTCCACGGACACGCGGGACCCCATGGCGCGGCGCTGCCCCGCTCCGCTCCCTGAGCCGGGGGCTGGCCCCAGGCGGGGCCCGGCCCACCCCCGCCCGCCGCCGCCGCCGCGCCCCCGCCCCCTGCTCGCTCTCCGCCTCTCCCCGGAGCCGGGCGGGCCGGCTGATAGGCCGTGCAGCCGTAAAACCCGCGGGGAGGAGCTGGGTTTGCCGGGGGCTGAGCCGGGGCTGCAGACCTTGGCTCTGCCGGGCGGGCGGGGCAGGGCAGGGCAGGGCAGGGCAGGGCAGGGCAGGGCAGGGCTTCCTACCAGGGTGCGGTGTCTGCCCAGGTGAGCACCAGAGCCCCAAGTATTTCCCCTTCCTTACACCCCCCCCACGCGAGAAGGGGACCGTTAGGGTTCTTACGAGCCAAGGGTTGTGGTTTAAGGGCGATGGGCAAACACCCAGAGACCAGGGGAACTGCCCCGGCTTAGGGCCGGCAGCTGCAGCCTGGCAGCAGGGAAGGGTGCTGGGCGAGAYAAGAGGCTCTGCTAATGCTGGGGATGTGCGGTCGGTCCTGCCAAACCCCAGCATTAAACATTCATGAGCACATCTTTAAAAAGAAACAAACAAAAAAGGAGACAGTTTCGTTTTGTTTTGGAAAGTTCACAACATGAGGCTTTGTCTATCCACCTTGACTTGTCCTTTGTCAGCTCTGAATGTTGGTTAAATGCATGTTGGTTCAGTGCCTCCTTTTGGGGGGGGGGCAGTTGGGGGCTGGCAGCAGAGGGGTGCCCTGCTCCTGCCCTTGCTGGGGGAGTYCACGTTTCGCAGCCCTCAGCGGCTGTGGCTTGGAGGGGCTGGTCGGGACACCCACAAACCGGCCGAGACTGCAGGCTGGGTGAAGAACGCAGCCAGAGGAGGGCCCRCTCCCTTCACCAAGAGAAACGGCTCCCTTGGAGAGAGAAATGAAGACGTATCTGCTCCGACCGGCAGCGGGAAAAGGAGCCCAGAGAGGGCTGTGCACCAGGGACGGAGGGAAGATGACCCCAGCRTCACCACGGTGGAGATAGCGGGATGTAAGGAGGAGCAGGGAAGGGCTGAGAAGGTAGTGAAGGTCCCTGGAGAAGGGGAGCAGAGAGCAGAGAAGGAGGTTTACAGTAAAAAGGACATCCAGATCGTGTTCTTCCGCAGCACGGAAATTACCCCAAAGACTTTAGGCTCCTGTGGCATTCCAGATAAATATAGCTGCCGGCCGTGTGGATAAATATAGCTGCTGTGCACACTGCGGCGTTGTGAGCTGGCAGAGCTGCCCCCGCGCTCCCTTCCCCGTGCTGGTTTGAAGGCTCCCTCTGCTCCTCATTCCTCCTTCGGTGAACGCCAGCCRGTGCCAAAGCCCCTTCCCAGCAGGGTCCCGAGCAAAACTCCCCCCAGTCTCGTGGGTGGGAGATGGACGAAGGAATTCCCATCTTTCTTCCCAGGAAAAGCCGGGCCTGGACTCAGGGTTGCCACCAGAGGGTGCAGCCGGCTCGGCCGTGGGGACACGGGACACGGGTGTCCAAGTCCAGCGTGCGGCACCGGACACCCTCCCCTCCGTCGCAGGAGGGGCACGGGGAGTGGGGAAGAAGGGTGACAAAGGGGTCGAAAGCACTGGGAGTGTTTCTGGTCTGCACGGGGGGACTCTTCAGCCTGGAAGAGAGCTGAGAGAGGAGGGGTGGAACGGCCGACAATAAAGCCGGGAGCAGAGGAAGGTCCTTGGTAGGAAAGCCCAYGGCCTCAGCTGAAATAAGCCAGGGGCAGGTTTGTGCTTTCTGTTACACAGGACTCGGCTGGAGGATGCTAAAACCTTCAATGAGGGAAAAATAATTTTGATTAATCTGGGGAAGATAAGTCTTTCAGAGCTGCTAAACACAGAGGCACCCGTTCTGGCCAGGAAATCCAGGAGCTACAAATGTCCGGAGGCTGGGAAGTATCCCCGGGGTAGTAGCGCTCCAGGTCTGCTCCCACTCCTCTCTCCTGGTACCTACATGGGCACTGAGCTGTGAGGAGGCTGCTGGAATAGCCTGGGGATGGCCGGAAAGGATAATTCAATGCGAAAATTGGAAAAAACCAAACCCACCTCCATTTCTGAAAGAATGAMCTCAGCAATCAAAACCTGATTTAAGCTCTTCCCTCAAATTACATGGACAGGCTTGCTTTGCACCCGCTGTGTATGAAGCCTTCCCCTTCCTGGCAGGGTTGGCCTTACCTGCATAACTCCCYTGGCATTTCATCCCGCTGGAGCAAAGCTGGATCAAAGGCCCAGTCCTAGAAGATGGGGAGGCTGAGGATGAATGACCACTTCTTCCCCTTCCACCACTGCCCACTTCCCCTTCCCCTGCACCTTTGTGCTCAGCTCTGGCTTGCRCAGGGGCAGTTTTCGGCTTTTCGTGCTGGGCATTTACATATATTCTACAGCACATACCCACTGCTGGAAGAAATCAGTTACTTTAAGAGTACTCCCCTATTTTCTCACGTGATGTTTTCCCCCTTCAGGTATATTTGCACCAGACCCGCCACAAAGAAAAAGATTGTGTTCCTGCCCTAACTCTGCTGCTCACAAGGCAAATGCCTTCATCCTGCCTCCAAGACAAAGGCAAAGCCTTCCCAGGCATTGCCAGCGGTGGGTTCGGTTGTCCTTTGCTTGCCTTTAAAAACCACTGGCAAGGACAGGACAGCCTGTTCCCAGGCAATGAGGGCTATCATCAGGTGAATCCGGTTGTACGTCAGAAGATCAGGGCCACCTTTCCACAAAAGGGTAAAAAAACCAACTGGGCCAGTGAGTTGGAGGTCAGTGCCCAAAGGCAACAGGGGAGATAAAGGGAGCTTTTGTGAAAACCTCGCATCTAGCTCCAGGCAAACAGGACGAAACTCTGAATACTCAAAAAACATGATTGGAGGGAGCCTTCTGCGTGCAGGTGYGCGCTCAACGTTGGCAAATATGTTGTTTTGATGACAGTTCTCTGGCTGGCTGCAGAGATGGCTGCAGGAAAAGCTGGTCAGCTTCAGAGAGGGTTTTGTCTTCTGCCAGTGATCTGTACGGCAGAGGCACGTGGGGATGTTACGGCCTGCCCTGGCTTCCTCCCGGCTCCCTGGCCTTTTCGTCGCACTGGTCCCGTGGACTGTACGCTCCCTGCGGGATGGCAGGGGCCGGCGGGAAGGAAGAGGCGTAGGGAAGGGGCTCTGCGGGATGCTCCTGTCCYACCTCCGCAGCTCTGAGACGCCACGCAGGCGTCCTCCTGTCTCTGCGTCCTCTCCTCATCAGGTTTAACGCAACATCGGCCAGAGCCAATAGACATCCCTCTGAGTACGATAAATCAAAGGACGGGTACGGCGGTGCTGTGTGGGAAGACCTTAGGATGCCACAAGTGCCCCTCCTCTGCACTCGCCTGAACCCCCTGTAAGCCTCCTTGTCCTGCCCACCGTGAGCGTCAGGGCAGGTTATCCTCCTTAACTTTGCAGTAGCCCTCGACAGGCTGGAAGAGCTTTAACATCCCTCCCTTCGGTCTCCGGAGAGTTGCTTTCCCTCCCGGAACAGCCTGAAGCCCCCCGTCCCTCGCGGCCGAGTCTGGGCAGCTGGAAGGCTCCTGTTTGTCCCCCTGCTGACAATGTCTGCCGTAAAACCAAAGGAGACGTCTCCCAGCTGCGGCTCTTCCTGGCCTGGTGCGGGAGGGAAGAACGTCCCTCTCAAACACAGAAAATAAACAGGTGATTCAGGACTTAACAATAAATGTCCTCAAACTCGCTGCGGAGTAATTGCTCCCAAGGAGACTCTGTGACTGTGCGTCTGGCTAGCAGCTATCTCTGCAAAACCCGAGGACGAGCGTGCTCGTCCTCTTCKGCATCAGCAGCCTCATGCACCACATGCCCTCTGCCCGCAGACGTCGCCTGCACGTCGTCCTGCGACGGCCCCGCCACGGCCCCAGCGGCAGCAGCACCGCTGCAGCCCCCCAGCTGCGCGGCTCGAGGCTGCGCTTCRGGGAAAGGGTATTTTTGTGTCTTCCAGAGGTGAGGTGAGGGATTGCTCGCTGCTAGACAAACTGTGTTGCCCGTCCTTGGTGCCTGCCCTGGGGTTTTGCTCCCTTTTGCCCGGGTGATCTGGTCACTCCCGCGCGCCTTGGGGATCTCTGCCGCAGCCGGGGTGGAATTGGGTCAGGCTGGGGCAAAGAATTRCCTGGAAAAACCAATTCAGACCAGTTCCTGGCTGCTTTTAAACATCAACGTTTTATACCTTACATTTTATACCTTATAAATAACATTTACTTTTAGCAAAAATCAACAAGGACCTGTTTTATTTATTCTCTCCCCAGCAAACCTCATTTTTCATTTCCAGTTTTTCAGTGACATCAGCTTGAGAAGACCAGCTGCTGGCCGCTTCCCGTAAACCACAGCACCAAAGTCACCTTATTTCGGTCAGGCTGGACCCGCCAGTCACGTGTATTTGTAGGCAGTGCCTGTGTACATGCCAGCCCAGGAACTGGTCTCAGATCCCACCCGGAAAAGGGATTCAGGAAAACCCCAAAGATGAAATGCAATGGTCTCCGTGATTCAGCTGATCTTTGTATCCGAAAGAAGAGCCGCGGGGAGCTGGTAGCGGGGGTCCGCTCTGTCCCGGGGCCCTGCCATGAGACTATTCTTGTTCCTGGATTGAAGCGGGCTCTGTGCGAGGTGCGCCCCAGCTCCTCTTACCCTGCACAACGCAGCAGGGCACGGTGAAAATCTYGCTTCCCACGTAACCAGCTGCCACACGCGGGATGAGTTTGCCAGGCTCGGCGTGCTCCGGCGGCGGGGTTCATCTCACGCATCATCAGGCACCTACAAGTTWGGGCTCTCGAGCTCCAGGCTCACCCCAATGCGGGCGTTTCGGGGAACTGAAGCTCGTGGCAGCCCCCACTTCGGGTGGGTGCGGGCAGAGCCAGGGCTCTCCTTTCCCTTGGAGGAAACCCCYGCTCAAACACCTCCAGCAACTGCCTTGGGTTTTCACATGGTGCAAATCTTCCCTACCCCTCCAGAGCCATTCCATTAGGAATTCTACGGAAATGCCGTTTTGTGGGAATTCATCCCTTCTTGTGCTGTGATCCAGGCAGGTGCAACGAGGAGCTTAATCAGCTTTATCCAGCTTAGCCGGCTGGTTATAAGGATTGCAAAGCCCTCCCTGGCAAGGCTCACGGCAGAGGAGCTGGTGGCTCGGCGGTGAGGTGGCACCTTTCTCTTACGGGACAACACAGAGAAGGGTTTTGTGGCATTAAACCTCATGGGGTGGTAGAGAAGCAGAAAGGATGTCAGCAGTAGGGTTTTCCTCAAGAAAAGAAAGGGAGAGGGCTTGGGCAAGCTCCTTCGCTCTTGGGGCAGGTTTCGAGAAGGAACAGCTTTCACCCCCAAATTGTGGGGAGTTCCCCCCCCCCAAGATTTCATTACAGTGAAAGCACAGCGTATAATAAAACCGTGTCCTTAAAAAAATCAGTCTCTCAGACAGGCAGCCTTTGTCCGAAGGTGTAATTACAGGATAAATATGGGATGCAGACCAAGAAATGCGGTCTGGTCAGGCATGCAGTCTCTTAAAAAAACACAACAGAAAACAAGGCTGTCGTTTAATGCTGAAATGTGTGCTGCAGCCCCTGGTCCCTCGCTGGCCCGCGGGTCCCCCCGCCCACCCTGGGTTCGGGCGATGGATCCGTAGCCATGCACCGGCTCCCCGCACCGAGCCCCGCAATGGAGCAAAGGGCAAGGGCGGATCCGGCCCCCAGCAGAAGCCAGCGGGGCTGGCTGGGGGCACGCRGTTGCTTGGGCGATGGGTTTCCCTCCATTCCTGCTGCAGAAATCCCATCCGAGAGCGCTGCGAGGGGACACAGGGGATTAGCTCGTCCGATCCCGTTAAATGGAGCTGGAGCAAGCGAGGAGAAGGGGATGGGGGGGGGTCAGGACAGCCGGTGGAGCAGCCACGACTTCTGAGGTTTGGGACAAACCTCGTGCCAAGCTGGAGAAAGGCCTTTTTATGCATTTCTGTAGGTCAGCCCAGTGGCTTGGCTTCATGGGCTGGCAGACATCCTCCGTGCCAGCTGCTGGTAGCAGTTTAGCACCTCGGCCATGCATTAAATAGCGTGGTGTGTAAGGTGGCGGTTCAGAGACCTGCCTGCCTCGGCCGCTCTCTTACTTRCTGGGCACCGGCATCTTCTGACTCAAGCGAGAATTGCCCCTCCACGGCAAGCCCAGCCACGCCAGCACGGCCCCCGCCAGCCCCCAGGGTCTCCGAGAGGGAGGCAGAGGAACAGCAGGGTGTACCTGCCGTCCAAAGTCAAGTCTGGCTTAGACCGGCGGAGGAAAGTTATTAACCAGAGAGATCCCATTTAGAGGGGAACAGTGCATACATAATTTATCAAAGCTCTCACTGGTGCTACATCATCTCACGTCACCTGCAATAACCCCGAGGAGAAGCAGGCTTCGGCTGGTGGCCCTGTCCCACGGGACACGTGTTCCCTCCCTGCTCTGGGCTTCTTGCAGAAAATGTCTCTCTGGTGACCATAAGCATCACCACAAATCACCTGAATTTCCCCCGAAATGCAGCTGTGGCAGGTTGAGCGGGTGAGCCCGGAGGCAGCACGGCTGCAGGCAGGTTGTCRAAGGGATGGGAGCAGCCTTGGGTTGGGGAAGCAAGGGGTGGGAGTGTGGAAGGGTTTCTTTTATTTCTTTGCTTGTTTTAAGGCAAGGCTGATCCTTTCGGGAGCTGTTTTATTTCGGAAAGCTTGAATCCCTTGAAAAGAGGATGGGGATTTTTTTGGCATTGGTGTGGATGGAGGAAGGGTGAAGCTGTATCCGTTGTGGTCCCTGCTGCGGGCTTCCCGTCCGAACACAGGTACTTCCTTGCTCTAAGGCATTGCCCTTTGCTATGGCTTCCCCAATACATCCTTTTTCTCCCAAATCCATGCCTTTCCTCCTATAGGGAAGGACCGGAGCAAGGCCAGGGCAGGGTGAGCAGGAGGTGCCCCGCCTGGGGGGACAAACCTCCCCCCTGGTTGGCACAGAGAGAATTCAGCTGCTTTGGTCTCGAAAGGAGCCGCGTGTTCCTCGTGGCTTCCCGGTGCGTCTGGCACTGCGCGGGAGTCACAGCTACGCGGGTTTAATGGGAGCAATTAGCCCCCGCGGAAATCTGCACGGGTCGGGGGCGCGTTTTCTTTCTGTCCTGTGACATTTTTGACGGGAAGCTGGAGGGTGTCCAGGAAGAAATGCTCTAGCTTAGCTGGGAATGACAGGCTGGAGCCAGCCGGGGCTGAGGCCGTCAGGTTGTCAACGTCCCCTCYGGCCTCAGCTCAGCACAGTTCCCCCTTCCCTCGCCGCTTGCCTTATATTTCCCTTTATTTGTCTGTGCTTCCCCCCCTAGACCTTGCTTAGCCCAAACCCYGAGGCTCCTCCGCGCGCGGTGGGATGGGAAGGGGATGCTGGACACCCCTCTGACGTCCCCTTCCCGGCTCTGGCAGCTGAGCAGCTATTTACCCCTYGTGCTGTTTTGCAAAGCGACAATTAATTTGAACTTTATTTGCTTTGCAAAAGCCAACCGAATGGGTACTTCTGCAGAAGCACAGGAGAGGCGTTTGCCTGTAACCCTTGCCCTGGGTCCGGCCGCGTTCCCCCTCGTGCTGGCCGAGCTCYGCGGGCTTTTCCCAACGTGCAGCTGCGGGGTATCCAGCCGACCTCGGCGACCCTGCCGCTTTCCCGGCGGGAAGCCTCCGAACAAAACCCGATTCACTCGGCAAACCCRGGGCCGCTTGCGATGCCGGGAGCTGCGTGCGAGACAGGGAGGGGGCTGACGGCTCTCCATGGCCTGCAGGCGATGAGGGTATCGCCCATACTGCTCAATGCAAAGAAAAACCCATTTTTGCACCTTCTCCCCAACCGGCCGGCGTCGAGCACCCAGGCTCCGCACCTTGAGGCCAGATGCTCCCCGGCGAGAGGCGGCCGCGCTCGGAAAACCTCCCCAGCCGGCACGGGTGGGCAGGCGGGTGCCCAAGGCTCCGGCATGGCTGCTCCCCGCCGGCCGGCCCCGCGCTCCTCAATGCCGCCTCTGTTCTCCCTCTTGGGTCAAAAACGCGGCTTTTGTGAGCTCGCCCCAGCCGCGGCTCGTCACCGGAGCCCTGGCGCGTTCCTCCCGGCTGCCCTCCGCCGGCAGAAACGCAGCCCAGCTGCGGCCAGCCGCTGCCGCCGCCTGATTTTACTTATTTATTTTTGCTTTCAGCTAACAGCTCTGGCYGGGGAGAAGCGACGTGGGGCTGCTGGCCGTGCCCGGGGGGCAGCGGGGACCCCCTGGGGCTCCCCCAGCTCCCCAGCAAGCCTTAGGCGGAGACAACCGCTACCCTCCATCGAAATGCCTGGCTTCTCCCTCGGGTGGCCGCCATAACCCAAAATATATGGGGAGTAAAGGGATGTGCTGCAAAGCAGGCTARAAATAGGCACTTTAATTCATTAAATGTGAATTGGAGGGGACAGCTCAGCACCAGGCTGTTGCTGGGTGAATGTCTGCACGTGGCAAACACCCCGAAACTCCCCGTGCCTCTACTGAACCCCAGGTATCCGTCACCCGCCGGCAAATATTTCTGGGGCTCCCCCCAGCTGGGGGACACACACGAATACCGAGGACACAGGAGATGCTTTGGACTCTGAGCCGTTGTATTTTTGTTTTTAATTAAATAAGTCCGACCGTCTTGCAGCAGGCACCGAGGTTCGCAGTAACTCTCACACGAGGCGGGCRCAGCCCCGGCACCGGCCGCGCTCCGCCGGGGGTCTGGGGGGGGGGTTATAGTCCGTCGGTCCCCAGGGGCTCTCCCGGGGGCACGTGGTGGTCTCCGGCCAAAATCCGACCTCTGCCGCCTCGGCTCTGGCTGTCTCTCTGTTTCTCTGCGGTATGTTGTACTGCTCTGATTTTTGCACTTAGCTCCTTGACTGCCTCCCCCACTTTTTCACGTAATAAATAAATAAATTCACCTGACAATGCTGGTATGTAAATACACAGAGAAAAAGAAAAAAAAAGGGAAAAAACAACTCCCACACCCCCCAAACCGACTTTGAAGAGCACCAAACCACAAAGCCACCTCGTTTCATTGCAGCCCGAGTGCCGGTCGGTGCTTCACAGGCGACTCTGGCCCCGGCACGCCTCCGGGGCAGTTCCCAGTCTGTGCTGGTGTATGAAGGCACTAAACCAGTAAGGCCTCTGGGGTCCGGGTCCTTGCTGGCACTGCGGGGGTCTCGTCCTTGCCTCGTCCTAGCTGCGGGGACAACGCGGAGGCGCTCGGCCCCATCRCCCTCCGCTCACCCTCCTCTTCCTCGGTGCAGCCCCCGAGAYGGGGAGGTGGCCCCAGCACCGAACTCCCCGCCGCCCCTCACCCTTGCGATTTCCCTGTTCTCGAAGAAATTGTGTAATTCAGGCTCTGYGGGACCCCGCGGTCGGCTCCGCTGGGATGCTCTGGCTCCCGGGGCTGCCGCTTTCCATCCGGCAGCAGCAAGGAGCATCTCCGAGAGCGGGGACCCCCAGGTCTCCTCCGGGCCGGCCGGGAGCGTGGCCGCAGCCCCTCGTTCACCCCCGCCGCCTTGCCCCTCGCCGTTACGTGACCCAGGAGGGCTGTGCCTCCTCCAGCAGGCTGAAGGAGCGGTTAGCCAGGGCGGCAGGGCTGCCGGCCAGCTTGTAGCCGAAGAGGCGCATGGTCGGGGCGCAGGCGTCCTGCACCACCTGCGCCAGCTTGAAGGGGATGCTGAACCGCCACTTCTCGAACTGTTCGGAGGAGTTTTTGCGGGTGGAATAGACGCCGCTGCCGTCGCGGGGCGCCTGCGTGTTTTTGCTGATCCACTCCTCCACCTGGGGGGTGAGGGGGAGCCCGGCGAAGCGGTACATCTCCTCCGCCTTCTGCAAGGGCGCCCGCGCCACGTCCTCGTAGCGTACCAGCATGTAGCGACCCCGCAGCCAGCCCGGCCGCCGCAGCCCCAGCTCGGCCGACAGACGGATGCTCTCGCAGTTCCCCCGCAGCCGCTGCACCTCCTCCTCCTGGAGGGGAGCCTCTCCTTCGGATGCCCATTTCTTCCAGGTCTCGTACTTGCCGGAGAAGGCCACCATGCGGGAGGCCAGGACGGCCCGGGGGTCCCGCACCAGCTGGATGATGCGCACGTCCAGCCGGGGGTCCTCCACCAGCGGCTGCAGGAACTCCAGCTGCCGGATGCGCACCGTCTTCAGGGCCACGTGCTGCTTGCGCCGGCACGCCTCGGCGGCCAGGGTGATGTTGAGGGGCCCGCAGCGGCGGTTCTTGCAGTGGTACTTCTCGAAGACCTTCTTGGCGCTGGGCGTGCAGACGGGTTCCTCGCAGAGCGAGCGGCTCGAGCCTCGCCGGAACATGAAGGGCGTCAGGTGGCCCTCGGGCGCCGGCGAGATGAAGCTCTCCAAGATGTAGAGGTCGCAGAGGAAGAGCTGCTTGAGGACGTCCCGGTAGACCAGGGCCGAGCCCACCGCGTTGGCTCCCCCCGGCTCGAAGGTCACCGTCCTCTCGATGTGCCAGAGGGGCTCGAAGAGGTAGAAGATGCTGCCTTGCTGGTTGAAGAACTCCCCCACGAAGGAGGAGCCGGTGCGGGTGGTGGCCATCAGCAGGACGTGCCGCCGCGGCCCGGGGTCCCCGTCGCCCACCAGCTGCAGGGTGACGTTGCGCAGGTGGGACCTCAGTTGGGAGAAGGCGGCGTCCAGCTCTCGCAGGGAGGCCAGCGAGCCGTTCTCGGCCGGCGCCGGGCTGGCCTCCGTGCCGTTGGCCTCCGCCAGTGCCTGCGGGGACTGCTTCAGCTTGTCCGACACCCTGCGGGGAGACCCAGCCCAGCCTGGAGGGGAGCGGGACCACCCCCGCGTCCCGGTGGGGTGCCTCGGGGGGCTCCTGCTGCCCAGGAGCTCGGGATGTGGGGGAGAGAAAGGGTTAAAAGCGTGGGGTGGCTTAGGTACCCGCTCCCTACCTGGAGATGAAGTTGTTCTCCTTCTCGATGATGACGAGGCCGACGACGAAGACCAGCAGGACGGCGTACTTGCTCCTCATCTTCAGGCAGTGCAGAAGCTCCCGGAAATCCTGGGGCAAAGTGCGTCGGATCTCCGTGGGGGGGACGCACATGTCCCTCCTKCCCGCTGGGGAGATGCCCTGGGCTAGCCGCCCGGCATCCTCTGCCCCGCCGGCCCTGCCCGGGGCGGCCCTGCCTGCGGGGAGAAGGAGGGTCAGCGYGGTGGTGGCTCTCTGCGGGCAGGGGGGAGCAGGCAGGGGTCAGAGGCTGACCCTTCCCACACGGGATGACCAACAAGGTCTTGACAACAGCAGTAAAAAGTAGGGGGGGGGGGCTCCTCCCTACCGCTCCCATCCCGCCTGCGAGGAGCAGCTGCCCGAAGCCCCCATCAGCTGCTTCCCCTCCTTCCCGAAATACGTCTGCCCGACAGGACCCCTTCCCGCGCCTCCGCCGGCCRCCCCTGCCAGCCCTGAAACCCAATCCCCTCCGCCCCGACAGCTGCTTGCTCCCCGCCGGCCAAAAACCCGCTGACGGCAGCGAGGGCCCACCCAGGTGCGAGAGCAGCTCCTCATCCCGATCCGCGGGGCATCGCGGCTCCCAGCCTCTGGAAAGAGCTACTTTTGGGGAGGGTTGCAGGCTCTGCCGTAGGGCCCCGGCGTGGGGCCGCCCGGCTTCCGCCTTCTCGTGGCACGGCAGCGGCCGCCGCTCAGCCACGAAAATGAAAGAAACAGAGGGGGTTTCCAGGAACAACAGCGGGCTGAAAAATGCTGCTGCTGCCGCCAGTCCCGCTCGGGGCGTAAAATGCTCCTGGGGGCTTTTTCCGAAAAGAAAAAAAACCCCAAATGATGSTGCAGCCGCTTGGTGCGGGATGCAAAACCCACCCGTTGGGGCGATGGCAGGAGCCGCTCTGAGTTGCACCAAACCCACATCCCAAGTGGGACACGGTGGAGATTTTGGGGGCCAAAGCCGCCGTTTGGGACCCCGGGGCAGGTCCCAAACCTGYGTCACGGGTGCAAGGTTACACGCGTAGGGCTTGCCGGCGCCCGCTACCTGGCCGCTGGTTCGTACGCCCGGCGGCCGGCCGGCCGCGTGGGTGATGCTGTTTGCTCGTCCCGCTTTCTTGGCCAGACTTTTGGTGACTCAGGGAAAGTCTATTTAGCTTTGGCTTGGCTCTCACCAGCGTGACACCAGCAGCCCGTCCCACTCCTGCTTTCAGGGGTGAAGGGGGGGGAGCCCGGCAGCACCCCGTCCTTTGGGGGTCCCCGGGGTTTGCCGGAGGGGAGATGCTCCGGCTGAGCTGCGGCACCCGCAGCCCTCGGCAGGGTGTGGAGGGGGGAAGCCCTGCCAGGCATTGCGTCACGCCCAAACCTCCTCAACGCCGTTCGTGGCCAAAATGTGCTTTTTTTGGTGTTGCTCACTGTATGCCACTCCCGCTGGGAAGGGGGGACAGCCTCGGGAGCGGGGCAGGAGGAGAGGGACGTGCCCCGCGGCCAGGGCAGCATCCCAGCCCGCCCAGTCCCCAGCTCTTTCTGCGGGAGGACCAGGAGCTTCCCGGCTTGAGCAAACCACTCGGCTCCCGGGGCTTGGCTTTGCGCCGTCTCCTTCCCAGCAAAAGCTGCTAAAAAAAGACACCCACCCCCACGCACCCAGGAAACAGGGGCTTCGGTAGGATGCAGGGACCCCAGAGAGCCCCGGCGGCTCCCGAGCCCCCCTGGCTCCCCCCTTCCCCCTGCAGCGAGCAGCACCGACACCCCCCCGCACACGTACGTGTGTGTGTTTAACAGCCCTGTTAGTTTAGTTTGTCAGCACGCCGCTCCTGGGGGACAGGCCAGCAGCCGGGGCAGGTGCCTTTCACCGCGCCGCCCCCCGAGTCCCCCCTCCTCGGTCTCGCTCGGTGCCCCCGTGACGACAGGACTTGTCGGAGTATTTGAGCAACCGAGAGAAGAAATAAAATATGCAAAGCCCTCGGCGTGCGGCCGCGTCTCTCAGCGCCCGGCAGAGCCGTCGGCTTTGCCGCTGCAAAGGACTTTTGGGTTTGCGGCATCGCGGGGAGCGGCGGCGGTCTGCACCCCTGCCCTCGCCCCCCGGGTGCAGGGGACTGTCCCCTCGCTGCCCGGAGCACGCATGCCGGGGGGGGGGGATGGCGTGCAACCGCTTGCTCAGACAAAACCCCTGGGCAAAACCAGCCCGGGGTTTTCCCCCTCTAATGTCCCGAGACCACAAATGATGCACAGACCAGGAATTATTCACAGGGATGACACAAAGAGCCATTTCCAGCAGCGCTGGCAAAACCCCTGATTCACAGGCCCAGGGCAGACATAATTCCTTAAATAAACAGCCGGCTGCAAACGTCCTGCCCGGGACCCAGGGGCGGCGGTGACAGGCGTGGGGGCCCTTGCAGGGCTGAGCCTCGGGGCTGGGGGACACAGGGGGTGACCCGGCCAGGCTGCTCAGCATCCTCAAGCTCTTCCTCGCCGGGGCCCACGAGGCGCAGCCCGGCCGGGGCAGCGAGCAAGCCACAAGCGTCCCTTTGTGAGCCGGAACAGAGGGGCTCTGTGCACCCCGYGTGCTCCCCTCCGGCCGCCCGCCGGGGCTGCCCCGGGCCGGGGGGTGCAGGAGGGCGCGGGGATGGCTCCCCGCTGCTGCGAGGAGAGCCGACGGGATGCTGCTCCCACCAGCGCCCGCTCCCAGGGGATGCGCGCCCACCGGTGTGAGCAGACGGACAGACAGACATCATCTCCAGCGGTGGCAGGCAGCGGCCGGCCGACGCTCTCTTCTTACTCTGCACATCTCAAAGCAAGGCGGAATAATTTCCACGAGCACTACGCTGAGATGCCCCGGAAAGCGGCACACGCGGCTCAGGGGAACTCCCCTGGCACCGCTCCCTGCCTTTTCCCATCCCTCAGGCTGGAAATGCGTCTCATTTCAGCAGGGACGGCTGCAATTCCCACTGTCCAGATGATAAAAGGCTTTGTGGATTTCCCAGATGAGTCAAAGCAAGCAAAGGGGCTTTTTCTTTTGAATGGTGGCGGGGGTTTTGTTCCCAYGCAAAGCTGCTTGCGTGGATATCCGCCACTACCAGCAAGTTAACTTAACCCTGCCGCAGCAAGAAGGAGGGAGGGAAGGACTTGGAGATGCCAAACTATTCAAGCCTGCTGCCGCGCTCGCTGGACGGATGGATGCTCCCACGGGTGCTGGGTGGGATGAGAAGAGCGGCGTAACCCCAGGGCAAGGACGGCGAGGCCCCGCGGCGAGAGGGAGGAGGGAAGGGATGCCCTCGCCACCCTTCTGCAGGGTGTTTCGCCTGCCCCGGGAGAGAGGAGTGGGGTTTTTCGGCCTCCCCAGGCAAAGAGCCGGGAAAGGGAGGGTCTTTCACGAAGCCTTGGGGCTCTCATCCCCCTCCTCCGCCTGCCCCGAACACCTAGCCGGTGGGATCCAGGAAAGGAAAGACGCCTGCGGGCTGGCAGGGGAAGCCAGCTGGAGGTGCGACTGGATGAAGTCACATTTTCCTCCAGTGACTCAACAGGCAACAACCGAGCTCCCTGACGAGGAACAGCGGTGAAGCACCTACTTGCAAGCTCCCTCCCTGCCCGAGATCCCTCTGTCCGTCCAGCCCCCCCCATCCGCCCCTGCGTATCCCTGCCCGGCTCCCGGGAGAGGGGAGCCCGTGGGGACCTGTGGCTGAGCTCTCTGCCCCCTGAGTAATTCCCACCGCGATGCTTTGCTTCATCAGATTAACAGCGGCAGTGTGAGCCAGCAAAACACGGAGGCAGAACAACAAAGAGACAAGGCGCACGGGCTTATCTGCTCTCCCCGCTGCTCTTTGTCTGCAACCTGGGGAAAAAAAAAAAAACCACCACCCTGAGCTCCCTCTGTATTTACTCTATCAACTATTTCCGCTCCCGACTTCCTCCCGAGGCTGGTCTTGGGAAACGCGCCACCGACGCTTCCCTCTTTGCTTTCATCTCCCAGCAATTTTCATCCTGCCCCTGGCTCTTCTCCAAGGCATGGCACAAGCGCGGCACCGCTTCGGTTTGCCTCCAGGAGCAGCTAAGGAGGCTGCCCGGGCAGGTATTTTTTGCTTAAAAACATGTGTATTCAAGCTAAAAAAAGGGGAGGAAAAAAAAAGTCACCTCCTACGATGTTTATAAAGTTGCCTAGAATAGCCCCAAGCCTTGTCAAATTGAAGCCCGGAAACGGCCCGTCGGAGGAGAAAGTTGGGAATGCAAAGTCCTTCTGGCTCGGGCAGGGACAGGGCGCTGGTGCCTGCGGCAGCCCCAGCCCATCCTGCCGCCGCACAGAGAAACCCCGGCGTGAGCAGGGGCCGTGTCCCCCGGGGGGGACGGGAAGGGCGGTGGCACTGCCCCCCCTCTTGGGCAACCCCCTGGGGACACAGCCAGGGGTTTGCTCCTCCACGCGTGTTCGAACCCTCAAGTTAAGGCAAGAGCCAAGCTTGTTTCTCCTCCYCTCACTCCCTTCCCCGCTCTGCCCCTCGGTCCTTCAACCCGCCTCGGCCTGGTCCTCCGCTCTCCTCTTAACTGGGCACCCGGGGCAAAGCCTGGGAGCTGGAGCACGCAGGTGAGGGGAGGAGAGACGGGAGGTTATGCTCAGGAGCAGCAGCAGCAGCAGCAGGCGTTGGTACAAACATGCACTGCTTAAATGACTTGTTTTTCACTGCATGCGCTCTCAAACTCCAGGTGCACGAGGTCATCTTCTGGCCGCTATTTATTATCCCCCTGAGGAGGCACGCTGAGCTCTGGGATGAGCCAGATGAGCTGTCCTCGCTCCTCGTGTCCCAAAAAGCACTGCCCAGAAGGGATTTAGAGCCTGGTGCCGGGCACAGTAATGCCGGTGACAGGACCAGCCCAGGCTTCATGGCCAGGACAGACCGGTCTTTKCTCTCCCTCACCTTGGCTGGTGTCCAAAGACCCAGGAGAGAGGAGAGCTGCTGCTGCCGCCTGAGCCCCTGGTGAACGCGATGGGACTTTCAGAGACATCAGTGCTGGGCACGGGGGTAAAATCCCAGATCTGCAGGCGTGCCAGGCTGCGTTGCCCTGGTTTGATCCCGACCGGGAGCCAGCGGGGACCAGCTGAGCTGGCTAACAAGCTTATAACCTTGAAACCAACTTGCTGGGAAACCMGGGATGCTGGTGGGGTGGGTTTTGTAGCACCACCTGCAGCAAAGGTGTGTGGCCAAACACGCCAACCTGCCGGGGRGCAAGGGGGTCTGGGGAGCAGACCACCAAGAGGGGCGAGAGGCCCGCCCGGCTCCCTTTGCTCGGCGCCGGCGGCACAATGCTGGCCGCTGTGCGTGCCATCGCCCCCCGGCCGCGCCGGGAACCGCAAATGCCCGTTCCTGCTTCAATGAGCCCTTTCTCTGGGGCGCAGAGCCCGCGGTCCCTCCCACCGCCCCGTGCTCCTTCTCCCCACCRCTCCACGCTAGCCTGGAAGCTCCTCCGCCAAACCCACCCCAAAAACCAGGGAYACCACTTGCTCTGTGCCCCGCTCAGCTCCCCTTTCACCCCGAGACAGGCGTCTGTGGCCCTCCGGGGACCTCCAGGAGGGACTGGTGGTGAGACGTGTTCACCGGRGGAATAGTGAATTCCTGCTGCCCTTGGGAAAATGCAGACCGTGCGCCGGTCCTGGCAGTGCAGGGAGACCGGGGGTGTGAAAACGAGTCCTACACCGAAGCAACTTGGTAGATGTGGAAAAATCGCAGAGTTAAATCCCTGCCCTGGCGCGGTGTCGTAAATTGTTGATTGTGGAGAAGGAGACGCTTTCCCCTGGGGACCGAAGCCAGGCTCGCGTCCCRCGGTGCAGAGGTGGCGGGGTGCGGGCAGCTCCCACAAGCGTGGCCGGGAGCGGCTGCCGAAATCCCCGCAGGCGCTGAGCGGGGACTCTGCCCAGGCGGCCCTTTCCCCTCCAAGTAACCCCACGCCAGCCAAGTCCCATTTGGGTGCCTGGGGCCCGTAGGGTGCCGGCGGGATGGCCATGCCCCAGCTCCGGCAGAAAAGCCGCTGGCTCCCGGTGGCCGGGAGCCGGCCGAGGGCCAGGGTGCCCCAGCAGCCCCAGGGCTGGAGGGGAAAGGGTGAGGACAACTTTCCAGTGCTTCCTGGTAGGGGCTGACAGGCCGGATGATGCAACTCCGGGATGGTTGTGAGAAAGTCTCCTTTTCTCRACCCAGACACGCTTCGCTTCGGATGGAAGCTCAGCGTCGCAGCTGGAGAGCTCGCCCTTATTTCATTTATTATTTTTTTCCTCTTTTTTTCCCCGAAAGAAAGCCACGGAGCGAGCTGCTCGGGCGGTCCTGTGCCGAGAGGACTTTCTCTCCCAAGGCAGGCGCTGGGACCCGGCTGCCCCGCCGGCGGGGCGGCATCGCCGGCGCTGCCCCGCTGCGGGAGCGGGCGGCGGGGGGCCCCGCACGGAGACAAAGGCGCGGCCGAGGCCGGAGGGAGCACAAAGGAGCCGGCGGGGCCCGGAGCCGTCCCCGCGGGGGGATGCGGCCGCGGAGCCCCCGGCCTCCCCGCGTCCCGTCGCCCCGCGCCCGGCCCCGCTCCCGCTGCCCCGGGGGGGTGCGGGGGGGGATCGGGGCGGTAGCCCCTCCTCGCACGCCCAACTTCCCGCAACTCCGCGCCGGGAGAGAAAGGCCCGACCCCCGCCGCCACCCTCCCCTCTGCCCCGGGGCGGCCCGAGGCTCCCGCTCCCGGGGACTCCGCTCCCGGGGCTCCGCTGCCCATCGCTCCCGGCCCCCGGTTGCGCTCCGGTTCCAGCCCCATCGCTCCCGGCCCCCGGTTGCGCTCCGGTTCCAGCCCCATCGGTCCCGGTCCCCGCTGCACCTACCCGGCGGCGGCCGCTCCGCGGGGCGAGCTCGCCTGGTCCTGCCGTGCGGGAGGAGGGTGGGCAGCGGGTCCCCTGCTTTTCTTCACGGCGCTGTCATCCTCCTCCCTCCTTCCCTCCTTCCCTCCCTCCCCTCTTCCCTCCCTCCTTCCTTCCTTCCTTCCTCCCTCCCGGGGCGGCGGCGGGGGGGAGCGATCCCGGCGCCTGGACGCGGGTCCCGGGGCGGAGCCGGGCAGGGTCCCCGGGCCAGCCTCCCCGCTGCCTCCCCGCCGCCTCCCCGACACGCCGGGGCTGGAAACCGGGAGCCGCCGGCCCCAGCCCTGGGATCGCCCCGGGCTGGAGGGGCCGCCTGGGCGCTGGGGGAGTGGGGGGTGGAAATGGGGGGCTGGGAGCGCACAGACACCCCGGGAAAGTGCCCCACCAGCGCCAAGGTGAGTCCCCTCCCAGGCAGCGTGGGGCGATTCGGGCCGCGGGCTCCTGTCCAGCCTCCTGCCCAAAGCGGGATCACACCGGGGTGGTCAGGGCTTTATCCCACAAACCTCCAAGGATGGAGCCAGCACAACCTCTCCAGGCAGCCTGTTCTCGTGGGGAAGATGTTTCTTTTTGTATCTGCTCCAAACCTCTCCTGTCCCAGCTTTCGCCCTCCCACCACCTGAGGAACCTGGCTCCATCTTCTCMGTGACCACCTTGCAGGCGTGGGAAGGCTCCTTCTCCTTATCCCTGGCCAAAACTGGTTCCAGGGTCGGCACCTTTCTCCCCAAAGCACCAAACTCCCTTTTCTCCCCATASAGGAGCCGTGGGTGGGTTTGCCCCGTGCGATGGCCATACACCACGGTGTGCCGTGCCGGTGAGCATGYGCCTGTGTGCCCTGGGAGGGCAGGGAGTCAGAGCATCTTATTGGGAGCAGACCAGGAGCTTTGGGGGACACCGGCTGTCACTGTCCCCACAGGGCAGGATTAGGGCCTGGAGCATTAAATCATATAGAAATGGCTATTCTGGCTCACGTGCAGAAATTCATACAGCTCCCTCAGCTCTGTAACGTTAGACGCCGAGGAGCTGAAAGACATCTGGCTTTGCAGGCAGAGAGAGATCCGAAAAAATAGTCCCCATAAAAAGTTTCAGCCCTCTTTTGCATTCCTGGCATAGTTTTTCTGCTACGCATGTGGCATAGGCAAAAAATGCAGGTTTTCTTGGCATTCATGTGCGATGACCTGCGTAGCTCGTTAGTGGCTTCCTATTAGCGAAGGTAACGTGTTTGGGTTTACGTGCGGAGTGCCAGCACCGTGCTTGCAGCAACAGTGGGTGTGTGCAAACCTATACGCGTCTGTACTCATACATATGTAAAGACATATATTGATGCCGGGAGTGTTGCGGACCTGCCTGGTGTTGCTTGGAGGTGCGTGRGGCTGGTGGTACAGTTCGTATACAACCCTCAGCACAGGAAAGCCTGGGTGTGATGTTTATGGTATAGACTTCATCCATCCATCCATCCTTCTGCTTTTTCTGGTTGTAGCGGGCATCCCGCAGCCGGTAACTCTGCAATCCAGCTGCGGACGGGCACGGTAACTCCGGTACATCCCTGCCGCGGCTCTGGCTCCCGCAGCATTGCCGATGGAGCCGGGGTGAAGGGCAGCGTCTCGCAAACGCTGCCTAAATGAGGCAAAACCAGGGCTTGCAGGATCAGGCCTGTGTAGGCTGTCAGGTTAATCACATCAAAAAGAGTGGGTAAGTCTGGCTGGCTGCACAGCACAGTTTTGTGGGGTTTCGAAACATTTTTAAGCTCCTTGCTCCTTATTTCAGTTGAAACAGGGAATTCTGCCTCAGATTTTTGTGGCCAGAGGAGATCTTGGTGAAAATACATCCCTAATATGTAAATAACTTTGAGATGAGGGCAGAGAGAGGCTGGTAGGGAGCAGGACACCCACACTAGCAGGGTGTTGCTGCCTTTGTAGGACGCTTTTGCGGTTGTCCCGGGGGGGTGGCAGGAGCAGAGGAGGGACCCTTCCCCACGCAGCTGCAGCGTGGGGCGCAGCCTGGGCTGAAGCCCACCCGCCCGAGCCCCGGGGTGCACTCCCTGCCTGCTCTGCACGCACACGAGGAGCTCCGGATGGAGATCACCTTCACGCTTCATCAATAAGTAAAGCTGGCAGAGGGAGGAACAAAGTGCCTTCTCCTCCCCACAAATTGCCGAGCCGGGCGACGGGAGAGGCAGAGAGTTGTGTTTCCTCCGCCCTTCACTAGCTGCGGGATCACATTCCCTGCGTCACCCACTCCTCTTCCCCCAGGGATAACAGAGACTGTTCTCCTCGCTTCCTGTGTTGCACACGYGTGTGCACACACGTCTGTCGTGCGGGAGGAGGCAGGGGAGCGGTCCCCAGAATGACATCAGGAGCAAGGCAAGGGGGACATGTCACTATAGCAACGAGGATGCTCTGGGTTTTCGGGGAATAAAGGCACCTGAYGCTCATTTTCTGCCCTTGGTCCAAGCTGATGATGTGGCGGTGACCAGGTTGGACGACTCTGATTTAAAAAAGCCTTCACTGGCCTTTGCTCTGTTAAAGCCGGGGCAGCGTCTGCCTAGAAATTTGCCTGCAGATTAGATGTTGCCGAATTCTGTACCCACGTCCCTTCAAGCACCGTCCGGTGGCGTCTGGCAGCAGGACATGGTGACAGGGCGCCTGGAAATGGTCTGGAAGCTGCAGTGCAAAGGAAACCCAGTTCTCCTCTGCTTTGCTGCTTCCCCTGGAGGCAATTCATGATTTTATTTCCCAGGAGGTTGTGACGTGGCTGGGAAATGAGAGAAAGTGGAAGGACAAGGTTATGAGATGGAGAAGGTGCCCTGGCTTCGTTTCAAGGCTGAATCTGCAGGGACTCATTTCAGATTTATTTCTTGCTCCCCAGAATGTTGGAAACCTGTTGGCAGCCTCCCTTCTGCTTTTCGTGGCCAGGTGCCCGCGCCACGGCAAGCTGCTTTTTGGCGTGTTCCTTGGAGAGGTGATGGTGCGTGGCAGGGGAACAACCTGCCAGCTGCAAAATGAGAGCTGCAAACACCCCCATTTCCTTTCRCATGAGGGCCTTTTGCAAACACAGCCCAGGAAACATCATTCTCCAGCGGCCAAAGGGACTTGGGTGCAGTKGTTTCAGGGGACAGGACTGCACAGGCACCTGCAAATGGCAAGATTTCCAGCCCGGGGACAGCRGGGCAGCTGCTGATGAGACCTGCTCCCAGCTGGGGCTGGACTGAGGACCTCCTATGGCTGCATGAGCTGGCCTAGGGAACCAGGACCCATGTCAGAAGAAGGTCTCTGCCTCCTCTAGCTCTGCAGTTCCTCTAGTGAAAGGAGTGGGGAACCTAAAGCTACACGAATGCTCACACTGAACTAAAACATACAGCATGGGTCCTAGCGCAGAGTCCGAACTGGCCAGCCAAGATCTGCCTCTTAAGATGGAGAAGGTTTGTCTCAGTGCCAGGGAGCAGGTGTATCACCCCCTGGAGCTAGAAGCAGCGTGCGTGTGGGTGCATGCACAGCCATCCCAGAGCACTAAGGCTACCTGTGCCCCAAGGGAAAAGCAGGCAATGCCCTGCTCGAGCTGAAGAAGAGCCCCGTTTTCCAGCTGAGTGCACGGTGCCTACCCATAACCTATACCTGATCTTCTCCAGAAAAGCACTCTCGGGTGCTTTAAGGACAGCTCTAATGGCTTACTGGCTATGGGCTGATATGAGGAAGACATCAATGTGAAAATCCTGTTTTTCTTCCAAGGGCCGGATGCCATTTTCAATCACCGATCCACCCGTTCGTGGATGTTTTCTCTTGGATGACCTTCCCATATAAACTTCGCAAGGGTGTTTTCACCCTCTCTGCCAAGGCTAGCCTGCTTACCAGAATGCAGAGCTATCAGCTGAAGTTTTTCCAGCTCTTTCTTTTAATGCTCTTTCAATAATTAAACACAAACCCCACTTATGGGGGAAACCTCTCCCCATACAACTATAAACGGGGTGTTCCACCCTTTCTGCCGCTGATAGGCCCCATGCCAAAGACTATAAAAAAGCCAGACTTTGAAACGAAGTGCTTTGACCCCATCTTTCAGGCAACCGGGATGCCGTTAACCGCCGCCCGCCGCCCGCCGCCCGCCGCCCGCCGCCCGCCGCCCGCCGCACCCCCGTAATTTGCCAACTGGTGCCCAGTCTCCCAGCCGCAGCTCCTTACTGGGAACCGGCTTGGGTTTTGGGGGGGGGTTCCTCTCCCAGGAAGCCGTGTGCGGAGAGGTCGTGCTTCCTGGTCCTGCAAGCTGAAGGGGGAAAGTGAGCGTTGGCCAGAGCCCACATCTGCTTTTTCGGTTCCTCCTTCCCCCTCTCTTTTTCSGATGAAGCAAAAAGCCTCCGGCTCCTGCCCGCTCCCTGCCCAACCCTTGCCTTTCCCCCGCAGYGCCCCTTCCTCTCTTGGCATCTCTGCTGCCACCAGGAGCCTCTCTCTTAATTTTAATGCCTCTCCTTGCTAGCAGAGCCCCTCAGGGGTGTGTTTCAGACCAGAGCGATGGACCTGAYACCACGATGTGCAGCCGTGGTATGTCAGCTTTCGAGGGGGAGCTGCTGCCTGCATTGCCATTGAAGAAGAAAAAAAGCAAATTGCCCACGAAGTAGAAGAGGGCAGCAAGCCCAAACAGCAGCCCTGTTGACAGGACCCAGGGGCTGGGCGAGATGACAGCCAGCAAACAGCATGGAAAGGGCAATCCATAAACCRGGAGCGTTTGCCGGGGGCTAGGCCTGACTCACTAACAACATCTGGGCCTGGGTCCGTTAAAGAAACTAATTATTTGCTGCAGGGGCAGCAGGCCGAGGTCTCTGCAAGGGGAAGAGCAGCACCACGCTTGCCGTCCGGCACAACGGTGCTTTCCCATGGGTGGTTCTTCAGGCCGTCCTCTGCTCAGCAAATGACCGGAGGAAGGAGTTGCTGCTGTCCACGGTGAACTGATACTTGGCCAGTTTCTATCCAGTATCTGTGGCGACGGCTGCTTTCTCGTGTTTGCTTTCCTAGCTGCCCTCTGTAGGCAAWCTGGCTTGTGCAGCCCCAGCAAATCCCATCATTTGAGCTCCCCGGAGAGATTTTCAGTTGATTTTTTTTTTCCCTCCCCCAGCAGATATGCTTAAAACAAGCAGACATAATTAGGGTGGGAGCTTGGTGGGAAACTCAGTGTTCACAGCCGATGTGCTTTTGACTGACCTCCGCRCATCCTTCCCTCGCTGCCTCCTGCAGGCCCCACACGCATCATGTGCAAGATCTTCAAACGATCCCGCTCCGCATTTTCTGTTCCTTTTTCAATTCTGCTTCTCTCAAACTGCTGAGGGTGAAATAAAGAAGTTAGTTTATTTTTAATCATCGCAAACACTTTCCAAACCTGTAATGCAAAGATTCACTTTGATATGAGGAGAGCAGCCGAGGTAGGGGGATGTCTGGTGAGAAGAGAGGCTGGCAAACCTTAAAATAGTGACACCAGTAGAAAATGCCTCTCATGTCCCCATCCCGGGGACAGCCAGCAAGGCCAGTCTGCTGCTCTCCCAGGTCAGCAGGAAGCCTTGTGCTTTCTGGTTTGGCTTTTTAAGTCTCTGGCACAGAGAAAAAAGGCGAGTGAGAAGAGAGAGGGGATCACATGCAGACTGCAAGCGTGTTTGTACCGGTGCCATTGGCTTTGGAGCTGCACTGCAGTGAAAAAAAATGCCATCAGGTGCCTGTCAGCATCTTAGTAAGGTCAGCAGCATCCTCAGCTGGGTAAAATCTGGGTCTCCCTCCTCTCTACAAATGCGGAAAACTCCCCGTCTGAGCACCCCACTCTCCCAACACACCATTCAAGGCAGGGAACTCTATTTAGGATCAAGAAAATAAAGCTCCTTTTGCCTGATATTCACAGCCGGGAGACTGACCCAGACTGATAGCGGGCTTTTCTTTCTGACCAGCCTGCGTATGAAGAGAAACCCCCTGCGAAAAGGAGGTGATTGTGCTAAATGGCACCAGTTACCCGCTCTGAGCCTCAGCGGGAGAGGAAATGTCTGCAAAACCATGACTGTCTCATTTTCTCCCCTCCGAAAGAAGGAAGTGAGAACTGCCTTTTATTGAGAAGTACTCAGCACCAAGAAAACCCCAGAGGTGACTCAGGTTTTTGGGTGCTCACCACTCAGTATGTGATGAGCTATTCAGCCATGTTGCCCCCCGGGTTTTGCTCGGGAAGTTTTCACAGCAGAGCAGGTGTTTGCAACGGGATTTGTAAGGTTGCACCAAGCTTTCTCCGTGCCTCTCTGAAGCCTGTGCTATAAGACTAGAAGATTTAGCTTTGCTCTGAGGCAGGTTGGCTGCTAACTCCTCTTAAAACTCCCATTGGTGGTGTAATACGGGGGCACAAGCACGCACCAAAGTGCGTGCCGGGGATGCTCTCTGCTGCTGGGTGTCCTCCTCTGCTCCTCACCGAGAACATCACGAGGTGGTCTTAAGAGTATGAAAATAAATTCTGGCTATGGCGACTTACTAATATCTTAGCCAAACCCTTGGTGTCAAGACGTTTGCGAGACGGTGTTTTTTTATCAAAATGTTCCCAAATGTTGATGAAACCTTTAAGAAAACTTAGGCTGGAAGAGGGTCCTCAAGCTGAGTGCTCTCATCAGTGAGGTTTATTGATGCAGCTTATTTCCTTACCCTAATGTGTTATTTGTACCTCAACTTTTCTGTTGTCCTGCAATTTCATGATGTGCTTAAATCCACCTCAGGCAGGGAAGAGACTGTCCTGTGCTCTCTTTCTGCCCCTGGCACATGTTCCCTCTCCCTTCTTTTGTGTCACCTGCAGCAAAGTGAGCCTGAAAACTTATCTTTTATTGCTTTTCCTTTGCAGGGTGAGTTTCTAGTTGGATCAGGAGCTGATCAGGTCTACTCAGGGTCAGTCTGTCCCTAGACAGGGAACTGGCAGGAGCGCATGGCCAGGGTGCAAGAGACAGCAGGGCAGCCCCTTCCAGCATCAGTTCAGGCACGTGCTTTCACTCTGAACATCACTGTGGACCCACAGAAACCTGATTTAGCCCTGTCCAGACAGACATACATTCATCCTATTCTAAAACACCTTTAAGGTTTGAGATTCCCCAGCCACTGGCTGAAGAATCGGCGCTCGCTCTTGTGCATGACTGCTACTAGTTTGCTTGATTGCCACTTTTTTCTGGGAGGGGGTGTTTTAATTCTTCCTGGAGCTCAGCCACTGTTTGCAGAAGGGCAGATGGTGGCTTCTAAGAATCCCCTAGTAGTCATGCTGTAGTCTTGTTGGTCTGCTTACAAAAGGAAGATAACACTTCTGCCTATCACCTTGTCTGGTTTGTTGATAACCAAATCCTTGCTACTTAACACGCAATAAGGGTACCAGGACCTTTGAAGCCTTGCTCACAAGGGTCTTTCCAACGAAGAAGCTGAAAAAAAAGTACCAGAGCAGATAAAGAACAGAGAACCAGTACCTGCCCAGAAGCCAGGGGACTTCACTGCCATGTCCATAGGGTCAGCCAAGCCCTGTAGCTGGACCTCTGGAAGATCCACCTCTGGGAAATGGCACTGCTGCATCCTGGCAGCCTGCAAGGATGAGACATTCTACTCCACCTTGACAGCTCTGGACGTGGTGGGTCTCATTTGAAGGGCGTGTTGTGGAATGAGAGATGGTGTGTGACACAGGGCAGGACCCTCCGGGTGTGAAACCCATAGGTGTCAGAGAGAGAGAAGGACCAGGTCCACCTTGGAGATCATCCACTTTGTGTGGACACCTGTAGGAGGAACCACCACTACATGATGGTCTTTGAGTGCAGCAAGAGAAAAATTTGACCTGCCAGTAGGGAGGCTGTCATTGGACTGGCTGTTCAGAGCAAGCTAGGAAAAGATTATGGAGAAACCCAGACACTTTTGCTAGAAATCACTATAAATTCCACATATCTTCTGATTGCCCCAGGCAGCATCAGGAAAACCAAATAAGAGCAAAACCTGTTTGCTTTCTAAGCTTCCCTGTGAAATAGGAGCAGCTCAAACCTGACAATCCTCATTTTTATGGAAAAACAGTTTCCAAATCTCTCGGGGTTAATTAACTCTCATTTGCAGATCTGTTAGCAAGGACAGAACATGGCTCTGAACCTTGTCCAACTAAAGGAGCACAGAGAGAGAGCAGCCACAGCTGAACAAAAAAATTACAACCTGAGGGGAAGCAGCTGTTGGATAAGTTTTAAAGGGCAGCTGCAGCATGGCCTAATGAAGGGAACTGGAAATGGGGAGGCTTTTATATATATAAAATCAGGTTAGTAGCAGGCTCCTGAGATGTTCTGGGTCAGTTTCTCTCTCTCTGTCCTTCCRCAAGTGGTGGATTTGACCCGGTGTGTTAAGCCAGGAATGACATTTGCTGTTCTTTACAGAGCAGGTTCTTGCATTTTTCTCTTTTGTATGCGCTCAGCCCTGCTTTTGTTCTGCGGCTGGCTGGATCACAGTGCCCAGGGTTAAGAGCTAACTCCTATGCCTCGCTGCCCTTCCCTGGGGAAGGATAAGAGGGGTTTTGTTTCTTCTCTGACGTTCACCATAGCAAACAAAGCTCAGCAGAACGGTGAGTTTTGATCTAGCTGTTTCCTGGCTGTAGCTGAGCTTGTGTGGGTATGTGGTGCTGACTTTTCTCAGGTSTGTGATTAACAAATTGAGGATTAAAATAAGCCTTTATTGAAGCACTTCATTTCTGGGAAGAGGTGAAGAGCAAGTCTCAAAGACACACATCAGGTGATGATCATGGAAATTGTGATTGCCATGGAAAACCAGGCTGCAGGCTGGCAAAACTTCATTAGTCACAGCACTGCCCATGGAATCCATAAAACATCTCTATTGCCTTGTGTTTGCTGTTTTGAGGAGATGCTCAAATGTTTCCCTAGCTGCTGTTGGATGAATGGTGGGAAGGACACAGAAGGGGAGGTTGCTAGCAGGGAAAGGTGCCACTGAACTCTCCTGTGAAATCCAAAGGTGTTGAATTGTAGCTGTCTGCCCTACTCCTGCTGCAATCCAGCTGGCTTTTTTTCCTGGTGTGAAACAYGCTTTTGCTCTATGAAACTGGAAGGTGAAGAAAGAGTGAAAGAGGCTCAGGAAGTTTGACATGGGTCAGCTCTCTGTCAGACTTGGAGCAAGCAAGRGATGAACACTGCAGTCGGTAACTTGCTCCCAACCACTTAAATCCCAGACTTAGCTGGGACAATGGAAGAAGGAAATTGAGTCTCTGACTATAATTTTAGCCTTTTGTACAAGAGGGCAGAGGGCAACTATTCAGATGCCCATGACTCTGGGTGTGGGTTGTGTGCCACTGGTGACCATAAGATGATGAAAGACCTTGCGGTAGAAGCCACAGTAGCTGGACTCGCCACTTCCCCCACTGGGTCCTTGTGACTTTGATTAATCCAAACTCGTGCCAGTTTTGGCCAGCAGTTAGCTGCTGTTGCAAACTTCATTGAAATCCACTGCCTGGCTTAAATGTCCTCGGCAGCAAGCGCACAGCTGAGGCGAGATCACGTGTGAAGAGGTGCTGCCTCCCGAGTTTGTGACCTAGAAAAGGGATTGCAGACTTTGCAACAGCAGGCAAGCAGTGGTCCCTGTGTGATCCCTGCCTGACTTCTGGGGCTGCTTATTAAGATCTCGGACTGTACGATCTCCCCGATCTATTCCCTCTCCTTTCCCTACACACCAGCTAACACCCTATTTGCTCATCCAAATTTTTGAGGGCAGCTTACTTGGGCTTTTACTTCCAGYCCAAACTCTTCTGTTTTGTACCTTTTTCCCCAAATAATATGTTCCCTTCAGTGCCTTCCCTTTCGCTTTGGATAATGAGGGAAGAGAAAGCAAGTATTTCAACAGCAGAAGATTGTACAAAGAAAGTCAGGGGGATGGGTGTCTTCTCAGTCTGGTTCCTTCCAGGAGCCCTTATAGCTTTTTGTCCCCTGCCAACTCTTTCTTCTTCTGCAAAGCCTATAATACTTTGTGCTTTTTCTTAAAGCTATGGCTCCCGGAGTCCCGTGATTATCTAATCACTTCCGTGTGAGCTGAACCGAGTCAAAGCAGATTTTCCGTCTGCTGTGAAAGGGCTGGATTGAAATAGTCTGCACCGYTGAAAAAACCCTTAGAGCTTCCAAGTGTAATCCTTGAAAACCYGCAAAGCAGAAAGCAAATAAAAGGAACTCAGCCCCGCATTTTGTAAAAGCTTTTTGGTTTTGGCAGGCAAGTTTTGCCCATTTCTGGCTGGCAGTGCTAAAAGCAAGGTGGTGGCATTTGGAGCTGCCGGTCCTGTGTTGAGAGCTGAGAYGAGCCCAAAGGCAAAGGACAGGGAAAGGAGGAGTAAGATGAGGATGGGGAACGTGTTGCCTTTTACCTTGGAGTGAATGCACAGAAAAGAGGAATACCAGACTTTGCTGTGTGACACCTGAGCAATGCTCAGGTTTGTTCCCTGAGGACAGAGCCATGTGGCAGTAACACTTGCTCTGCCTCAGGGCTCTGTGAAGGGAACATATTCTCCACTCCACACCAAAAATTACAGTGAAAGAGAGACCCTACACACATGGGGTCCCCACCTATGCACTCGCTATCCCCATCCAAGTTAATGGCAAGGCCTGGCYGTGCCGTTTGATATTTGCTTTGGAAAATGCAAGCCCTGCTTGGCAGCGGGGTGCACGCAAAACTCCCTGCAAGTGTCCTCTTTGGGAAGCTGACAGAACGGYGGTCTCGGGTCGTGTGACCCAAGACCACCCGCGGATGCCAGGGTATGTCAGCCAGGGCTGCGTGCGGTGATTTTTCCGCCCCTAGGCTTTGAAGACCCAAACTAAAAACTTGCTTATTTTTGCAATGCYATCCTTTCTGAGAGGGGCCAGCTCTTAGAAATGGGCTGGGATGTTTTTTAAAAGATTGTGGGTTTTCTATTGTTTTTTTTTGATAGAGGTGATACATTAAAAGCACCTTCTGGAAAGTGGCTCTTCTGTGGGATAGATGAGCCTGCAAAGACCAGGCTGCTCCAGAAAATGGTGGTGAGCTTCAATGCAACAGCACAATGTGACTGAGGGAGGGAGAGCAGTGATGGCAGGAAGAGGTAAGGGCACTCTTCTGTTCATTCCTATCTTTTACAGCAGAAACCCTAAAAAGCATCATGCCTGCTCCTCTTATTGGAGAGGATCTTAGCTCCCAGTAAGCAGCCCCAATTATCTGCTTTGAATCTTCACAGACAAGCTAGGGAAGAAAAGGGGTAGCACTTCCTGGGGGCTGCTGGGGAGCTYTTTCTTTGTCGTAGCATGAGTGGGAACCACAGGTGCCCTAAAATCCTCCTTCTCTTTTGCTTCGTCAGATTTTATTTTCTTGGGATCGCTGATATATATTTTTAACTCCATTATTAATTTTCCTTTATTTTCTTCCTGGGTAACCTACATGTGTATTTCTAATGGTTTTTTTTTTTTGTTTGTTTGTTTTTGAGGGAAGTAGGATTTACAGAAAAACATATGACTTAATTCTCCTTTCCATTTATAAAAAGAAAGCTGTTTCTCCTTTCAAAGGTTGTTTCAGAGGTTTGTCTGGCTGCTTTCTTACTGCTTACAACCCTGAAAAGATGACACAATGAGAGCAGGAATGGGATTCTGCATCTTTGTGCATATCCTTTAAAGCATGGGCTTTACGAGATGCTGCTGCACTGCTGATTCCCCTGTATTTAGAAGGAATCACCTGCTTTTCTGACAACTCTGCGCTGGTCAGAAATCCTGGTTCAGGAGGGCAAAGAATTTAGGGCTGCTGACTCTCTTTGTGTTGATCTACTTGGTTTGAAGTAACAGTTCCCCTGGGATATGGCCAGCCTTGGAACAGGGATCTAATTCCAGTAAGTAGTACCTAAAAAGCTGAAGAAACCTTGAAACAAAATGCAGCTTGTAACTAAAATGTAAAACTTGTGACAGCTGACAAAGGAAATACTGAAATGAGAATTAGCTGCAGTGATTGGAAGCTTTATGCGATTTTTTGCTTGGAAAATCCAGTGCACTTCATGTGACCCCTTTTGATAATTGAGTTGTGGCTGACCTGAATGTGGGAAGGAGTGTGGCCCGCGATCGTGCCAGTGTTAATTGAGACCTCTGCTGCCGTGCAGCYGCCAAAAGGGGATGGTCCTCAACTGCTTTCACCCTGCGCTGCTGCAAGCGTTCAGACAGCGAACTGGATCCAGGTGAAAAACTGCCCGGGGAGAGGAACGGATCACTCCTAAAGCCACATTGGTCACTGGGCTGGGCAGAGACTGCAGCTGTTTGTGCTGATGTGAGGGGCTGAGGGGCCAGAGAAGTGTAAGGTCGCTGCCGTCTCACTCCCACGGCCCGGCTGGCTCGTTGCATGGTGCTCTCTGCATCCTGGGCTGATTCAGGCCACTAATCCAGTAAAGAACCATCTGGTTCTGTGGGTCAGGGAGTTTTTGCTGTGTTAGGGAGCTGGAGCAGCCCAGCACCGGTACCAGGAAGGAGRGGACACCCTGCTGTCCCACCCTGTCCCCTCCCAGTGTCATCGAGCTGCAGCTTTGCCCTCGGATGCAGTCCCTGCAGCATCGCCTTCCCATTTGGAAAAGGCTCTCATGCCTCCTGCTTTAAGAAGTACGTCAGAGCGGGAGCTATTTCTCTGCAGCCTGTTAGTGGCGAGGAAGGGGGGCGTGAGGTGGGGAGTCTGTCTTTAGTCCAGCCGRGACCCACAAGCCAAACCATTTGTGAGTCATGGGGAGGCTGCTCCTGCTTGGGCTGGAACAAACTTCAAACGCGTCCAAAGCTCTTCCAGAGGCTGCCAGCCTGTAATTTGTGGCTGGCTTTGCTTCCTCTCCGATGGCTTGCTGCAGCCTGAGTGGAAATGCAAAATGGTCCAAAAGCCAGGCTGCTGCAGAAAATGCCTCTATTTATTTATTTTATTTATTTATTTATTTATTTATTTATTTTGCAATGAGAGCACTTCTCCCGCAGAGCTGGCTGCGGCAGGCTGCAAAACCAGAGCCTGCAGGGGCCTCTGGCTGGCCTCCAGAGATTGCCAAACAGGGATGCCTCCATGCGCTGCTTATGCAAAGTGGAGAATTGGGCCTRAGGAGGGCGAGGCGACGGTGGAAGGAATTTATGTGCCGTAGGCATGACAAAACCAAGCATCAGGATTTCTGGAGCCAGCCGGGCTCYGGTGCCAGCCCGGTCCAACTGGTTGGTAGGGGAGGCAGCGCTCCTGGACGCCAGTCCCTGGAAAGTGAGTCATGTGTTTTGCTGCAGGAGAGGCCCGAGTCCCTCGCTTGGCCGCAGCTTTCCAGCCTGAGGGAGGACTGGCTTTTCCTACCCACTTTCTCTATGCAGAGCATGCGCCTCCCAGGAAATGGGGCTGAAAATAAAGTTCAGGCYAGGAAGACCCCCTTCTCTCCCAGCCACAGCAAAGAGACTCAGTTGTATGTGACTRCGGACAAGCCACTGTCGTTCCAGAGAAGCCTCATCTGACACCTTATCTGGGAGGTTTATCTTCAGGAAAAACCCCAAATCTAAGCAGAAGCTCAGCAAAAGCGGAAGGTGGTAGGCAGATGGCAGACTGCTGCAGTTCACATCCTCAGTGCAAGGTCTCTCTTCATGCAGTTGGTCTTCACGTCTGTGAGCTGGGCCTGGTCTCAGCAGGCTGAGCTGCCCTTTGGGGTTTCCCACCCTTGCAAACAGTCCCATCATCGATGGCAGATGGCCAGTGCTTGAACTGTTGATGCCATTTTATTTTTTTTAATCCCATTTTTAATTGAGAAAACTAGCAGGCAGTACGGCCAAACCAGGAAAGCTATGTCATGGTGACAATTTGTCAGGAAGCTGCTGGCCAGATATTATATGCTCTGTACTTGAGAGGAAAAAAAAAGTCCCCAAATCAACTGGAATTGATGAAGCTCCAGGGAAACCTGGGCTAGCATGGGCGGTCTTGGTGCCCGAAATGAGGACAGATTGGGGGTGGCACCTGCTAGCTCGATGCTAGTCCTTCCTTACCCCTGCCCTTCAGGGGTTCCCAGAAGAAAAACACCCTGCCTGCTGAAGAAGCTCCCTCCTGTTCCAGACAGTCTTTAACCCCCCTTTTAAATGTTCTTCACAAAGCTGGTGGGGTTATTTTGTGTTCCTAAGCTAGTAGCTGACCGCTGGTTAGAAAGTCAAGATGCCTCGTCAACACTTTGTGTGCACTCCTGAGATAAGAGAGGCATGCTGAGCCCTGCCTAGGCAGGGTGGCTTTAGCACCAGAGTAAAGGTTGCTTGTTTAGTCTGGTCAAAATTGCTGTTGGGGGTAGCTTTCTGCCTGGTTGATTCAGTGCGGGTGGGTCTGGCTCCAGTTTGGGAATTATCTGAGAGCCCTGGCTCCTGATGGGGGGATAGCAGAGGCTTGGGAGGCTCCGAATGAAGCTGTGCTGACTGCAGGGGGCAAAGGCCCTGTGTAAGCATTGAGCTCTCCTGCTGTGTCTTGCAAAGAAGAGTGCAATAACAAGCCTCCCACAGTGGCTTCTTAGCTTGGCTTTTAATTTTAAAARGATCTTAATAAGAAGAAATGTGCATTACCCTGTTTGGTATAGACTGGCAAAGTAAAACAGAACAGATCCACTTCCTTCTAACCTTTAAACCGCAAGTAAACCTTAAATGTTATCAACAAGTCTGGTCCTTGAAAAATTAACATGTAAGTAGGGACCTAACACAGTAATACTGTGTATGCCCTTAGATCAATGGCAATACCTTGAAGATCCTCACRAACTGGGCAAGGTAAGCCTCACAGATTGTGAGCACTTCACATGTGATGAGTTTTTGAGTTACGATGAGGCTGCAGGGGATATCCAAGCRAAGCTCTCCAGACTGTGAGAAGCACCCAGCTTATTGGGACCCTTCTTCCAGCAACAGAAAGCCCCGAGTGTGGGTTTAAGAGGGGAGCTGGTCTAGCAGCTCTGTGCAGTCCTGCTAAGCCTGGCTTCTGTCTGGGATAGACCAGCTCTGGCCCTCAGCTGAGCTGGTTTGGTTTGTTGATCCAGTARGAAAATACTGCATTTTTTTCTGGGTTAGTTTGCTGTTCCAGTTGGCGAATCAGCGCAACGCATGTGGCAGGAGTAAGAGAGATCAAGTCAATTCACGCTATCTTTCTTAATTGTACTTTTAATTACTGTTCCTTTGGACCACACAGATACCTAGCTGCCCAGTGACAACAGGGACCAGGAGTCTGCCAGGCACCGCAAGGAAAAACAAGCACCCCCACACCTCCTCACCACGGGCGACGAGATGGGAAGCCTATGAGTGAAAAGCCCTGCCGTGGCGCATCTCCTTGCTGGTGTGCGCCTCGATGAGCTGCCACCAGGGAAAGCGAGCCTGTGGGGACCCTCCTGCCTGTGGTGCTCCCACCGCCCCGGGGGCACCCTGTGAAGGGTCCCGGGCCGGCGCTGGGCAAACCGCCTTTTGCGGCCTGTGGGGCCTTTCCTTCGGCCAGGCAGGGCCGTTTTAAGCGGCGATGGTTCGCACCCCCTACCCAGAGGAGGCGGGAGAACCACGGCTCCGGGTTTTGGCACGCCTGCCGCCCCAGCGTGGAGCGGGCACCCACCGCCGCCATTTCGCGCCCGCCTGAGGGGACGCGGCGGYGGCGGACGGCGCATGCGCGGAGGGGGAGGTGAGGGGCGCGAGGGGCTCGCCCCCTCCCCCGCGCATGCGCAATAGCCGGGCGGGGGGCGGTGCGGCGGGCGAGCATGCGCAGTGGCGCCCGGCGCAGCCTTTATATAGGGGCGGGGGGGCGGCGGCGGCGCCGCATTGCAGACGGGCGAGGGGACGATGGCGCGGCGGTTCCTCTGCCTCCTCGGGCTCCTGGCGGCCGGTAAGCGGCCCCGCCGGCCTGGCCTCCGCCTCCTGCTCCCCTTCCCCCTCACGCTTAGCCCCGGATGTCTGGGGGCGGCGTTCCCTCACCACCGGGGGCCTGCCCGGGCGGGAGCGGGCAGAGGGCGGCCGG
>JASVER010000024.1:7381117-7414262 GCA_030449065.1 Oceanodroma leucorhoa
GGAGGCCGGGTCTAAAGCTGTTTGTCTTCTCCCAGCAGGAGTTACCGCGCCCGGCTGCCGAAAGCGAAGGGAGAGGAGGCAGCGGTCAGGGAGGGTGGCGGGCGGGGGGAGCGTCCTGCCGGGGCCCCGCCGCCCTGGCGGTGGCGCAGCCCCGTGTGGGGCCTAACGGTCCCGCCAGTACCGCCGGGGAAGCAGGCTGGGGCGGGGTGGGGGGAGCGAGCGGGGATTTCAAGGGCGCCTTCGGGGTGGCTGTGGTGGAAAAGCTGTATTTGGGGTGGGGGGGGAGTCACCCAAGAACAGCGATCTGGTAAACGCAGGGAGAAGGGGGAAGTCCCCGTGAGAAACCAGCCTTTCCCACTGCTAGTAGGAAAATGGCTTCCTGACGGCACTGTGGTGGCATCGGATCAGTCTGTATCCGTATCTGACACTAATCGGGCAATTATATCACCTCCTAGAGCCAAATAAGAGCAATTGGTAGAAACTTCTTCTGCCAGCAGCTCTATTTATCTTTGGCACTTCAGGGATAGATGGGTGTTAATCCTCTTTCAGATGGCAAGAGGTAGCCTTTTCTGTTGCRCGCTTTTAGCAGCCTCATTTTATTAGGATCTCCTGCTCCACATGGAAAATTCCACTAATGTTGCTGCTGCCTTGTTACCTGTTATTGCTGAGGTGAAAGTAGTGGTGGTATATTCTGCCTTTAGCGTTAGGACCAGAGGTTAGAAAAGGCAATGCTTGTATTTTGTACTTTGCATAAGCTAGACAGAGCTACAGAAATGATTCATAGACTGACTGGAGGGGTAATACACCTTCAGGTTGTGGTATAGAATGGCTAGAAGCCCCAAAATTGAAGGTCTAATACAGTGATGCACACAATTTTTTTGAGAWTTTTCCTTTAAATAAGACCATTTTAAGCCTAGAGCTTATTTGCTTATGAGTTTAACCTGCAACATTTCACAAGTCAACTAAAAAAAAAAAAGCCTGACTAGCTGTTTAAAAGCCATAGGAATAACCAGTTGGCAGACTGCAGTAAATTGTGCCTCTGCGATCTTGCATGATTGTACACTAGACTTGTACTTAAGTGAAGTTTTAATATACTGATGTGGATATTTTAATGGAGAACCTTGGACTATTCAGGCTGGAAACAAGAAAGCGAATGTCAGCTTTCACTCTGCATATTTATCTGCTTCAGCAGCTTTCACTCTGCATATATATGTGCTTTAACAATATGACTTTTGTGTCTGCTCTGCACTGAATTAACTGCCATCAGTTATCATTTCTATTGGGACTGTTTCTGAATCACTAAAATCACTGTAGTTTCTTGTGCTTTAAAAGTGAAAAGGATTTGCCTTGAAGTTTCCACCAGCTTTCCCAGTAGTGTATTTAGGGAAATTGTAATGAGAAACCAGTTCAGCAATGAGAGTTAGCTTGGTCTACCTGTTAAAGGCATGTGTATACAACTGAGCATAGCAGAAGACTTGTTAGGCCTGTTTTTCTTTAGGAAGTCACTGTTTTAACACAAATAAACACCTGTCTTTTTTTCACCAAGGTTCTGTTRTGAATACTAATTGACTCACCTATGATGGTATTGTGCAGATTTTTCTGAAGATTTTGTTGTGACAACCTGAAACACCGATTTTGCCTACTAAGCTAACTAATTAGCTGTATCAAAATCTAGCCAGCCTTGGTGTATCCTAATGGAGTTACTTGGCTGGCTTACAGCATGGCTGGTAGGCCATGAGGGTTTTTGGTTGACCTACTTACACTGCTTCTGTGCTTCTTCCCTTTAAGGGAGACACGAAGGAATTAAAGCAGGGTGTGCAGGACTCGGGATCTCTAGASTAGTGATACGCACTTTGATAATTGCTTGTCTTTGAGACTAGGAAAGGGGGAAGGCTGGGTGTGCAGTTAAAGCAGAAATCAGTTTCTCTCGAGCTGAATTTTTTTTCCTCTTGGTAAAATAAAAGTTAAGCTGGGAGTGGAAAGTAAGAAGGATATGATTATTTGAGGATGTGATTATTTCACATTCCCCCCCCAAAAAATAGTAGACTTAATCTTCCTTCCTGCCAAGATTTCAAACTAATGTATAATTCCTCTAGCAAACACTGGTCAGAACATCTGGGGACAGGAAAATTGAAGGCTGAGTTAGTCTGACTTGAATTTTCTGGAGGATGCRGAAAAAGCAGATAATTGAACTCAGACTATGCTCTGTAGTTTGCAGGCTTACTSTAGTTGGGAATGTGGTTTCTAACAAAAAAGCTAGGCTTGTGCAGCCCACTACTGTAGATGAAATTAAGCAAACAGTGGAAGATGTCTTATTTCTTAAAAAATATATTCCTGTTTTCTTAGAGGCATAACAGGGAGTGCTGTGGGTATGAGGCACCTTACGACTGTCACTTAACGAAGCGGTGCTTGGATAGTGCACCAGTCATGTGGCTTGTGTAAACCTGCCCTTGCACAATCTCCTCCTTGTTTGCAGAAGAAGTATAAATAGAAAGAGTTGTTCTTGGTTGTGTCTGGGAGGAGCTGCGCAAGCTGTTCTGCCTGGTCACGGTCGCGCTCGGTGAAATGCGTGATCACATCTGCAGAACTCCTGAAATCTTATGTGGTCTTTTTGTAACCTCAGTTTGTGCTATTCAGCATACYGCAAAGAAGCAGTTCTGGGAATCTCTGAAAACCGAGATGATGTAGAGGGTGGAACAAGAGAGTGGGAGCTTGTCAGCAAAACTGAATGTGTCTCCATCAGGCGACAGTGATGTCAGTTGGGACTCTCTGGGAGGTTGGATTGTGCTGTGTCAGGGAGGGTTTTACGGCATAACATGCAGGCAGATTGTTACCTTGTACCTGTGAGGGAAGCGGGACCAGTGCTGCTGGCTGCCAGTGGGTTTKTGTTTCAATGTCTCATGTGGATCTGGTTCTTCAAAGCAGATTTGGGGCAACGCCTTAGAACTACATGACAAAAAAAGGGTTTGGGTTTGTTTTTTCTTTAGGGATTTACTCACAGTCCATTCTCTGTTTAATATTTTTTTCTTTATGTAGCAGCTTTTGTATGCAGTTAATTTKCTGCTATTAAGATATCAGAGTTCCTCCTATTACAAGTTAAAAGGGGTACTTTTGTGGTCTTTGAAGTGTGTGCATATATTTTGAGGCAATGCTTGTCTATGTATTTGGTCACGGAGCAATGTTTAATTTCAGATACCAATATTTTTCTTCCTCTTGGAGTGAGGAGTCTCACGTTTACMCTGTTTACCCTGACTAGTTTTTAAACTTTGTTCTCTACTTCTGTAAAAGTCTGCATATAGAGAGATTTTCTTGGAGATGCTGAGTAAATGAATCTTGTAGTGAGATTTCAAGGCTTGTTTTTTCCACACATAACAGTTTAAAATGCCTTGACAATGTCCATATTGGGATGCAAGCTATTAGTATGCAGAGATTAGGAGTTAACACTTTCTTCTTTCCTGCTATCAACTGCTTCATCGCTGTACTCCTGGGTGGGTTATTCTTTCACCTTGTGCACCACAGTTTGTCTTTTCCAGGCTCTCCCATCACTAACTGCTGTCCTCCCTGAATCTGCTCTTTAAAATGTCCCTCTTCATCCCTCCGGCATACTTTCTCTGCTCAGCTGCAGGGGTCTGATGTCTTCCCTTTCCCTAAGGGAGCTTCCTGTTGAGTTGTCTTCCATGTCTGGCGTTCATTCTGCATTAAAGCACTTCTCTGGCAGCAGTGTGAAAAAGAGCATTGCTCCCAAGACTTTTCTTCTYTTTCTTCATGGTGGTGTCTTGAACTGCCCTTCTGTTTTCTGAAGTTTTTAGATGCACCTGTGCTTTGCTGGGGCTGCAGTGTAACCTGTGGCCAGGCATTTTGTCTTCTCTTACAGACATGGCTCCCTGCATAACTAGCAGACTTTTCCATTCTTTGTGGTGTGAATATATTTGCCTGGTGAAAGGATGATGTTCAATACAGAATTTCTGCAGAGACTCGCATGAAATCTGTTTCCCCCACCAAAAAAAAAMMAAACCACCCAACCCAAAACAAAAMCAGAAGGAATGGAGATGGACAAGTACGTTCAAAACATTTAGGCATATTTCTACAGGGATCTGCTGCAGGGAAAAATGCTTCTCATAACTTCTTGGGAATATCTTAACATACTGTATGGGACCTGATGACTGACAGRTGCCCTTGAACATCCAAATATAGATTCTGTCATAGAACAAGCTCAGGCAGAAGTCAGGGTTTGCTTGGCAACCTGGTAGCAACYTCTGGTCAATGTGGAAATTATGGTTCTCTTGCAACCTTTATAGCAATTAGGACCACTTACTGGGACAGTAGAGCTGATTCTACTGTCTTGGCTCATCCTGTTCTCTGCTGTCTTTAACTTTGTTGTGATTGCTTGTATGTACACAAACTGCTTCTCTTACCATGCTTGTCCTCTGGTGGGGGAAGCAAGGGAGCATCTGAGGTGAGAACGATGGTTTACGGCAGAGGCAGCGTACCAGAATGGGAATGCACTCCCTACTTTGAGGAAGAGCCCAATCATGGCAATAATTCAAAACTTGTTTCTTGTGAATTGTACTAGTTACAAATGTTTCAGGCTTGATACTTGATCAGTAGATCCAGGACAGGAAGACTCTKATTTTTGACTGAATCTGGAATAACAGCTAGTCAGATTTCATGTTTCTTCTGCAAATTGCCTGTAATCTCTCAAATACTGTGGCCATTTTACTGCCTTGTTAATCCAAAGGCATAGTAGACCTTTGGCATGAGTTACTAGCACGTGATGTGGTTACAACTTTTGAAATTTTACTTAACCTCACTAACTGACCAGAGAGGCTGTGGAGTACTGAGCCCTTCAGATAACTTCAGGTTGAGGTCACTCCTTGACTTGTTGACACTTTGTAAGATTTGTTGAAGAGAAGTTGATCCCTCTTGACTTCTTTAACTTAAACACCCTTTGCTTTTGCAGTTCCCTAAAGAAATGGGGAAAATTCAGAAACTAACTGAGCACAGAATGGCAGAGACTGATGCATTCACTTGGTCTATGGGCATTTCTGGGAGATAATGAATGGTCTTTGTTTTAACATTGCCAAGTGGGACAGCCTGGGAAAGAGCATTGTTCCCCATAAATATGTTAATATACTCGGAACAAATGAGACTGTCRTAAAGGCATAAGAGTTGACAGTACCCACATTTGACTTCAGCCCRTTAAAGTGAACAGCAGCTCAGCTCTTTCCTTTTTTGCCAGCTGCAGGTTAATTTGTCCRTACAAGTGCTGCTCACACTGAGGTTTTCCTAGCAGTTTGGTTTGGAGGAGGCTTGAGTCTTCAAGCTGAATTTCTTTGTGTTCTGGGTTAGCTGCTGGCTCTTTAGGGAATCTGGTCTGGCCCATACAGAATCCTCTTCATAGAAGCCTATATAAGGTGTTAACTTTTAAGTATGATCACAAAAGTCTCATTAGTAGATTCAGTACAGCTTTGGAGGGGATTGCTTAGAAWGTTTTTCTGAGAATCTCTGGAAGAAATTCAGGCTGGCTCTCCCTGGAAGAAGAATAACAAATGCTTGAGGGAAGGGAAGGCTATTCTCAGGAAGGGTAATTACCCAACAATTTTCCAGTAGCTGTCCTTACAGAATGGTAATCCAGCCATTATAAGCTTCCTTCTGGGTTCCTGTTTCCTGAAGAGGAGTGAAGAACTGAACTATGCTTTCACATGCGTGGCTCTAAGCTTTCCAAGTAGAAAAGGTGGTATTGTCTGAGAGGGCTGTCACCTCTACTTCACTAACTTCTGATTGTAYGTTAGCGTTTCCATTCTAGATGCCTAGTGTCGAGGAAGGAGATCATAGTTAGCATTTGCTGCTTTGAAGAAGTGTCTGGGAGTAATGCACAGTCGCTGAAGTAAGCAGGATAGTACCACTGTGGGAGCGAGTTGCAGGTTTCCCTTTATCTTCGTAGCCTTTAAACTGGGTTTTGTGTGAATTCCTTGGCAGGGCCCTATGTGATATGCAGTAGCTGTCACTTGTCAGGTCTGCGTTACTGGTGTTCTGGCAGTGTTAGGTTGCTGACTTGGGCCTCAGAGAAAAGGTTTCTCCTTACTTTTCTGCTGTTACCCTTCTGTTGTTACCCAAAATACTTGTGGAGTATTTTGATTATGTTGTTGGGCTTCAGGCTGTGTTTCTGAGGCAACGCTTGTTCTGGGAGATGGCTTCTCTTGTCARTCAGACACGAGCATCAGAGAGGTCGGATTGGGTATGAATATCTCCTTTTTTTTGTTTTGTTTTGAGAAGCTGCAAGTGTATGCGAGGATCCTAGGGTGCCTGTGGGCTGTCAGCTTGGCTAGAAGCCCAAAAGCTAAGTCTCACATCTGAAAGACTGTACCCTTTATGCATGGATTGCGTTTTTACCCGTCTTCTCCTTCCTCCCCCATTTTCTTTCACTGCTTAATTTAGGAAAAGCTTGGTGTGGAGCAAATACTGTTCCTTCTAAAATTGAAGAAACCACGTCTCTGAAGCAGTTCAAGAAGGGAGGAACCAGTGAAGAGGGCAAGTAAAGAAACACCCTGGCCTTCACAGATAAACTTGTTTGGCGCTCTAAAAATAGTGGCTTGCAAGAACTTCAGGGAAGGGGGGCAGGTTTGGGTGGGCATGACATGTGACTGTTGAGAGCTAATCTACAGAGAAGGGAGAAATCTATTTAAAAATGGATAACCTTAGATAAAGAACAATATATAAAATAAAGGGATGCCAGAGATAACTAAGAAGGTAATCCCATTGGGTTTATCCAGTGAGCATTAAGASCCGTGTGAGGTAACTGACAGTGCTTTGTTTTCTCTTGGCTTGCTGCTGTGCTGGGGATGTGAAATACCACATTAAGGTGTCACTCTTCTTGCAGCAGAGGCTATTTTGAGGGAACAGGCAGGATAACTGTTAAGWCTCAAAACTGTCCATTGTGTTGTGAAACAGCACAAGGTCTTAACACACTTCACTGGCATATTTGCTTTTGTTGTAATGTAAGTTAATATATGAGGAAAAATGCCRTTTCATTTCCAGGAGAACAAGCTAAAGTAGTGGGAACAGTAAAGAATTTCAGGCTATTCTTTTTCTGAATCTGCAAGATCTGAATTAATGCARAGTTTTTTAGTTTTGTTTCTGTTTTTCAGAAAGGGAGAGTGGATACTGTTGCAATGAAGGTGCATCCTTTCATGTTAGACATTGAGTTATGTAATAAAAATATTTCAACATAATACAGAATAAACTAATGCAAGCTTAACTGTATTTAAAGTCACTATGGAAGGTGGAAGGAAAGAACCCATGCTTAGTGMGCATCGTCTTTGTTCTATAGCTGCTCTCTAAAATGTGCCCAGCGATGTGTGGCCATAACAAACAAATTTGCCTAGTCACTGTTTGACCAGAAAGATCTGTACTGAAAGCATCAAATGTAGAGTTGTCTTCTCAGAAGGAAAGAACTTCCCCAGTGTCCTTCGTAACTGAAAGGACACTGCTGYTCCTCCATTTTCTGTAGATAAGCGTTCATCCTCATGGTATAACTGATTCAGGTTTCCTGAATCCATTGGCTTTTTTGACGGAAAACTTATGAAGGTATATTGGCATTTTATCTTGCTCTGATGTTGTGCAGGAGTGAGGACTTTAAATAACACTAGTGGGCAGGTGTTTGAGGTGCTTACTTGCATCCTAAAACTAGTTTTCAGTGTTCACTGGCTTATGAACAGTTTGATGTTTCTCATTCTTCACTGTCCCTGCTGGTCTCAAGCTTTTCTGAGATTTTGTGGCTTTGGTCTCCTGTAGAGGATTGCAGATAACATTAATGTCCTTATTCTCAAATCCAAAGTGACTGCGTGCCCAGCGTTAGTGCTTTGAGTAGAATCTGAACAAAGTATGGCTGCCTATGCCTCTTCTGARAAATTAATCTTTTCTCCTTCCAAACTGGTGAGACGTGATGCTGGGAAGCCACGCGATCAGAGGTAGTTAACGTACTATYAAAAATCAATGTAACTTTAAGACTTTTTTTTTTTCCTTCTGAACAGAATTGTCTGCAACCTGCACACTTCTCACCTCCAAAGGTCTCAGACTACTGCCTTGCTCTTCAGTTTTCTTCTGCCTCAGTGTCGTAACCTGACAAAAGCCTGCTGCCCTGGTGATACCCCTTGCTGCATTAGTGACTGGCTCTGTGTGATACAGAAGCCATGCAGCAGGGAATTTGTTAAAGACATATAGCCAAAAAAGCTGATAAGTAAGCATAAATCTGAAGCATAGTATTTCTTTTGTCCTGCACTTAAAATGACCAGGTCAGAGGCTACGAAGAAGAAGGAAMAAGACTAGCTGTTAAACATTCTGCCAAAACTGGTATGGATCTGAAAAGGCATACAGTGACAGGATCTTAAAGTAAAAAGCCAAACAAAAACTGAAAGTTTGTTAAGAGCTAGATTAAACCAGTGCAAGTTACGGCATGAATGTCTCAGTTTGGGTTTTGAACAGCTGCTTAGATCAGGAGTTTGAGAAACTGGTTGGAATAACTATTGTTGTAGTCTTATAGTTTAGCTTTGTAGTTTTACAGTATGTTTCAAACAGGGGAGAGGGAGTAATTTGATTTACAGAACTAAAGGCATGGGTTAAAAGCTATACTTGTGAATAGTTGGAAGCCCTTAATTCCACTGTTTAAAGGCAAGGTCTTGCTTGACTTTAGCCAGACTTTGCCTTGCAGAGCCTTCCTACCATTGTTCAATACCAATATCTGAAAGGGAAGAATAACTCTTTCCTTCAACCAAGTGTGTACTTGGTTATTGTCATCCTGCCAGAGCTGACAGCTATTTGGCTGACCAGTCTGACTTTGAAACTTAACTATTCCTAGTGCTTCCAGATCAATAATGCTATAATTTAGAGTAGACCGCCTGTAAATATTTTGCTAACCGTGCAAGGTTTGAAGTCTTACTCCTATGGTCTATAAGCAATCCTAGTCTGCTGTCTTGCCGAAGAATAATATGCAATCTAGGCTTYTTGCTGGAGAGAGGGTGGCAAACTTCATGCTCTTGTGTAGAAGATTAAGTATGCAAAGCACATTTTTCTTAAAATAAATGGGTCATTCCTCTGTGAAATCCAGTGTAAACAGGCTTTATAAATCAACAGCTGAAAAGGCTGCAGAATGCCACCTATAAAGCAGTCTTTATCTGGCTCTGTTTGATGTGTAGTGGCTATGTACCTAGYAGATGCACTGGTAATTCAGCTGCTAAGTGGATCCTCTAATTGCTTAGAACCGAGATGTGAGAAATGGAAAAGTGATTGGTCATCTGTCATAACCTTACTAGAAGCTTCGTAGGAATCAAACAGCTTAATTCCTGCTTCTTGGTTGACAATGTAATTTTACAGCATTTTGTGATGTGTAAACAGCATTGATGTGAAGATAATGGCTCCTAAACAACACCTATACAGCTAATAGGTTTGAGTGGGCATTTTTTTTCTTCTAAAACTTAAACAACAGTGCCTTGTAGGCTTAGACCATGGCAAATTTCCTTGGAGCCTGTCTGCTGTAGGAGTTTAGGAGTTGTTTCTTCATAGGTTAGGGCAACGTAGGAGATTGTCGGTAGGCTCGGTTTCTTCAGCGGTCAGGTAGGATGGTTTTAAAAAAACTGGGAGAAGTTGGGTGTCCAGTCCGGATAGCACAATTAAAAAAAAAAAAACCAAACAAAAAACTTGGAAAGTCAGCTAAAAGGTGCAGTTGATTAACTTGTCCTATTACTTACTAATAATGCAGGTCTCTTACATTTCGTTAGGAAGACTGTCCAGAAATGATATTCTGTATTTTACTTCAAAACTTTATAGGTTGCAAGGCAGTTCCACGTGGGGTGGAAGACATGGACTTGTACTTTTTTTTTTCACCCCCACAAATTTTTCTGTACACAGTTGAAGAACCTGACCAAGAGGAAACACAGCCTAACTAGATTTCATGGGTTTAAAAACTGTATGATAGAACATGTCTCACATTGTTTTCCGTCCRTCTTTTGCTTTCACTGTCTTGAAACTTTCTGTTTATGATCAGTGTCTGCACCTGCCACTTAAATCATCCATGTAATGTGTGCGTTGTTGTGGCTTCTAATCCAATTAGTTTCCTAGCTCKCTCAGTTGCTGTGTGAGAAAAGGGTGGTTCACCTGGGAGAAGGAATGCAGACAACAATTACAAGCTAGATGTGACTGCTGGTTCAGAGTTGAAGTGACTGCAAGGACAGTAGGACAAGAGAACAGGGGTTGTAGCTTTGGGAATCAGCTGTCTGAAGTGTAGATTTCTGCAATGAGCAGTTTCTCTGTTTCAAGTCATCTGGTAGTTCTTGTGTGCTAAGCAAAGTGGGGTTTTGYTTTTTTGTGTTTTAATTTTAGTGGGTTTTTTTTGGTGGTGTGTTTTTTTTTTTTACAAAAGGTAGATGATGGGGGAATGGACTGTTGAGGTGCTGAGACTCAGGCACTTCAGTAGGGAAGTTCAACTGTTATGGTTTTTCCTGAGTTCTTTGGCTGTGTAATCTGTATTTGGGACTCATTCTTAYGTTTCAGGTCAGAAATTGCTGGATTGAAATGTGCTTAGAAGTATTAGTAAACCGAAGTGGCGTAATGGAGAGGTTGTGGTTATACCGTACAGCATTAACTGCTTGCTTTGGAGTGGAAATCATTCAAGTGTGCAACTGTGAAAGAGCAATTTTTTTTTTTTTTTTTTTGGCAGCTGTGGCAAGCCCTGTTTTGTGGCAGGAGGACTGCGTGAAGGGTCCGGAGGTATGGTGTCAGAGTGTTCGGACAGCATCACGGTGCGGMGCGGTGAAACACTGCCAGCAGAATGTCTGGAACAAGCCTACTGTAGTAAGTATCAACGACTGAGACTTCTTCCCACCTGTAGTTSAGGTAGCTGGTTTCCATATGCTGATGAAGATTTTTCAAGTCTCTGATGGGAGTTAAGTGCTACATCTGACTGTGCCTTGGTTACTATGCCTTAATTTGGGTGCTAGATAAAGGTTGCTTTCCACTTCTCTGCCTTGCACAACTTGTCTGCTGACTTCTCCTGTGACCTGTTGCACAATCACCGAGCAATGTGTGGAATGGAGCTAGTGGATTTCAGACTCGTTCCTCTTTATTAAACTAATTCCTGATTCATAGAGCTTTTTCTTATTCTTAATTTGAGCAATGCCAAACTGATAGGCTTATTACAAAAAAAGCTATATGCTTCTTTAGGTCTTTCTTGTAAATGTTCCACGAAAGATGCAGAATATGCTAAATTATGAAAGCCATGACAGTAAATAATGGTACAAGTGTTACTATTAGTGTGGCTTTTCAAGTTGCATTTGTACTAAATGTGAGTGCTGCTTTACTAGATGTAGCTGTAGTTTGTGGTATTGTTTCACAATTTTCTAGGGGAAAAAGGCATTTTACTTRCAGATGCATTCAGTCCACCTTGGCTGTATCTGTGCTGAGATATGTTTCAGTTTGTGGAAAAGTAGGGGAAGGGAGGAATGTCAGAATGGCAGAGCACAACTAAAATAAATGAAGCTGCCTGAAAAGTTCTTAGATCTCTAGTAAGTGTGAACTCTTTGAAGAGTAAGGTAAAAGAGGTTCAGGAAAAGGCTTCTCGGGGCAATGTGCTTCATACTTCAAGGGAGGCGGGACAAGGTGAAATGAGCAAGTGATAGCATGCCTGCTTCTTCATACCGTGTTGATTTACTGAAGAAACTGGAGCTGGTCATGCTTGGAATAGCCTTGCTCTTTGTTTAAAAACACCTCTTCCCATCCCAGCTGCAGCCACTATTTCTTCCTTAACTTCAATTCCAAATGCGATGCTCGTTCTTCACGTTGTTACTCGCACGCTACATCTACRGGTACTTAATTCTGTCTCAGAGTAACTCTCTACTTCTCTCTCCAGAACAGTATCCCCTGTGACTTGTGTAAGGAACTTGTGACAGTGGTTGGCAAGGTTTTGAAGGATAATGGCACTGAGGTAAGCAGCGCTCCCCTTCTCCTTGCCCCAAGGCATTATTTGATTTCATTGTCTTAACAAGATCACAAGGTGAAGGGGTGGGAGAGTAGTCTGCATAATGTTTTCACAACTGAAGCAGCAAATGTTGAAAGGGGCCAGAGTACATGGGAAAAGGCTTTTAAACAGCTTCTTCTGGTTTAGACATTAACAAATTCTAGAGCCTCTCATGCTCTAACACATCCCTGATTCACTATAGATGCTTAATAAAATGGTTCTTGTGCCAGTGGGCCATCGATCTTAAAAGGTGGGAGACTGCAGTCTCTAGAAGTGGATGATTACACCAAGTGGACTTTATTTTGGTTGTGGGCGCTTCTTCCCTTTTTCTTTTGTGAACCTGGGAGTACATTGCATAAACAAACACTGTCCCACTAGTCCATAATTTCACTTCCTCTTCTTAAATGTAAATATTCTGTGCTAGCAAGACTATTGTGCAGGCCTTGCAAGCAGTATTTCATGTTTTCGCTTTGGCAGGGTCTCATCAAAGGTCTCGGACTGGGGAGAATAGACCTATAGTGTAAAACCTCATTCTAGTTTTGCTTGCCAACTGCCTGGACCTACCTGAGTTCAAGGGGCTTTTTTTAGTCTTGGTGCCCYGCATTTTGGGAATGGAAAGAGCATTTGAGATATATATTTTGATAGTCTATAGCCCACCTGATCTTTTATAGGATGAGATCCGCTCTTACTTGGAAAAGACATGCGAGTTTCTTCCCGACCAAGGCCTGGTCTCTGAGTGCAAAGAAATTGTGGATTCCTACCTACCAGTTATCATGGATATGATCAAAGAAGAGCTAGTAAGTAGATAACAGTTTGGAACTGTTGGAATTAAAAGTCGTGCTCCTGTTGATGCCTGAATTTCTCTTCTACATAAGATTGTGCATATGGCCCTTCAATCCTGTATGGATCACTGGTGTTGCAATTAATGATGTAAATTTGAAGACTGCTTCTTTGCTGTGGAATGTTTCCCTTCCTATCATGTTTCAGCTGAATGACTCTCTACTCTGAACTTCATATAAAAGTGCCATCAGTCTAGAGCTTTATGTATGTATCTTATCTCTCCTAGGATAAACCTGAAGTTGTATGTAGTGCCCTTTCACTGTGCCAGTCCCTTCAGAAGCACCTTGCGGCAATGAAACTTCAGAAACAACTCCAGTCCAATAAGATACCAGAGCTGGATTTCTCTGAACTGGCATCYCCATTCATGGCTAACGTGCCTCTTCTCCTTTACCCTCAGGACAAACCCAAGCAGAAGTCTAAGGTAGGGGTGCAGCACTATTCCAGCGTGCAAGAGAAGTGTGTGTGTTTTGCTCCAGAGCTTCAGTGCTCCTTTGTGTAAGAACTTAGTGATGATTYTTGGTAAGGGATTCTTGTACTGGACGCAGATTAAGCTGATGTGCTTCACCTGGGTGACTGTCTCCTATTGAATTTTGTGCTGCTGCATACAGACAATGACCTTTTTTGTTAACCTGTGGGTTTAAAGCTAGGATGATAGTTGCAGCCCCTGTGGACCATATGTATAATCTTGGATTAACAACCACACTCTATAAAGACAAGTCTAGTGCTGGGCTGTTCCCATCCAGGACTGTAGTAGTCAAGCAGGTCTTACTGGAAACAATTTCTTCTGAGAGCAAGTTTGGCACTAGCCTTCAAAGGAAGAAGAATTCTCTCACATTCTGAGTAATCTGCTAACTGTACCCTTCAGGGGAAGCATTTGTCTCTGAATCCAGAGGTGACAGACTGGATCAGAAAAGAACAAATAGTTGACAAGGGGAGTAGATGAGACAGTGAACTTGTGAGTAGAGGCTGAGTCTTGATAGCAAGCCTAGATACAGGTGTTAAACAGTCGAGTGGGTGGAGAATAAGCAGGTAAGATCTATGCCAGATTTAGAAATCTTCCCACTGTGGTCTGTAACAAAACCAAGAGATTTTGAAGATTGGGTATCTTAACGGTTATCTTGGGTTTCAGAGCTAAGTAGATACCTAATCTCCATCTAGTGGCTGGCGCACAGACCAGCAGTACCTTGTATATTTGTATTAGCTCAGGCTTTTAAGTATTCTATAGAGCATTTMTTAAGGTTTGTATGTAGTTCAAAATAGCTTTTAAAACTTGGTAGTAACGGAAGTTAACTTTCTAAAAAGTGTTATGGGAAGATAACGTCAACTTAAGTTTCCCTTCACTCTTTGTCCAGGGAAGTGGGGATGTATGCCAAGATTGYATTCAGCTGGTTACTGATGTTCAGGAAGCTGTGAGGACAAACTCATCTTTTGTAAAGTCTTTGGTTGCTCATGCCAAGGAGGAGTGTGACCGTTTGGGACCTGAAATGTCTGATATGGTAAGCTATCTTTTTTGTTTAAAAATCTGTTCCTGTATGCAAACATAAAATAGTTTATTCAGTGCCTTAATTCTCYCAATGTAATCTCTATTTGATAAAACAAAGGAGAGTGTGTCACGTGTAGGATATGTTACACAGTGTAACAATAACAACGCTGAAATCATAAAACTTTCTGGTCAAGAAAGTTGGGTGTGGTGGCGTGTATGGGACTGGGATGGAGGAARAAGACTCACGATTGCTGCTAGCCCTTAAAGGCCTTTTTCCTAAAAATGATCTGGCAGGGTAACGTGGTCWTATCAATGAGGGGGAGTGCTTTTGCTCTGAGAGGAAGAGGAAAGGACTCATCAGATAAGCAGCTGTGTGTGCAATGATTGTGTAATCTGGAATGCCATCTTATATTTGGGACAAGCTCTGAAAGACAACAAAATAGTTATTAAGTAGAGCAGATAAATTAATACCTTGAGATGTATTGGAAAATTATAGATTAACTCTACAGCTTAAGTGATTTGATATTTACAAGACTTTCTTTTCCCGCTTCCTGCAGTGCAAGAACTATATCTCTGAATATTCTGACTTGGCTATCCAAATGATGATGCACATGGTAAGATCAGTAGAATATAATATTTGCTCTCCGTTCRTTTTTCTGCTTTGGGTAGCTAACTTATTTGGAAACAGGAAACACTTACTGCAGTAAAAGTCTGGGGAGAGCCCTTGCTCTGTAACTCTTGGTGTTAACGCTTTGAACTTGGCATTTAATTGGATAGTAACTTCAGTCTCAGAATGCTTTCTTTAGCACTTTCCTTTTCTTTCACAACCGCTTCAGTAGTGTAAAAGGTACTCTAATCCTTTGAAACACAGAAGATGCATTGCATAGGTTCCTTTATACTCTTTTATCTCAGTCCTGTACTTATACCACTTCCCTCCTCCCCACCAAAGAGTTGGTCTTTGTCACAGTATTGCAGAATTGGTTCAATGTGTCTATTTGAARCAAGACTAAATGTCCTTCTGGAACTGCGATCTCAAGACTCCTGCTTTCTGGGCTCTTGATGGAGCCATGGAAAGTGAGTGGTACTGCTCCAGCTCTGGTCTTCTGCAGCAACATACARTATATTTTACCTCTGACCATCTCTGTAGCACCTCTTTATCCGGAGATCTCAAAGCCTTTTAAAAAAAATAAATGGRTAAGCCTTTCCTTAGAGAATGCAGTGCCTAGATGCCACAATAACATAACTAATTATAGGTGAATTTATGAATAGAGTATGTGGCTGACTTGAACCTGAATTTGGCAACACAGTGGCCTTTTTTTTCTTTCYGGTTGCTAAAGGCTACTTAGAAGCTCATACTGCTGCTTAAGCATTTGGGGGGGAAGCACATCTTTGTTCCAACAACAGTTAGTTTCTCATTCTAAGCATTGCAATGCAGTGTGTTGTTAATACCTGAAATTGGAATATGACCACACCTTGCATCCGGCTGAGTGTTGTTCAAACTCTTTGGAGGTAGTCTTGCCCAGGATGCTTTAATAACTTCAGATGAATAATGATGGTTAGCACTGTGCAATTAAATGTGAGTTGCTGTAGCAATGCTAAGGATCTTTGGGGTGGGGACCATGTCCTATTCCATCATCTTCATGGAAAGAGTATATTCAGTTCCAAGTGCTTGACATTTTTTTTCTTAACTGTTATCTTTAATTTCTCCTTTCTTCCTCTGTCTCCAATCTCCCCTGTCAACAGAAGGATCAGGTAGGTGAGCAACTTGCCTGTGGTGATAGCCTGCTTGTAGTTCACTTCTTGCTCTTAAAGGGCTTGTAGTTCACTTCTTGCTCTATTAGCTGTGTACCTGGTGTGATTGTACTCGGTGTTGACAGATACAAGGGATATTTATGTGATTAAAACAGAGAAAGACTACAGACTTCTTCCAGTGGATCCATCCTCCTTTCAGCTCCAGATACCAGTTTGTGCTACTAAGATTTCAGCCTGATTATGCTTTGGCCAGCAGAGCAGAAAATATGCTCACTTTTGTACAAGAAGGATAGATGTGGAAAAAGCATGCCGGTGGCTCCTGTCAGCTTCTGGTTAAAAGTCTGGGCTCAAAAGGGCTTGAGTGAAGCTGTCCCTGGGTCTTTTCTTGGTTAACCTTTAAATCTAGGACAATGGGATAGATGTTTGGAGTATATGAATTGAAAAGAYGATGCAGGAGGCCTTTAGGCTCCTGCTTCCTAGAGCTATTTGGGCTTTTAATTTAACGAGTCCTGGGAGACCTTGTGTCTGTCACCTCTCTGTGAGAGAACATGTGTGTATGTGGGTGTTGCTGTAACAGTAATAGCTGGAAATGCTTCTTATAATGCATGAACCAAAGGGCTTGACTTAAAGGTACTGCCTGGAGTAGTCTGAAACAGCAGTGTATCTTTGAGATACTGCTTTTGCCTGTGCATGAGGTTTTGGCATGATGTATTAACTGTTCATAAGCCTGTGCTGTAAGAAGYTTGATGCCCTGGTGACAGGGTGTGGGTTATGATCTTCTAATTACCCATAGGACCAAAAGTAACGTTTTTTAGCTTAAGTAGACTTCAGGTGGGAAAATTCAAGTTTTTGTGTATTACTTTGTACAGCCTTTCTCGCTTTCTGTGGGTATAATGTGGTCTCCTTAGAGCAGTTTGCCTCATATCCGACACTTATTTTTGCATTTAGTAATGTATGTTTCTAAAACCTTTGAGAAAGAATTAGAAAGCCTTTTTAAAGGCTTTGTTTCTGTTCGCTGTTTTCCCTCCTACTGTGAAGAGAACACTTGAAATGCAGTTACTGCAGATACTTGTAAAAAGGGTTAGGCTTAGTTTTTAACATGGTTAACTTTTGTTTCTTGTAGGCTGTGTTCAGTAATGCGGGAATCTGTTTCTGTTTGCAAAATGTGATGTTACTGGCTGCTTTAAAGAAGGTAGTTTGTGGATGAGAAAAGGAGTCCGTCCTTCTAGGCGTTTCTTTCAGCTTTTGGGTGAAYTCTGAAGTCAGGATAATTACCTTCTTCTGTGATTACTTAAAGCTTTCAGGGGAGCAGCTTCATGGGTGCAGGTCTAACGTGATGGTGGTGGCCTGTTTTGGTGTTGGTAGCTCTTAAGTCAACTCCTTTGAAGGGCTTGCATAGTGTATTAGCTCATGGTAAATGGGGTTTTTAAATGGATGTGGCCTAACCTCTTCCTCTTTTAAAGGAACTGCTAAATTTCATCTGGTAGTTGTCCTGCCTATAACCATATCAAATGCTTTGGCAATACTTGAAGTAGAAGTAGTCATGAAACTTCTGGTTGTGTTGGAGCCTTTTAAAACTTTGTTCTCTGTGCCTGCTCACACGCTCCGTAGAAAGGGCAGTGTCTTGTAGAATTTTAAAAATTGTTTATACATCTCTTTCCAGCAACCAAAGGACATTTGTGCCATGGTTGGGTTCTGTCCTTCTGTGAAATCGGTTCCCCTTCAGACTCTGGTGCCAGCTCAAGTGGTTCATGAAGTGAAAATGGAAACTGTGGAGGTAGGATGGACTTTTTGTACTCAACAGCTTTGCCTTCCTTTTTGCTTTAGTGTAATGAACGAGGTGAAACAGAAAAATACGAGCTTTTATGTGTAGAATAATCCAAGTCTCCCTGCATATAAATTCCTGGCTGCCTCTTGTTTCTGATGCTGATCTGTGAAGTAGGAGAGCTGACTGATTTGTTAGAATAGCAGAGCCTACACTAAACTGAAGTGATAAGGTCATACTTCAGGATTGAAATGGGAACTCTTGTTCCAGCAGTAGAGTATAGCAGCCATTCTAAATGACATCTCAAATGTTAGAGGGCRAATTGCTGAATTTGAGTTTTGCTCTACACTTGGAGTTACACTTCGATSGCTTTTAAAAATGGGACAGTACTCGGCATGTGCAGATGAGTGATCAGAGTCAGAATGCTGAAGCTCTGAGTTTGGAGAAGCACCTTAGATTCTCATGGCCTTTGGGTGAGACATGGGCTGAGGTTTTTCTGGAAAGTCTCTTTTGAGGACAGTTAACTTCTGATTAACAGGCTCCAAACAATTTCCCTCAAGTCCCTCAATTTCTAGGTTTCTTTTGCAAATAGGGGGGTGCTCTCAATTCTAGGAAAYTTCATCCTCAATGTATTTTAAAAAACACTTTGTGTTTCCCTTGACTCCGGTCACTGTGGGGTTGCTTATTTCTYCGTGTCTACTAAATTCAACTCCCCTCCTTATACAACCTGGGGATTGTAGTCTTAATTAGTCATACAAATGACTGTTCTTTCAGAAAGGCTTTTTACTGAGACCTTTGAGGTTAGTTTTGGGTTCTGCGTGACCTTTTGAATTCAGCTCAAACTGGCCAGCTATGTAAATGAATTAGTGTGCTGCACCTGAATGTGAATGCTGTTAGACTGATCTTTTACAAATTGTCCGTGCTGATTTACTGTTTTGTATGTTTCTTCTGTGTACTCAGAAAGCCTCAGTTCAAGAGAAAGCTCTTTCCTTGTGTGAAATATGTGAGACCATGGTGAAAGAAGTGACTGGCCTCTTGGAGAGCAACAAGACAGAGGTGTGCAAGTGGTGGAAATGGTACCTCTTCCGAGGCTTTGGCAAAAATGGGGCTGTACTGGAGGGGGAAGGAAAGTTAATTTTATTGCCTGTTTTCATGAGAGCAAGATTTCCATCCTGGGTGGGACGGAGTAAGAAAACACGTACTTATTGAGTCAGACTTCTGTTCCTCATTTGCTACGCATCCTTCATTGTGCTTCAGGAGGAGATTGTACATGAAATGGAGGTGATCTGCTACCTGTTCCCTGCAAGTGTCAAAGACCAGTGTAAGGACTTCATAGATGTCTACGGCCAGGCTTTGATTGACATGCTCTTGGAGGCAACGAATCCTGAAGCTGTGTGTGTGATGCTGAAATGCTGTGCAGCCAACAAGCCTTCACAGCAGCCAGGTTGGTAATGAGGAGTCGGTGGTGTTGCAAAATGAGCTAGTTCACCTATGATTGTATCTCTTGAGGGTATGTGCTTTAGTACTTTGCTGATGCTGCCTCCTTTCTTTTATTTGGGGGAACTACCTAAGCACTGATGTTTGTGGGGTGTTTTTTTTATTTCCTTCTCAGTTTTAGTGAAACCTGCAGGTGGCTTCTGTGATATCTGCAAGATGGTGGTAGCTTATGCAGACAAAGAACTGGAGAAGAATGCCACGACAGCTGAAATTGAAGCTTTACTGGAAAAAGTCTGTCACTTCCTGCCAGAGTCTGTCAGTGATCAGGTAAAGTGCTTGTGCAGGAGGCAGGCTAAAAAGCAATGGTCTTGTTGATGGTTGGGAACTGTCCTTGTTGATTTGTTGGGTTTACGTAGGTCCTATAGTGACAGTTATGCTTACCTTATTTTCTGAGTGTTTCACCTGATATTCTGTCTACATGCTAATTTTAGGTCCGTCTCTCAAGTGTCTCTACTTCTGCTATAAATGTCCAGGTACTCATAATAGAGGTCTGTGTTTGGCCAACTGCCTTGGTCTCTGGCTGGAGACAAACTGTCCACAGGTGCAGCTGGGACCGGCTTGTGTCCAGCAACCTGATCCTTCCTAGGTTTTTCCCTTTACTAGTTAGCACTAAAGCGTAGCAGCTTTTCATGTGCAGTAGAGCAAAAAAGAAGGGGGAGCAGGCTTGAACGGAGGCAGTCGCATGGCCACCCAGGCCTTGCTGTGTGGCAGCCTGCCTTCCACTCGGAACAYGGCAGATAGAGGTGAACAGAAGGACGAGGCATCTTCCAGAGTATTCAGAAAAACTAGCGAGCAGCATGTCGTGGTGGTTTTTGTAAGAGTAGTCAGTGTGATGCAGGTCAGAGTTGAAGGAGTCTCTCCCTCTGTTCGAGGCTGGAAGCAGTTTGGGATGCAGGGGGGTTAGGTTGTCGCACTCCCCATCCGTGGGGGTTGGCAGTCCTTTGAATACAAGGGCCTGAACTGACTGGCTGGATTGTTGTACTAATTTGCAGTCARTGAAGGTTTGCCTGGGAATCCTCTGAGAACAGTGGGTGGGAACAGCTGAAGGTTTTTTACCTCAACAGTGATCCTGTTCAGGGGATTAACAAAGTAATTGGAAGTAGGCTGGCATGGTTCCAGTGAGACAGCAAAAAGCAACACCTGTTAGGCCACTGCTATCAAGATTTACCTGGAAATCTTATTAGGTGGCTGCTGAGTGTCAGCAAGTGGCAAGTGTTTGTAAGTTTACTAGGCGTACAATACGCAGGCTTAAAGCAGCTATGAAACTGCTATTGCTGCTAACTGCTCTGAGGCTGTTTAATAGCTGTGGTTCGCTTATTAATCGGTGCCGTTAGTCTCTGGTGAGAAGGCCGCCGTGGTTCCGTGCTCTGGAGGTGGCCTCTCCACTAGAGGGCTGACTGTTATCGATGGGAAGCCTTCSTGCTGCTGCCTGCTCTGAGGGCACTGGTAACTGCTTGGGCTAAAAGTGCTGAAGAGCCATTACTGCGTTGCTGCCATCCTGTTCAGGATGTTTGTCTCCAGCTTGTTCAGTGTGCTTTCCTCTTGAGACGGCGGTGATCTCCGCAATTAGAGGCTGAGCTTTGCCAATCAAAGCCCGTCCTGCTGGTTCTTTTCCCAAAGCCTGTCCTGCTTGGTTCCTTTCCTTTTGACCCCTTYCTCATCATAACCTGTCTGCAGACAGCTGCAGGCGGTTATGGGCTAACAAAAAATGWTCTAGTTGGTGTGATTAGTGCAATGCTGAGTCCTTTTCAATCTGTAGAGCCCAAGCCTCTGGTTTATCAGTGTGGAGTGTATTATTGGGGTGTTTGGAGTAGTGTACAGGCCTGCCTGCTGAAGACCCTATCTGCCTCTTCTTTCTAAGGCTTTAACACGAGAATCTRTCAACCTGTGTTTTGTTACAGTGTGTTCAGTTTGTGGAACAGTATGAACCTGTGGTTGTGCAACTCTTGGCAGAGATGATGGATCCCACTTTTGTTTGCACTGTGAGTATTGCATTTAGTTCTGTTGAGTGTGGGCTCTGATACAGTCCTGCCTATTCTTCTGTACGCCTTTCAGCGCCTAGCATGCAGAAACTCTGCTGGAATAAAAATCGGCACACTGAATGCTTGGAGCAAAGGCGGTTGTGCAAGGCCTCAGGCTTACTTGAATGGACAGCTGTCTGACTGCCAGCCTCRTGCAAGGAAGGGTAGAAGAACAGAGCTGCCAGTGGTTAGCCGCTGTTGAGGTTCAGTAACAAGGTGTAGTGTGCCCTGAATGTGATGAGAGGAAGTTAAATGACCTTTCTTAAGAAAGGTCCCCTTCTAGAAGCTCTGTTTCTTGAAACTTAATATGAAGAAGCAGTTGTGGTAACTTAATTCTTCCTCGTGTCAGATTAGGTCTTCATGTCTACTCGTCCAGCTGCAAGTGTGAGTGCAGTTGTCAGTTGAGCATGGTACTGTGGGAGCTCCTGAAGGTCAGGTGGAAGCTCAGGCGTAAGGCTGGAGTTGAGRTCTCCTGGTGCAAATAGAAAGATGCTGACTCTGCTGTTCTTTTCACAGAAACTCGGGGTCTGTGGCTCAGCTAAACAGCCTCTCCTAGGGGATGATGCCTGTGTCTGGGGTCCAGGTTACTGGTGTAAGAACATGGAGACTGCTGCTCAGTGCAACGTACGTAAAGCAGGGTTCTGCCTCAAGTTTGCTATTGGTCTTTGGTAGCTCCTTATAAACTACTTTTCCGGCTTCTRTACCACACTTTCAAGTGGATGAATTCCAGTTTCAGGAAGCAAAAGRTAGACTAGCTAGATGTGGTTGAGTTTGGTCAGAGGGTCTTCCATAGCCCTGAGCTTTCTTAAAGCAGACTCTTTCCTCTCCCTTTCGTTCCTATCCCCTACCCGTCTGCTAGCATTTCAGAATCTATAGTAAGGTACGATGTGAGCTTTATATTTTATATTTAGCCTGTGTTCGTGCAGCCAACAGACCACGTCACGACCTCTCATCAGGTTCTGAAAATTGGCTTCCAGTATTGCTGTGGGCTGATGTTGTCTTTGCCAGGCCTTAATGGCTAAGGGTCATCAGCATTCTTTCCTGAAGCTTCTGGGTGGGGACGAGGTTGTTATTTATTCTAGTCCTCTCTGGAATCACTTATTTTAAGAAAAACAGATTTGCTCTCAAGACCTTGGCTCAGAATARGGCGTTGAATTGTATGCATAGATGCACGCTTGTTTGCAAACAGGCTTTTTTCCAGTAACRTACACTGTTTCTTTCCCTTTAGGCTGTTGATCACTGCAAACGTCATGTGTGGAACTAGAAGAAGAATTTCCAGTTCTGAAAGTTTGCCATGGCTCTTAAAAATGCGGGCCGAGGTTGGCGGAGAGCTGTATCTCAAATGTCCCTCCTCTCTGCCTCATTAACAATTTGACCTTCAGGTTCCTTTAGCAGTTCTGTAGCGGTGCTGCTGTTGAAGGATCAGATCTTCATTGTTGACTTAACAAAGATATTTCTGATTGTACAGTTTAACTCATTATGCTCCTAAAAATAGTCAGTGTGTTGTAGATTTTTAATTGATAGGCTGAAGTGTTTTTWTTTAGGTGCTGGGAAGAATGGCAGAGAAGGTGAAATGAAACAAGACTATTATCTTTTAATTTAAAAAAAAGAACAAGATAGCGACTAAACTTTCAAATGTCTTTCTGTAGTCAGCATTGGGAAGATTACATGCTTTGCATTTTTAACATCTGGCTGGAATATTAATTTTCTGTGTAATCGTAGGAGAACTCTAAAGGGATAATGTTGAATCTGGGAATCCCTTCGGCTGGAATTTTCAAAGCTCTGCAGATGCAGAGGAGGGGACTTTGTGTGCCCAGCTAACTTTCATCAAAGTAACTGGTACCTAAAAAGATGCATTTGCATTTGAGTGACCACGCTTTCGCATTTGAGTGACCACACTTACAGCTCCTGGTGTTACCATAGCTAAGGAAACCCTCCCTCAACCTTTGATCATGTCCTTTTTATTTCCTTGGACTACACGGTCTAAGCATGGGTGTTCTACTGTCAAGCCCTGTACAGTGGGATTTCAGTCTTYTGAAGCATGCTGGCGTACTTAAGGAATGGCTCCCTTTTTTCTTATCCTAGTTGCTCAATTCTGCTTAGTCTTGCAGCTTCCTACATGCAGCCAGCCGGGTGCCAAGGAGRTGGAGCGAGCTGGGTGGGTAGAAGATGGAGGGGAAAAAAGTCAGCAGGGGCTGTGTATATGTTAAAGTGAGTTCAGCATAGAGGGTAGAACACAGGGAAAAATGGTTTTTATTGTAAGMTGCTGTTTTTTTCTGTGATCTGTTCTCTCATAGCATATTTCAGGTATCTAAAACTTCAGAGGCGCTGTGAGGCTCGCAGGCAGTTTCCATTGCTGCCACCCGTCCTCACTGACACTCGCCCTTCTGAGTAGTTTGAAGTATAAATTTTTTTTCCAGAGTTCCCATTTCTATTGGGAAATGTGTCTGAGTAGCAAGCGGAGATGGCAGATGGTGAGAGCACTCTAGTAGGTATTTGGCAGCTCTGCTGGCATACCTGACAAGCTGCCTTTCGTGCCTCYGCTGCATCCCACTGGAATGGCCTGAACTTCTGAACAAAAGCCTTTCAAGGCAGGCTGCCACCCTGGAAACAAGTCAGGCCCTTGAGGTGTAGGGGCCTCGAGAATGAGAATCATGYTTATGTTGCTTGAGACGGACCTTGCATCCCCTACCAGCATTTAGTGCGTAATTCTGATCAAGTTAACSCCAAAAATAGGCACCAAAGTAGCTCTGAGGAGACTCTTGGGAAGGAGGAGCTGGGCAGCAGGGGGGCTTTGAAAATTCCAGTCCTGTTCAGAAAGGTGCCGGCAACTGCTACTGTTCCTGTGGTGTCTTGGGTGAGGCGGGGGCTCCAGTAACAGCGCTTCAGCAGCAAGCAAAGTAATTTTCATGCAGTTTAATGGAAAAAACTGCTCGACTGCAGCTTTTTTGTTACTACATGTACATACTAAATGTCTGGGCAGTGTTGACAGATAGCAATACCGGTTTGTCTTTCCTGTTTGCATTTGTACAGAACGCTGAAGCACTCATGGCTTTAAAAAAAAAGAAAAATAATTTCCCCCAAAGATGTAAAATACCTGCAGCTTTCTGTCTTGGCAGGCTCGTGCAGTGGTTCCAGCGGYGTGTCGCAGTTGGGGTAGATAGGCCAGATAGGAAATGGTCTCCCTTCAGCATCACTGCCCTGGAGGTACGGGTTGTGTTACACCACGGCATGTAGTATGGTATTTGATTTTTTAAACCGGATGGCATTCTCTTAACATGAATTTTTTGGGGGGGAGGCGGGGATGGATTGACACTTGCTCTTACAGGTTGGCAAGGTTTTAATTTTCTTGGGTTTTTAGTAGTGAAGGACTCATGCTAGCGACCTGGCGGGTGGYGTGAACTGGGGGAAATCCTGTGCTAGTGCTGGGAGTCTCTTTAGTTTTCTCCCTTCCTGTGGACTGTGGCACCTGACCTGCTTGAGTTATGCTGGGGGGACACGTGCAGTTGCTTTCTAAAGAACATTGTCTTGATTTTTGCACAAAAGCTTCCTTAATGAACAATAAAAACTTCTGTAAACCGGTAAGTTTGTTTCATTTCCTTGTTGTGTGCTTGTTGCCGAAGGATCTCGTTAGCTTCCCCTTTTACTGCTGAGCCAGGAGAAGGCATGTCCCAAAATGTCACTGGGAATCTGGGCCTGAATGGCAGGATTCGGGTTCCCATTTTGAGTTGCCATCGCCTTGCAACGTGCGTGTCCCATCAAGCCTTTGTTATACTGAGTGCAGTTGCAGGTTCAAGAGGCTTGCCAGGGATTGCCGCTGCTGTGCTCTCTTCCCTGGACAAACGCAATGCCTGGTGTGAGGCAACAGCCCCGTGTTGCAATTCCTCTGCCTTGCGCAGGCTGGAGGGAGTTCTTGCTGAAGCTGCTTGATATCAGGCTTCAGTGCTGACTCGCATTTCATGTGGCTTTCCTTTTGTCTTCATTCCTTGCTTTATTTCAAATAAAATGAATGCCTTTTAACTSCTTTAAGGAAACTACTTGGCTGCCTCTAAATACACCATTAATTCACTTGTCCTAAATTTACTGGTCTTTAGTATCTTGCACTGCTGACCTTTTTTGTAAGGGTTGATGCTCTATTCAGTGAAGAGCGCAGAAAATCGCTGTATCGCGTGGTGTGAGTTTTCCCCTGCTGCACCCACCCTGTGCAGCCAGGAGTGGYGAGGTTAGCGTTGAGCAGCAGGTTCTGGGATGGTTTTGACTTCCCGGGAATACCTGCCTGGCTCTGGTCCCTCCCTCCACTTGCAGGCTGGTGATGATTTTATAATCAAGGCATAAGGAGAGGGGTGTGGTAATTGCCCTGCGTAGGTGTGGGTTCTCACTACTTCTCCCAACCCATCCAAGATTCCTCAGTCTGGGAGCAGCACAGGAGAGGAACCAGCCACTGAGGACTATCTTAGGAACGGCATGGAGAGCAAATGGAGTGGCTGGGTGCTGATCCTTTCTGTGTGCCTGGGCTCCTACCAAGGTAAGGCCAGGCCTGGGGGTCTCGAAGAGAGCCCAGAAAACCCCTCTGAACCCCAAAACTATTCCCAGCTATAGTGTTTAAGCTCCATAGAGTGCTTTCTCGTCCTGCTGTGGTTTTGGAGCGATGCCAGAGGAGAACTGGGGCAGGCGGTACCACTGGCTGCTTTACCTCTTGCCCTCCTGGATGTGAGCGTTGCAACTTCTGCCCTTAAAGATGATCTCGGGGCAAAAAGTGGTTTTGCTCCCTCCCTTCTCCGGACAGCGGGGATCGGGATGGAGCCGGTGTTTTGCTGGGGTATGGAAGGAGGGAGGCCAGTTGCTGGGGCTTCTCAGCGGCGGCGGGGGAGAGGGCGGCTTTGTCTGCTGCCCTTGGCATTGGGACCCGGCTGCGTACGTGCCCTCTGGGGGAAACTGCTTTGTTGTCCTTGTGCAACRGGGTGACCGCGGTGCCCCCTGACGCTGCCCCTTTCCTTGGCAGCCTTGTAAGAGGTGCAGGAGGCAGGAAACCTCTTCCCCTGTGGCTTGCTGAGCTCCCGGTAGGGTGATGGGGTGCAGCGCTGCAGCCCTGAGCACCTTTGGAGACCTCTCATCACCAGAGTTTTGGGTATCTGTGAGCAAATCCTACCTGCGGATGAGCTTACGCTGCTGTCCCCTAGGTATCCCCCTGATAAGAGTCTGAACGTGATACCTGGCTCCTGGTCCTTGCTCGAGGGGGAAATCACTTATTCCAGCGGAAGGGGAGCCATGGATCCCTGCTGTTGTAGACAAAAAAAAAAAAAAAAACAAAACCTTTTTAGAGGGAGGAAGCCCTTTTGCGCCCTAATTACCCAAGGCTCGGCCCATCGGTCTCCTCCGACAGGGCCTGCCCAGGCACCGGCTTTGCGGCGGAGTCGTCGTGACTGTGCACGCGTGGCCTGACGGTGGGGGAGGACATGCCGAGGTGCTCCAGCCAACAACAGGCAGAGCAGGAAAGTTCACCCGCGCTCGGCACGTCCGTCCTTCGGGCGACGCCTGCCCTGGAAGCCGGTGGCTGCTCTTGCGGCGGCGGCTTGGCTGCRCGGCGCGGCGGGGCTGCGGGGGCTGCAGGACCGGGGGCCACTACACACTTTGAGAAGGATTTTGGTGCTGGGAAGAGTGTATTTACGGTTTTTGCTGTAACAGGGGTGTGCGCCTGGCCGGGAACTGGGGCGCAGGAGCCCACGCCGCCACCCCCGGGGTTTACGTCACAACCTGCTCGCCAGGCTCGGCCGGCTCGGCCGGCACGCTCCGGGGCTCCGCGTAATGCCGGCACAGCCCTGCCAGATCTGGAGCTCGGTGCTGGATCCCCCCTCAGCAAAGCCAACGCCAAGCCGGGGGCCTGGCAGCTGGGGATGGGGCAGCACGGGCTGGCCCGGGGCCACTGCGGCAGCACGGGAGCATCCCTGCCTCGCCTCCCGCTCCGTGCCAGGGCTTTGCTAAAAACGGCATTGTCCGATGTCCTGCTGCCTGGGTGCCCATCGGCACGAGACGGTTCCGGCACGGCTTTGAAATGTGGAGGAGAGCTCACGGGGCACCAGTTGCTCCGGTTGCTTGCCCTGTGGCGATGCTTTCCAGCCGGGGAAGCTCCCTCTGCTCTCAGCAGATGGGCATTATTATTGTTATTATTTTTCTGGCCCAGCACTTCTTGCCTGAGTTTCACCTTGAGCAGAGTGACCAGTAAGCCCTGAGCTGAGAGATGCCGAGAGCCAGAAGGGTGCAGGTCCAAACCCCTGGTGTCCTTTAGACCAGAGAAACCCCCCGTGCTGTTGCCGGCAGCATCCTTACGCCGTGGGTCTGGTCTCTGGCTGTGAGAGATGCTCATGTCCGTGCGTCAGGCAGGACCAGCTCAGAAACAAGCTGTGGGTTGTTGCCTCCTCTCTCCTCTTTTTTTTTTTGATGCTGCCCCTTAACGCTTCCGCTGACTTGCCATTCCTGTTTGCACTGATGCTAGCGCCAGGGTTAAAAAAAATATAAATATCTATCTCTCAGCTGATGYGGTGACCGCAGCATTGCGCTACTGGAGAGGTGTGTGGGAAACCAGGGGGGGGGGACTCGCCCTGCCCCGGGGCTCGCTCCTGCCCCAGTGCTGCCGTCAGCCCGATGGGGTAATCGGGGCTGAAACGCCACCCGGCACCCGCCGAGCTGCGCCAGCGCTTTCGGGAGCAGGCGGGGCTGGTGGGGGGGCTCGGGGGCCCCCTCCCCGCCGTCCCCACCCCTGGGGACTTCCTGGGGTGGCCCCGGGCGTCTCGAGCCGCTGCCCCAACACGTCCCGTGGATGAGCYGAAGACGCCGGTGGAATCTGGCGTGCAGGAAAAGCAGCTTTTAGGGAGAAACCTGATAAGGGCAGGGTGGGTGGAAGGAGCAATTTGTGCCTTTGGCTTATTCCTGCTGTGCAAAATCACATGGCCAGGGCCGGGTGGTAAAAACTGGCTACGAATGCTCTGGGGGGTTTGTGCTTTGCTTAGAAATGCCACCTGCAAGAGGGTATGCAGCAGGGTCCGTCCGTCCGTCTGTCTGTGTGCTGCTCCCCATCTGCCCCCTGACTTCCCGGAGCAGCTCCCAGCCGAAGCAGGGCAGCGAAGGGCTTGGGTTGTGGCGGCTCCTCGCCACCTCCCYGGCCGCATCCTGGGTGGGCACAGCCCCCGGTGGGAATAAACACTTGCCCCATCGCAAATTAATCCTAACACGCCAAGGTGGCAATTAAACCGCCGGCGTTGCGCCACGCCACCGCGCTGCCCGGGCTGCTGGGGCGGCCGCTGCCACGCCGGGGATTTGCAGCCAGGAGAAAATGCTGTCGTTGGAAGGAAATGAAAAAAAAAAAAAACCCACCCAAAACTGGGGTTGCTCAATCATTGCCAGGAGCCGTGGCGTGGCTAACCGGCTGCTGGCACCCCCGGTTTGCTCGTTTTGCAAGATTTATTGCTGTTTTTATAAGCAGCCGCCTCCCCAGCGTGTTGAAGGGTGCTGCAAGGCTGAGGATTATCCCTCAAATTCACTTTGACGCTGGCTGCGATATCCCTTTGGAAAAGCTGGCAGCACACGTGGCCCAGCAAAGCCAGCCTTTGCTGGGCTTAAAAAATCATTTATAAAACCCAACAACCCCACCACCATTGCGAAAGCTGAGGGTGAATCAYGGCGGGAGGGTGAGGAGCATCGCTCAGCTCGTGGGGCAGGGCTGAGGTCGGGGTGCTGGTGGGTGCTGGAGCTGGTCTCGGGGTGCCCCGGGGGCTGAGGCTCTCCTCTCGCCTCCCCCCGCAGCCGCAGCCAGCCCCCTCCACGAGTGCGGCGAGCGGCCGGAGGACTGGTGCCGCGACGTGGCGACGGCGACCAAGTGCGGGGCGCTGGAGCTGTGCCGGATCACCGTCTGGGACCAGGCCCTGGGGGTAACCGCACCGGGAGCGGGGGGATGCGGGGGGGACGGATGGAGAGATGCGCCCATCCTGCCCCGAAACATGGGGCTGGGGGGAGAATCCCAGCCTGGCCACCCCAAAACTGGGCATCCAGAGGAGCATCTGCTGATGCTCTCAAGCAGYAACATGTAAACCAGCAAGGCTGCCTAACTGGGGCGGGGGGGCTCATGTAGGACTGGGAGTCTGCAGGCAAAAATTAGTGGGTACCGCGGGATATTCCCGTCCCCCTCGGTGGGGTGTTTTTGTGGTGGAGTGGTGGGATTTGGGGGAACAAACTGGGGGTCCGGGTGCAGTGGCAGCATCCYGACGCATCCCCTCTCTCGGCAGAAGGGGATCCCGTGTCACCTGTGCCAGGTGGCTGTCTCCGTGATGGGCAAGATCCTGCARGACAACTGCACCGAGGTGGGTCATGGCCGGGGGGGAGCGGGGCTGGCGTGTCCCCCCCACACACCACAGGGCCAGCCCGGCCCTAAGCTCTCTCCTTGTCACCTAGGAAAAGCTGCGGATCTTCTTGGATAAGAAATGCCAGTACCTGCCCTTTCAGGACTGGTCYGTCAAGTGCAAGAGGATGGTGGACACCGGCATCCTCATCCTCACCCAGCTGGGCAAGCAAGTGCTGGTAACTGGCGGGGGGACCCCCTTGGGTTTCTCCATGGTTTGGGATGTCTTTGCCCTTGCAGGGCAAGGGAGGTTCTTGGAGCCTGGGACAAAACCTTTGCGAGATGGAGATGGGGATGGAAATGACCCAGGGATGGTGGGGGGGGAGCGGGGCGATGGGGCAGCCCCAAGCCCCCACCCCTCTGCTCCCCCAGTCGGACCCGAAGGTGGTGTGTGGGACCATCAAGCTGTGCGAGCCCCGGGAGAGCCCCACGGGGGCCCTGAAGTTCCAGGAGCCGCCACCAGCCCCTGCGGGCCCCGCTCAGGACTTCGCTGACCTGGTCACCCCCTTCATCGCCAACGTGCCCCTCCTGCTCCATCCTCAGGACGTGCCTCACGGCGAGGCCCAGGTACCGTGGCACAGTGCCATTGATGCTGCTCAAGGGCGAGAATCACCTAAGCATCACCTATTTAACAATTAAAAAAAAAAATTTAAAAAATACTGCATGGATGAAATTAGGGGTGTCGCCAATTCGGGGCTGGGATATTGCAGGATCCAGGGGGGGACCAGAAAGATGCTGGCCAAAAAGCTGCCCCAGATTGCGACCGGCATTGAAATCCCAGCCCTGCAACTCCAGGCTTGGGAGCTCAGTTTTATTTGGGGGGGGGGGGTACCGCTGTGTCCCTGCCCGTGTTGTCCCGCAGATGGAAGAGGTGTGCGGGCACTGCCTGCAGCTGGTGGCGGCCGTGCAGCTGGAGCTGGGGACCGACCCCGCCTTCGCCCAGGTGCTGGTGGCCCGCGCCGAGCGGGCGTGCGAGGGGCTGGCACCCGACCTGGCACAGCAGGTAAAGGTGCCGGCATCCTGCTGGGCTCCCCCCCCGTGTCACCGCGGCACGGGAGCATCTGTTGCGGCCGCCTGCTCGCCAGCCGTGCCCGGGGTGCGGGCAGGGTGGTGGGGTGTCCCCCCTTGGGTGCTGACGCCGTGTCTCCCTGCGCAGTGCAAGCGGTACCTGGCCGAGTACGCGGACACGGCCGCCCAGCTGCTCCGGCACTTGGTAAGGGGGCGAGCGGCTCCCCGGGGCTGCCGGCGGCGGGTGGGCACCGGCGGGGTGGCCGAGGGGCAGAGGCAAGGGGACCTTGTCGGCAGAAGCGGAGCCCTGCTCTCATTTTTTTAATTAATCCTGCTGCTTTATATTCCTATAAGCTTTTAAATGTGTTTTCCCCTTCTCTCTGCCTTGCAACTGGTGTAATTCTTTTTTATTTGTATTTTTTTCTCGCCATTTTGCGGCCCCTCCACYGGCAGCAGGCTGAGGTAAGCGAGACCCGTGCCCCAACGGGCTGRAATCGCCCTCCATGGGGCAGGGGGGGTGCAGGCTCACCTCCTGGGGGGGATCCCCGCCTGATTCGGGACATCTCTCTCCCCAGCACCCGATGGAGCTGTGTGGCCAGCTGGGACTCTGCTCCTCTGCCTCGGCGCTGCCCCTCCACACGCTGCTCGCGGAGAAGGTGACGCAGGTCCTGAGCGCGCTGGGGGTAAGCGGGGACCCYCCCACTCCGCCGCGCTCCTTCAAATCCAAACGCTGGGAAGGGGGAGCCCTATTTTGCTTTTTTTTCCCCTCAAGCATCTCCATTRTTCCAAGGTGGGGAATGTCTTTTGAGGGGGTTGATGGCTGGGTGGGATGGGAGTGGCTCTGGGGGGCTCGGCACGCGTCCCACCGCCTTGTCCCGGCAGGACGGAGAGGGGACCACGCCGCTGTGCGAGATGTGCCAGTTCGCTGTGAAGACGGCCGAGAGCCTCCTGGAGAACAACGTGACGGAGGTGAGCCCCGCCGCTGCGGTCCAGGGATGGGGGGGGGCTGGGAGAGGGGGGACAACAAARAGAGGGACGTCTCCCTCCGCCCGCCTTCTCCCGGCAGGAGCAACTGGTGAACGACATCGAGAAGGTGTGCTACATGCTGCCCCACGGCGTCATCGGGCAGTGCAAGGACTTCGTCGACTCCTACGGCAAAGCCGTGGTCATCATGCTGCTGGAGGCCACCGACCCGGCGGCCGTCTGCACCATGCTGCGCTGCTGTCCCCGCAGCGGGGACACCCAGCGAGGTGAGCCCCCGGCTGGCACCCAGACACCGGGTCCCCAGGGAGCGGGGTGATGCGGGGGGGTGCTAATGGCCCCCCCCCTCCCGCCATGTCCCGCAGGGGCTGCTGTGCTGGAGCAGCTGGCGGTGGGCGCGGGCACCTTCTGCAACGTCTGCCAGATCTTCATCACCTACTTCGATAACGAGCTGCTGAAGAACGAGACGCTGGCGGAGCTGGGCGATGTGCTGGAGAAGGGCTGCGAGCTGCTGCCCACGCCGTTCACCGGCAAGGTGAGCCAAGGGGCAAGCACCCAACCTGGCAGGGACCCCCCCACCCTCCCTGCGCCCGGCTCACCCCCTCTCTCCTTCCCAGTGCGAGGCGCTCGTGATGCAGTACGAGCCGGCGGCCATGCGGCTCCTCGTGCAGATGATGGACCCCACCTTTGTCTGCACCGTAAGTGTCCCCGTGCCATGGGTGCTGCACCCWCTCCGGGTGCCCGGACAGAGATGGGCATCTTTTGGCCAAGCCTGGGGGGGGGGCTGGCAGAGGGGCAGTGGGGTCAAAGGGTGCTCATGGGGTTTTTTTCTTCCCCCTCCCACCTTTTTCCTTCGCAATGCAGAAATTAAGAGCCTGTGATTCATCCGAGGAGGATCTCCTGGGCTCGGACCCCTGCGCCTGGGGCCCGCACTACTGGTGCAAAAACATGGCCACGGCTGTCGAGTGCCACGTAAGTGTTGGCCACGTTCCCCTCCCCTGGGTCAGCAGTGTGCTGGGGGTCCCTGCCTCCCCCCGCCATCCCTCCCCGTYTCTCCCGCAGGCCGTTGAGCACTGCCGGCGTCACGTATGGAACTAGGAGCCACCTCCCCGGCCGGCTGGGCTTGCCCCGCCGTTTTGGTTCAGGATCCCGGACCCTCTCCCTTGGGACGCGCCTGCACCCACGGCCGGCGATGACAGGAGCCCACCGGCCTCACCACCCCGGCGGGGGCTGTGGGGCGCCCCAGCCGCCTCTGCTGCTTCCTTTTCCACCCCTGGGGCTTGGATTTCCAAATCAGGTTAAGGGACTCGTTAGTATTTTCAGGACTGGGGTTCAGCCTTGACATCTCTCAGGGCAACTGCAAAATCCCCATCCCCCCCCATATCCCCATCCCTAT
>JASVER010000024.1:7414380-7460321 GCA_030449065.1 Oceanodroma leucorhoa
CCGCTTGTAAAGCCCAGACCCTGCAACGTGGATCCGTCCCCGTGGGCTGGGACGGTTTCTGCTGCCCCAACGCCGGCCCCCCGCTCCCGGCCGCTGGCAGCCTCCCACCGTAGGTCTCGTTGGCTTTCGGCAAGCCCGGCGCTTTGCTGGTCCCTCTTCAAATTGGGGTGGCTTTTTATTTTATTATTTTTTTTTTGCCCCCTGGTCGCCGGTTAAAGAAACAAAGTGGATTAAATTTACCTGCAATGCCCGGCTTTGCGTGACATTTGCAGCACATGAATCATGTGTCCAGCCGATTGCTGGAGATAGTTATATATATTTTAAATATCCCCTGATCAAAAAATTAATGAGTTTTGGGGGCAAAGATTTCCTTTCACGCACACATCCCCACCGGGGGGGGGTCCCGTGCCGACCCAGCCGCGGTGGTGAGGGGCAGCGGGGCGCTGGCTCGTCCCTCCCCGTCGCGGGAAGGGGGGGACGCTCGCGGCGCCCGGTCCTGAGCGTGCACGGGAGCATCTCACTGCAAATAAAGTCTTCCCGTGAGCCCGGCTGGTTGTCTCCCTCCTTCTTGTCCTGGGGTGCCGGGGGGCTGGCGGCACGGCAAAGGGGGGGCAAACCTAGGGGAGGTTTAAATGCTTCCCCCAAAATCCGGGGTGCAGCAACACCCAGGGTGGCATCTCGCGAAGGTGATGGATGGAGGGGTGAATTAAGGGAAAAAGGTTTTTTTTTTTCTCTTCGAAAGGCGGTTTGGCTATGATAAATCCGGCGTGGCACGGCTGGGGAGGAAGGACGACAGACAGGTTACCCAAAGCCATAGACAGTGTATTTCTGAGTCCCATAACAGACCGTGCCCAAAACTCTCCACAAAGTTACGACTGGAAACAAACCCCCGAACGAACAAACCCGAAAGCAGGAGAGAAGGAGAAAGAAAAGGGCATAAAAGACACGCACGAGCACTCCACATCCAGAAGCCCCAGTTATTGTCAGTCTCTCTCTTTTTCGACGTCGCGACATGTTTTGGTAAAAGCCAGCAAAATGGAGAAATGTCTTCGGTTTTTTGTTATTTGGTCTTTCCTTGCTGGAAAGGTGACGTTAATGCCAAACGGACTCGGCCTCTCCCCGCACTGCCCCGGCCTTCCCCGTGCCCGCGGTCGAGGTGTGACGGCTGCGTGTCCCCAGCCTGCGCCTGGGGACGCTGCGGTGGCCCATCATCCGCACCTTCGCTGCACCTTCAACCCTGTCCAGCCTGGACTCATTGGATTCGTTTCGCTTTTCTTTCATTTTTTTTTTTTTTTTAAAAAAAAAAAAAGGTTTTTTTTTTAATAAGAAAAATAAAAAAATTTTAATGCTTTCATGGATAAATGACAGGCGAGTAAAAGCAAACCGGTCCTGAGAGCCCTTTCCCGGGGCCAAGCTCTCCAAGGCTGCTGGAGCGAACCGCACCAGTTGGCCTGGACTCCTTCTGCAGGGGAAGGGGGGGCCAAGCGCCGGTCTCGGGGTGCTCCCGGCCCCCACCACGGCCCCCCTGCTCCATGCTTCATCCCCGCCGGCTCCGGCTTGCCTAGAGGAGCACCACCACCACCGCTCGTCATAACTCGGTGATCTCCAGCGGGCTCTCCATGATCACCTCCCGCATCTTGTGCAAGGGGGTGGACTTGGCCGACTCGGTGCGGGCGTTGTGGTCGCTGTAGCCCCCGCAGTCGGCCGTCAGAGTCTCCAGCGAGCGACCCAGCACCTTCTGGTCGTCCTCGGGCAGGCTGTTGAGGTCGGAGGCCAGCAGCGTGCCCGTGCTGCCGTGCACCACGTGGATGCCGTCGGGACCTTTCAGCTCCACCGGCTGCTTGTGTCGGAAGCGGAGGCTGCCCTGGCTGGGGCCATGCTCCTCCTCCTCCTCCTCCATCTCCTTCTGGATCAGCTGCAAGAGGTCCACGGAGTGGGGGAATCACCACTGCGGCCAGAGCAGATCCTGCCTCTGAACCTCCTGCAATGCCGGAGCCCAGCGGGAGGRATGGGACCCTCCTCTTCTGGAGCAACCTCAGAGCGTGGTGATGAGGATCACCAGCGCGATGATGATCTCCAGCCGGATCACTCCCTCGTGGGGTGGGTGCCCCGGCTCAGGCACCGGCTGRGTGGTGTGTCCCACAGCAGCCCCCGCAGCGGTCGAGGAGGGGGTTTGGCTCCGGGTTGGGATTTGGGGTTGTATGAGGGTGGTGGGGCAGGAGGTAGACAAGGAAACGAGTCGAGGGAAGGCTGGATGGGCTGGAGGGGGATAAGGGCAAGGAGGGATGGGGGCAGAAGGGCTGAAAGGTGTCTCCTGTCCCACTGCTCTTCTCCACTCTGTTTGCCCCATGTTTTGCCCCTCATGAAGAGGGGGAAGGCTGCGGGAGGAGTTGTTTCTCCCCACACCAGCCCCCTTGGACCAAAACCCTCTCTCCCAGCCTTTTTGCCTCAAAAAGCTGCTGGGTTGATAAGCTCAGAGGAGCAGAGGGGAGGGAAGATGTCCCCACCTGTGCAGGGACCCGCAGCTTCTTGGCCAGCCTTGGCAGAGAGATGGGGAGGTGATGGACAGAGTCCACCCCAGGGTGGGAGAGACCGAGGGAGAGGGTGCCGCTGATGCTCAGAGGAAACACGGGGGGGTCACGAGAGCTGGGGAACCGGCAGCCTCAGTGGAAAACTAGTGTCTGGCTCATTTTGGCCAAGCAGAGAATGGAGGGGACCACTGGGTGATGGGGACCGCAGCCACRGGGAGCGACCGCAGCCTGTGGGACCGGGAAGACACACTGCATCCCAGAGGGCACAGCAAGCATCTCCCCATGCCCATGCACACCCCGTCTACCTCCGAGACCGAGGAGCGGTCCCCCTGACTGGCGGTGGCCTTATGCACCAGCCGCTGGGCAAAGAGTTTTTTCAAGCGCATGTAATCATCCAGGACCACCTTCAAGAGAGAGCCCTGAGCAAAGGGGGAGAGACGACGGGTTACCCAAGGGAGACGGTTTGGTCGGAGGGAGGCTGGCCTCAGCCCAGCATTTTTTGGAGCAACGTCACCCTCCGGCGCCACAGCCACGAACCTGGAAGCCGTAGCGGTAGGAGAAGACCCCTTGGTGGAGGATGCCCGCACTCATCACTCACCTTGATGGGTCCCTCCCGCATGATCTGCCCCAGCTTGGCAATGTTGTCGTACTCCTGGATGGCTGCCCGCAGGTAGCGGTCGTCCTCGGGCTTGGCCGCGGAGGGCTCTCTCCCGAAGGTCCCCTGCGGGAGGAGAGAGCGGCTGAGGAGGCGGCACGGGTGTTGGGCGCGGGGAGGAGGTGTCCCGGCGGGGGCCGTGTCTCACGTGGGTGCGGGCAGGGCTGTTCCAGAGGTCGGTGATCTCGCTCAGGTTCTCYGGCAGGTCGTCCTCGTGCTCCGCCTGCGCCGCCAGCTCCATGTTCCTGCAGAAGGGGTCCAGCCACACCGGGTTGGCCCTGCCGGGGGGAGAGGAGCCGTGCTCAGCGCAAGCAAAGAGCGGCAGTATCCCTAATCCCATCCACAGCCCGGATGCTGAGGTTGTGCTGCCTCCTCCTGTCCTGTGCAGGCAYGAATTCAGCTGCTCTGGATCCAGATATGCGTCGACACTTGCCCGTCACCTCTGCTTACCCCARGCCGGGCCAGTATTGACAGAGACGGAGTCACAGGAGAAGGCACAAAGTCTTTTGGCTTTGAAAGCTCTCAAGGCAAGCACGCGTCCCAGGGCCAGCGTCATGCCCCGCATGGCGTGCCTGGCCGCGTCCCTCCGCATCGCGTCTCCACCTCCCGCGCATCCCTGGCTGCAAAACGCGGGCGTCCCTCTCTTGGGAGCAGCCTGCGATCCCGCGAGGTGGCAAAGGAAGGGGAGAACTCACCCGTCAAAGGAGTACTTGTTGGTGTTCGGCATGTCCATGATGTCCATGAAGCCTCTGTTCCCTGCAAAAGGCAGGGGCGGGGGTTAGAGGGCGGCACGTCGGSGGGCTGAGCAGCAAACCGCGGGGTGGCATTTCTTTTTCAGGGAGGGAAAGTCGGCGACCAAAAAGGCACCGGTGGCGTGAGAAACACGCTGGGATGTGGTTCGTAACGTGGAGCCCGGATGCTGAGAAAAGCCTCCCACCATCGTGCCTCGCTGGGCAGGCTCGCTTCCGATTTACCCCCTGCTGACATCCCCCCCGTCTCCCCGTGCACCCCCTCCGTGCTCTTCATGCACCCTGCTGTCTCATGCAGCTGGAGAACCCCGAGCACCGCTCACCCGTGGAGCCAGCCACTATGGCTTTCAGTTTCCTTTTGTGCCTGCGAAAGAAATACAACGAATCAGAGAAGAAAATAAAGAAGATGCTYGAAAGGAGAGGGGGGACACAGATTTGCAATAACCCTGCAAACTGTATCTATAAGGACGGCGAGCGTGGCGGAGAGAGGTGCTATCAGTATTAAAACCATTATATTTTGGGGGAAGAGGGGCAATTTCTGAACGCAGGCTGAGCCCCGCCACGGAAGGTGTTGGGAAGCTGATGCCCTCCTTTGCTTGCCGGCACTGCCAGGGCCGGGAGCAGCCACGTGGGTCCCCCCGGCCCGTGGGGAGATTGCGGCCGGTGGGGCAGAGCCTGGGCATTACTCACACTGTCCGGTAGTACCAGTTCATGAGGATGAAGAGCATGGCAGCCAGGAAGAGCAGGACGGCCAGCACGATGATTGCCATCTAGGAGAGACAAAGGGGTAGTGGCAACCTCCGGCATGGAGCCGGCACTTGGTGGTGGGCACCCGCCTGAAATTATCTGGGTGAAACATCTCTCCAGGCCATGGAGGGCCATGGAGGATGGGAAGGTCCTCGCCCCACCTGCGAGCAGCAGCCATCTCCAGCCCCAGCTGGGCCATTACCTGCAGAGCCGAGAGGTCGTCCGGGGCCCGGGCGGTGATGGCGGGCTGCACGTCCAGCACATTGTAGTTCCTGAAGAGGTTCCTCAGCTGCTCCTTGTTCTCATCTATCATCTGAATCACCCTGGGAAGAGAAGGGTTGCTTAGGCATCTTGATGTTAATGAGGCTCCCCGAGGACTCAGCGGGCCAGGCGATGGGCTGGGTGATGGGCCAGGTGACGTACCGCTCCACGTCCAGGATGCGGTTGGTCTCCCTGTTCACCACGTGGATGAGCAGCTCTGTCTGCGCAAAGTTCACCCGACCTTTCTTGTCAACGTGGAACTGGGGAGAGACAGCAAGGTCTGCAGCGCAGGAGAGGTGTCTCCTCCCTGGGCATCTCCCGAGGTGTGCTCGCGTGGCAAGAGACCCTCAAGCCTGGCATAGGGTCGGTCTGGACCCCTTCGATACGCCCCAGCCTGGGGTGTATCCGTCACCTTCGGACCTCAGGAGGGTCTATGGTTTATGCAGACAGGGCACCCTCAAAGGAGACCTCCCAAGCAGCATGTGGAAGGTTACCTACCCCTCGAAGCAACACCAAAGGTGGATGGTTACCTGCACGTCATCCGTGTTGACGATGGCGCCCGTGATGTTGGAGAGCAGGCTGATGAACTCCTCTTCGAACTGCCTGACTTTGTCAGGGATCTCGTTGATGATGATTTTGACCCGCTGGTCATCCCGCAGGATGTAAATCCCCACAATGGCCGTGTCATTGTGGCCCACCAGGTCAGAGGCCATGATGTCCACCACGAAGTAGCCGGGGTTGTAGGCCGTGAAGAGGTCGAAGGTTCGCAGGATCCCATCAAGGGTTCCTGGGGGAAGGACGGTCACAAGCCCAGGATTAGTGACCCTGGCCATGGGGACATCTTTGGCTACAAGGGCCATGGCCCCGTGCTCCCGCGGCATGCAGGGTACGCACCGATGCTGAAGATGTTGGCCACCTCCTCGGAGTCGTTGGAGTGCTGCTTGATGTAGCGGATGCCCAAGATGTGGTACAGGACCAGGCTGTTATTGCCCACATCGGCGTCCACTGCGACCACTCTGATCAGCTCCGATCCCACCTTGGCATCGGTGGCAACCCCTTTGAGAGAGAGACGGGACGGGGACCTGGGGCCGGGCTGGCTCTCACTGCCCCTTCATCTGGCTGAGTTTTCCCTGGAGCATCTCCGGCTCCTGGTGCCCCCCCAAGCCCCCAGCACCCCTTACCCGCCGTGTACTCCGACTTGGTGAACTGGGGGGACTGGTCATTGATGTCGTCCAGGAAGATCCGCACCTCCTGAAGGGTCAGGTCCCTGCTGAGGTCCCAGGGCTGGGCTCTGCCTGCCCGCTGGCCCCGAGGAGGAGACCAGTTCCTCTGGCTGGACGCTTTGACGATGATGGAGTAGTACGGCTCCTTCTCCCGGTCCAGGTCTCGCAAGACCTGCAGCTTCCCCTCTCGGCTCAGCTGGAAGTTGCTCTCCTGGTTCCCAGCTGGGTGCAGAAAGGGGGTTCCCAGTTAGTCCCCTTCAGGCTCGGCATTTCTGAAATGCCACCTCGCCCGTTGACCAGGGCAGAAAGGCAGCGAGGAGATGATGGGAGCGAGGGAAACCCTCGGTGAGGGGTGTGCAGGGGGATGCAGAGCTGCCCATCCCCTCCCGGCTCGGTACCCACCTGCTATGAAGTAGTAGACGATGGCGTTGGAGCCCTCATCCGCATCCACCGCCCCGGTGACGTTCCCCACCACGGTGCCTGGCCGCGAGTGCTCGGGGACGGAGAGCGCCTGGTACTGGGGACTGTCCCTCTGCCAGAGACCCCGGGAGAAGGGAGGGTTATGAGCATTGAGATGGCTTTAAATAAAAGCGGACAAATCCCATCGTGCTCCCCACCGTGGTGACGCCCAGCGCTGCATGCTCCATCACACGTGCTCACCGGCATCCCCATCCCTGCATCCCCAGTGTCCCATCCCCTCCATCCTGGTGCCTTACGGGTGGCCTGAGGAAGATGGGCTCATTGTCATCGATGTCATCGAGCGTGACCTGGAGGGGCTGCATGGTCTCGTAGGCTGGCTGGCCCTGGTCGCAGGCCACGATGATCAGCTGGGGAGAGAGGCAAAAGGGCCGTCCTGGGCAAAGCCACGTGGGCCAGGAGACATCACTGAGGCAGGGACAGAGAGGACAGCTGGGTGGTGGAGGATTTTGGGGGGATTTAACAGGGAACTGGGAGCTGGCCCACCAGGACGCAACTCCCCGATGGCACTTGATAACCACCCAGTTCCTGCCAGGGTGTGCCATCTTCACGACTGCGCCAACTGACCCCATCCCCACCACATCACGTGCATCCCCCCAGCCCCGCGCCGGACCCGCAGCCTCCGGGACCGTCCCGGCCACCCTGCGGGCCTCACATTGTACACCGCCTGCTTCTCCCGGTCCAGCCGCATGGCCGTCTGGATCAGCCCGCTGACCGAGTCGATGCTGAAATACTCCCAGTCTTTGTTCCCCGCCCCGGTTTTCAGCAGGTTGTAGAGCACCGCTCCGTTGAGGCCCTCGTCTTTGTCCGTGGCGTAGACCTCGTAGATGTTGGACCGCAGGGGGATCTCCTGCTTGCACACACGCAGCCCCTCAGCCCCGGCATTGCACGCGAGCTGCCTGCTCCCCCTGCCCCTCCAAACCCCCTTGTATCGGGGTCAGCAGGCTCCTGCTGCCCAAAACCCAACTGGAGGCTGGCAACGTGGAGCCATGATTCCCTTTGGCAGGGTGGCTGCTCCATGCACGCGCCGGGGACTGGCTGAGCCAAGCCCAGCTTCCCAGAAAGGAGAACCATCTTAAATGTCAGCATTTCGGCCCTTGTTTATAAACAGGCTCGGCACACAGCGACCGGCTGTTTCCTTATTTTGCGTGCTGCCAGGGTTTCTGTTCCCCAAAGCTGCCCCAGCATCCCCGCTCGCACATATGGAGAGGGCTGTTGTTGACCATCCATCCCCACGACCCAAATCTTCTTGCTGTGTGTTAAATCAAGGTCTTGTTCCATGCCCAGTGGAGTTGGAGAATGGATTTTGTCACCGGTAGACAGGAGCGCTCCCGGGCACAGTCTCGCTCCCTCTCAAGGGATTTACCTCCTTGATGTGCAGGATGGTGCCGTTGGGCGGGCGGACGAAGACGGGGCGGTTGTCATTGATGTCGATGACCTCGATGTGGAGCATGGTGGTCCCCCAGAGAGGGGGACGCCCCTTGTCCGTGGCCACCACGGTCAGGTTGAACCTCTCATAGGACTGCAAGCGCCGCCGGGACATGACGAGCCCGGAGTCTTTATTGATCTTGAAAGCCTCTGCGGGCAGAAAAAACACATCTCTGGCTCAGGACACTTCACACCAGATAAATTGCAATTAGAAACCAGTATACCAGCTGAAGCACACCCCTCATTGGTGGGAAATCCCTGCCAAGGGGTGATGGAGCAGAGCCGGCTGCCTGAGGCCAGGGGTGTGGATGGTCTCAGGGTTTTCAGAGCATCCCTGCCCACTGCCGCATCCCTGCCACCGGGCAGTGCCAAGGGCCCTGCTCCCAGGCCACTCCTGGCTGCATTTCACTCCTGCCCGGGCTGGGACAGGGCAGTGGTCAGAGGAGCCCACGGGGCTCAGGAAAATGAACATTCTGCCATTCTCCTCTACATTTATGCTGGCTTTTGCCTGGTTCCCATCACTCCGCGGTGTGCAGAGGTATACTGGATTTCAGGCACTATCACTAGTCACCCACAACCTCCTAGCCCTTCTGCGCTTTTCTCTAAAGCGTGCGGTGGGTTTGCTCCAAGACACACTTGTGTACATAGAAAGTCCTGATGGGACGCGGGAGACGAGAGGATAAGCCAAGGCTGGGCTGCAGGACGAAGGCAGGCAAAGCCATAACATGCCACGCCACGAGGAACTGGGAACTGTGGAGCAATACCGAAAGCTCCACGCTTTCGGTATTGCTCCCGGGAGTGCGTGCACAGACTTGCTCCAAACCAGCCGCAGGACACGGGATGTAGGCTTGGGCCCTACGTCTCCTCCAATTGCTTCTCATCATAACCCTCCTCCCCGGGGAGGAACCCCCCCCCACCAACACCTACCCGCTCCAGGGCCCTCGATGCTATAGGTCACCACGCCGTTATCCCCTTCGTCCAGGTCGGTGGCAGTCATGGTGATCACCGACGTCCCCGCCGGCTCGTTCTCATAGACGCTGGTGCTGAACTGGCTCTTGCTGAACTGGGGCCTGAAGTCGTTGATGTCCAGGACTGTGATCAGCACCTTCGACAAAGCACAGCCACCGGCTGGGTGACGTGAGGTTGGAGACAGCCCGGGGGCCGTACCCCTGCCGTGACCCGCGGCTCTGCTGCAGGAGCGGGGTGCCCTTCCTGCTATTCGTTTAGCTCCGCTAGCCGAATTCCTGCCTCCAACAATGGGGGCCGCCGCGGCCGGGGCACCCATTCACGCCGGAGCGCTTGCAGACAATAGCGTCGCCCTTCCCCTGCCCCTCCTGCTCCGTCCTCTCCTGCCGACGCGCCATCCCCGCGGCACAAAGCCCCCTGCACCATCCACCTCACAGCCCCTGGGGTCATCTGCTCTTCCTTCTGCCTAATTCCTCCCCAGAGCCACCAGTAAGCCTGCTGGGGAGGGAAGCCTGAGGTTTAACACCGTCTTGCCGGGGCCCACCACATGAGGGGTGGTGGGAGGAGGAGAGCCCTACCTGCACGGAGTTCTCCCGACGGTTACTGGAGACGTCCCCAGGGTTATCCCTGGCCACGGCTGTCAGTGTGTAGTGATCCTTCTTCTCCCGGTCCAGGGCTGACAGGATGTAGATGTCACCCTGCAGCACACAGAGACCTTCAGGTGGATCTCGTTGGGCAGAGCTCGAGAAGGGGCAGAAGTTGAGGTGTGGGAGCAAGGCACAAGGTGGGACCATCTCAGCCTCCCCTCCCTTTTCCACCTCTGTTCTGGCCTTGGTTGGCTCCTTACCGTGTTGGGATTTATCCCAAACTTGCCCTCTCCATCCCCCAGGCTGTACTGGATGAGAGCAAAATGCCCAGAATCTGCATCCGTGGCCTTGACCCTCAGGATGACCGTACCCAATGGCACGTCCTCAAAGACAGCTTTCTGCAAGGAAAGGGAGCAGGCAGGACCGGTTGCTGCATCACTTGCGGTTTTAGCGGGCAGTAACCAAGGGTGCAGGGTGGCACCCAGGGGTGGGCACAGCTGGACCCAGACCAAGATGTTCACACAGAGTACATTGGTGGGTTGACCAACTTCTTCAGATGGTTCAAGCACAGACAGAGGGAAGAGAAGGTGTCCCTGGAGAAGCCCTAGCTCTGTGCCCATCCCTTCTGGGCAGGGACTGCCCAGCCCCACACGGACCTGGATGGGGGAGCCCAGCTCACCTGGTAGGATGGTTGGCTGAAAACGGGGTTGTTGTCGTTGATGTCCACTATCTGGAGGTACACAGGGATCTCAGCAGATCTGCGGGGAGAGCCGTTGTCGGAAGCTCGGACAGTGAAGTTCAGCCACTGCACCTCCTCGTAGTCCACCGTCCTGTTGGCCACGACCTTCCCTAGAGGATGGCAGACCCTGAAATGGGAAACCTGCCCCAGGCCACTGACCTGCCCCAGATTCCCACCTCCCCAGGCCACCGACCTGCCGACTGTTCTTCGAGGCAGGCGTAGCCTTCTGGGGAGAGGTTCAGCAGCTCGTAGGTGATCTGCCCATTGGCACCTTTGTCCGGGTCCACCGCTGAGATGGAGATGAGTGTGGTGCCCTGCGTGGCTCCCTCCAGGATCCTCTCGGTGAAATAGGTGACCCCGAAGGGGCGGAAGCGGGGCGTGTTGTCATTGACGTCCAAGACGTTGACTGTCAGCTTGGCTGTGGCCATGGTGGAGACCACAGGGGAAGAGAAGAGGAAGAGGACAAGTGAGAAAGAGAAGGGAAGGAAGGATGGGAGAAGGAAGGTTGTAAAGATACAAGCATGAAACTCCAGGAAAACCAACTAAATGGAGCTGGTTCATCAAGAAAAATGGCAATATTCAGCAAAGCCGCTATGCCCTGAGCTGGCTGTGGGACAGTCTCACCTACTTCAGACCTACTCCTGATCTGTGTGTGCCTTCTCACACACGGACCGGGATTTACCAGGAGCAGGGTGGCAAGATATCATGGGGATGGTAATGAAGAAATGGGTGTCTCCCATGGTATGGTTATGGGCAGACGGTCCTCTCCATCCCCAGTGCAGCCCTGGGATATCTGGGCCATTCGCTAAAGGAGGGCTCAGAGAACCCGAACCTGCGGGGAGCTGGTCCAGCACTGCTCCCGCTGGAAATGTTGCTGGTCAGGATGGAGGAGGGGGTGGGAGAGCTGCCGGCTACCCAGAAGCTGTGCCGGTGCCTGGGAAAGGCTGTGCCAGCCCCCGGCAGCCACCGGCCCCGGCCCGGCGCTGCCTGGCAGGAGCCCATGCTTACCGTTGGGGACGCTGACCGAGCGGTCGATGACTTCGCTGGCATTGTCGTGGACGGAGATGGTGACCTCGTAGGTGGCCACCAGTTCCCGGTTGAGGGGGGTTTTGATCTTCACAGCTCCTGAGAACCCCAAACAGATGGGAGTCACAGGCTGTGCCCGCGCCCCCCCACCGAGGACCCTCGGCAGACGGGTCTGCACCCGCCGACTGCTGCACCCTCCGCTGCGCTTTGTCTCCTGCCTCTCCCCAAAGGCTAAAGGGGGAAAACACTCGATAGCTATGGGGGGAGACGACTTCCCTCCCCCTGCTCTCCATCTCCTGCCTTCCTGCCGGCTCCGCTCTGCCCAGCTAACTGGGTCTCACGCTGCCTCAGCCGGGGTAAGGGTTTGGGTTGTGCGGATGCGAGGGCTTTGGGAGCAACTGCTGCTGCTCCCCTGCACGGCCCCATCCACCTTAGCTCAGCATCCGGGTGTCTTTAAGAGTCTTGTCCCATGTCCTTTCCAACAAGGGTGCTTTTCTTGCCCGGATCAGCTCCCAAAACAGATGCGGGGAGCTCCTGGCCCTCATTCCCTGAGGGCAGAGCTCGCCGCCCACCACTTACCCCAGAGCCGCCCCCCCGTACCCCCCAGCGAGGGTACCCGTGTCCGGTCTGCCAAGGCTGAGCAGCCCCTGGCCCGCAGCGGGGCTGGCGATGGGTGAGGTGGAGGGAGTTGATGGATGGTGCGGAGAGAGAAATGAGCACAGACACAGAGACAAACCTGGCGAGCCGAGAGCCGGAAAGGAAAGAAAAGGGTTAGTTAAGTCAGTTGGATGGGGAAGAGAGGACAGAGCAGGGTGAGACGGGGCAGCCGGAGGAGGAGAGCAGGGAGGCAGGAGAGGAGCATCATCTCCCCGTGCCTCAGACACCTACCTCCAGGCAGAGAAGAAGAAGAAGCAGAAGCGAGGAGAGGGGTCCGCGCCGCCCGCGTAGCCCTTCCCGCTCTCCTACCTGTCCTAAAATCCACCGCGAACGCTCCTTGCTGGTCGGGCACCAGAGCGTCCGTGTCGTCACGGGCTACGATCTCCAGCAGGTAGTACTCCAGGCGGGGGTGGAGGTCCCGGTCGATGGCGGTCACCTCAGCCACCACGGTGCCGGGGGCGGCCGACTCGGGGACGCTGACCGTCTGGATGGGGTTGATGAACTCGGGCCGGCAGTCGTTGACATCCTCGATGAGGAGGCGGACGGTGGCAGTGCCCGAGAGCGCCGGCGTGCCCTGGTCCACAGCCACCACCGTCAGCTGGTAGGCATCCCGCTCCTCCCGGTCGATGCTGATGTTGGCCACGCGGATCACCCCTGTGGCGGCATCGATCAGGAACCTGTCCTGGCCGCCGCCCTCGATCCGGTAATCCAGCTGCTGGTTGAGGCCGCTGTCGGCATCCGTGGCTGTCACCTGGAGGATGGAGAAGCCTGGAAAGGGGGGACACAGCCCTCTCAAGCGAGGGTTGGAGGGCAGCAGCAACAAGCCCCCAGTCCCAAGGTAAATACCGTCAAGCAACGTGGGCAGCCCCAATTCCCAAATTTTCCCTTCAACCCCATTCTGGCCAGCCCTGACACTGGGAGCTGGATCTTCACAGTCCCAGGGGGACACCCAGGTCTCCCCATCGCCCACCCTCACATCCAGTCTTGGCCCTCTCCTGACCTGGGGGGCTGTTTTCCCGCAGCCGTGCCGTGATGAATGCTGGCTGGAAGACGGGCCGGTTGTCATTGTCATCCAGGACGGTCACCGCCAGGCTGGCGGTGCTGTTCAGCCCCCCTATGTCACGAGCCACCAGCGTGAACCCCAGGCAAGGGTCCAGCAAAGCCTCTCGGTCTATCACGTCACCGGGCTTCACCAAAATGACACCTGGAGGAGGGGATAAGCCCAGTCACAGACCCCATGGCTGCCTGGTGGCCCCAGGTTGGGGACAGGGACCTGCCAAGCCACCCCACCTGTCCTGTTGTGGATAACGAAGAGGTCCAGGGATGCCTCTAGGAGCTGGTAGGTCACCACGGCATTGCTGCCCTGGTCACCGTCCAGAGCTAGGATGGGTCCGTTGAGCACCGTGACCAGAGTCCCTGGATGGGATGACAAGGGTTAGAGAGTGTGGCAGCCCCTTGTGGACTGCCCCCCATCCCCCTCCCACCCCGGTGACGCATGAGGGACGGCAATGAATGGATGGAGGAGGTGACAGAGCAGAGCCTCGCGGGGCACGAGGCAGCAGGGGGGCGGCTGCTGCAGCCTTGCAGACCGACTGGCGAGGCCCCGGCGGGGTGGTGGAACGTCCGGCTAAAAACAAACAGACAGACACATCCATCAGATGGGCGGCACCAGCACCCTGCCGCCAAGGGCATCACCTGGAGGCACCCAAACCCTTCGCCTGGCATGTCCCTCGATGGCGGGACAGGGAGGTACCTGAGATCTTGGAGCAGGGAGCGATTTAAATGGCAGGAAGGCAACCGAAAAAAAGAATATTTCCAGCCCTTTGGCTGGGAAATGTCTACCTGGACAGGCTGGACTGTTTTATCTCTAACCCCCTGGAGCAAGGCGGCTCCAGATGTTGGTGATGGAGAAATGGCACCCTGTCCCCATCTCCTGCAGGGATGTCAGGCAGGTTGGGGTCCTCCAAGCAAGGGCTGCCCCCAGGGCTTGGCTCAGACCACGGGCACACCTTTCTGTCTGCAGTTGAGCAATTCCCAAATGGGGCCAATTTCTCACAGGGTTGTGCCTGACCTGTGTCAGGAAGGGTTGCCACCAGCAGCATGGACCAAAGCCATGGTCTCCTTAAGGCTGACCTCCCTGGGCAGTTGGCAGGAGCCCCTTGTACTCAGCATCCCCATCCCACTGACCTGCAGCCTTTCCCTGCTCAACGTCGTGTCTCCTCCACGATGGCCAGGAGACACCTCCCCTTGCCCGGCCCCAAAGGGATTCTCCAGGAACCACATAAGGGAACGAAGAGAGACCTACCCGGGGGTGAGTTCTCCATCACCTCGGCCTGGTAGGAGCTCTGAGTGAAGAGGGGGCGGTTGTCATTCTCATCTGCTACAGAAATGACCAGCACGTCAAAATCCTAAAGGAAAATGGGGACAAGAGGGCGATGACCGCAGTGTCCTTTCCTTGAGCTCACCTCCCGCCTCGCCCACTGCTTGTCAGAGCTGGAGCAACCATGACGCTTTGCTCCCTGAACCACCCTGGAGGGTCTGCAGGGACCCTGACCCCGGGGCTGGGCATCCCTTCCCAGCCTGCACCCAAAGGGTGATGCGTGGGACATCTCGGCAGGGCCAAAGGATGCTCCAGTGGCGTTGTTGTCCAGCTCTCCAACCCAACTTTGTCCTACCTTCCGTGACGTCTACTGCTGTTGCATGGAGTCAACATGAGATGTTGGACTTGCCCTAAATCCTACTGGTCCTGTTCTCTAATGGGGAGAGGGTTGCAGCCCCCTCCTTGTGACCCCCAGATGCTTTTGGGGGATCAGGCTGCTACTGCCTGTTTTTGGCTATGGCAGGAGCCCCTTCTCCCACCCGCCCTGCCGCCTGCGCCGCTGGAGGCCCCGGCAGTGTCCATAATTACCCGCCTGGCATTGCGTATGTTCTCGGGGTTGTCCTTCACCGTGATGGTCAGCCTGTACTCCGCCACCCGCTCCCTGTCCAGCGGGCGGTTTACATAGATGATGCCGCTCTACCGAGAAAAAAGGGAGAAAATAGGTATAAGGGATGTGAGACATGCTTCCCCCGGGGCATCTCCTGCCAGGGCAGGGTGAGGGAAGGCAGCCCACCATATGGCACCCATGGGTGCCCAGGGAAGGCAGGGCTCTGGGGCCAGGGCTGCCCACCCTCCGCATCCCGGCACCCCACCGCCCCGGCGCGGGGCGGCCCCAATCCCCGGGGCCATACGGTGCTGTTGATGTAGAAGGCGTTCTCCGTGTTGCCTGACGTTATGTCGAAGGTCAGGAGGGCGTTCGGCCCCTTGTCCGCGTCCCGGGCGAGGACGCGGGTGACGAAGCTGGAGACGGGGGCGTTCTCACTGAGGGTGAGGTTCATCGGGAGGTTGAGGAGCACGGGGTCGTTGTCGTTGATGTCCAGCACGCGGACGCCCACCACCATCTGCCGGGGAGAGAAGTGGTGTGGGCACGTGGCACCTATTTCCATCCCTCCCATCCTTTTTTTTGCCCCACCCTGGGCAAGAGGTGGGCTTCCCTACTCAGCCCTCTACAGTCTGGGGAAGGAAAGCTCCAGGGACAAGGGGAAGGACGAGGCGAGGAGGAGACCAAAGGCAAAGGAGACCCCGAGGAAGGATCTGGGGATGGGGGACAGCACCCCACAGCCCCCCACGCCACCCCAGGGGACTCACCATGGAGCTGAGAGGGGGCACCCCCCGGTCCCGAGCGGCGATGGTGAGGTTATAGAAAGGGATGTTCTCACGGTCCAGCTCAGCATCCTTCCGCACCCGCAGCTCCCCTTCCACCGGGGAGATCACAAACTCCCCTGCCAGAGACAGCGGGGTCCTGGCTCATGCCGTGCTGCTGCGAACAGCCCGGCTCCSCAAGGGGACAGCTTGTTTTGGAGCCGGGGGACAGGCACCACAGCGGGCTTGGGGACAACAGCCCCAGTGCCCCACTACTGCAGATATGGGAGGACTGTGGGCAGCTGGGGTCTATGCCGGGGACCGATGCACCCCCAGGTACATCCAGCAGGAGCAGGGGACGTGGGCTGAATGGCCAAATGAGAGGTGCTCACGCTCCTTGGTTGGACCTTTCTGAAGGTGCCAACAGCCCTCCAAGCACCTGCCTGTGCCCCATGATGGCCAGAGCAGGGTGGGTTACACGGCACGGACCCCCCCTGAGCCGAGGGACTGCATCCCGGTTGTTCTGGAAAAGCTTTGCAGCGGGGTCAGCTTGGAGGTGGGACTGGGATCTGCCTTCCAGATACCCTGGGCTAAAGTCACCACCCGCTCACAGAGGGACAGCCGTACGTCCCCATGGCGGGGGATGCCCGCGGCTCCTCTGCCAGCTGCTCCGGGGTGCTGGTGGGGCTAGAGGCACAGTTTCACTACGGGGTGAAGAGCAACTCGGTCCCCAAAAGCCCTGCAAACCCCGCGGGGGTGAGGGGATGGGGCTGTGCGCTTGCAGCTCTTGGTTTCTCTTTCTGCGGTCTGGTGTTTTTGCCTTTTTTATTTTTTGCCTTTATTGTTTAGCAGATTTCCCCCTTCCCTTGCACAAGCCCCGGCCACCCCCTTGGCTGGCCACGAACAGGTTAAGTTTCCTGTTGCTCAAAACAGGATTTCCTGGTGTCGAAAGGCTGAATTCGCAGAAGCGCCCGGCTGGGAGGATGGCTTTTCTGAAACGCTTCCGCCCACACTCCCACTCCGGCTCCTGCAAGCCGGGTTCCTCCATAAGGCAGCCAGAAGGAGAGGTGATGTCCCCATGTCCCCGCTCACCGAGGGGGTCCCCGGCGATGATGCTGTACTCCACTTGCCCGCTGGGTCCTGAGTCGCCGTCATGGGCCAGGAAGGTCCAGACGCGTGGGCCGGGCTGCCCTTCCGTCACGTCGAAGGGACCCTCGTATGGCCGAGGGAAGGTGGGACGGTTGTCATTGATGTCGTTGAGGTTCACCAGCACCTGCGGTCAGGGCGAGAGGGTGGAGGGCAGTGAGAGGAGAGGGATGGAAGGGGAGACCAGCCCACTGCCCATGAGCATGGGAAGCCATGGATGGGCGACATCGCAAAACACCTTCTGTATTTCTGGCTTTGCTGGGTTCACCAAACAGCCAGCTCACAGTTCAGAGCCTCAAACTCAGTTATTCCTGATCTTGCCCATCCTACAGCGACACTATGAAACTCCAGCCACACACAGGTGGGGCCCTTTTCAACCTCCGGGCCATGCACCATGACGAAGAAGTCAACGCAAAAGCCAAACGTTCTGCACATTCGCATCGTGAAACCCAAGCTGGGTAGACAGAAACCACAGGCATGGATTTGACCATCAGAGCCAGGAGTTCGGACAGGCCCAGTCTCCGCAGCCAGCTGCACACTTGCTCACCAAGGGCTTCATTCCTAACGCTGAGTAAACTTTAAGAAATTTGCAGCTTGCGTCCTTATTCCAACACAAAACACCACCAACGCCGCTGGCACGTTTCTCAGCATCCCTTCCTACGACACACTTAGCTGGCTACAAATCAATTCAACAGATCTCAGAAGGGGAAAGCATCAACAGTTTAAGGACAGAGCAGACCACGAGGCTGCCGGCGAAGCTGGGGATCCAACGAACTCGAGTCTTGCTTTTTAACTGAGTCACACTACATAGAAGACATTTATATAGCTCTATACTATACTATATTGAAAAGAGGGTTATCCCCTTGCTAGGCTTCGGGGAACTTGCAGAGAGGAGAAGGCCTGCTGGAGGAGGAGAGTCTCTAGTGGCTAATAAGAGGTTAAGCTTTGGCGGTACAGGTGGTTACGAGAAAGATACTGAAAATGGGGAGCTTTCCGACCTCCTGGGTTAAAGGATAGTAAAATCCATCAGACGGGCATTTGTTACTGGCTAAATCAAAAATTTACGGAAGAGTATCTCTGCTACGTTTCCTAGCAGTGGAGAAAACAAACACTGGCACGCCTTATCAGGGTGATGGATTTCCCATCACTTGGGATCTTAAATAACCACTAAACCTCCTCCTAAAAGCTATGTTTACATACGGTGCTGGCACAAACTCCCTGGGCCGTGTAGGGAGGGTGTTTCCTATCCCTTCTACTAGCTTTGATACTTGTTGCTGAAGGGGTTTCCAAGTTCATGTCTTTGCTTGGGCCAAGAGCAGGGAAAGCTGTCGTCTTCCCAAAGTCTCGAGGTTTCTGCTGCAGCTTTCCTGGGCCAGGAAGGCRTCTCCAGCAGTATCAGATGCACACACCTGAAGGCTTCCCATCTGACCCAGCATGGAGCACAGTGCTGCCAGGCTCGCAGGGACAGATTTTATCCATGGAAATCTCCCACACTGGTGTCTCCCCTTCAGTTTCTCTTTTTTCTTCACACATAAAAACCTATCTCCTTTCGGGGGATTAGAAAACGCTTGGCTCGATATCTGCGTGAGGCACAGCGGTCCACGACAGGGAGCCAAGGAAGAAGATCTAACTGACCCCTTCAACTTGCAGACCATAAAATCATTCTGGGTATGGACAACGTCTGCCATACAACCCATCAAATTTTGGTTTCGGTCACAAAAATAATCAGTGTATTCAATTCCTGCAAAACATTTGCTTTGGAGCTGCTAGTCTGCYCTCCCCACGCTTTGAGCAGTGCACTAAGTTCAGGTCACCACGGTCCACGAGAAATGGAAGAGCTATAGAGAGAAGCAATAAAAATGACTAGAGGCTTTAAATAATCTCCATATGAGGAATGGAAAAGGAATTTAAAAAGCAGAAAAATAATCTGAGAAGATAAAGATGAAGCAGAAATTAATGCTTTAGCAATGCTTTACTAAAACTGACCCTTCAGGCAAGAAGAATCAAGGGGACCTCTATAATGCAACTTAAAAGCAACTCAGGGAATTTCTTCTGTTTSTGTCTTTGCAGGACCAAATATTTGGGCTAATTAACCCACGAATATCCCTTGCCCACGTCCCTGTTTTGCAACCCCCATGARGGAGCGGGGTGACAGCAACTGGGCAAACTGGCTGCAGCTGGGAAAAGCGACTGGTGACCACTGGGAAGGAGATGTGAAACTGCTCGTACAAGGGGGAATTCTTTGACCCCAAAGAGRCCGTGGTGTCGCAACCCTGCCGGCAGCTCCCTACCGTGGCGGTTGACGTCAGCCGGCGCGAGATGATGGGGCACTGGTCGGTGGCGGTGACAATCAAGGTGTAGCGCCCATGGCTGATCTCATAGTCCAGCTCCTTCACTGTGCGGATCTGCCCCTGCAAGGCAAGGGGAGAGTGGCCAGGAGTGGGGAGCGGGATGGGGACACGGCCGGCATGGGGCTGGCATCCTTACTGACCGTGGCATTGTCGATGTGGAAGGTACCCAAGATGTTGCCTTCAGTGAYGGCGTATGCAACCGTGCCGTTGGGTCCCTCGTCCCAGTCCAGGGCCTGCACGGTGACAAGGGTGGCGTTGAGCGTGGCGGGACCTTCGTCGAGGGTCACCTCATACAGCTGCTGCCGGAAAGCGGGAGTGTTGTCGTTCTCGTCCAGGACGGTGACGTACACGGTGGTGGTGGCCTGCAGGACACGGGGACATCGCGTTAAGCACCGTGGAGGGATTGGCTCTGCAAGCCCTGGAGYTGGCTGGGGAAGGCCGGACCTCTCAAGGTCAATGACTAATGTGGGCTCAACCCTGCCAAGAGACACGAACGGGATGCGGGGCTCAAAATGAAATGAGCCGTGGCTGCAGACGCATCTCCAGGTAACRGTTGGGTACAGAGATAAATGTACAGAGATTAAATCACATTCTTGTTCCCAAGCAAAGCATGTCTCTGTGGGATCCCTCTCCYTTTCACCCAGTTTTTAGCATCGCTGGTAACACCGGGGAGCAGCCCACGGCAGAGGGAAAGCCAGAGGTTGAACCCCATCATGCCTCGCTGCCTTTGGAGGAGGCACRTGTGAGTCCTCACTTTGACATTGGGGACACCTTGGTTGTTATTACYGAGGGTGGCAACGTGGTAGGAGGCAAAGTACCTGGAGATGATGCTGCCAGGGCTCAGGGGAAGAACAAAAATGAGCATCTCAGACATCCGGCCTCTCCTCCGTTAGGTCCCATCGTCTACCTGCTAACCCCAGCCTGTCCTGACCCTCTTCCAGCTGTATCTGACCCTGCACAGGCACTTGGATGTCCTTATTGAAGGGTGTCTTCTGGTTGTGTCACCATGGGGGCACACCTGGGGACGGGGACGGTGACAAGAGTGTGCCACCCTGCCTACRGGCTCAGCTCAGAGATGGGGGTTCAGGACAGAGAAGCCATTTTCTTGGAGTCTCTGGGCTTTGTGCTTACGCTTTCCCCCAGTGACAAATTTTTTCCCACCAGACAAGGGTTACATTTTTGATGAGAGCATCACCGACGTGTTGGCTGTAAAAACCACAAAGCCGCATGGTAATTAGCTACTTTTCTATTTCGCTGCACGTTCCAAATTCAGAGCAGGTTAGCAGCAAAGCTTCCTGCGGTTTGCAAACCTCCACGTGTCTCCGGGCTCCACTTTCCAGGGAACAGGCGCCTGCCTGCACTGTTTGAAATGAGGTGGCTGGAGATTTCGTCGGTGCCTTTTGAATTTGGAGCGAAGCTCCAGGAAGAGTTACGTGAGTCGGCCCATGGGGCTGCTTTGCTATTTGAGGGCAGAGTAAGGCCCCTCTCCGTGCAAACAGGCTGTCGGAGGGGGACAATTTTCTCCCCTTTTTTTGGGGAAAGCTCCGTTCCCTTCCCTGAGCTGGCACTGCTTTGAGTTACCCTTCCTTGTACCTGCCTCCCAGGAGGGTTTCTGCCCGCTCAATCCCCACAAACAGGGGAAAACCAATAATTACAAGCAAAGTGYACTTTAATCAAGCAAGCTGGAGATTGGCCCCAGGGGATCAGCTCCCACCGGGGAAGGGATGGGCACCAGCACCTCGCCCCTTGTGGGTGAGCACCCACAGCTCCCCCGGCACTGCGAGYGTCCTCCTGTGCACCCCGAAAACACACGCAGGGGGACCAGCTTGCTCTAAGCTACCCCCTGCGATGCTGTAAGGGAAAAAAAACCCCAGCAGATGCAACCGATGCTGCCCAAACGGGTGGGATCTGAAGTGTCACCCGTCCGTGGGGTGCCCCGTGGGGGTGCTGCCACTCCCCCCGGCCGCCCGCAGCTCCCTGCTGCATCTCACCTCCTGGGGGTGCTCGCAGTTCTCTTCCATTGCTGCGTGCAATATCTCAATGAAATTTCCTGTGTGTGCAAGTCCGGCTGCCGCTGCGGGGCTGCTCAGAGCGTGCGGGAGGCTCCGGAGAAGCCAGCTCCCCCCCGGCCGCCCCAGCCGCGATGGAGGCGACGTCCCCCCGGCCCCGGCTGCTGCTGGCCGCCCTCTGCCTGCTCGCTTCCCACGGTAAGCTCCAGCTCGCTTTCCTCTCCTCCCCRCCCAGAGAAACTCTCCTCGCCGGGGCACCGCGTTTGCCCGGCCAGGGCTATGCCTCGGCATGAGGAATTTGGGGCATTTGGGGGGTTACTGACTTTCTCGCCCTGTGATTTTGGAGTTGAGGGGGRGATCAAGCCAGCGTTTGGTTGCGTCGGGGGAAAGGGGCCACAGGGGCCCTGCTGTTTTAAAACTCTGGGATTGGGTTTTCCTCCTTCCTCCTTCGCTTTGATCTAATGTGTGTGGAAGGAAAGCAGCACCCCCTGTCCCTGCCAGCCCCCCRCCAGCCCCCCGCCGGGGATCCYGAGCTGGAAAAGCTTCCCYGTTCCCTCACGGCACTTTGTCCCGGCACTGCAGAGATCCCTGGCCACGCAGAGGTGAAAGGAGCCTTTCATCAGCCCCGGGGGAGCGGAGAGAGGCGGYTTGTGCGACCACGGCCGGGGTGCCCTCTCTAAGGATGCTCTGCTCCGCYGTAATTGCTGGGATATGCCGGGCAGCTTCTCCGGGTGGGCAGCTGGCAGGGCCAGRACCCCCGTGAGTGGCCGCTGAGCTTCCCTTCCCCTTAGCGAGCACTTCCCAGCWCTGGAAGCTGGGCGGGGGGATGCTCTGAGAGGGGGGCTGCTTYACCCCTGACCCTGCAGCAGCCCTGGCAGGCAGCGTTTCTGTACCGGGGCTCCGGGGCCAGGCGGTGAAACAGGGGGGGTGGCAACTAAAACCRCAGTTCGTCTGTGGATGAAGGGTCAGAGGATGAAGCTGGGAAGGACTGTGGTTGCTCCCTGCCCTGCGCAGGCGGAGGACGAGCAGCCTGTCGGGCTTGGCTTCTCCCTCCGTCCCGGGATGGCAAAGTGTCCGCCTCCAGGATTTTTGCTGGCACATCCCCAGGAAAAAATGATGTCCCCCTGCAATGGGGTAGGGGGTCCCTTCTSTTCTCTCCTCTGGGACAGCAAGGCTGGTGCAGATTGAAGTGTGTTTTGCTCCTCATCTGAGCCTCTCGACATTGGGGAGCGATTCCCGGCATCTCCATGGGGCTTTAGATTATTTCATTGACGTGTCTGGGGTGCTGGGACCGAACATCAGGCCTTCTGCAATGCAACAAGCTTGGACACCAATGTTCAGCATGAGCCTGGTGCCAGAGGAACTGAGCTTCGTGCATCCGTGCGCCTGCCAAAACTTTCTGAACCCCCGGCTAATTTTAGCCGGGCTTGATGGAGAAGTAGAGCCCTTGGAGACATCCGGCTCCTACGTGTTTTGGGGACGCTGGCAGCTAAGTGGATGGGGAAGCGGCTTCTCTCCACCCAAGGGATGGCAGCTCAGCTGGGCTTTCTAAAATCGCATCCCAAGCGCAAGCCCGGCGTTGTGACCCTGTCCCCAAGCCAGAGCCACGCTGGAAGAGGAGCAAGGCAGGACCCTCCGGTGGGTGCAGGAGCTCCAGGCTGCTCTCCCCACGGCCTGGATGATGGGCACCCAGGGACCGGCCCCACCGCTGAAAAGCCATTTGGCTCCTCGGGGTGGCGGAGATGAAGGCCATTAACACGGGCGTCTGGCATCTTCAGTAAGTTTTTTCCTTTCCTTTTTCTTTCCTGCTGTAAGTACCTGTGCCGAGGTATGGATGCCCCTGCACATCTCACCCTGCTGATAACTCTGAAGCGTAATGACAGCACAGTGGCGATGGGGCTTGCGGCGCTTCCATKTGAGGCTGTTACAAAAGCTCCCAGAAGAGGAATTAAAGCTGGGTTCCTCGCTCCAGCGCTGAGCAGCYCCTCTCTCTCCGGCAGCCCCTCCTCCGCGGCAGGTGAGCCCCTCCAAAGGCTGCAGCCCTCCCACCCAGATTTCCCTGGAGTGGAAAGGGGTGACATGACATGGAAATCACTGCTGGAAATCACAGGGGTGTAAATCAAACACCTGCTTGCCATAGTGGGGGACCAAAGTTAGGAGAAGCAACCAGGAGAGGCTTTTGCTCACCGACCATTTTATTTAAGCTGTTTGTTGGGAAAGTAATACAGGCTCCTCGGCTTTAGCGCTTTTCTTTTTCATATTTTGTTGAAATGATAGCTCCCAGGTTTCAAGCCAGGCAGGGGTGCCGGCACCGGGGATGCACCAGCGCTGCACCGGGCTCTGTGCCGCACCTTTGCAACACCACGGGTCGGCGGGGAGGAGCCGGAGCCACCGAGGTGCCAAAGAGGAAGAGGGGCATTTGGCACCCGCTTGAGAACTCCTTGGTCTTTACCAGATGGTGACAAGACGACAGCTCTCATCTTGGACCTCGACGGGTCCAGCGCTCCCCCGGCTCTCTTGGCTGGAGCTGCGCAGAGCCGGGCATCTGGCTTTATTTTGGCATTTGCCAGCRGCGCTGACTTCAAAGGGAATGGTCCGAGAGGGATGGGATGGAGCCAAACCTGGGGTCTGGGCATGGAAGAAGCCCACAGCACCCAGGGAAGATTAAGATCCACGAGCTTTAGTGTAAAGACGCCGACAGAAGATGTTTCCTCCGGGCACCATCTGGCATCTAGCACGGCTTTAAAACCTCGTTACATCTTGGGGAGGGAACAACAACCTCCCTGGCACTGCCACGGGGCACACYGCGCCTCGCCAGCTCTCCTCCCCAGCTGTTTTCTCCTCTGCTCGCTGGCTTTTGGAAGCCTTCCCCTGCTCGGGAGAAAGAAGGGAAGTTGGTAATGCCGAAGGCTTCGCACACGTGGTAACCTCTGCCCCTCCCCGCGGCTGGGCGCCGCTGCCGAAAGCGTGGGCTGTGTTGACTTTCCATCCAGACGGTTCCCATCAAGCGCYGGGGGTGGAGGCTGGAGGGTTTAGTAAGGCATGGCTTTGCAAACTGTGCGGGGATGAGCGGGAYGGCCCCGTTTTATTTGAGGGGGGTGTGTGGAAAACAAAGGCTCCCGCAGATACTTTTGCAAGGTGTTGGAAGTGCGGCTTCCTCCAATAGAGCCCTGGCTTCCCTTCCCCTGGCTCCCGGGGGACCCCCGATGTGAATGGGGCACTTCCCGTTGCAGCAGGTATCGAGAAACACATCTGAGGTGCCTTTTGTGCTTGGAGGGCTGGCAAGGAGGTGGGGGACCCGCTCCGCTGCGTGCCAAAACCCAGCCAGCCCGGCCAAGCATCCCGGCCCCAGCAGCATCCGAGGATGGGGAGCAGCCGGGGCTTGAAAACAAGCAGAAACAGGGCAGTGTTGAGCTCAGGCCACGCAAACCTCCATCCCAGAGCAGCCCCGGGGATGTGCTGCTGCTGCACGTGCCGTGCGGAGCAGGCTGAAGCACCTGTCAGAAGCCAGAGCAATTAGCCGGAGCGGTTCGGCAAATGTCATGCCATCCCCGGCTCCACGGGACTCCTCGACACYGTGTGCTGCAGACCAGGGGGGTCCGATGGGGCAGATCCCCTCCGCAAACCCCCCCTCTCCCTGCAAAGCACCCCCAGGCAGGCTGCTGGGACTCGGGGGCTTCCTGGCTGCTCTTACGGGGCTTAGAGATCACCATCATCCTAAAAGCCATAAATAACCACGAGGGGTGGAAGGCACGGGGGACATTTTCGCTTTCGCTCTCCCCAGCGGAGCCCCGTGTCGGGGCGGTGACGGCGGTGACCCTGCCCGGAGGAGGATGCTCTCCGGGCAGCCCGGCGATGGGGAGCCTCTCGCCCGGCTGGATGGCTTGTGGCCAGGCGCAGCACACCCCGCCCGGGATCGACGCCCGCTCGATATAGCAAGTGAAAAACCTCAAAGCGAAACAGTGGCGGAGCTAATGGCACAACAGGATGTTACCAAAATAAAAGCACATCTTGTCCTCATACCGTCTTCTTCGTTGCAAACCAGGCCCAGGAACCTCCCTTTCTCAATAATTTAAAGAAAATGAACCCAGAATCTGCTTTTTCTTCAGCTTTCGAAGGTGACCTTTGCACTTCTGCAAACACAAAGYGGTGCTGGGGCCAGAGCACCAAAGACTTGCCCATATTTGCTTTTCTCTCCCCTCATGCACAGCTCCCCTCACCCACCAGTACCCTTCCACCGGCATGCTGGGATGGCACCAGTAACACCACGGTACGTTCCTCTGCTTCCCTCTGTCCCCCCCGACACGCTCCTGTGCCTCTGCCAGGCCTCCCACTACGCGTTTTGCAGCCGGCAGCAGTCAAGGATTTCTTTCTGAAAATTGTTTTCTTTYTCAAGCAGCTCCTGGCAGTCGGCGCCGACCAGTTCCCCCTTCTCCTCCCCAGGGGCTGAAAAACAAGCAGGGTGGGACCCGCTCCCCGCCCGATCTCGGGGGGCACAGGCTCCTCCTAGCTCTTTTATTTTTATTTTTTTCTCCTTTTTACTTGCAGCCGGCTCAGCAGAACTTGTATTTCCTCAGTTGCAAGCCGTACCTACCCCRCTGCCCCGCTTTGCAGAGGTCTGCTGCCCCATAAGCAGGCGTCTGGGGCAGACCCCCACCTCCCTGCCCCACGCCACCCAGCTCTGCCAGCCCGGCGCAAACGTCTGCCTCCCTGCCGCTATTAAAAGCTGATGCTCAGCTCTATTTAAAGCATGCCTCTCCTCCAGGGATTATTTCTAGGGTGAAGTTGTGCTCCCAGCCCTGCTGGGATGTTGCTACAGAGCAAGCGAAGGGCTCACGCTGTGCTTCCCATCGCCCTTCTCTTGGGACATGGGGAGCTCAGGGGTTTTTCTTGCCCTAAGGGCATGGGTGAAGGCTTTTTCCCCCTCTGCCTGCAGGCTGGTGTTCACCCTCTCTGATTGCCCTCCGCAAGCCCTAGCCATCCCTTTGCCAACACGGGTGGTGGGGTTTGCAGTGCTTGTTTGGGCAGGGCTCCCCGTTTTGCTACGAACTCACGGGTAAACCCAGGGCTGCAGGGTCTGACTCAGCCGCYGTGCCTTCTCCCCGGCAGGAGGGCCGGCAGCGTTCCTCATCACCACCCCGTACTCGCTCTGCGTCTGCCCCGAGGGCCAGAACGTCACCCTGACCTGCCGGATCAGCGGTCCCCTCGCCGACCGCCACGACCTCCTCTACAAAACCTGGTACTTCAGCAGCAACGGTGACCAGAGCTGCTCCGAGAAGAAACACATCCGCAACATCACCGAGAAGGAGCTGCACCACGACCTGGGCAGGCACCACGAGCCGCCGGGCAACGGCACCCAAAAATCCCCCCTCGGGGGGCAAGCCAACCATCACGGGGTGGAGTTTGTCCCCGACCACCACGGTGCCTTTCACATCGTGGTGATGAACCTGACGCTGCAGGACAGCGGGAATTACTGCTGCTAYGCCGTGGAGGCCAGGCGGGACCACGGCAAGCCCCACACCCTGCAGGTCGCTCACGGCTTCGTGGAGCTGCAGATCCAGCAAGGTGAGGAGGGCAAGGGGAGCCCCTGCCAGTCCCGCATCCATGCCGGGGTGCGTCCCGGCAAGGCGGCAGATAAGGGCTGGTGGGGGATGCCGGGGTGCAGCATCAGGGCTGGGGAGGCAGGGCGTGCCGATGCTGGAAGCCCAAGGCATGTTGCGAGAGTCAAAGAGCAGCAGATGTTGAAGGTTTGAATTAGGGCCAGAGAGCATCGGAACATTAGGGAAAAAAAAAAAAAATAGAAAGAAAAAATAAATCGAGAGGCTGGAGCGCAATAAAATCCATGCTACATAGTTTCACTGATCTTCTTCAACCTCTTTCTGGAAGAGAGGAAAACAAACCTCAACATAAAAGGAGCTGGCTGGCGGTGCGAGCCCGAGCGGGGGCTGCAGGCATTGCTCGGGATGCAGGGGCTGTAGATAACGGCGGGRCAGGAGCCCCGCGGGGAGAGCTGCCCGGGGCGGTGCGACCTGGAGGGGAGGGCATCTCCTGCCCTTGATTTGCAGCATTAGGGTAGATACTTTTTCTTTTAGACTAAAAAAAGAGCCTGCATGGCCAGGGATGGGCCCTACTGCCAGGAGGGGAAAGGGTTGTCACGGCAGGAATGTCAGGATTAACCTCTTGCTTTTGGGATGCTCCAGGCTGATTTTCTCAATAATGGTGAGCAAGGGCAAGTGCAGCTAGCAGGTGTGGGAGCTCTGTGGTACCTGAATGAATCCCCCGAGATCTAACACGCTTTTCTCTTCTCCTCCGCAGGCAGAGGAGGGCTTCAAAACTGTACGTTTCACACCACCACGAGCAAAGGTAAAGGGAAAAAAACCCCTCTCTCCAATGCACTGTGTATTTCCCTAGGGATGACCGCTTGCTATAAACACACCCCAGATGCAACCTCACCACCAGGTTTTRGGAGGGTGATTTCCGAGGCTGTCCCCACAGGGTGCATCTGACCGGCACATCCTCAGGCTGAGGACATCCTCCTTTAGCCCATGTTTCTATGTCGCCTGGACGTGACTGTCCTGAAGCCCACGGAGATCATTCACCCCTTGGTTATAAACASCTGAACCTCTCCTCAAAACACGATAGGGGAGGCCGCTCCACTAGCAGATGGGAAGGGACAGAAAGGCAAAGACACCTCTTGCAACACCCCGCTGCCATCCCGAGCCCATGCCACCTCGCCCTGAGCAGCGATGCTCTAGCAGGGGAAACCCAAATCTTGCTTGAGCGCTCAGACAACACGAGGCTCCCCCGGCGCTGTGTCTAGACGCTGGAGGTGCCCACACTTCGCTGTGCAGGTGGTTTCTCCGTGGGTCGCTCTGTCTACCCCCCTTTGCCGGCTGCTAAATGGGCAGATTTCGCTAAAATTGGTTTGCAGCGTGGTTGGGGCCAGCCCAGCCGTGGGAATCTGCACCAGCCTCCCCGCGAGTAGTGCTTTCTGTCTCAAACCCTCAGTCCCAAAGGCTGGGACACCTTGTCCTGCCGGGCAAAAAAGAAAAGGGGGAAAAACATCCCCCCCAAAACACACACACTGGAGCAAGAGGCCTCTTCCCCAGACAGATGCACTGAGAGGAGGGCTTGTGCTGAACCTGCCCTTGATTTAGGYAGCCCTCGACCCCACCACAAGCTGTCCCACATGGACCTTGGTGGCCACAGACGTGCCCGCAGGCTGCCAGCCTTTCTGGGGAGCCTTTCTGCTGACTCCAAAGGGCTTTATCAGGGCCCTTGCTTCTCTCCTCCTATCTAGAAGACCAAAGAAAGACCTTGAGGTGTCCTCCAGCAATGAAGGACTTTGGTCAAGGTCCTAAACCGATGCCTCAGAGCTTATCTCCGCAACCAGCAATGCATCCCAGCGTGAACCCCGTTAGGAGAGGACCGCCCGTGCGTGCGGGAGCTGCATTGTATCTGGGGTGGGGCAAYGCCGGTGTTGCCCCGTGCTTCTTGTACGGCTTGAGGAAACCAAGGAAATACGGGGTGAACCCTCCCCGCCGGCCGCTCCAGTTCTGCCCTCTTCTGTTGCAGATATCACGGCCGCCGCGCTGGCGACGGGCGCCTGCATCGTGGGCATCCTCTGCCTGCCCCTCATCTTGCTCCTGATTTACAAGCAGAGACAAGCCGTCAGCAGCMGACGTACGTACCCTCCCCTCGCCACCCATCTCATCTCCCGGGCTGCAGCGGCGTGGCCTTTATGGGGTGGGACGCGGCAGTGGGTTCGGCTGCCCCGAGTCCYACGGGCACGGTGTGAGGTGGCCCAAAGACAGATCCCTGCCAGGTGCCTCCTGCAAAGCAGCCCTGGGAAYGCCTGCAGGCTGCGGCGAGGAGCGTGGGGYAGGAGAGGGACCCCCGGGAGCGTGCTGGGGGCACTGAGACTGCAAAGTTTTACTCATCCCTCCCTCCACCRCACAGCCGAAATAGCACCTTTGCCTCCTGAGTGATTGAAAAAGCATTATTTGTGCTTTTGCTCCCCCCATCTTTAAAAAGACCCCTTACATTTCTACGGCAATAGGACTGCCCCAGCCCTAGAAAACCAGGCAGCGCCGAGGTGCAGCCGGCTGCCAGCTCTTGCCCATGCTCTGCTGCCAGTGATTTCAGTAATTAAGCACAAAGGGGCACCACCTTAACGGGCAGAGCCATTTCATCAGGCCTTGGGCAAGCTGGGGGCCCTGCGGTTTCTCTCACCGAGCTCGGTGGGCAGCTGCGGGGCTCTGAGCAAACCCTTTGGAGAAGTGGTTTTTGCAGCAGCAGCGGGCACGATGCCAGCCACGAGAACGCGAACTGCGCTTTCGACATCTGCCCCCGGCCGAAAAGACTGGCCGCATGGCTTCGTGCACCCAGCACACCCGAGCAGCACGGGCTGTGGGATCTGCTGCGGCTATGGCAAAGGGGATGAGGAAATAAATAACAGGGTGCTGCCCAGACAAATGCAAGGGCAGCCAAATGCCGGGGTGATGTTTTGCASAGCCCCGGGAGGGCGGCCCGGGCGGGTGGTGGGTGCGCGGCTGGCCCCGCGCCCATGGAATCGCCTCCTTCCCCCTTCTTCGGAGCCTGCGGTTTCAATCCCGGAGGAGGCCAGGCTGGGGAGTAAACAAGGCGGGAGACTGCAGGCGGTGGGGATGCGGAAAGGGAGGTTTGGGAGCAAAGAAGAGGCTGCTGCTGAAGAAGGGAGAAAGGGAGGGAGGAAGGCAGAGGAAGAGGAGGAATTGGATGTGGATGAGACACCAGAAAACGGCGCTGGCAGCGGGTCTGTCTGGGTTTGACGCCGGGCATCGCGCTGCCAGTGCGCACGCCAACTGTTTTGTCTTTGGCAGGTGCTCATGAACTCGTCAGAATGGAGAGGTGAGGAAACCCATGTGCTTCCAGCTCCCCCTGACCTCCTCACACCCCCTCTGCCTGCATCCTGGACCCTGCAAGGGTCTCATCCTCTGCTCCCCTCCCCTCGAAGCCAGAGCGTCTCCTCGCCGGGCAGAGCGAGGGGGATGCTGGCACCACCCATGCCCGGAATCCTGTCCCTTTCCGGACAGCCGCTGTTTCTCTTCCCTCTCTCCGAGTGGGAAGTGCCTCCTTTCTTTTTGCCTGTGCCAAGGGCACACGTCTCCCCAGGAGAGCTTGAAACCACGGTGCCTTTTGGCTAAGCTTCCCCCCTGTGCCGGGCTCCCTGCTTGCTCTCAGCCGAGGTGCCATCTCGCAACCCGCTCCCTGCCCTGCTTGGTTGTTCCCAGCGCTCAGCCAAAACCCCGGGGATGAAAAAAGCTCCTGAAATAAAAATGCAAATCCCCACCCCTCACACCCTCTCCTCTCCCACAGCAGCGCCCAGGGCATCGAAAACCCTGTCTTCGAGGCGGTCCCCTCGGCGAGCGCGGAGCTGCGACCCCGACCCCAGCTCTCCTACATGGCCAGCCGGCAGCCCTCCGAGTCCGGCCGGCACCTCCTCTCCGAGCCTGGCACCCCCCTGTCCCCCCCCGGCCCTGGGGACTGCTTCTTCCCGACTCTGGGTGAGTGACCGGCGATGCTGAGCCTTCATGGGGACCACTGCGGGAGGGATGGGAAGGAAAGAGGCAGCCAAGGGGATGAATGGGAAAGAGGGGGGGGTGGGTTAAATATCGGCTGCAAACTTTGCATTATGTGGGACATCAAGTCCCAGGGCTTTGAAGATGGGAAGGACCCAAAGCTTCCCCTTCCAGTGCAGTCAATGAAAGCAGTGTTTGGCTGCTTCCCAAAGCGCGTCCCCGCCGCTGCAAGCCGGATTAAAACCCTTGGTCTGCCCTTTTCCAGATCCTGTTCCCGACTCACCAAATTCCTTGAAAGCCTAAAGATCCCGGAGGAAATCACATTCCCCAGCCGGGAAAGGCCGGGCAGCCACCGCGCCATGCTCGCCCAGCCGAGCCCCCCCGGGGAGGACAGCATGGCCACGGGCAGCAAAGCCTTAAAAAACGAAGCTGAGTGCAGGAGCCCTGCCCTCGTCTCCTGTCCTGGCTCTGCCCTGGGGCTGGAAGTGAACCTCTCTTGCCCGGATTTCGGTTTTTAACTACCTATTTCTATGGAGAAGAGCAAGGCTGCGTACTGCTCATGTTTTACGGACCAGCTGAAAACTGGGGATGCGGGGAAGGAAGGACGACCCGCACCTGCAAAYCTCCCTGAGGATTTAACTTATTGCCAGGGGTTTAAGCTCTGCAACATCAACCTGTTTCTGCATCTTTGACTGAACATCCTCTCCGGGAGCGAGACAAAACAGGGTCACCGGCCAACCTTGTACTACCTTYTTCTTTGCAAAACAGGAAGGGGAGAGGCTGCCTGCCGCTAATGGAGCCCTCCTTCCCCACCAGCCTTTTGAGACAGCCACCGACTTGCGAGGCTGCTGCGTTTTCAGCTGGACGCACGTCGGGAGGAGCCTTATTTCTGCTGCAGTTTTATCCTCGGCTTGGGATCAGGGGAATTTATCTTTCTGTTTGTTTCATTATCAGTGCTGATTAAAAGGAAAAAAAGGATGTTTATGGTTTTTGTTTGGTTTGTTTTTTTGTTTTTTTTTTTTTAAATGCCTGTAAATTAGAAAGTTCATCTGGAGGGTGTTGGAGGATGTTACCGTGACGTGGCCGAGAGCCCCCGCGGAGAGGCGAAAGCACGGGAGCAGGCAGCGGGCGGTGGGAAACGCTCCGGCTGGCTTCCCCCCATCCTCCTGGGGCCAGCACGGCCAGAGCAGCCGTCCCCGGGGCCACTGCCTTCACCCACGCCGGAGGACCCTGCGATGCCCCAGGGGATGCGGGTGCCGTCCCAGCATCCTCCGTCCGAACGCAGCACCCCAGCATCGCTTATCCCAAAGAAGCCGTGGGTCAGGCTCCAGCGTGACTCAGCCTCCGGCGAGGAGATAAAACCTTGTGGTAGACATTGTTACTCGAAGGGTGTGTTTGTTTTTTTTTTTTTTTCTCTTGCTTCTGTTTTTGTTGTGAAGTGGGGAAAAGATTGCCACGAAACAAACATAAACATTAGTCATACCAAAACAGTGTCAGACCTGAGCAATAGCCGTACCAGGCAGCGTGCCCGGGCAGAGCATCCCCGGCAGCACGCCAAATTTTCACACTACGTGGCTGGAGGAAACAGCGTTTGCCTCTGCAATGGGCCGGGGACACCCCTGACCGCTGCAGGATTTGATTAATCTGGCGTTGGCTTCAGCAAGAGCAACTCCAAGATGGTCCGGCCACAGGCCGAGGGCTAAAGGAGAAGCCAGCACCAACACCCCCACCGCAGATATAACTTCCCGAGCACGGGACTCGTGGTTTATTGCCACCCACGGCTCAGCTCCTTTCCCGGCTTTGCTGGGGAAGCTCGCCCAGTGCCTCCGGCGCTTCCCTCTCCCCATCCCAGTGGCTGCAGCTGGAAAGGCACGTGGGGGATTTGCCTGCCCACAGGTCCTAACCGCTTTGAAACCCTCCGAGTCTCTCCGTTTGCTAACGAATGCACTGTTTGACGACAGAATAAAACTTTGCTGGAAACAGGTTTCTCTCTGTGCTGCAGGAATCCCATTTTTCGGGATGCCCCGTGTGGCAGGCACGTGCGGTGGGGCAGGCAGAGGTGAGCTGAGCRGCCAGCGGCACTGCTGCGGCACGTCGGGGCACTGCGTGGCATCAGGGACTGTTTCCCACCCGGAAAGTTCGCCAGAAGGAAAACTAAAGCCTTTCAGGGGAAAGAGGTGATGGCTACCCAGCCTTCCACACATGCTGGAGCAGGAGCCCTGGCACGCTGGGTGCTGGCACCCCCCCTTGGCCCCCGCCGCTGGTGAWGGAGATGGCACGGCACTGCACCTTCGGGCAGGATGCTTACGGTGAAGGTGACCCAGCAAGATGCTCACGCCCTCACGGACCTTGCCGGGTCCCACCAGCTCTTGCAAGAGCCTGGTTTGGGAAYGCACGTCGAGCTGGCGCCTCGCCGCTGGCTGTTTTCTGCTGCATCAGCACTCGGGGCTTTGCTGACGGGAGAGCGAGGAGCCGCGGCGCTTCACGTAAACTTGTTTCAGAGCGGGCGGATGGGAACAGAAACTGCAGAGGCTGAAGCAGCCCTGGCTGGGGGCAGGTGCGAGATAGGCATCTGGGCGGTGGGGAGCGGCTTGGCCCATCCACCCTGCCTCCCTGCAGCCACCGGTGCTCGGGTCTGCGGGAGCCAGGAGAAGCCCTGCTCCGGTGCGCGTGGGTGCCGCAGCTCCCTTGGGCAGACATCCATCCTTCTGCTGCGGGAAGCATCCCAAAGACTCCGGAGCAGGGCCAGCCCTTGGGGAGGTGCAGCYGCGGGCTTGCACCAGGGTCAGACAGAGCCCGGCTGACTCCTGCAATTCCCACGCAAGGACACCAAGGCTTTCCAGCTGTGGCTCACCAGCTTGTGAAAGTTTTCTTTCCTGCAATGCTTTTTGGGGTAAATGCTTTCCTTTTATCATCAGCATTTTACCCTTTTGCTCCTGCATTTCCAGCTCCCAAGAGGACGGCCAGTCTTCCATGCACCCTTGCTGTCCTGGGTATCACAGATTACCACGGGACTTCCAAGTCCTCACCCAGCTCTGTCTCCTCTGCCTCTCCCATACTCAGAAGGCCAAATCTTGAAGCGCATGCAGGGATGTACAAATTAGAAACAATAATCCCCTTTTGTGCATCATTGCATCAGCCTAGACTTACTTGTGAAACCAAAGTTTCTGGTGGGTGACAAGCTCCCAACAGACATCRTTTCATCACCCAGGCACGAGGCCAGCAGTCACTGAGCGACAAGCGGGACAGCCTTTCACAAGACCTAAGCGTCCTCAAGCTCCAAAAAGGGCCGAAACTCTTCGCTCAGGAATCGGGTCACTGGACGCTTTGTTTCGCTTCAGCGTGGTGGGATTTTGATCGTCGTTGCTGGCATAACTTGCGCCGGTGACGTGGTGGTCACGCAGCAGAAACCCTGAGGACAAGCAAGGCTGCTGGGACACCGCTTTGGCAGCATGAAGCGATAAGCTGTGGCACTTGTCCTCTCCGGCACCGGGRAGGGAAGAGGGCATTGCCATGGCAATGGGATTTGCCGCCTGGGTGCATGGCATTCCTCTCCAYGGCAGCATCAGCGATGCTCCCAGGGTGCCGGGGCGATGGGGACCCGTCCGGGAGGAGCTGGCGACATCGGCTGCTGCAGTTACACGAAGCTGCCTTCTCTCATTTTGGAGAGAGACTTGCCTAGATTTAAGCTGTAGTGGCAGCCTGGCTGATGCACAAGCAGGTGTGTGAACTACCCGGGAGGGAGGAGTTGAGAGCGCAAAGTCTGAAGCGAGAGTTGCAAGCYACAGTTTGCACTGCTGGTTGCAACCTGTTTCCTCAAAATCTAGAGCAGGGCTTTGCAGCGAGAGCTGTGCCGGGAGATCAGAGAGATGGCGAGAGATAGATGGAGGTGGGGGAGAGGAAGGATGGCAGCGTGTCACACTGGGTGTCATGCCTCCCCGTCTCACAATTTGCGCTTGCTTTGTGCACGCAGGCACTAAGCCAAGCTGCAGCAAATGCAGTTACCCCGCCGGGCACTCCTGCATGCTGGTAGCAAAAAAGCAAGGCAGCCACCTCCCCAGACCGAAGGATGATGGACGGGGTCCCGTATCAGCCCCCAAAGTGTGCCCAGACCCCGCTCACCGCGGGCAGGGCACTCCAGACGGCGGCAATGTGACTAATGAGTTGCCCAAAGCTTGCACGGCGGGGACCRCCAAGGCTGTAGTGCTAATTACCGAAGCTCATCACGTTTGCGAGCACCAGAGCAGACACACATTGGTCCGTGATGAACTGAACCATGGTTCAGCTGCTTCTCCAGACACCTCCTGCCCTGAGATGGGTGAGAGCAATATCCCGAGACCTTTCGGACTCGGAGCGTGAGGAGCCAGCAGGCAGGACAACTCCTGCAGCCACCAGCACGCTTGCCCATTGGGATGGTCTTGATATTTTTGGCATTTGCAGATGGGAGATGGCAGCTCCCTGAACGACTGCGATAGAGGGTCCCGCAGGACCAGGTGCCGAAAGAGGGTCTGAATCAAACCTCTACTCAGCAGATCTGGACCCTGAGYCATAACCCAAATGGCTGGGTCACCGAAACATCACGCCCTGCGCCTCTTCGCCCCTTCCATGCTCACAGACTCAATGCTAAGCTCGCTCCCGCAGCGCTGCCYAGCTCCATCCTCCTCCCGAAAAGCCCATTTTGGTGGCTCACCGACAAGGAGGGGTTGCCCTCGTCCTCCACGGTGACCACCAGGCTATAGAAGCTCTGCCGCTCACGGTCCGGCGGGGAGGGCCGGGTGGCGATCTCGCCGGTGACGCGGTCCATGCGGAAGGTCAGGTCCTCGTTCCCGCGGGTGATGTAGTAGGAGAGGACGCTGTTGAGGCCGACGTCCCGGTCGGTGGCGCGTACCTGGGCCACTGCCGTGCCACCGCCGACGTTCTGTGGGGCGAGGCGGCGGGGTTGAGCGGCACAGATACACGACATAAATCACATGCACCTCATAACTTATAAAATACATAATTAATAACATTAATAATATAATTCTAATATGGGGGGGGGGCAGTTCCAGGCATTGCGGTGCTTGAGGCTCCAAACTCGCTGCCCCAAGGCCCAGCAGCCAAGCAGAAGGCTGCTCTCCTTCACCAGCTCCTGGATGGTGTTTTTGCAGTGCTTATTGCAAACGATGTTTTATTAAGAGATGCATCTTCGTGCAAAACATTAACCGAGGTTATTCGCCCTGCCACTGATAGCTCAGCTGAGAATCAGCCACAGGCTTAGCAATTGCACGCCGAAATTGCACCTCTTTTTCCTTATGTTACAGCATCTCCCATTTGTTGCAATGAACGGATTTGATTCCCTGCTGCAGAAAGCTGTGCATTAGGTCCTTTCCAGGCTGGCACAGCCTGAAAGAGTGTAAAAACCAATGTGTGTGCAAAGGTGAAGGCTGTGTAATGGACTCAGAGCTTGGCTAATTATTTTTGGATAGTCCCATTACGGGGGAAATCAAAACAGAAATTCTGTTCTTCAACCAGCTCTGAACACGTATTAAATAGATAAGAAAATCCTAACAGGGCAATAACTTTAATGCAAAGCTATTAATCACGAGCAGCACTTCCTCACAGCTAAGTGTCACTGGCTATTACTTGTATTTCATTTTTCATCATCAAAYTGAGAACCCCCTGGTCCAGGAATTAAACTGTCAGGAAATAAGTTGTCTTTTCTCACGCCCGATTGTGTTTTATTGCTTAATTATCTAGCTCTTGCTGAGCTGCTTCCTGAAAGCAATTCCTATTCTGCACCGCGCCGCCTCTTGTGTCACTTCGGTGGCATTTCCATGGGTGTGTAGCCACTTCTCCTTCCTGCTGGTCCTTGCAGCCTCATGGGCTTAAGTTGCCTGCAGAGCTCTCTCCTAGCCCAAAACTAGGAGGCCATCACAGGTGAGGGTTTGCAAGGGGCCACCAACCCTTAAATCACCCACAGTGAGGTTCGCAAGGGGCCACCAACCCTTAAATCACCCAAGGTGAGGTTCGCAAGGGGCCACCAACCCTTAAATCACCCACAGTGAGGTTCACAAGGGTCCACCAATCCTTAAATCACCCAAGGTGAGGTTCGCAAGGGGCCACCAAYCCTTAAATCACCCAAGGTGAGGTTCGCAAGGGGCCACCAACCCTTAAATCACCCAAGGTGAGGTTCMCAAGGGGCCACCAACCCTTAAATCACCCACGGTGAGGTTCACAAGGGGCCACCAACCCTTAAATCACCCGAGGTGAGGTTTGACCACAAGGCAGATGGGGACAACGAAGTCCTGCCTTGTGGTCAAACCTCACCTTGGGAGGATGGAAGGAGAGGAGCAGAGCTGGGTGCTCACCTCGCTCACGCTCACGTTGTAGCCAAAGGGGCTGTCGATGATGGGGGGATTGTCATTGACATCGAGGATGTTCACTCGCAGAGTGTGCTCCTTCCTCCGGGGGGGCACACCGCCGTCCGAGGCTTGGATCTGTGGTTGGGGGATGGATTTTTMAAAAAAAAAATGCTATTTTTAAGCTCACAGCCCTAAGAAATCAGCCTCGATGCTCAAACCAGAAGAAGCCCAAGGAGGTAGGCRGGGTGGTTTGGTGCTTACCCGTAAGGTGTAGTGATCCAGCAGCTCCCGGTCCAGCGGCCGTGCCACAAACACCTCGCCGTAGGTGTTGTTGGTGGTACGGATCTCAAAAGCCCGGCCGATATTCCCCGATGTCAGCGAGAAAGTCACCTGGGAACATCACGGGGAAAGAAAAACAGGGCAGGCAATGTGATGCTGTGAGGAGAAAGGAGAGAAAGGTGACCCTACAATAATAAACCTCGGGAAGTCTCTCGGCATTTTAAAGGGTCCAATGCGTTGGGGTTCACGGGTGTGCTGGCTTATTGCAGCCACCCCAAAGCAAACACCCCCGGGCCAACGCCGGTCTCATCCACAGCCCTCCGACGACGCTAGCAATTTTTGGTATTAAGGGTGACGGGACCTCATTAACGCCTGTCTGCGTGATAAAGAGAATAACACATGTCAGAGAGCTTCCTGCTCAGCCTGCCAAGGGCTTTGCTCCCGCTCCCCATGGCGGGAGAGCCCACAGCTGGTTTTCAGATTGCCGGGCTCCTTTTGACACGTGTTCCGCARAGCTCTTTGCCCCAGACAGCCCAAGGACGATGTTTTTCCTCTCCCGCTGCACGCCTCGAGCGGGGAGCGCCGGCACCCACTGCACAAACACCCCCAAAAACCGCTGGCATCAACGACCAGAGTTTGCTCTCGCGGGGACGCAGAGGAGGGGAAGGGGTTGGGAAGATGCCGGTGGAGGCGTTTCTGCCTCGGTGAAACACTACCACAGCCTTATGGGCAGCCCCAAACCTGCTGCGCCGGCCTCCCTACCTGCCCGTTGCTGCCTGCATCGGGGTCGCGGGCCAGGACCACGGCCACCCGCTTGCCGACCRCGCTGTCCTCCGCCACGCTGATGGAGGAGTCGGAGGTGATGTCGAACTGGGGGCTGTTGTCGTTCTCATCCAGGACCGTGATGGTCACCTGCGGGCACGGCACGGGGCTCAGGCGAGGGCAGGAGCCTGCCCCTGCCCGCCGGGCATCGACAGCCACGCCGACACTCCCGGCAAAGTCTCGACCTGCTGCATCCCCCTGAGGTGCCAACAGCRCGAGTGGTGTCCGTCCCCTGCGGGAACGGGTGCAGGTATTTGAGCCCAGGAGCTGAAGCTACATCCCTGTCTGCGGAGGAGGAGGAGGAGGAGGGATGCTTAGAGGCTGGAGAAAGAGCGCGAGGGTGCTGCAGCTCTCACGTGGTGGATTTTTCTACRGAGCATCCTCTGGTTTTTTTTATTCTCCAAATAGCTGGGCACGGAGCAACTCACGCTGCTGCAGGGTGACCCTTTCCTGCTAAGCTTTTCACAAGCAGCGATTTCATCCRTGCTCACAGCACCAGAGGTTGGTCAGGGTTTGCTTTAAAACTAAAYGGACACAAAGAAGCCAGAGCTGCCTGTATTTAACTAAACCAGGGCAAACTGGGCATATAGAAGACCTGAGCTCCCTCCTGGGAAAAGGCACATGGGCAAGTGAGAGACCGGGCAGGAGATGCTCGGGGGGGAGGCAACCGGGGACCGGGCTACCTTGGCCACAATTAGCCAGAGGAAATGCTCTCATTGCGTTTGTAATCAGAGAGCTGCAATGCTACACAGAAATGAGAGAGGAAGAGCCTTTCTGTTCCCGGGGCTCTATTTATGGGTGCCCCGAGCTCCCAGGTGCAGCCAGGCTGAATGCCACAACATCCCGGAGGAAGCCGGGGAGCGAGTTGTGCGCCTCGGAGCGATTCGGTTATTGTTGCCGCTGAATTAAAAACAGAGAGCCAGGAGCGGGGAGAGCCCATTCAGCTGCTGCGATGGATCCGGCAGCTGCTGTCCCAAGCGCCAGATCAGGGCGTTGGGATTTCTGCTGGCCGGCACCACGTCCCGGGGGGTGTCACAGAGGCTGGTGCTGGTGGGATGGGGCTGGAGACCTCCACCCTGGTCCCTCCCCGCAGCTCCATGCGGAGTTCGGGATGGATCCTGGCCCCCAAGGTGATGCCAGCATGACGGACAYGCTTACCTTCTGTTGGAGGAGAGCAGAGGGGGAAACAGAGAAAACAAAAAAACCAAGAGTTAGTGGGGGATGAGGAGGTGCGGGCACACGCGAGGGGCAGTGGGCTGGCCTCGCATCCCACCATGGCAGTGTTGGGGGCTGCGGGTACCCCCCTGCAGTGATTCGGAGGCTCCCCTGTTGCTGCATCCCCTGTTTTTTTCTGGATGAGCTTGGTGGATTTGCCCCTCGCCCTGGGAGAGGCTCAGACAAGAGCGCRGCAGTGTGCGGAGAGCACAGCCGCCGGCACCCATGGGTGGGGACGGGCAGCCTTTGTCACCCAGCATCCTTCTTAGAGGCAAYGGATGCACCCAGGCACGAGAGCACTCGGAACGCAGAGCGCTGCCCATCGCTGCAGGCCAGTCTCCAGTTTCAAACCCCCCCCGGGGTCCCGCTCCTCCAGCTGGCCCAAACCAGCATAGTTTGGGTAGTACCAGCCGAGCTGCCCCTGCCCGCGGCACGGGGACCAGGCTCGCCCTGCACCCCAGCAGAGAAATGCAAATCACCCCCCTGCTCGGCTGCCTTTGAAACTGCCAAATATAACCCTCTTAAACATAAATCACCGCAAAGTATTTCAAGGTCCCCAAATTTACCTCCCTCAAAACTGTTTTAGCTCGGTAAGTGACATGCAGAAGCTAAAAGGCACCGGTCCGTGCTTATGCAAATGCAGGGTTTCCCCCAAATGCAGGGTTTCCAGACCCCGGTGGCCGGAGCGAAGAGGACAGCTAGGACWTGCTGTCCCATGCCAGAGGAAGAGGGAGGTGACCTGAGGTCAGCTCTGCCTGTGCAAAGGACGGCGGGGAAGYGGGTAGGAGCTACTCACCACCGTAGAGTCAATCTTTGGTCCTCCATCATCGGCCACCACCGTCAAGGTGTAGAAATCCCCCTTCTCTCGATCCACCTGGCCTTTGACTGTGATCGCACCCTGCCAAGGATGAACAGCCATGTCAGCCACCAGCACCAAAGTCCACAGTGGACAACCAAGCCAGAAGGGACCACRCTGTGTCTACTTACAGTGATCCCGTTGATTTTGAAGAGGGAGAGCGCCTGGGCGTTGGTGTTGGGGTCAAACTTGTAGGTGATCTGGTTGAGGTTGTCAATGGAGCGGGCCTGGACCCGGAGCACCTCGGACCCCAGGGGGATGTTCTCCACGATCACGGCCTCGTAGCTGCTGTTGGAGAACTGCACGGCCTCGTCCAGCTCRTTCAGCAGGCTGACGTACACGCTGCAGAAGCCCTGGTTGTTGGGGGGTGCTTGGTCCGTGGCAGAGACGTTCATCAGGTAGCTGGTTTTGGTCTCGTAGTCCAGGTACTCGATCGTCGTGATGAGGCCCGTGCTCTCGTCGATCTCAAACTTCCCTTCGGCGCCCGACAGGATTTTGTAGTTCACCAGACCGCCGTTCCCTGGGGCAGGAGCAGGAACCACGGCGCCGGTTGGACCAGGCATCGCGAAGAGGCAGGCACCACCGATGCCGACCCCGACCATGGAGCAGAACCCATCCCCTTCTATATATGGGGATTTCAGCCCAGCCAAGCCAGGATCGGTGCAATGGCTGATTTCACCGCTTTCCCTCCAAACTGCGTGTTTCTGTCAGCTCATCCCCGGCTTCCTACCTGTGTCTCGGTCGGTGGCCCGGACCACCGCCACAGAAGTCCCTATCCCCGCCGTCTCCCGCAGCCCCAGACGGTTGTACTGCCGCTGGGTGAACACCGGCACCTCGTCGTTGACATCTTCCACGTAGACGATCACCTGAGAAAAGCCCCAGAGAAACCACGGGTCAGCCGGGCAGGCTCGTGAACCATGGCACTCACCTGCTGCGCAGGAGAAACGTTCTCTCTGCTACAAACACCACGTGACGGAACGTGAACACACACGGTTTAACATGATAGATTTAAACAAGCCCCGTGGTYGGAGTGACTCAGTCCTTCCCTGGCCAGAGGGAGGTACAGTCTGTATATTAATTCCTCCGTGCTTTGGGATCTCCTGCTGGAAACCTTGCAGTTAGAGACCCTGCAACGTAGACACGCTGACGACTCGGTGGGAAATTTTGCTCAAAGTTCAGCGGGTCAAGCTGTATTTTCTCCCCTTTCCCCAGGGAACATCCTTTCTCCTCCTGGTTTTCTGCTTGCTGCTGGTSCTGTGGGCACGTCACGCTCGGCCAGCACCCACCATGAACACAGCGGGTCTAAAAATAGATGGAACCAGRGGGCTGGGTTCGTGGGAACTGTGGRAAGCTGGTGTAGCACCGCTAAAGATTATTGCGACTAGGTCCTGGCTTATTTAAATAGATGCCTGKCCAGGAGACACTGTTTCCAAYGGGCTGAGGCTCAGCTCTTCCTCCYGGCAGCAGAGCCGCAGCTTGCCGGGYGAGCGGGACTCCCTCCGACAGCGACTGCCGCACCACTTAGCAGCCTCATCGCACCAAAATGTCACAGGAAAAAAGAAAAAAACCAACAAAAAAACCCCAACAAGCTCTTTTCCACCCACGGGCAGCCCCCGGAGACTTTCCGTCAGCATTTCCATGCCAGATCTCTCAAACTTCCTGCACGCCTGCAAGGGSTGGAAGTGACTGCCCTCTGATGAAGCATCCCAAAATATTTTGCATGAACTCCTCCGCTGCCCAGCCCTGCTGCCCACCCCTCAGCGGCCGCAAGGTCCTTACCCGCACCGAGCTCCTCATGGGTCCCTGCTCCGTGTTGTAGGCCTCCACCTCCAGGACGTGAGAGGAGTTTTGCTCCCTGTCCAGGTGCCGCACGCCTCGCATCACCAGCCCGGTGCTGGGATTGATGCGGAAATTGTTGTGCTCGTTTCCTGGGGGGGGGGAAAAGCGAGACGGATGCTGCCCACTGCCGCTGCATCAGTCCTGGCGACACATGGAGCCTTCCCCGGGGGGGCTGCCTCCGAGGCAGATTATTGAGCAAAACCCAAGCCCCCATCACCTTCAGCTACACCAGGCTCAGCTCAGTAGGGYTTGGCCCTGGTCAAGCCAGGAGCCACGGCATCTAGGTGTCCATCAATGACAAATCATCCCCTGGCAATTAACCCTAATGCTGAAGTTTTGCTCAGGGGTGGGGGAGACGTTTCTCTGGGTTGCAAAGTGCAAAAGGATGGAGAGCGCAACGAGGCTGTGCGTGCGGCTGGCCAGAGCCTGGTGCAAACGCACCAATGTGCGAAATGGCACCTGGACTTACCCTTGACAATCCTGTACCACACTCTCCCGTTAACGCCTTCATCCGCGTCTGTGGCTTTCACCTTCGCAAGAAAAGAAAAGCAGTGAAGGTGACGAGCAGAGATTTCCAGACCATGACAAGTCCTCCCACCCTGCCYGAGGCTGGACATCCTGCTCCTCCACCTGAGCCAAGGAGCTTACCAACTGCAAAGCAAAATAAGTTACCCTCTCCTCGTCACTGGATGGCAGGGATAGCGGGCTCGGGAGCCCTCGGCTGCCAGGTTAGCTGTCGGATGGGCTCAGGGTGGGAGCTGAGCCTGAGGACCATGCCATGAAATCCGCGGGTGCCTCCATCGGTCCTGCCCTGCACGCCAATGCTCGCCCCAGTGGAGATGCCGCTGGGGATGGAGCCTCCCTGCCCGCGGAGCTGGCCYGGGCCGGGCAGGGAGAGCTGCTCCCGCGCCCGGTGGGCTCCCATCCCATGGCATCGGGGTGTATCACATGCCGTGTTAAAGGAATGGCCCACCTCTCGGCCAGCACACAAGCACCCACCTGGGTCTACTGGCTCTGAGAGCTGCTTGCATTTACCCTCTCACTGCAAGCTATTGCCAAGTCACCCGAGCTGCAGCATATGCAAAAAATACTGAAGGAAACAGGAATGAGACCAGCCTAGTGCACGCTGGTGGTCTGGACACTGGTCTGAGTCCTCGCAAGACCCCGAGCAGAGGGTGGGAGCACCCCTCAGCTGTGATGCACTGCACGGTCCATGCACGTACCGAATAAGCCATTCACCCCGGGAAACCGAAGACACGGGTCCCCTCTGGTGTYGCTGAACAACACTGCAGTGCTTTCCCTGCAAATCCCAGCCAGCAGCCTGCCGGCTCCGGCAGCTGGGAAGCGGGACCCGGTGAGGGACAGCGGGCCCTGGGCTTCCTCCTCGGCTGGCATCGAGCCACCGCATCTCCCCTCCGCAGAAACCGCTTCCCACAAAGCATCCAAACCACGACCGCAGCGGTGGCTGCTCGCGAATCACTGGGGCGAGGACGCGGGGGATGCCTTAGCCTTTATTCTGCGGCTGCTCCCCCGGCAAGGCATCTTCTGCCACATCTTCTGCCTACAAATATTGCCCGGGGGTTTCCTTTCCTAGGAAGGTGGGGGCYTGCGCCCAGACTTGCACTGAAAAGAGGAGGAGTCGCTGCAAAGGACGCACGTGCAGCGGGAACAGTGAGGCCATTTACAGGGGCTCAGCTCTAAAGCCCTGGGCTGGCTTTCACCCACAGCCCCACACAACACTTGCAGGAGTCAGAGRTGTTCTTCCAAAATGCAACTTTGAGATGCCTTGAACTGCTCTTGTTCCCTCCCACCAAATCAGCCCATGCTGACCCYGCGCTTGCAAACTATCTGGATTTCCACTTGTGTGCCATGCACGCGGTTTTCCTCCGTCCCAGACTGGCTCACGTCTTGCATATGGCTGGACACAACCGTGTGCCTTGCTCTGTGTTTCACCATGGACCGGGAATCTTCCTTTGACAGCAGAGCGCTCTCCCTCCCACACCACCTSTTCCACCCTCGGGGCTCCCCGAGGCCATTTCTGGGCAGGAGCTGGGCTGTCTCCTCTCCCATGTGATGGATGGACCCAGCAGGCGAGCGATGCCCAGGCAGACCGGCTGCCTTGGCACGGCCAGACCAGCCTGCCGCACGCACTGGCTCCCTCCTGGGAAAAGCCATCCCGTCAGCCAAAACACTGTGCCGGGGCGGCAGCGGTGGGAGGGAAGCCTAAGGGATGGGAGACAAATCTTTGCAGCTTTTTGTGCTRTTCCCTGCCCTGCTGTGCTCGGGAAAATGCATTTCAAGGTGAGCAAACGGGAAGGTTTTCCATGTGATGAGCACTGGATGGGAGCAGCAAACYRCACCCTGCAAACACCCCTWAGCCACCCTTTTCTCAGCTCACCCRGTTGCTGCCGGCAGCTCCAGCACATAAAYCAGGTGAAATGGGTCAGCCCAGGTATTTGGGTTTTATTTAAAAAAACGTAGTTTGCATTAAACCAACGCATGCTCCTGCCGCTGCCGTGGCACAGCCTGCTACTGAGAAAAAGCTCTGCTGCTGCTGGTTTGACCCACTGAGGTCCCAGGGGAGACGAGATACTTTGACCGACTGTCCCAAACTTGAGAAAACAATTTAACTTGAGTGCAACTGGTGGGAGAAAAGCTCCTTCTGCTGCAGGTGCAAAGCACCTTGTGCAGCCCAGCGCCGGTGCCTCCAGCCTGCTTTATCCCCCTGCTAGAGAGAGCGGGCTGCAGGCAGAGCCAGCCCKTTGCGAGCCACCTTTCAAACACCCCCAGCTCCTGGAAAGGGGTCAGAAAAGGAGGAGGAAGGCGGGGGAATAAAAGGATGGAAAAAAGCAGGCGGCTTGGCGCAGAGTTGCTGGGAAAAGGGGGAGCAGGCGTGCGGAGGGCAGCCCGCCGCCCTCTCCCCGGCGCGGGGGGCTCAGCCCACGACCGTACCATTCAGCCTCCCCGCAGGGGCAAAGCCCTGGGAAACACGTCCCCGGGGGTCTCGACCCGTCGCCCCAGAGGGGCACAGCCCCGGGGCACCGCCGCGTCGGCACGGCCCGGGAGAGGGCTCGGGGGCCCCCTTGGCTTTGCGCGCTCGGGCTGTCCCCARCCCGGTTGCCATCTCTCTCCCACCCACCCTTGCCCTCCAAAAGGGAGGAAGGGGGCTGGCAGCCGGCAGAGCGCGGTGGGAGAGGCGGCAAGGCGGGCGTGCGGGAGGCAAAGCACCGGCTCGGTGAGAGGTAGGGAGCCCGAACCCCTACGGCAAACCAACCGCCGGCCACTCAGGCTAACCCCGAGGGGCGAGCGAGGCAGGCCAGGGACGTGCCACCATCCCCGGCTGCAGAGCTGCTGCCCTCGGCCCTGCAGCTGCCCGGGGAAAGGGCTGCAAAAGGGGTGGGGAGGGGAGATGCAAAGTTTGGGGTGGGTTTGAAGTCAGGCATCCCTCCTCCCTTCCCCGTTGCGTTGCTTTGTCTGTCCCGGTGATGGGAGAGGGGGAAAGTCCTGCRGATGCAGCGCTGCTGCTTAACAGTAAGGGTGATGGGGTACAGCGTGCCGTCGCTTTCGGTACCCGACTGTTCAGGTTTGCTAAGCTGGGTGTTTGGTACCCTCCAGCGTTACCTCCTCCTGCAAGCGCGTGGAAAGACTTAGTGTATTGGGAAAAGCTGGGGAGCTCCAGGAAAGCGTCGCTAAGCRAGACGGGGAGGGGAAAGAGAGCTGCTTTTCATCTGAGCTGTATTACAGGCACAGAAGTGCCTGAAAACAGCCTTTTCTTTGCAGGAGTTTGAGAAAAGG